>JAHRHZ010000049.1:21546528-21569473 GCA_024137785.1 Ginglymostoma cirratum
ACCCTTCATCAGAAAAAAAATCATTTTTTTCTGATGAAGGGTTTAGGCCCGAAACGTCAAGTTTTCCTGCTCCTATGATGCTGCTTGACCTGCTGTGTTCATCCAGCCCCATGCTTGTTATCTCGGATTCTCCAGCATCTGCAGTACCTTTTTATCTCGACGTTCCCAATTAACTTATTTGTGTTTCAAATTACAACTGATAAATTAAATATTCAAATCATGATAGAAGTTTATAAAATTATGAGAGGCATAGATAGGGTTGAAAGTCAGAATCTTTCTCCCCAGAGTTGAAATGTCTAATACTAGAATGCATGCATTTAAGGTGACAGGGGAAAGTT
Organism: Ginglymostoma cirratum; assembly: GCA_024137785.1. Classification (NCBI taxonomy): domain Eukaryota; kingdom Metazoa; phylum Chordata; class Chondrichthyes; order Orectolobiformes; family Ginglymostomatidae; genus Ginglymostoma; species Ginglymostoma cirratum. Next base: position 21,546,867 of record JAHRHZ010000049.1, read on the forward strand.
CAAAGGAGATGCGAGGGACAAGTTTTTTACACAGTGGTAGGAGTCTAGAACACACTGCTAGGAGCAGTGGTGGAGCTAGATAAGATAAGGGCATTTAAGGGGCTTTTAGGTAAGCACATGAATAAGCAAGAAATGAAGGGATATGGACCATGGCCAGACAGAAGGGATTAGTTCAACTTGGTGTCGTGTTTGGCACAACATTGTGGGCTGAAGGGCCTGTACCTGTACTATACTGTTCCTTGTTCTATGTTCTATGGATAAAGAAGCATTGGTTGAAATGGGGATTTTGACAAGGTTGAAGGTTATATCTAGTTTCATTTTGGTTAGAAAGAAGATGCGAGCTTTGTCTGACTGATTACTTAAGGATTGCTGTGACATGGTTTGGCCAGGCAGCCTCATGTGCCAAGATTAATGGTTTTGATGATTTTCCATCCCTCTAAAATTAATCCATAAGTCTTCTAAACGTATTCCCATCAGATGGGATTTCTCCCTAAAAGTGCAACTTTTTCATGACTTTTATCAACAAGGAGGCAGATTTTTAATCAGTACCATGTCCCAAAGTGTGGAACAGCAGTGTGTTCAACCAATCCGCCTTGTCCTATTTTATGGTGTTTGGAATACAATTGCAACTAAAGGCCCAAAGTCCTTTATATGCAAGGAACTTTCTCTATGACCAGCTACGGACATCAACAAATAGTAGATTCCAGTAATTATGAAGTCCCACTTGAATGAAAGAAAAAGATATTTTGTTTAGACTACTCTCCCAGTTTTATTTTATCTAAACCAGCTGATTTTCCACAGTTTTGTTCATCATTGCTCTGGTATCTGAACATAACTGTGATGTTTAACTGAAGAGTCTATGTAATTATGGTCTGTCCACAGTCTAGGCCATTTACCAAGCCTCCCCTGTGGAGGAGTAATAGTAACAGGTACATCCTAAGCAAACTATAATAAAGTGTTTAAGAAAGATTTGTAAATCTATAGTTTCTGCCCTATGGAGAAGCCAGAATATGACTGTCAGCATGATGAGTGGCTTTCTTCCTTTTTTCACTTTGAAATGCACCTTGTGAAGTTTGTTGGATTCAAAAATTTAATTTAGGTAAGCTCATTCTTTAAGTCCCCTTTTACAAGGCTGCTCCATGTCATCATCCAAAGAAGAAAACATATTCGTGGGGTGGTGGATTAGTCAACAACTTAAGGTTGTACAGGGCGTTGGTGAGTTCTCTCCTGACATACTGTGTCCAGTTCTGGTTGCCCTGTTATAGGAAGGATTGTTAATCTGGAGACGGTTCAGAAGAGATTTACCAGTTTGTTGCCAGGAATGGAGGGTTTGAGTTATAGGGAGAGACTAGACAGGTTGGAACTTGTTTCCCTGGAGCATAGGAGGTTGAGGGCCAACCTTATAGAGGTTTGTAAAATCCTGAGGGGCATAATTAACGTGAATGGCAGGTGTTGTTTCCCTAGATTGGGGGCATATTTGAAAGTGAGAGGAGAAAGATTTAAAAAGACATGAGGGTCAGTTTTTTTTTATACAGAGTGGTTCCAGAGGAAGTGGTGGATGCGGGTACAGTTACAATGTTTAAAAGACATTTAGATAAGTACATGAATAAGAAATGTTTGGAAGGATATGGGCCAAATTTAGTTTGGGATTATGGTCATCATGGACTGATTGGTCCAAAGGATCCGTTTCCAAGCTGTATGACTCTAAGTTAGCCTTGGTGCACACATGCTTACCTTGTGGATTGTCAGACTGATCCCAGGGCTGTTTTTCCAACGTGTTTCTTTTTTTTAATATCTTGGTGCACTGAAGAGAACAAAGCATATTTTTCCTTCCCCTCTAAGTAGTAACGATCTCAACTTCACGCTCAAACTCCATTGATAAAAGTTCTTTTTAAATTCACTCTTGGGGTGTGGATGTTGCTGGTTGACCAGTATTTATTGCCTATCCCTAGCTGCCCTTGCACTGAGTGGCTTGCTTGACCATTCCAGAGGGCAGTTGAGAGGCAACCAGACTAAGTGAGGATGGCAGACGTCCTTCCCTGAAGGACATCCGTGAACCAGATGGTTCTTTCTGACAATGAGCAATGGTTTCATGCTCATCTGTCATAGTGGGATTTGAATTCAGATCCTCAGAACATTAGCTAATTTTCTGGATTACTTGTCTAGCGATAAAACCATTAGGCCATTGCTTCGTCAGTAGTTAACAATTAACACATCAAGCATAGTCAGTGCTTATAAAATACTAGTTTAGTTGTTGTTTTCTACGTCAAAAGGAGTAGGTGACCATGGTCTTCCAAATTTCTACATCTGAACATCGGTGGATAACATAGATGTGGTAATTTTTGGTTGAATCAATCTTTAATATTGCCTTGTTGCCCATCTTCTGCTAATCCTTAAGAATTCGGCACTTCAACCCTTCAACACAGATAAGTGTCCAAAAAACTCCAATGCTCTTTCTTTGATATTGTCTGAGTTCTTTCAGCCTCATTTAGTACTTCCTTGTTAATTCTTTTCTCCACCCAGCTTACCTTCAGCTTTTTGAAAAGCATTACATTGCAAAGCTGCTGATTTTCTTTTCTTCTTACTACAGGACTGTACAACTCTCAAAATGACTTTAGCCTTTGGAAATCTTGCAATTACATTTTCCCCTGATTTGCAAACTGAATTTTAAAAGTATTAAACATGTTCAAAATTTTCTTATTTACAAAGTGACAAATTATAAAAAGTATTAATTTCAAGTTTTAAAAATTGTTAAAATATTTGCTAACAGAAACAATACAAGTGCATATTAAATGACATGTCAATAATGGGCTCAGTTGGCAGTTGTGGAGCTAAGTCATGTATGTCAGAAGGATCCCAAGTGTGATGCCTGGTAAAGGTACTGATTCATTAGAAAGTAGACAAGGTAACAATAAAAGATACTTTAACTGGCCTCAGAGGCACCTGATTAAGAAGGGGAGAATACTCGTGCCCATGTTGAAAAATGCACGTTGTGTCTGACGTTTATTTCTTCAACCTACACATGAAGAAAAAAAAGTGCAGGATGACCAGTACCTGCACCACAACTCACTGCAAATTGGCATCTTTGACTCTTTGTCTCTATATGACTCTTACAGTACAAAAACAGATACTTCAGTCCAACCAGTCCATGCTGAACATAATCCCACAAATTAGTCCCACCTGCCTGCTCCTGGCCCATTTCCCTCCAAACCTTTCATATTCATATATCTATCCAGATGTTGTTTAAATGTTGTAATTGTACCCGCACCCACCACTTCCTGCGGAAGTTCATTCCACACGTGAACCACCCTCTGAGTAAAAAATTTACTTCTTATGTCTTTATTAAACCTCTGTCTTCTGGGAGGTGGATGAAACAAAATACTACCGATTACAATCAGTGGAAAATCAGGTAGTTTCAAAATTGATCAATACTTTCTTCATTTCAAAGTCCCCTTTAAATTTACACATTAATTATTTGATGGATGTAATATTTGTCCAAATATCTACGCTGTGACTTTCTTAAATGGAGAATCTTGTAAACTGAACTTTGAAACTTCAGCTGTAGGTGTAAAAGGAATCCTCTGTTGGGTTACCCTCTTGCCAATTGTCTCAACCTAGAAGCAAAAAGATTCAAAAGCATGAACCAACAAGATTCAGAATGATCTGCGTTCTGTTTCCTTAACATTTGAATCACTTGAGAAGTATCCAATAAACATGTCTCTATAGATATTAGAAGAATAGCTTTCCTATTAGAGGAAAAGTCAACTTCTCTTTACCTGGAATCCCAACCTCTGGAGTTTGGAATGCAAATCATCAAGAACACGTCTGCCATCAAAGATAAATGCCGGTTTTAGCATTTTCTTATGAATACGTTCATAATCTAGCACCTGAGAAAATGAAGATAAACAAAAAGTCGTTAAAGACTGATGCAAGGAAATTTCTGAGTCTTCATACCTGCAGAAACCTGCAGGATGGCACAAGCCATCCATGCTCGGACTCTGTCGATATGCTGCTCATAAACTTTCATCCATTTCAATTAATGTTTTCTTGCTTCCTATTCCAATCATTTTGTTTTAGTATCTCTCCTTTGTGCCACACAATCACCGACTGAGGTGATACCTGTTCCCTGCACCAATCTCTAGCTTTCATGTTGTATATGTACCAGATGCAGTGGGTGTTGTATTTATCTGACTTATTCTTTCTGATCCTTGCTTCTAATGCAACCTCTCCCAAATGATTCAGCTCAGAAGTTAATACATTGTTACTCACTCCATCCTATTTCTTTGAAGCCATTGTGAGTTACTGCAGAAACACATAGACTATGGGGACTAAGAGAATTTATGTAATTGCAATATGTGGTTTGAAAAATATCTTTTAAACATTTTAATTTTTTAATCTTTTTCTTTCAATAGCTAGGATAGTTTGGTGGTTCTACTGCCTTTTATCAATTAGAAACATACATGATTCACAAATTACCATTTGCTCCATTTCTCTCATGCATCTCCCAGAATTGACAATAAACCTAGTCCTATGACGTGCCCCTTTCTCATCTCCTTTAACATTTCTATTTTACATGTACTTATTTATGCTCCTCTTACAAGTAATTATCAGTTCTGCTTTCATCACCATTTCAAGTACATGCATTCCACATCTTACCTCTTTTAATGATAAGCTTATTCACAGCTCTTGTTAACTATTCAGCAACCAGAAAGATTTTCTGTACGCAATTCCAGCAAGGCAGTAGTATCAGGACAGAAAACTACTGCTTGTGTGTCAGCCACAAACACTACAAATAATCAAACTGGACCCTAAACGTTAACTCTGTTTTCTCTCCACAGATGCTGCCAGACCTGCTGATATTTTCCAGCAACTTCTGTTTATATGTTATGTTTTATTCTTTATTTTAAACGTTGAACACCATGCTGAAGTCCTCGGGCAGGCTTTTGACCCAGCCAGCCTGGGAAGCCAACAACCAGCCTCCTCTACTCCCCAACTCCCAATCCAGCAACCTCCCCCACACCCAAAAAAGCCAGTGCCATTTCTAAAGGTGGATTCAATAGGAACAAGGAGCTTGGGGCCTTAGTGTTTTCAAAATTTGACTCAGCAATTCCTAGCCTCTTTCCTCATTTACACCTCTTTTTACTGATGAGTTCATAGAAACATTAACCGGAGCACTGCCTATTTCTTCCGACATTTTCTTGCTAAACCTGGGGTTACCAGCAAGGAAGAAAACCACTCAGCCCATCTTGACCACATCAGTGCTGTACCAGAACAATTCAATTGATGCCTTTTCCCTATAGCCCTGCAAATATTCCTCCTCAGGTAAAGATTGAATTTTCTCATGAAGGCAGCAGTGCATTCCAGATCCTAACCACTGGCCAGGCAAAAAGGTTCTTCCCTATGCTGCCTTGCTTCATTCCCCAATCATCTAAAACCAGTGCACTATGGTGCTCCATCCTTCTAACAATGGCAACAGTTTCTTCTGATTTACCATATCCAAACCTCTCATGATTTTGAATACTTCTCTCAAATCTTCTCTACACCTTCCTTTCTCCAAGGAGAACAATCTCAGTTTCTTCAGTCTTTCTGCCATTCCTAAACAGTGGAGCCATTCTAAACCTTTCCAAAGTCTGGTGTCCACGTCAGGATAGAATAATTCAGTACAGATTGAACCATTGTTTTTATACAGCTTTAACATAAATTCATTGTTTTTTGGTGGGGTGTATCTAGTCTGGTCTGGGTGGCTTATATTTTATTTCTAAAGTTTCTTAATACTTGTTTCCAGTATGTATTGCTGTAAGTAGGGTCTGATTAGGAGATTACCTTTCTTCAGGTTTCCTCTTACCTTGAACTCATCCCATTCAGTGCAGATGACAATGGCATGAGCTCCGTCGCAGGCTTCATATGCATCAGTGCAGATAGTGACTGAGGAAGGCACTGTGTGATAAAACAAAGATTCTTCTATTATAGGAAATATTTATACTGCTGACTTAGGTTTGATGGCTGTTTTTCTGCATTATGTGAATTTCTAACCATTCTTGAACTGCTACCTTTGTAACTTATTAGAAGTTCTAAAATGTTCAGCCAAGGCAAATTTATTTTGATGAAGTTAAGTAATGCGCCAATAATGTACAGTGTGTGTGTTAAATAATGCAGAATAATGCATTCATTAAATAATGCACCCTCTGGAGCTGTCCTCTTTGGTCGACAACTCTGATGTTCCCAGCTGTGCTTGGGCTCCATAGTGGACACTACCAGGAAGGCCAGCAGATCCACAAAGGAAGCTCTATGGAAGTCTGGAGGGAAGCAAGTCAGGAGACTTTAGATAGAATGAGGTTTCCCACCTTAGGGAGCAGAGTAGGGGATGCAGGTTTTGAAGTCTAGGCATGTAAGAAGGAAGGGGAAATAATATTCTTTGGGGGTGCTGCCAACAGGCAAAAGACACCTCCCAGGACTTGCAATGTTGAAAGCTGTTTTAAAAAAACTGGGCTGCCCACTCCCATTTGATAGAAGTCTGAATGTAGAATATGAAGAAAACAGCTTATTTTTGTAAAACCAAAACGAAAGCCACTTGTGTCTTAATAAATGAAAGGAGAAGTTAAAAAAGAAATATGTTTGTCATTTTTACCTTCATCCGAAGCATTATGAATGATACTGGGATGTGACAGATCCTTGATGATCTGTTCTTTGGGAACTTTGGGATCATAGATCTGAAGATTTGCACCTTCATCCAGTAGGTATTTGCTGATATAGATGCTGGAAGATTCTCTAAAAGAAAATAAAATGGCATTAACAATAAAACAAACACAGAGAATGCTTGAGAAAACCAGCAGGTATGGCAGCAACTGTGGAGAGTGGAAATATATATATTTTTTAGCCAAATTAATGGGGAGGCAGTGGTGTAATGGTCATGTCACTGGACTTGATTTCCCAGGTAAATGTTCTGGGGAAATCAATTCAAATCCCACCAGGGCAGATGGTGAAATTTGATTTCAATAAAATTCTAGAATTTTTAAAAAATTGTTGCAAAACTCCATTTGGTTTGTTAATGTCCTTTAAGGAAGGGAAATCTGCCTTCCTTACCTGGTCTGACCGATATGTGAATCCAGATCCACAGCAAAATGGTTGACTCTTAATTTTCCTCTGGCCAATTAGGAATGGGCAATAAGTACTGGCCCAGTCAGTGACTCACACATGCCATGACTGAATAAAAACAAACTAGTGAGGAATAGGTCAAAAGGTGTTTTTTTCTTTTGAGAGAATTGCTATTGAACTAGTTCATCCACTGGAGAAATATGTTAGTGGGGAAAGCACTGGAAGTCTACTCTTTCAAAAGATAAAGTCACCATAGTCTTATCACAACACAGAGCGAGAGGGAGAGAAAACACTAATGGTGGTTTAACCTGAGGGTCATCAAGCTTCAGGTGAGGGGAAGAGATTGAGGAGGAGAGCCCTTCATGATAACTTCAGCTAGTGCAGGAATTGAACACATGCTGTTGGCATCACAAGCCAGCCATCCAGCCAACTGAGCTAAGTGACCCCATCATTATAGGGAGATATAAATATGAGAAATGAAATTCCAAAGACTAACTACCCTCTGAAAGAAGAAATTCCTCTTCACCTTCATTTTAAACACAATAGGACATGCTATATTGCAAACACAAGAGAAACATATTGTTAGCATTTAACCTGTTATGCTTCCTTAGAGTTTTATTTGTTTCAATAAGATTACCTCTTATTCTTTAAATTACAAGTAAGAAAGGCCCAACCTGCTCAAACTTTTCTCATAAGCCCTGTATCCCGGAAATCAGCCTGGTGAACATTCCGAAGCAAATATATCCTTTGCCAGCACGGTGGTTAGCACTGCTGCCTCACAGCACAGGGATGCAGGTTCAATTCCAGACTTGGGCGACTGTCTGTGCAGAGTTTGCACGTTCTCCCCATGTCTGTATGGGTTTCCTCCCACAGTCCAAAGATGTGCAGGTTGGGTGGATTGGCCATGCTAAATTGCCCATAATGTCCAGGGATTTGCAAGCTAGGTGGGTTAGCAATGGTAAATGCGGGGCTAGGGTAGGGCAGTAGGTCTGGATGGGATGCTCTTTGGAGAGTTGGTGTAAACTCGATGGGCCAAATGGCCTGCTTCTACATGTTAGTGATTCTATGAAAGCCAAAACTGTATATAATATACTAGGTGTGGCCTCAGCAATGCTATGTGCAGTTGTAGCAATACTCCTACTTTTACAATCCTTCCCCCATCTAACAAAGCCAAAAACACAATTTACTTTCCTAATTACATGCCAAACATATGTGCTACCTTTTTGCAATTCATGTACAAGGACACCCAAATTTCTTTGTGCCATATCATTCTGTGGTCTCTGTCCATTTAAATGATATTCCACTTTTCTATTCTTCCTTTCAAAGTGGCACCTTATATTTTCCCACATTATATTCCATCTCCCAAATGTTTGCCCACTCACTGAATCTATCTATATCACTTTGCAAACTCTTCATATCCTCCTCACAGCTTTCTTTCTACTTATATTTGGGGGTAAACAAATTTGTCTACATTACAGTGAGTTCCTTCATCGAAGATATTAAAATATTTCACAAATAGTTAAGGGCCCAGCAATAATCCCTGTGGTACTCCACTCGTCCTCCATTCAAGTTAATATGTCATCCCCAACACTCAGGTTCTTATCTTTTGTAACAACATTTTATGCAGCACTTTATCAAATGTCTTTTGGTAAATGCCTTTACATCACATATATCCATTCCCCTCTATCCACCGTGGTTATTACATCTAAGAGTAGTTTTAAGAGTGGTTTTCTAAATGACCTGCTAATATTTCCTTAATAATGGATTCTAACATTTTCCCAATGACAAATGTTTGGCTAACTGGTCTACAGGTTGCTGCTTTCAGTTTTCCTACTATCATGAATAAAAAAAATCAGCTACATGGACTTTTCTTTTTCCAAAGATAATCTCACAAGATGCACAGAAATAAACTTTTTTTTCAATGTTTGCCATGTTAATTTCAACTTGAAGTATAAGTTCCTACTAGGTGGATAATATTTTGAGAATATATCGACATATTTTTGATAGCAAGTATTAACATCCATTTGTTTTACACATTACAATGCTGCACATGCAGCTTTAGAAATATTGAAACATATCAGAATATTAACATTACCGGGTGTCTCCCGTATCCTTTTTGAAGGCAAAACCTAATAGAGCAATTTTTTTTCCTGTCACAGTATTGAATAGACAGCCAATAATGCGGGAAGCAAATCTCCTCCGCTGATAATCATTCATGTCAATCACCTGTAAGAAATCAAATTTTAAGTGACAAAATGACAAACAAACAAGTGTTGTTTCAAAACAATACATCAGACATTCTTTCAGTGCTTCTCTTTTAATATTTTAGGTTGAATATCAATGAATTAACGTAACTTAACACAAAACAACCAAGAAGACATTTGGTGAAATCAACTACTGAAATGTCAATATCATAGAACCATAGGTATTTGGAACATGAGTAAGTCATTTGGCCCTTCAAGCCTACACTGTAATTCAATATCCACGGACAGGAGACGAGGCCCCATTGCAGACTGGAGACAAGTACCAGACACGCAGACTGGAGACGAGTCTCCATCCCACAGCCTGGAGAGGAAACCCCGGCGCTGCCTTGAGGTGAGATCCGGCGAGGCCTGGGGTAGAAGGACTGTAAATTGAGTACTTTTTTATTTCTTTTTTTTTATTTTATTCCTCTGCTGGACTTTTTAATTTCTTAAAAGTTTATATTTTATACTAAAGAATCTGCACTTAAATATCTGTACTTAGGTATTTTTGTACCTAAGATGGCGCCATAATTGGCAACTTGTAGACTTGTCACTCAACTCAATAAAACTAATTCATTGTTGTCATTCACTCTTGACTCTGTTGCCCATCTATAATGTATCTAACTCAGCTCTTGTGTAAATTCAATTACCCATTCTCCGTTGTTTTCTAGGAAAGAGAATTCCGCAGACTAATGAATCTAAAAAAGATTATCCCCTGAAGAAGGGTCCCGACCCGAAACGTCAACTTTCCTGCTCCTCTGATGCTGCCTGGCCTGCTGTGCTCCTCCAGCTGCACACTATGTTATCTCTGACTTCAGCATCGGCAGTTCTTACTATCTCAAAGATTATCCTCGTCTCTGTCTTTAAAGGGAGTATGCTAATTCTTAGAGATAAAAGGTACTGCAGATGCTGGAGAATCCGAGATAACAAGCATGGGGCTGGATGAACACAGCAGGTCAAGCAGCATCACAGGAGCAGGAAAACTTGACGTTTCGGGCCTAAACCCTTCATCAGAAAGGGTGGTGTTAGTGGTGTTTCTGTATGCTAATTCTTAGACTGGATTTAGTCTCCCCATGTGAGGAAACATTCTCCTGATATCCATTCTGTCAAGTCCCCTTAGGATCTTACACACCTCACTAAAAAGCACCTCTTGTTCACTCAACTCCCATGGGTAAAGGCCAAGCCGGCTCAATCTTTTTCAAAAGATCAGTTCTATACTCCAGTCAAATGAATCCTCTCTGAACTGCTCCTAATGCAAACATTGGAACATCAAAATTGTCTCACTGAGGTCCTGCACAGCTGACTGTCCCTTCTTATTGCAGCAAACACCAACATTCTATTTGCCTGCAGCAGATACAGTGTATTTGGATTTCCAAAAGTCACTTGATATGGTGCTATGTGAAAGATTGCTACAGAAGATAAGAGATAGTAGGAACTGCCGATGCTAGAGGATCTGAATATACTGCAACCCTCTTGTAACAGTGTATCCCCCTCCCACTGCAACCCTCTTATAAAGTATACTGTATCCGCTGTTCCCATTGTGGCCTTCTCTACATCGGGGAAACTAAGCGGAGGCTTGGGGACCACTGTGCAACACCTACGCTCAGTCGCAACAACTAACTACACCTCCCAGTCGCGAACCATTTCAACTCCCCCTCCCACTCCTTGGACAACATGTCCATCCTGGGCCTCCTGCATTGCCAAAATGATGCCACCCAAAAGCTGCAGGAACAGCATCTCATATTTCGCTTGGGAACCCTGCAGCCCAAGAGTATCAATATGGACTTCACAAGCTTCAAAATCTCCCCTCCCCCGACCGCATCCCACAACCAACCCAGCTCGTCCCTGCCTCCCTAACCATTCCTCCCACCTCAAGCCCCACTCCCATCTCCTACCCACTAACCTCATCCCGCCTCCTTGACCTGTCCGTCCTCCCTGGACCGACCTATCCCCTCCCTACCTCCCCACCTACACTCACCTTTATTGGCTCCATCCCCGCCTCTTTGACCTGTCTGTCTCCTCTCCACCTATCTTCTCCTCTATCCATCCTCTATCCACCTCCTCCTCTCCCGATTTATTTCAGAACCCCCTTCCCCTCCCCCATTTCTGAAAAAGGGTCTTGACCCGAAACATCAGCTTTCCTGCTCCTCTGATGCTGCTTGGCCTGCAGTTTTCATCCAGTTCTACACCGTGTTATCACAGAAGATAAGAGCTCATTCTGTGGGAGGAGCTGGGTATTGGGACATTGTGGGGCTGGGGAGACATGGTGATATATTAGCATAGATGAAGGTTGGCTAATTAACAAGAAAAGAGAGTCAGGATAAATGGGTAACTTTCAACTTGGCAAAAAGTAGCTTGTGAATTGCTGCTTGGTGACTGCTGGGCTTTTATTATGAATTTGGTTCAGTCACATCATAAAACATATAGTCACCAGCTGAAAATTCACCTAAGTGAAATGTGGATATCTATTCTAACAGATGGTGACCCTGTCCACCGTGAATTAGTTTTAATGAATTTAGATTATATTTTAATTATATTCCCTCTTGAAATGAACAGGGAAATCAAAATCCTGAATAATATATCTTAGTATTTGAATAATTTGTCATATGTAATTGATGTGCACACCAAAAATAGCTGTCAAGCACAAAGTTAATTTTATAATTTCTCTGACATATGTCAAGAATTTACCTGCTGCCAGTATTGAGCCACATCTGGGAAATTTAATGCTTCACACAAATATACAAGATTCAGGACATCTTTCTGGAAGCAACTGCCTCCAAATCCTGTAAAAGGCGAAAGGTTTTATTGATTATCAGCCACTTACAAATCCCAATTAAATTTTGTAAAAAAAGGGTCTCTGAGTTACAAAAACAAATTACTGACCAATGCTGGCTTTGAGAAATTTGCTTCCAATTCTCTGATCCATGCCAATAGCACGCGCTACCTCCTCAACATCAGCACCAGTTGCTTCACACAAAGCGCTGATTGAGTTAATACTGCTGATTCGCTGAGCAAGAAATGCGTTGGCAGCCTAATAATAAAGGAAAAATAATAAATATGATAATTAATCTCGTGCATTTTATCAAGTTGCCAGAGGTTATGCCAAGGATATGTAGAACTGTGGAGACGTTGTATATATTTCAGTGTGGTAAGACATATAGGCCTGTATAGTTTCTGAAAAAGGTACAAGATAACAATGGACTAACTGTGTCAAAAAAAAGAGATACAAAGGCTTGATATGTTTAGGCTCTTCCTCACCAAGAAGAGGCCTAATTGGACAAAGAAGAGAACAAAAAGATTTACATCTATTTTGTGCTCTTCATGCCCTTTGGATATCTCAAAATGTTTCAAACAATAAATTAGTTTTGAATTGTGACTAACATTTCACAGCTAATTGCAACTCAAAGTGTATCTCACAAACAGGAATGTAATTACATTTTAAAGTGAAGCGTTCAGCAATCTAACGTTATGCACATCAGTAAGTACATAAATAAAACTAACAAAATTAAGTTACTGAAAACTCTAATGTGTAAGTTTTTATCAATTTAGTATTTTTAAAGAAAGCAATGACCTTCAAAAGAGCCACACAAACAATTCATATTTATGTTTTTTTTTTATTCATTCATGGGATGAGGGCCTCACCAGCTAGGCCAGCATATTATTGTCCAAAGAGCAGTTTAATAGTCAACCAGATTGCTGTGGGTCAGGAGTCACATATAGGCCAGACCAGGTAAGGACGGCAGTTTCCTTCCATAAAGGGCATTAGTGAACCCAACAATCGACAATGGTTTCATGGTCATCATTCAACACTTAATTCCAGATTTTTATTGAATTCAAATTCCACTATCTCCTTGGCAGGATTCAAACCCAGGTCCCTAGGAAATTACCTGGATTAATAGACCAGTGATAATTTCACTAGGCCATCACCTTATGTGGTGCGTTTTCTTTCTTCAGCATGGGAAGCAAGTGCTTCTTGAAGCATTATCAGATAAAATTTAACAATAGGTTGCATTTAAATCAGAAATGAGTGTACCAGTTTGGAAAGCTCTGATGACCATGTGTTGGTTGTGATGATTTTGTCTTTTGGTACCCAATGCTCATACACAGCACAGAGTGCCTGAATCGCCTCCTGACCCTCTGGTGTTTCATCTCCACCAATCAACACTCGATCTGGGTTCTTCAGATCATTAATAGCCGTCCCTTCAGCCAGGAATTCTGGGTTTGACAGCACCTACATTGAAAATAAGTCAGTGGTCGGGTTATTTCTGAAATGTGCCAGTCAACGGGTTGAAAAGTAAATGCAAGACTGAAGACCAACTGCTTTTTTGCCATTTCTGCTTCATTTAGTAAAAATGTACACCTGCAATTCAATTTTTTTTCTATTTCTATATGTAGCGCTGGGAGGAAGTTGCCTCCCACCATTGATGTACATATTAGTTAATTTTATGCTATTACCCTGTGTTAAATACACTGCAAAGTTCCATCTGGTACAAATCAGCACAACAATTATTGAGTTGCTATACTATCCATTAGAACAATGCTTGAATTCACCTGCAGGGACAAGTTTGGCTTTGTGTTTGAATGGAATATCCTGCGAATGCTCTCAGCAGCTCGCACAGGCACGGTGCTCTTTTCTGTAACTATTTTGTGTCCATTTGATACTGCCACTATTCTCCGAGCACAGGATTCTATGTATCTCAAGTCTGCAGCTCGACCTTTACCCATTCCATATGTTTTGGTGGGTGTGTTCACCTAGTACAAATTAAACACAGCATGTATGGTTACGGCCTTTCCTGTAATTTATAAAAGAAAAATAGAACAGTTTCATTTATATTGAATTTTTCAAGACCACTGGGTGTCTCAAAGAGCTTTACAATATTTTTAAGTCGTCACTTTTGTAATGTAGAAGATACAGCAGTCAATTCACACACAGCAAGCTCCCACATCAGCAATGTGAAAGAGACCAGATCATCTATTTCCTTTGTGATGTTGATTGAAGGATACAAATATTGACCGGGACGTTAGCTCTCTTGAAGTACTGCCCTGGGATCTTTTGCATCCACTACAGAAGATCAAACAGTGCTTCATTTGACAGGCCACCCTAAAGGGAGCACATCCAGCAGTGCAACATTTGCTCAGCACTGCATGGAAGTGTCAGCCTTGACATTTATGAAGAAGTCTTGGAGTGGCACTTGGACCTGGAGTCTTGTGGCTCAAACACAAGAGTGCAGTCTGGGTCATGGCTAATATCAATCTACAAAAGTCAATGTGTACACAAGTTTTCAATCAGTTTGGCTTGATTAACATGTTTCTTCTTGTCACTGATGTTATTCGTATTTTATATGTTTCTTTTTATTTGTTCATGGAATGTGGACTTTGCCGGACAAGCCAATCCCTAATGGTGATGGTGAGCTGCCTTCCTGAACTGCTGAAGCCCTTGAAGTTTATGAACATAGATAGTGCTGTTAGGGAGGAAATTCCAGTACTTTGACCCAGTGACAGTGAAGGAATAGCAATGAAGGTAGAGCAGTGGATGTGGTGTATATAGATTTTAGCAAGGCATTTGATAAGGTTCCACATGGTAGGCTCACTCAGAAAGTAAGGAGGCATGGGATTCAGGGAAATTTGGCTGTCTGGATACAAAACTGGCTGTCCAATAGAAGACAGAGGGTGGTAGTAGATGGAAAGTATTCAGCCTGGAGCTCTGTGACCAGTGGTGTTCCACAGGGATCTGTTCTGGGACCTCTGCTCTTTGTGATCTTTATAAATGACTTGGATGAGGAAGTTGAAGGGTGGGTTAGTAAGTTTGTCAATGACACGAAGGTTGGTGGAGTTGTGGACAGCGTGGAGGGCTGTTATAGCTTGCAACAGGACATTGACAGGATGCAGAGCTGGGCAAAGAAGTGGCAGATGGAATTCAACCTAGAAAAGTGTGAAGTGATTCATTTTGGAAGGTCGAATTTGAATGCAGAATACAGGGATAACAGCAGGATTCTCGGCAGTGTGGAGGATCAGAGGGATCTTGGGGTCCACGTCCATAGATCCCTCAAAGTTGCTACCCAAGTTGATGGGGTTGTAAAGAAGGCATACGGTGTGTTGGCTTTCATTGGCAGGGAGATTGAGTTTAAGAGCCGTGAGGTTATGCTGCAGCTCTATAAAACTCTGGTTAGACCACATTTGGAATACTGTGTTTAGTTCTGGTCACCTCATTATAGGAAAGATGTGGAAGCTTTAGAGAGGATGCAGAGGAGATTTACCAGGATACTGCCTGGACTGGAGGGCAGGTCTAATGAGGAAAGGTTGAGGAAGCTAGGGCTTTTTTCATTGGAGTGAAGAAGGATGAGAGGTGACTTGATAGAGGTGTACAAGATGATGACAGGCATAGACAGAGTGGATAGTCAGAGACTTTTTCCCAGGGCAGAAATGACTATTACGAGGGGGCATAATTTTAAGGTGATTGGAGGAAGGTATGTGGGGATGTCAGAGGTAGGTTCTTTACACAGAGAGTGGTGGGTGTGTGGAATGCGCTGCCGGCAGTGGTAAAGGAGTCAGATACTTTAGAGACTTTTAAGCGACTCTTGGATAGGCACATAGAGGATAGTAAAATGTAGGGTATGCAGGGTAGATTGATAATAGTAGTAGGATAATAGGTTGGCACAACATCGTGGGCCAAAGGGCCTGTACTGTACTGTACCTGTTCTATGTTCTATATGGTTCCAAAATGAGATGGCATGACACTGTGGTGTTCCTATGTATCTGCTACCCTTGTCTTTCTAGCTGTAAAAGATTGCAGGTTTAGGAAGGGGTTGTAGTTGGAACTATGGTGAGTTATTGTAGTGAACCTTGTAAATGTACACTTTGCTGCCACTGTGCATCAGTGGTGAAGAAAGTGAATGTTGAAGATGGTGGATAGGGTCCCAATCAAGTGGGTGTTGAACTTTTTCAGTGCTGTTGGAGCTGAATTTAACCAAGCAGGTGGAGATTATCTATATCATTTCTGATTTGTGCATTATAGTTGGTGGACTGACATTGGGGGGCCAGGAGGCAAGTTATTTGCTGCAGGATTCCTAGCATCTGACCTGCTCCTGTCACCACAGTACTTATGTAGCAGGTCCAGTTCAATTTTCAGTCAATGATAACCCCAAGAATGTTGATAATTGGGGATTCAGTAACAGTATTCAATGTCAAGGGACAATGCTTAGATTCTCACTTCTTGGAAATGCCTGGCACCTGTGTAGCAGGAATTATACTTGCTACTTCTCAGTACAAGTCTTAAGGTTGTCTAGGTTTCACTGCATATGGACGCAGGGTTTCTCTGGAGATGTGTTAATTCTGTCCATTGAACTAATTTCTTCATCATCAAAGTAAAGTGTTAAACTTTAGTCAATAGCAACAATAATTGTTCAAGTTTATTGTTTAGGAGAAACAGTGACTCTCTGGAGATGTCATCTTCCAGAAAGCATGTTGAGAAATTGGATAGGGTTTTACCACAAAAAAGTTGCTTCCAAATTACCTTCTTAGATGACATATAGTACTACTCTCAGAACAACATGGCGATCAAACAATCCATTCTAACACCTTTGAAAACAAAACAAACTACAGATCTTAAAACAAAATAGCAGAAACTGAAAACATCCTTGTAGGAAGTAGACAAATTGACATTTTGGCTGTAGGCTTTTAAGAGAAATGCAACAGTCAAACATCATCAGATTTTAAATAGGATCAGAGCATAAAAGGGAAGCACGTACACAGACACTCACAGGAGCACAAGAAAACAAGAGGTGAATTGTTCCATACTGTGCTTCGAAAGAAAATGGGAGGTGGCAGAGTAGACATATTATCATGATTTTTTTTACACAGGGTGTGGTTTGCATGTGGAATGAACTTTCTGAGGAAGTAGTAGATGCAGGCACAGTTACAACATCTAAAAGACACTTAGATAAGTACATGAATAGGAAAAGTTTGGAGGGATATGAGGTAGGAGCAAGCAGGTGGGACTAGTTTAGTTTCGGACTAGTTTCAGCATGGACGAGTTGGACTGAAAGGTCTGTTTCCACGCTGTATGACTTTATGACTCTATGTTGAGAAGAAACAGTATTTTTTTAATAAACTATTTTCTAATCAACCTGTTCAGAGATGTTAAGCTTAAGAGACAGGGTGTGGAGATGTGAGTAAAACTGTTTGAAATAGGAGCTGCAGGAGGCAGAATGAACTCTCAAGTCAGCTAAAAGGCAAGTCTGAAAAGGGAGCCAAAGCTGGGCAGGATTATCAGTTCGAAAGGAAGGGAGACAGCCCCCAGTGTTGGCTGGATGTCAGGTGTCAGCTTCTTCAGAAAGCTAAATACTTCATTGTTTCTTTCTTTTATTATTTTATCCTCCATTTTGATCTGATCATGTTTAAATATTTTTCTTTTTTCCAGCCTTGTTGAAAAGTTACACTCAAAATGGTAACATATTAGAATACAGTATGGCTGAATGTGATACTGGTCATGATTATATAGCCTGCCAGCACTCACTAGAGGAGTTAACACATGAAGGACAGCCATTTGGGTGGCTGTACAATTGCAAGAATCATCACCCATCGATGAATTTTTAAAAATACATCAGTTTGCTTCACTGGTGCTTGCGTATTCAGCATTTTGTATTTTTGTTACTTCAAAGCCAGCTATTTGGAAGTACTGAAAAGTGGCACAATGTCATCTACACCGTTGAGTATCCACTTCTGATTTATCCTGTCTTCCTGTACAGAAGTGCAAGATTTCAAACAGGAAAAAAAAAATAAACTTCCCAGTATAACAAGAACCATGCCCCATGCATTCAAACCAGCCACATTTCTTCATGATCTCTGAATTGTCTATGTATCTTGCTGTTTACTTTCTGCTGGCCTTTCGTCCATAGCATAATCCCTAGAGAAAAATATATTTTCCCCTCTAAACTCTAATCAAGTGGATTTGATTTTCACATCTATACATTCCCCAGGATCTAGCACTCTAATTGCTATGGAATATTTGAATAACGGAGCCACACCTCCTCCCTTTTTCCACAGTTACCTCTCCTAAATATTTCACAATATGAAATGTTCTAGTGCCAATGCAACACTAAATAAAGACACATCTCTATTAATATGTTAATTGTATCCACACATAGTAATTTGGGACTGTTGTTCACCATTTAATTCATAAAACTCCATTCAGTTAATGTGCACATCTCAAAGCTGCTTGTTCTTTCAAACTCTGCTTTGTGTAAATTTACTCCTTTTTTCTTGTTTATTTCTGGAACTTTGCTTCATGTACTTCTACCACAGCATCGATTACTCTACCAGTGAGGAGAGTGGTTCAGCTTTGTTTGGGTAAAGTCAATTCGTCCCACAATAAACACTCCCGTTCCAACTTTTGTATCACTATCTCAGGAATTTGAACCCATTGCCCTTGCACAAACTCTTCAGTTGTGCTATAGTGTATTATTCCCATGTTAAGTACTGCATGACATGGAGATTATTCCTGAGATTACCACATTTAATATTCCATTCCTTAACTCAATTTCTGAATGGACCTTTGGAGGATCTCTGCTTCATTCACTTTAATGGCATTGGTCCCAACATTAGCATTATTTCCAATGTTCTCCAAAACCTTCTCTTTTCATAATCATTTCTTCAGACAGTAACGATTGATGTCCTCTGAGTCACTGTTACTGTCACAGGTAAAGGTAAAGTCACCATAGTCCTTCCAGGCCATAGGGTTGTTCTCTCATTAGAGATAACTGGAAGTGGTTTAACCTGAGGATCACACACCTCAAGCGAGAGGAAGATGTTGAGAAGGAGAATCCTTCATGATAACCTTAGCCAGGGTTAGAATTGAACCCATGCTGTTAGCACTGCTCCAAATTTTCTAAGCTTTTTTTTCATTTCGTCTTATTCTTAAAACCATCAAAATGGTGAATGAAAGCTTTACACTGTATTTTTTATTGCAAATTACAACAAAATACGAGTGACAATAAAAGCATTCATTCAAATTGCAAACTAACCATCCAGCCAACTGAGCTAACCAATGTAGGTATTCAGTATTTGAATTTTTATTTAGCATAAAACACCTTTCAAAGGACTTTGTGCCTTCTCTTCATTCATATACATTGCATCTCAGTCTCTCAGCTTCCTTCCTCATGAAGGCACTCTGGTTACTAGCTGGTTACCACCTGGAACATTTGTAAAAGTTCAGTGATTTAACATTTCAAACATAAAGTTCCGCCAAATGGTTTTCAAGGTGAAACACCCTCCAAGGTTGAAACAAAACTCTGCACTCCACTGCCCTCTCCCTGCACGTAGCCCTCAATGAGTTGAGGCTTGCATCCTTCATTGGAATCTAATAAACCTGCAAAAATGCATGGAGTGGTGAACAGATGGCCGAATGTGATCCTGTCCATCTTTTTATAGCCTGCCAGCACACACTAGATGAGTTTACACATAGAGGATAGCCATTTAAGTAAGAATAATTGCATTCAGGACAGGAAGGGAGAATATTGAAAGATGAAGTTACCGAAATAAATATAAGATCAGCTTCTTGAATTGCAGCATCAATGTCAGTCAGGAAAAAAAGGTTCTTTCCTCTGCATGATTCTACCACTTCCTTCAAACCAGGCTGGAAAACAAAGAACAACTAGGATTGTATATCAACTGAAATGGCAAAAATGCAAAAGCTTTGTGAAGCAAGGTTTACAATAAATTCGATAAATGTTTTGATGTCGAACCTCATAGATTGGAAGTGAGTTTGAGTTCCAGGCCTCTATTCTTGCATGGTTCATGTCTACAACTGAAACACGAATCTCAGGACACATGTAGGCAATGATGCTGCATGTTGGTCCACCAACATATCCAGCGCCAATGCAGCAGATCTTCTTAATTTCAAACATGATATCTGTGGGAAAAAAAAAATAGTCAGTCCAGAAATTAGAGTTTTGATTCTGAAATCAGAAATTCATCACCTTCATCTACTGTCCAGATGTTATCTAATTTTCTGACACAACTTTAACCTAATTAAAAATTGTTTCTACACTGCATACACCATTTATAACATCTTGGGGATGGTAATTTTCTGTTATAACAGAACATGTCAATTTGTACTTCACCCTCTCCGCAATAATATCTTAAACTCTCAGGATTGGCACCTTCTAAACATCGCAGCAGTTTTTTTTCCCTTCTATTCATTTTTGTGGGATGTGGGCGTCGCTGGCTGGCCAGCATTTCGTGCCCATCCCTAGTTGCCCTTGAGAAGGTGGTGATGAGCTGCCTTTTTGAACTCCTGCATTCCTCCTGCTGTGGGTTGACGCACAATGCCATTAGGGGGGGAATTCCAGGATTTTGACCCAGTGACCGTGAAGGAACAGCAATATATTTCCAAGTCAGGTTGGTGAGTGGCTTGGAGGGGAGCTTGAAGGTGGTGGTATTCCCATATGTCTGTTGCCCTTGTCTTTCCAGATGGAAATGGTTGTGGGTTTGGAGGGTGCTGTCTGAGGATCTTTGGTGAATTTCTGCAGTGCATCCTGTAGACAGTACACACTGCTGCTACTGAGCATCGGCGGTGGAGGGAGTGGATGCTTGTGGATGTAGTGCCAATCAAACAGGCTGCTTTGTCCTGGATGGTGTCAAGCTTCTTGAGTGCTGTTGGATCTGCACTCATCCAGACAAGTGGGGAGTATTCCATCACACTCCTGACTTGTGCCTTGTAGATGGTGGACAGCTTTCAAGAGTCAGGAGGTGAGTTACTCGCTGCAGTATTCCTAGCTTCTGACCTGTTCTTGTAGCTGCTGTGTTTATGTGGTGAGTCTAGCTGAGTTTATGGCCAGTTATCTACTGATTTGCTGAAACATACAGTCGAGGAAAATCCTAAATTAGTCTGACAAAAATGACACTTAACTGCAAAAATATTTTATTCCAGCATTACCGTTACAAACTTGAGGTTTGCTGTAGACATTATTTCATGTGTAAAAGTCTAATCCTGTAAATAGTCTCAGCATTTTAAGAATGAGATTTGAACATACAATCCAATATCAAACAATATGATTGCAGAAGCTAAGGCTACAACAATAGAATCTCCATGAAATCTAAACTATGTGTATCCATGATACAGAAATATCCTTCAGCTTTTTTGAAGGCTAACCGTGAAAGTTTCTTGAAGCAAGGCTAAATACAAATCTTTGATATACATTCTCTTACATATAGCAATAGATATAATAAGACAAGTTAACTGCCCATAATAGTACAAACTAAAAATATACATCTCTGCATCAGTAAGTTGTTTATATTCTCATTTATAAAATAACTAAATCTATTCTCCTTAGTCTAATCTTGTAAGTCTGTGCAACAGCTATCTCAGAACATTCAGGGCAGCTAACCTGCTCCAGGCACCAAGCGCCACAATCTGCAGCGCCATAGAAATGAAACAGAGGAACCTCCACTCACTCCAAAGACCTGTTTTGCTCAGTGCACCTGTAGTGGCATACCTCCACCTATTCAACAACAGAAGCCATCACAGCTGATGAATCTGACTTCAAAATTTCAAGCCTTTTCACTTTCAAAGTGGAATTCTCAAGCAAGCCAAGCCTGCAGTGATGATGGAGACTGATTTCATTTTCACCTTTGTACTTAACATTTATCCTTATACCTGTATTATAGTGATCAAATTTATCCTGGTTACATAATTTGCAGAAATACTTCTGGAATAAGCTAATGCTTTATCTTGTTTAAAACATAAAGCCGTGCTGCTGGTCACTTAAAAAAAAAGTGTTGAAAATTAAAATTGAGTTGATACAAATTGTCAGTTCACAGACCACTTTGAGGACACGCCTGGACTATCGTCATGACAAGGCCAATTATAAACTTTAAGTTACACATTAAAATGACAGTTACATCTAATATAGATCTTACAAATCAGCAATCTACATATCATTTCAGTTATTAAACTTAGTCACTAAAACGCTTTAAAACTCTGTCTTCCTTAAGAAGGATTTTAGCTTCTCTCCTAAAAGCTAGCCTAATTCTTACCACAATTATGTGGTAGGCAGAGGAAGAGGCAATTCAGCACTTGGAGCCTGCTCTACCATTTGATATGATCATGGATGATCTCATCTTCACCTCAATTCCACTTTCCTAACTACCCTCCATAACCTTTCAACGCATTACTAATTAAAAATCTGTCTACCCCTTCCTTAAATTTACTCAAGTCCCAGCGGTCTCTGCACTCCGAGGTTGAAAAGTCCACAGGTGATTCATGACCCT
>JAHRHZ010000049.1:21569873-21598390 GCA_024137785.1 Ginglymostoma cirratum
GAAGAGGGATTGTTCCACGTAACCTACAAAGAGGCAGGCATAGCTTGGGCCCATGCGGGTACCCATGGCCACCCCCTTTGTCTGTAGGAAGTGGGAGGAATTGAAAGTTGTTGAGGGTGAGGACGAGTTTGGCGAAGCGGATGAGGGTGTTGGACCTCTCTGTCTCCATCTCGGGCAACCACCTAGAAACCGATGTCCATTTCAAGCCCACTGACTCCCACAGCTACCTGGAATACACCTCCTCCCACCCAGCCTCCTGCAAAAATGCCATCCCCTATTCCCAATTCCATCGCCTCCGCCGCATCTGCTCCCAGGATGAGACATTCCACTCCCGTACATCTCAAATGTCCTCATTCTTCAAGGACCGCAACTTCCCCCCAACAGTGGTCGAGAACGCCCTCGACCGTGTCTCCCGCATTTCCCGGGACACATCCCTCACGCCCCATCCCCGCAATAATAACCAAAAAAGAATCCCCCTCGTCCTCACATACCACCCCACCAACCTCCGGATCCAACGCATCATCCTCCGACACTTCCGCCATCTGCAATCAGACCCCACCACCAAAGACATCTTTCCCTCCCCACCCTTATCTGCCTTCCGGAGGGACCACTCCCTCCGCGACTCCCTTGTCCGCTCCACACTCCCCTCCAGCCCCACCACACCCGGCACTTTTCCTTGTAACCGCAGGAAGTGCTACACCTGCCCCCACACCTCCTCCCTCACCCTAAACCCAGGCCCCAAGAACACTTTCCACATCAGGCAGATGTTCACCTGCACATCTGCCAATGTGGTATACTGCATCCGCTGTACCCGTTGTGGCTTCCTCTACATCGGGGAAACCAAGCGGAGGCTTGGGGACCGCTTTGCAGAACACCTGCGCTCAGTTCGCAACAAACAACTGCACCTCCCAGTCGCGAACCATTTCAACTCCCCCTCCCATTCCTCAGATGACATGTCCATCCTGGGCCTCCTGCAATGCCATCAATGTGGATTTCACAAGCTTCAAAATCTCCCCTCCCCCAACCGCATCCCAAAACCAGCCCAGCTCATCTCCACCTCCCTAACCTGTTTTTCCTCTCACCTCAAGCCACACCCCCATCTCCTATCTCCTAACATCATCCCGCCCCCTTGACCTGTCTGTTCTCCCTGGACTGACCTATCTCCTCTCTACCCCACCACCTACACTCACCTTTACTGGCTCCATCCCTGCCTCTTCGACTTGTCTGCCTCCTGTCCACCTATCCTCTCCTCTATCCATCCTCTATCCACCTCCCCCTCTCTCCCTATTTATTTCAGAACCCTCTTCCCCTCCCCCATTTCTGATGAAGGGTTTAGGCCCGAAACGTCAAGTTTTCCTGCCCCTATGATGCTGCTTGACCTGCTGTGTTCATCCAGCCCCATGCTTGTTATCTCGGATTCTCCAGCATCTGCAGTACCTTTTATCTCTTATCTACGAGAAAACATCCGTTCTATTTCTACCTTGTCACATCCAAGGCTGATTCCAAAATTGATCAGCACTTGTTGAAGGGTCTTGATTTTGCTAAATAGCTACATCAACCATCAAATTAAGAAAATCAAACTCATAACATGGCTCATTTATGCTTTCTGGACCCAACATATATTCATATGCTGGGACTCGTTCTCTGTAAACAAAGGAAATATATTTAAGCCTTGTGCATTTATTGAATTACCCTAGCACTGAGCAGTCTATTGTTGCCCTTTGCTTCTTCCATGTTAACTTGCAAATCAATTGTCACCTTTCTCTCCTCCATACAAGTCATTGCAAAATCGCTTGAAATTTGTCATTCTTGTATTTGTGCTGATGACTGCTTAAAAAGTACTTTCTTAACGCTAAAGTGGTGTACTGAGGTTATGAACGGTTCTGTATATAATGCAAGTCTCTCTTTCAAGATGGGAAATGATGGGCAATTTTTCACATAGAAGTTATTCGATAGTACTATATCTGAAACAATGGTGGAACTGGATTCCATTGAAACTTTAAAATTGACATGTATTTAAAGGGAATTAATTTGTAGGGCTTGGGTGAGGTATGGTACTAAACCGTTCATCTCTGGTAAATTGAACAGCTCCCTGTGTACTATAAAATTCTATAAAAAAGTTCAAACACATCGCATCTAGGCATGCACTGTCCTAATCTATTAGAACAGCTATCAGCAGCTGCTTCACCAGTGACAGTCAATGGCCTTTCCTCCATCATAAAGTCAGAAGTGGGGCCATTCACTCATGATTGCACAATACTCTGCACCATTCCGCAGGTACTGAAGCAGTCCATGCCAATGAGCAGCAAGATCTGAACAACTGACAAGCTTGTGCTGGTAAGTGGCAAGTAATATTTATGCCACACAAATGCCAGGCAATGAGCATCTCCAACAGAAGACAGTCTTAATTATCATCCCTTGACATCAGTGGCATCACCAGTCTGAATCCCCCACTATTAACAGCCTGGAGGTTACCATTGACCAGAGACTGAGCTAAACCAGCCACTCCAATACTGTAGCTACAACAGCTGGTCAGAGACTAGGAATGCTGCAGTGAGTAACTCAACTCCAGTCTGCCCAAAGTCTGTTCACCAACCACAAGGTGCTAGTCAGGTGTGTAACAGAGTTCTCCTCACTTGCCTAGATAGGTGAGTTCTAACAACACTCAAGAAGCTTGATGCCATCTAGGCCAAGACAGCCTAGTTGATTGGCACCCCATTCACCATCTTCAACATTCATTCCCTTCACCATCAATGTACCGTGGCAACAATTTGTACCATGTACAAGGCAATAATTTTCAAACTCCACAACTACTACTAGAAGGAAAAGGGCAGCAGATACCTGAAACCACCACCTGCAAGTTCACCTCCAAACCTCAAACCATCCTGACATGGACACATGGCACCTTTCTTTCAGTCAAAATGTCAACATCGTGCATCTGAAGTTTATTCCTGACTGTCATTGGTAAAGCAGCTGTAGATGGTTATTCTAATAGATTAGGAAAGCGCAGGCCTAAATGTTTGAATTTTTTGATAGAATTTTACAGTCTCCAGGACAATCAGTAATAGGTCAGCAAAGCCCACATGTCGTGGGCAAGTAAAACCGGAAAACGCGTTATATTTGCTGAACCTATAGTCTCTGCCCAAAAAAAAAATGTGGACTTTGGACGGCCTTAAAAGGAACTGTAACAATGAGGGCGGCGGAGGGGTCCTGACTTCTCATGGAATTCCCATGGTTAGGAATTTTCCTCCCTGAGAAAGGAACACGTCTATTTAAGGGAGAGGAAAAGAGAAGTTTGCTCGTCAAAACGTCTCAGACTTTGAAAAACATTTTGATCAGAGGTGCGGAGATTTTGTGAACGCAGAGAGCTCGGCCCCATTCAGATGACACAGTAAACAGTTTAGATCGTCATTTCCAATCCTTCCGATGGATCCAGAGACTCTCACGCGGGGGCATTAACAGACTTGAAAAGGAAGCCACTATTACTCGGGCGAGGGGATAGTACCTGAGCTTAACCTCTGCACATGAGAAGTTTACCTTCTGTCAGTTTCAAACGGTTGGGAATAACTCGATCTGCAGTTTCTAATTCGCCCGGACGCGTCTTCCGTGTTTTATGGCGCTCGTTTGAATCTTAAGCAATTGTTGCCGTATTTAAAAACCATTCGCGGATCTGTATAGTCCAGCCCCTAACGTGCAAAGAGCAGGGCTCCTCACTGATCAAACTTGAACTCGACTGAGCAACTTTTAAATAAGCTGATTCAGCCCAGGAAAGCGAGATAACAAGCATGGGGCCGGATGAAGGGCATGGACCCTTCCCGAAACGTCAAGTTTTCCTGCTCCTATGATGCTGCTTGTTTCCTGCTCCTATGATGCTGCTTGACCTGCTGTGTTCATCCGGCCCCATGCTTGTTATCTCGGATTCTCCAGCGTCTGCAGTACCTTTTATCTCAGCCCAGGAAAGAATGGTTTGTGATCTTGGAGTTACAGGCTGTGAGGACATTGAACTTTTCCAGTAAGTCTTTTCATTTCTCCCGGTCTTTCCCTTAACGCCCAATTTTCTCCAAGTATACCCTTATCTTTGCCTTTGTGTACATTGCTGTCATGGTTTCCCACTGGAATGTTCGCCTTTATAAAGTGGAATAAGATTTGCGACAACCGAACGAAACTCTAGTTTTATACCCCCTACTGTACAGCGTACTGTGTACAGTTCTGGGGAAGCAGATCTTTTGTATATATTGATCTTCGGAAGGAGTGTACTGTGGCTTCATAATGTTATCAGGAGCCCATGGACTGATGGTTAGATTGTGAAGAGACAATATTTAAACTAGGAATGTACCAGGATAATTATTAATTAATCAGAGTCAGAGTTGTACAGCAGGGAAACAGACTCATCGGCCCCACTCGTACATAATGACCCAGTATCCTAAATTAATCTAGCACCATTTGCCAGCATTTGGCCCATATCCCTCTAAACCCTTCTTATTCATATACTCATTCAGATGTCTTTTAAATGTTGTTATTGTACCAGCCTACACCACCCTCTGCATGAAAAAGTTGCCCCTTAGGTCTCTTTTAAATTTTTCCTCTCTCACCTTAACCCTATGCCCTCTAGTTTTGGACTCCCTTATCCTGGGGAAAAGACCTTGGTTTTTCACCCTATCCATGCCCCTCATGATTTATATAAACCTTTATAAAGTCACCCCTCAGCCTCTGATACTCCTGGGAAAATAGCTTCAGCCTATTATTATCAGGGTAGGCATAAATTTTTTTGACATATTGGAAGGAATTGATAGGGTTGATAGAGAGACACATTTTCAGTTGATGCAGGAATCTAGAGTGGGAAGTACACAAAACCTTAAAATCAGAACCATATAAATCAAAAATCAGCTCCATTCACCTCTGAAATGTAAACTCTGTAAATGCATGATTAGATAATTGGAATTTAGACTCTGGTCTACCTTTTGGGTTTGCCTTCAGTGACCAGTGAAATGATCCAGGTTTCACCAACATTTACGATGACATTGTTTATGAATGAGATACTGGGTTGATTTTATTACTGTGCATTAAGAGTCCCACAAATCTTCATTTGGCCTCTTTTCTGAAACAGTTTTACATGGTGTTTTACATCTTTTTACATTGAATCTTAAGACACAAGGAAAAACATTGTCCCAAGACCTGGTGTGGTGACTTCATCGCTACCTGGACAATTCGAATCCCTGAATTTGACTAATTGGAGACTTTACTACATGAGACACAAAATGTATCTGCAATTCTCTTGGACTCTTTATTCCCTGGAGCAGTGACAAATTGTGTAAGCAAAGTTGAATTTGGCAAGAACAAGGTGGTAGGTAATGGGATGGGATGTGATTCCATACCCAAATTGAGACTGTAGGCAATGATCCCTGACATTGGTGAAAAGTGGTCAAGGAAAACATTCAAAGTGATTACAACTGGGAACGGGAAGAAAGATCTATAGTAGGGAACGGTCAGAGGATTGGAATGGGTCCTGGAGAGGGTCTGAATGAAGGGACAGTCTTGAGATATTGAATAATCTGTTCTTTCCCTCTTTTCCCGCTTGGAACCTTCAAAGCATTAAAAGTTTACACTTACCTGGACTTCCCCTAACCACAATGCAACTTCTTGACAGATCTCAAAAGAGGAGTCATCGTCTCAGTGTATCGTTCAGCACTTAAAATCACAACAGGGGCATTGGACAACAGCAGGTGCATATTCATGAGGGCCTCTGCCTGCCTTTTGGTAAAGTTAACATGGAA
This sequence comes from Ginglymostoma cirratum, assembly GCA_024137785.1. Lineage (NCBI taxonomy): Eukaryota > Metazoa > Chordata > Chondrichthyes > Orectolobiformes > Ginglymostomatidae > Ginglymostoma > Ginglymostoma cirratum. Next base: position 21,575,648 of record JAHRHZ010000049.1, read on the forward strand.
TTAGCCAGGAACAGTGTGATATCCAGTTAATAAGTGACACTTACAGTTATATTCCTTCATGCGTACACACACACACACACACACACACACACACACACACACACACACACACAGAGTTCCTCCATTGCAGGAGGTGATAAAAGTCAGTGTGCTATTTGACCAGCAAGACTATCACAGCTGACCACAGTCCTGTCTTTGCCACGTGGATTTATTTGAGTTGAGTCAGTAGATTTCACTAGGAGCAGGAACACTGCTGTTTTATATATTCCCTTTTCCCAAACAAAGAATAAACTCTCTGTCATAGTGAGGTTGAGACTGCAGATTATATTTGGAATCTTTCTGTTAGATTTGATTCAGTTCCACTTCCAGGGCAACATCCCCTTACGGAAATCAGTGGACGACCAAAGACCAGATTTAATCATAAGATAGTGGAATCTCCTCTTGGGCAATAACAATACTGGAGATTGTGAATCACAGCTAATTTATATATCCACCTGATTTTATGAACCATAGGGGAATGGACTGGTCTTAGTCGTGACACATGGTATATTGCAGAAGAGAGCTGGAGAAACTGAGCAGATCCAGCAGTATCTGTGGAAAGAGAAATAGTTTCAAGTTCAGTATGACTTCTTCAGAACTACATTCCACTGTCTCCACTACAGAACAGGGTCACTGAGAGCGGTGGTCCTACTATTGGATGCTGTTTTTTACTTTGAGGACAAGGAAATGAATTACAGCCAATCTATCTAGTGGATTCATCTACTCTCCAAACTGGATGTTGACACAACACATTTATTCCACAATGGTTTTTACAGCTGACAGAGAAAGGAGACATTCATGCTGTCACTTTGAGTTGGGTTAAACACATTCCTTTATGGTTAATGCTATCCACATCATCATGAAGGCTGCAGCTTAACTGTCTGAACTAGGAAATTAAAACTCCAATTCTGTTCCCCTATAATGATGCTCAGAAATATCTGATCAAATCTTGCAAATGTCCCTGAATCCCCTCTTTTCAGAGGGGCAGCTTAGATAACCTATCAATAGAATTCTCCACAGGTAAGTGGTTCTAATTATAAATCTGCAATTTCTTTAAACAGAGCCATTATGCCCCAAAGACATACAATTAAAATCTTCACATTTTCTGTGCACAGTACTTAAACCCAGTGTTTGGCCCTTAATCACTGCAGTAATTTTCCCTGTTCTCTAATCTTGCTTTAATTGAATTGTGCATAGGCTGAGAATGAGGTGATTCCTGTAGGTGCACTTAAAATAAGGAGCCAATCTGATGAAGTTACAACACAGGATTGCATGTTAATCATCGGAAGTAGTATGCTGTGCATAGAGCTAAACTGTCCCACAGCTTATGGATCAGATCAAAACTCCAATGTCCTGTAGGGCCTGGGATAGAAAGTAGGGGATGAGTGCTACTTCTCAAAACAAATTCATTTGTGGAATGTGGGCATCGCTGGCTGGCCAGCATTTATTGCCCATCCCTAGTTAGCCTTGAAGAGGCTTTGTAGCAACTAGTACAACTACCTTTTAAATGTTGTAATCATACCAGCTTCCACCACCTGGGTCCCTAGAACATTAACTGAATTTCTGGATTAATAGTGGTAATACCACTAAGCCATTACCTTCTGACTGGAACACAGCAAGGTCCACGCAACCCGAGTACAGCGAGCACCCTAGGGCCTTGGGCCCTGATCACTACGTTTTTAATAAATCCCCTCGTTAGGTAAGAAAGGAATTCTGAACACACAGTAATATCTACATTCCCTTGTCTGCTTTCCCTACCTGTTCTAGCCAGTTTATATGATGACAGTAAACACTTCCCTTGATTATCATCCTAGTTTGGTAATAAAGATAAAGTTGCTATAGTCCTATTGGAGCATAAGTCTCTAATGAGAAAGAAACAATTGATAGTGGTTTAACCTAAGGGTCACCACACCTCCGGCAAGGGGAGAGGTTGAGAAGTAGAATCCTTATGGTAATCTCAGCCAATGCAGGAATTGAACCCACTATTGCTCTGTATTGCAAGCCAGCCTTCCAGCCAACTGAGGTCACCAACCCTCTAGATGGCAGTAATGAAGATACAGCCACATAGTCACTGCTCTGAAACTGAAAGTAAAGTTTGGAGAGTGCATGTGCAGATAAAAGCAGAAATCCTGAAACTGCTGCTGGTGATTTTACACTTTCACATCACGTATGTTGTTGAAGTCCCTGCACACCTCCGTCAAATAGTAATCACTGAACTGATAAGAGCCTAGGCCCGAAACATCAGCTTTCCTGGTCCTCTGATGCTGCTTGGCCTGCTGTGTTCATCCAGCTCTACACCTTGTTATCACTGATAAGACCTTCCACTTTTAAGCTATTAATTCTGCTGTATAAACCCTTAAAAAATTGTTCAATGGTGTACTAATTCATAACTACTGCTTAGTAGCCTCACTAGCCCTGAAGAACTAATTTTATTTTTGGGAATGTTAGTTTATCATATCAGAAAAAATTAACACGCTTAACTTTTTTAAAAAATCATAATATTTCACTAGCTAGCTGAAGCCACGTGCATGTCCTGACCATTTTTTTTCAATCTGTAATATTTAAATTAAAGAGAAAACTGGTATATTTTATTTCCTGATTTGCGACTGTTAGAATAATACAACATGAATAGGCCACTTACTGTAATTGTTAACATCACTATTGCTGTATGCTTGGAAATACCCTTGACCTGGCACAAGATTGAAACATGCCAATAAAGAGGAAATCCATGCTTTTAGGTTTTCTCCATGATCGACAGTGAATGCTTGCATTTTTGCTAATGTCTGTGAAATTTGGCCTGCTTTTTAATTATTTCATACATTTGCTGACAAAGTTCTTACCCCAATTCCCTTCCAATATAAGATTAGCTGAAAGTTACTCCTGTGAACATTTGATCCTTTCTTATCCTTTGTCTTAATCTATATAGAATATGTTTCTATTTCAAAGTTTGTTGTATCCTTTTCCTTTACTATTATGTTATCTGTAATTATGGCTACTTCACACTTTTCATCTTTCATAAATTCATTGTATCTTGCAATAAATATCTGCCAATTCTGCTCTTTTTAAGCCATCTTTCAGATATTACTACTCCTGTCTCCTCAATGAATTATGTGCCTCCTTTATATCTGTTACAATTATGAAAACAAGTGTATTACAGTGTACACAATTTGTTTTCATTAATTGTTCTGCAAAATGGGGCCTGTTTTGCACATCAGTTTTCCAACCTGAATTCACCTTTGTGGTCAGACTGTTCTTCTGGCAATTAGCATATGGTCCAGATAATCTCAACATCACCATCCCTGAGATCCTAACTTTTGATACTCCCACAGTAGAACTTCTTCCCTTTCTTCTCTATGTCCTGCATTTCTGAGCTTCTCTTTACAGTTGCACAAGGAGGTAAAATATATTCCTAGGGTCTTGATCAAGATTCCAGAAAACTTTATCCTCTAGATCATCAAGTACAGCATAGGGCAATGTGGTGGTTCAGTGGTTAGTACTGCTGCCTCACAGCACAAGCAACCTGGGTTCGATTCCACCCTCAGGTGACTGTGTGGAGTTTGCATGTTCTCTGTGTCTGTGCAGGTTTCTTGTGGGTTCCTCCCACAGTCCAAAGATGTGCCGGCTAGGTGGATTGGCTATGCAAAATTCCCCATAGTGTTCAGGGATGCATAGATTAGGTGGGTTACACGTGAATGGGTCTGGGTGGGATGTTCTGAGGGTAAGTGTACACTTGTTGGGCCAAAAGGCCTATTCCCACACTGTAGGGATTCTATGAAGTATACAATTACTACTTTTTTTTATTTTTCTCCTCAGACAAAGTTTGATTGCTAGGTTTGCCGTTCATTCAGTCACACTCCAGCCTTCCTCCAGCTGTGCTTTTCTCGAAGATATAACTGCACTGTGAGGAACTACCCAGAATTCCTTTTCTCCCCTGATGTGGCAGAGTTTGTTCAAATTGTGCTTGAACTCAATAACTTGCACAGACATTTCCTGCAAATGTGGCAATCTAAGACAGTTCCAATGTCCACAAATTACCAGATACCAGAGTCTTGGCACAAAACCCATGCTGAGATTTCTCTTTATTTATTAATTAACAAGAATTTATATGTAGAACTAATATAATTATTTGAAGTATGCACTAATTGAATCATTAATAATAGGAGCTTGTCAGAAAAATATGGCAATAGTCATGAGGATTTTTGATTTACATATAGACTGGAAAGATCAGATGGGCAAAGGTAGCAAGCCCATAGAATGTTTTTGGATAGTTTCATAGAACAGCATGTTCTGAAGCTAACCAGAGAGCAGGCTACTCTAGACCTGGTACTGTGCAATGAGATATTGTTAATTAATGACCTCATAGTGAAGGTGCACCTAGGTAATACTGATCATAATAGAATTTAATTTTTATATTCATTTTTGAGGACAGTGAGTCCAAGACAAATAGTTTAAACTTAAGGGCTATCATGATGGCATGAAAGTATAGCTAGCTAAAGTGAACTGTCAAACTAGGTTGAGGGATAGGTAATAGGGGTATACTGCCAGATCTTTAAGGGGGTATTTCAGAAAACATAGAATAGACACGTTCTAACAAAAAGTAAAAACCCCAAAGGAAGAAGGACTCACTATCTGTGGTTATTAAACACTGTATAAAACGTAAAGCATACAAGCTTGGATGTCATGTTGAGGTTGTACAGGACACTAGTAAAGTCGCTTCTGGAGTACTGTGTCCAGTTCTGGCTGCCCATTTATAGGAAGGACATTATTAAACTGGAGAAGGTTCAGAAAAGACTTACCAGATGTTACTGAGAATGGAGGTTTAGAGTTACAAAATTAGGCTAAATAGACTGGGACATTTTTCACTAGGGCATAGAAGGTCAAGGGGTGACCTTATAGAGGTTTATAAAGTCATACGGTGCATAGATAAGGTGAACAGTAAAGGTCTTTTCCGAAGGTGGGGATTCAAAACAAGGGGCATATTCTTAAGATGAAAAAAGTTTAAAAAGGACATGAAAGACAACTTTTGTTTTTTTTTTTAACAACAGTGTGGTTGGTGTGTGCAATGAACTACCAGAAGAGGTGGTGGATACAAGTACAGTTACAATGTTTAAAAGGTATTTGGATAAGAACATGAATAGGAAAGGTTGAGAGAGATATGGGTCAAATGCAGGCAGATGGGATGGGTTTAGCTCGGGAATATGGTCAGCATGGACTATTTGGAATGAAGATTCTGTTTCAATGCAGTATGACTGTACTTGTGCAGTGACGGATAGCCAGTCAGAAGATTGGACAGAATATTATAAAAAACAAGAATTGACTAAAAAAGATTAGAAATTGGAGGAAATTATAGCACAAGACAAAACTAGCTAGAAATATTAAAAAAAAGCTACTTTTTTTGGAACTGGATAGATGTTAACAAAGTGAGCATTGGCACTATGCAAAGTGAGTCCTCATTTTGGTAATTATGAATGGAAAATATTGAGATGACAGATGAATTGAATTGGTATTTTGGATTGATCTTCACTAACATTTGAGAAATGTCTATAAGTGAGAAACAGGAGGGAGAAACTTAGGAAAATTACTATCTTCAGAGAAGTGGTACTTAAAGTTGCAGACTGACAAGTTCCCAGATTGTGAATGACTCCTACAGTCTTAGATATGGCTAGTTTGCGTAGCAGGTTCCATATTGGCATGGATAGAAGATTGCCTAGCTAAGAGAAGGTAAACAGAGTAGGCATAAATGTGTCATATCCTGATTTGCAAGATGTAATGAGTGGTATTCACAGGGATCAATGCTGACACCTCCATTTTTTTTACAATTTATTTAAATGACATGAACGAAAGGACCAAAGTAAGGTTGCGAAAGAACAAAGAAACCTTACAGCCCAGGAACAGGCCCTTCGGCCCTCCAAGCCTGTGCCGATCCAAATCCACTGTCTAAACCTATTACCCAATTCCTAAGGATCTGTATCCCTCTGCTCCCCACCTACTCATGCATCTGTCCAGACGCACCTTAAATGAATCTACCGTGCCTGCCTCTACTACCTCTGCTGGCAACGCGTTCCAGGCACCTACCACCCTCTGTGTAAAGTACTTTCCGCGTGTATCCCCCTTAAACTTTTCTCCTCTCACCTTGAACGCGTGACCCCTCGTTATTGAATCCCTCACCCTGGGAAAAAGCTTATCTCTATCAACCCTGTCTATACCCTTCATGATTTTGAAGACCTCAATCAGGTCCCCCCTCAATCTCCTTTTTTCTACTGAAAACAATCCTAACCTACTCAACCTCCCTTCATAGCTAGCAAGAGAAAGAGATAAAAGGTACTGCAGATGCTGGAGAATCCGAGATAACAAGCGTGGGGCTTGATAGGAGGTGGAGATTGCAGATGGCGCAATCTATCCAACGCATCATCCTCCGACACTTCCACCATCTGCAATCAGACCCCACCACCAAAGACATCTTTCCCTCCCCACCCTTATCTGCCTTCCGGAGGGACCACTCCCTCCGTGACTCCCTTGTCCGCTCCACACTCCCCTCCAGCCTCACCACACCCGGCACTTTTCCCTGCAACCGCAGGAAGTGCTACACCTGCCCCCACACCTCCTCCCTCACCCAAATCCCAGGCCCCAAGAAGACTTTCCACATCAGGCAGATGTTCACCTGCACATCTGCCAATGTGGTATACTGCATCTGCTGTACCCGTTGTGGTTTCCTCTACATCGGGGAAACCAAGCAGAGGCTTGGGGACCGCTTTGCAGAACACCTGCGCTCAGTTCGCAACAAACAACTGCACCTCCCAGTCACGAACCATTTCAACTCCCCCTCCCATTCCTCAGACAACATGTCCATCCTGGGCCTCCTGCAATGCCACAGTGATGCCACCCGAAGGCTGCAGGAACAGCAAATCATATTCAGCCTGGGAACCCTGCAGCCCAATGGTATCAATGTGGATTTCACAAGCTTCAAAATCTCCCCTCCCCCAACCGCATCCCAAAACCAGCCCAGCTCATCTCCACCTCCCTGACCTGTTCTTCCTCTCACCTATCCCCTCCTCCCACCTCAAGCCCCACCCCCATCTCCTATCTACGAACATCATCCCGCCCCCTTGACCTGTCCGTCCTCCCTGGACTGACCTATCTCCTCCCCACCCCCCCACCTACACTCACCTTTACTGGCTCCATCCCCACCTCTTCAACTTGTCTGCCTCCTCTCCACCTATCCTCTCCTCTATCCATCTTCTATACGCCTCCCCCTCGCTCCCTATTTATTTCAGAACCCTCTTCCCCTCCCCCATTTCTGATGAAGGGTCTAGGCCCGAAACGTCAAGTTTTCCTGCCCCTATGCTGCTGCTTGACCTGCTGTGTTCATTCAGCCCCATGCTTGTTATCTAAGGTTGCGAAAGGTTTGGTAATGACACAAAGATAGAGAAGAAAGTAAGTTGTGAAGTGGACACAAAGAGGCTACAGAAAAGGTTTAGGTAGGTTAATAAAAGCAAAATACTGCAGATGCTGAAAATCTGTAACAAAAAGAATGCTGCAGAAATTCACCAAGTTTGGTAGCACCTGTCAAAAGATAAACAGTGTTAATATTGAGATAACAAGGCGTAGAAATTAAGGTGTGAAAAGTGAGGGAACGGATCCTGTACACAAAGAGCAAAGTAAATAATACACCAACAAGGCTGCTTGGGGGTGGGGAAGGAATGTCAGAAAAATGAATGATAGATACAACGGAAGGCTTTTTAAAATTACAAGTTTATATATAGTTATAATTGAAAATAAGTACAAATACACTAATTGATAAACATTGCTAACTAATAGCAGAAGATAATAGAAAATACAAAAAAAAGTTTTATTTCAAGGAAGTGACAGAATTGAAAATGGGAAGTAGGAAGTTATGCTAAATCTGTATTGAATCTTTGTCAGACCACACATATAGGGTGATCGGAAGTGCATGCAGTACTCAAAAAGTATAGGTTACAAGGATACCAGAAATGCATGGAGGAACAGGTGGAATCTCTCTGCTCCAGAAAAAGGCGGCCCTAATAGAAATCTTTAATACTACAAAAGATTTTGATAATATGGATGGAGAATGTATCCACCTGTGGGCAAAAGATCAACTAAAGAATATCAATACAAGATTGTTCCCAAGAAGTCCAACAGGGAAGGGGTGCCAAACCCACAGCATTCTGGAGCATTTCATATTGCCCAATGTCTGCTTTACTCAGAGTTCCTATCATTAATCACTTAACCAGACACAAAAAGCATCAAAGAACAGGAAAGGAATGATGTAAAGGAAAAGTGTTTGTATAATAAAAAATTTGTTTTACTTCGAGCCAGAGAGTTTTGATTTAATTTGATTTATTACTGTCAAGTGTACCAAGGTACAGTGAAAAGTATTGTCTTATGTGCTTTACAGGCAGATTGTACTATACAAGTGCACCAGGCTAAAGAACAGAATGCAGGATACAGTGTTAGAGTTGCTGAGAAGGTGCAGAGACAGCAACATTAACAAAAGTCTGATAACAGCAGGGAAGAAGTTGTTTTTGAATCTGATCGTATGCATATTCAAACTTTTACATCTTTTGCCCTATGGAAGAGGGTGGAGAGCAAAGCACCATAGGTTATTTTCTTGAGATTAAAGGGGGCAGAGTAAGACAAACAAAGTGAGGATAGATGAGAGAAAGGAGAGAGGGGATGGGGGTAGTAAGAAGCATAATGGCAATACGGCACAGAAGGTGAGAGATTAGATTAGAATTACTATTGTCTCATGGAGCAAGATGCATTTAGGAGTATTGTCTTGCATGTTAACCAGACAAATCATTCCTTATATAAATACATCAGAGTAATGGAAAAGAATGCAGAATAATGGAAAAGAATGCAGAATAATGTGTCACAGCTGCAAAGAAAGGTCAACTCTAATATACAAGAGGTCTGTCCATAAGTCTGATAACAGCGGGGAAGAAGCTGTTCTTAAATCCGTTGATACATGTTTTTGAACTTTGTCTCTTCTGCCCAATGGAAGAGAGTATAACTGGGATGGGAGGGTTTTCATGACAGACTGGACTGTGTTCACAACTCTCTAATTTCTTGTGATCTTGGGCAGAACAGTTGCGAAACAAAGTTGTGAGGCTTCCAGAGAGGTGGTGTCTTGGTTAAAGGTAAAGGTGGTGGGTTGAGGAAGACTGAGATTGAAAGGACAGAGGAGAGAGTGCGGGAAAAAAGGATAGCAGCATTATTTGTATAATTGTTATGTCAGACAGAATGTTTCTCAAATACCTTACAGACAAAAGTAGAACCACAAGGGTAGACCCGGATTTTCAGAGATAGGGTGATTTGGGTGCCTTTTAAAAATACTGAATTCAGGAGTTTCAATGGAGGATTTCGGGGTAATCTCCTATCGGTTTCACAATCTGGTTTCCTCAAGGTGAAAAGGTTTCAAGTGACTGCAGTTTCAGGTAGTGAAACTTTTAAATAAAAGAGGTCTGGATAGCTGACACTTCTACTGCTCTGTAGTGGAGAGCTTTTTTTAAATTAGGGAAACACGGTGGAATATTTTCAGTGACTTTAAATTTTCTTTGGAAAAAAAACTTGTCATTGTATGCAATGATCCCTATAATGTGGGTGAATGGTACATGGAGATGACATAACATGGGTGTTTTGGGGAGCTGCCGCTAGACAGGACAGAGGTAGCTCAGATGATGCGTGGAGAATGTGAGGTCTGGAAGGCCTTTGTCCCAGTTAGAATAAAAACAAAGTCCCATTACATGAACACCCTCTGCCTCTGAACTTTCTCCCAGGTCAGCTGGCCCAACTCTAGTTAGCAGCTGCAACGGTTCCCCAAACCCACTGAATCAAAATTCCATCTTTCCTGGCATTTTCTCCTGAGGTGGGTTTGCCAACTTTGAATTATTTCAACTCCCGATACCTGAATATCCAGGCCATGTTTATGGTTGGTTGAAACAGAAACCAATTTGTACTGAATTTTAGAAATTGTTTGACCTTATGTAGCAGAATAGGCCAAAACATGACACCAAACTAATGCATTTCTTCTGCATTGTCAAAATAGTACTTAAAAATTTATGTACAAAAACAGAGGTTGCTGGAAAAGCTCAGCAGGTCTGGCAGCATCTATGAAGAAAAAAATCAGAGTTAACATTTCAGGTCCGGTGATCTTTCCTCAGAACTGATGGCAGCTGGGAAAATGTTGGTTTATATTCAGAATATAGGAAGGGGGGGATGGGGTAGGGAGTAAATGATAGGATACAGCCCAAAGAGAGAGAACAGCAGTTGGATAGACAAAGGAGTTGATAATGATCTGGCTAGGAGGGTGAATAGTTGTTAATGGAAAGTTAGTTACTAACAATAGGTAACGAGGCTATGTGATAACAAGGCCTGGTGTGTGGGGTTAAAAAAATATTTAGCTTCCAGAGTTCCTGAAGTCAGATTTGATGGTTTTATTTGTATGAACAAAATAACAGACTTTATTGAAAAGAATTAAGTTATGATTAAGCAGTGGGAAATAGTAGCTTAATGGTCACCAAAAGTAGTCCAATTATTTATTTCAAACCAGTACCTTTGTTTCTATTCATAGAAAACAACAGCAAACTTCATTTCCATATTTATAACCATTTAATATTGAACAAAAAAGTGCATAGTAAAAGCCATCTTCCCAATAATAATGTTTAAAACTTTGAACAGCACTAATTACAGTACTGTAGCAGAAATCAAGGATCAAGCAAGTAGTCAATGTTGACAGTTACATGATATCATCTTTCGACAAGGTTAGAAATCTAAATTACATAATTTCAACAATGAAAGAATCAATCCTCCTGTAACAATTGATAGCAGTAAGACAATATTAGATACATTACAACATTTAATTTAGGGAGGGCTTCCCCAAAGGTACTATCACCCTATTCCCTTGTGTGGGTCTTCACATCTTGTATCTTAGAAAATGGGCAATCAAGTTGCCCATTCTTGTGTCGATATTTGGTACTGTGAAAAAAAAAAGATTGCCCCGTCCTTCCAAATTTTACCTGTCTTGTTACTGGGATAGACAAACAGGACACTGGAAGAACACAGCAAGCCAGGCAGCATCTGGAGGAAAGGAGAAGTCAACGTTTTGGGTATTACCCTTCTCAGGACTGGTTGTGGGGGGGGTAAAGGGGGCTACAGATAAAGAGGGGGAGGGAGGCGTCAAGGCAGAATGATGGTGATAGGTGGACACTGGTAGTAGGTACGACCTGGTTGGTTGATGGGAAGGATGAATCCAATTGGTGGCTGGAAGGATGGGTCAGAAGGTGGAATGGAAGGAAGCCGGTCTCGCAGGGGAGCCAGGGGACAGGTGGGAAGGTTATTTGAAATTAGAGAACTCAATGTTGAGTCCTCTGGGCTGTAGGGTACCCAGGCAGAAGATCAGGTGTTGTTCTTCAAATTTGTGTTCAGAGTTGTTGCAACACTGGAGAAGGCCAAGGACGGACATGTCAGAGGGGGAGTGGGCCGGGGTTGGCTGTTTCGGGCTAGGTGAAGATGCTCAGCAAAACAGTCACCTAGTCTATATTTAGTCTCACTGACATACAGAAGACCACATCAGGAGCACTGGATACAATAGACTAGGTTGGAAAGGATGCAGGTGAAGCTCTGTCTCACTTGGAAGAACTGTTCAGGGCCCTGGATGGAGGTGAGGGAGGTGGTGTGTGGGGAGATGGTGTGTGGGCAAGTGCTGCATCTTTAACGGTTACAGGGGAAGGTACTGGGGTGTTGGAGTGGACGTTGGGGAGTGTGGCACAAACTAAGGAATGGCAAAGGGAATGTTCCTTGCAGAAGGCAGAGAGGGGTAGGGAGTGGATGATGTTCCAGGTGGTGGGGGTCTAATCAGAGTTGGAAGTGTTTGCAGATGATATGTTGGATGTGGAGGCTTCCTGGGGTGGAAAGTGAGGACAAGGGGGACCCTACCTTTTGTTATGTTTGGGGGGTGGAATGGTTAAGAGCTGTGGAGTGGGGGATGGAGGAGGCGTAGTGGAGTCCTGTCTGGATGACGGGGGTGGGGAATAGTTATGTTTGAAAAAGGTGGACATCTGGGATGCTTGGGCGTGAAATGTCTCCTCGTCAGAGTAAATGCGACAGAGATGGAGGAATTGGGAAAACGGGATGAAGTTTTTGCAGGATCCAGGATGGTAGGAGGTGTAGTCTAGGTAGTTATGGGAGTCTGTGGGTTTATAGTAAATGTTGGTCCGTGAACTGTTGCCAGAAATGGAAACGGAGAGGTCAAGAAAAGGGAAGGAGGTGTCTGAGATAGACCAAGTGTGTTTGAGGGTGGGGTGGAAGTTGTTAGTGAAGTTGATGAACTGCTCCAGTTCAGCCTGGGTGCAGGATGCAGCATCGATGCAGTCATTGATGTAACAGCAGGAGAGTTGGTGAACAGAACCAGTGTACGTACTGAAGGGGGACTGTTCGACATAACCGACAAAGAGGCATGCATAGCTGGGGTCCATGCAAGTGCCCATGACAACCCTCTGGATTTGAAGAAAGTGGGAAGAATTGAAGGAAAAGTTACTGAGGGGGAGGACTAGTTACGGATTGAGGATCCATAGTAAACATGAAGCACTGTGGGCCAGGGAACTGGATGTTACCAAAGAGGTGGAGAGTGTGGTTTGTGTCCCAGATGTAGGTGGGGAGTGTCTGGACCAAGGGGAAAAGAGAATGGAGTCAAGATAAGAACAGATGAGTTCGGTGGGGGCAGGAGCATGTGGAGTGGATCTTAGGGAGCAGGTAGAACCGGACAGTGCAGGCCTAGGGGACTATAAGGCTGTAGGCGGTGGGCGTCGTGGGGTGGGCGGGAAGAAGGTCACCAGAAGCAATGAGGTCGTGGACAGTGTGGGAGATGGTATCTTGTTGGGCCGTGGTGGGGGTGTGGTCAGCGGGGGAGGTATGATGTTGTGTCGGACAGTTGGCTTTCAGCCTATGCGATATAGAGGTCTGTCCTCCAGCCTACCACCGCCTTGCCTTCATCAGCGGGTTTGATAGTGAAACAGGGATTGGTGCGGAGAGAGCGGAATGAAGCATGTTCAGATTGGGTGAGGGGGTTGGATAAATCAAGACCGACAATGTCACGTTGGCAGTTAGCAATGAAGAAGTCCAGGGCAGCCAAGAGCCCGCCAGGAGGTGTCCAAGAGGAGGAGGAATGTTGGAGGTGGGAGAAGGGGTCCCCGAGGGTGGCTGGGAGTCTTTTTATCGAAGAAGGCATGTGTTTGGTTCTTGATTCCCGATCTCGCCTATGGAGTTTTAAAAGAGATTCTTCAAATTGAATATGTACTTTCTGCTTTTTGGAGTTCCTACCATTTAATGGTTAGTTATCAACTAAATGTTTCAGTACAAGTTTCCAGGTAGTGCACAATATACAGGCATGAAGAGATTCAATCATAGACCTGAATCATGGAATAAAACAGTTCATTGAAATCAAGTTAAGTGTTTTCCATTAAAAGTTGCCATTTGAATTGAACCAAAACAAGATATTAGAAACAAAATGACCTTCATGTATTTAGACAACATCATTCTCTATAGTAAAATGAAGAAACATTTGTCTCAGAAATTTATAGAAAATCATGTTAAGATAGTCTAGAGGTTTGTTCAATATCAGTCACACCATTTTAACTAATAGATAGAAACCTTTACACAAACTGAAAATTCTCTTTCCAGCACAAACCTAAATTACACTCTGGAACAGAAGAATTCTGAGATTTCAGGTGGGAGTTCATGACTTGAACAGCTGACCCTTGGAGAAATAAGTTACTTTAAAAATAATTCAACTGCAGATTTAAAAAAAAAAAATGAAGCAGCATTAATTTGACATGTCTGGGAGATCTGTTAAATTTAGGGGACCGAAATACAATATAAATGGCTGGTAGTGTTTTCTTAAGATACTGACACAATCAAATGGTTTCATTTTCATAATTCAGCACCCATTCCTATACCGGTAAATTGTAAGGTACATTTGATCTGTACATTATAAGAAGTGGAAACAAAGCACAGAACTGAGCACATTCAAACAGGAATTCACATCTGTTTTCAAATGCTTCAATAGAAACCAGTATTGTGGATTATAATCTCACATTATAAAGGTTGAAAAGTATGACTTGTTTCCATATTTTCCAGAAAGTTTGATCCTCAAGATACACAATTATTTTGGTAAAAAGTGGCCAAAGTCAATGACTCCTCACCTGTCTTTTGAAAAAATCATGGCACTATGAATACAACATTGGTTCTACCTCATTATCTTTAATTTAGAATCCACTGATTAACAAATTACAAGTTTGTTACAAATTACAAAAGTAAATGAACTTGAACTCCTCAAATGTAATTTGAGCGAATAGTCCATGTATCATGAATTACTCTATTGAAGGACTTTAATAAATTGGAGATACCTCTTTGTTACAAGGAAAATAATAACTGGTTATAACCAGCCGTGGGTGCACATCATCCCATATTGATTGCTAGTAAGTGACTGTTTAATGCATTTCTACTCATCTCTCAACCTATTTAACTCATGGTAGATTGAATACTGTTACAAAGTAATTTTGTTTCAAATAAGCTGGGTCTTCAAACAGTGGGAGAGGAAGTATAATTTTACATTTTCCTCAAATATGATCGTATATGATTGTTCTACCATTCTACATATCAAATGAAAAACGGTAACCTGAACCACTACCACCAGACATTTTAGCATTTCTTCAATTTCATTCTCTCGTTAAGGTTTTGATCCATCAGATTGGACATGACTGATTTGGTGGTAATTCAATCACAAGGATCATCACAGCTAGGTTCAATAATATCAACATCTGTACACATGAAATTCCTTTAGCAAGTTCAAAATAAAAACATGCTGTTTCTTCACTTATAACAAATGAATCCAAATTTCTTGCCTAAATCAGTTATTGCAATACAGATCAAAGGGCGAACCTGGGACTTGTAAATCTGATATTTAAAAAATGTGTGCGGGTGGTGTAATCAAATTGGAGGACAGAATTGGACACATCGTTGACTCCTGAAATATATAAAGTGTCTAAGCAGAACATAAGGTGCTGTCGCTTCAACTCCATGGCACTTTCCTATCCAATCGTAGTTATAACACTTGTCCTCTTTTTCTCCTTCCTTGTCACTGTCCAATGCCCCAAAGACACCCTTCCAGATGAAGCAGCTTTTTTCTTGTACTTTAATCTAGTCTACTGTATTCACATCTGACAAGGCAGTCTGTTCTACATTGGTAAGGCCACATGCAGACGGGGAGACCACTTCGTAAAACACATCTGCTCCGTTCACAAGAATGACCTTTACTTTCTGGTTGTTTGACACTTCTATACATCATCTTGCTTGCTTTTGCTGAAACACTGCGGGAGGTGCAAAACAAAGTCTAGTGCAAGCTGGAGTTACAGCTCCTCATTTTCCAATTAGGTACTTTACAGGTTTCAGGACTCAACAGCTTCAAATGACAAACTCTGTTCTCCATTTACTCCCATTTCCCAGTTATGGGTTTTCTCAGAACTAAATCAATTTTCTGCCATTAACACCTGTTTGTCTATATCACATCTCTACCACCATTAGTACACCTTTTGCATCTTGCTCTAGGATATCTTTACCATCTGTCCTACTGGCTCCTCCCTGCCCCTTTCGATAGCACAAACCTATGACTTTTCCCTCACTTCTGGAGAGTCCTATTCAACTTGAAATAACTCGATTTCCCTCTCCATGAATGTTGCTAGATCTGCTGCATTTCTCCAGTACTTCATTTTCATTTCAAATCTCCAGCATTTGCAGTATTTTGCTTTTATTTTGTTAATCTGTCCGGCTCAGACACAGGTCATTTCGAGCCATCAATATAACGGAGTACCACATGTGGTAGTACCAACACTTCCTGTAAAAACTGATATCTTAAACTTGTGTATGAAGCAGTTCAACAGAAAGTTTAAAAAAAACATAAACATGAAATAAAGAAAACTATGTGTAACACACAATCTGGCACCATGCTAATATGAATCTTACGGTAGTGGACTATGGTTGAAATAAGCTATCTCCCAGTTGAATATTACAAGTTGGCAGCAGCTACTGAACGGTGTTGGCACTGGAATCGCACAGAAGGAGGTAGTGCATCCTCATGACAGAAAGATATTGTGTAATTTTTAAAAAGTAATACATTTGCAATATAAGTTGGCACGAAGATAAATTATACTGACCTCAGAATACCAGAACGTTTAATTTAAGCATACTGATAAACTGGAAAGGGGATCTGGAATGTATTGCATCATTCAGGAAAGCAATAAAAATATTCAAGTAGTCTCCAAGTGTAACTGTTACAAAAGGATTGTTGGATAGAGACCTCGAAGTAGTATGGGTAAGATCCATTGTCATTAAAAACTTAAAGGAACAACCAAAACAAAAGTTTTAGTTAGTAATGCTCAACCAGCCTACCCAACCTCCACACCCCTCTCATCCCATAACCGCTTCAATGCTGGCACAAATACAAGTTAATGGTTTAGCTCCATTAGGGCCACAAACATCTGATTTGGTTGGTCCTGTTTGTGTTAATGTGATGGTCCAGTGCCAGATGTGCACGTATCTCACTGTCCCTGTGCAATTCAAATGGAAAAAAAATCATCTGCAGTGTCCTCAGTTGGGTAAAAATCAACTATTCTGTTGGAATGCTGAGCCAGCATTCAATGTTGTTTTTGTAAAAGGAAATGACTTCATTAGATTCAAATATATACTTCTGAATTTGTAAGTGGTACAATTAACTGTTCAACTGTAAGATCAATATTCTATATTTAGTACTTAAGAAAATATCGGTAAAATATAAGTAAACTAAGAATTTTGAGAGTTATTCAGGCCACAAATCAATGATTTGGTCATTGGTTTCTTGACTGAATTGCAAGATATGAAGGAAGTTAATCCACTGGTGGAGCAGGGGGATCTTGTCTTGGATTCTGGAAAATAAATTGAACTGCATTATTTACAAAACTCCAGCAATATTGGCTTATTTGACTATTTTAAAAGTATATACTGTCAACATTCAAATGGTTCCACAAATACACAATCAGACAGCAAAATGTTGCAATATGAAAGTGGAATTAATATTCTTTATGTATCACTAGAATGCCGCAGAGTAAATAAACAGAAAACATTTGACAAGTGCTCCTAAATACCATTACAAATTTAGATTTTTGCAGTAACGTGCAGCATTGATTTAATTCTGACAAAATCAGGTTGCAGGAGTACTGAATCAATGAAACAAGACCGATTTACTGGTCATTAAAACACACAAAACAAGAATGTGGGCAACATGGTGGATTAAAATGCATGTTTAAAAAAAGGTGTGCTCCAACAGTGGTGGCCCTTAGCAGCACTGGCCCAATTTAAATATACAAAGAATCTTGCCCCTGTAAAAATGACTAAATTTGGGTAAAAGTGTATATAGGGACTACATTAGTTTCTTTTGCTCATACAAAGAAGAAATACAGAGAAGAAAGACTTGTATTTATAAAAGAGCCTTTCACAACCACAGGATGAGCCTAAACTTTTTTTTGACAATGAAATACATTTTGTCAGTGCTGTTGTTCAAGTAAAGCGGTAGCCGATTTTAACAGCACAATCCTGTAGCGATGTTATATTGTCCAGAGAATCTGTTTACGTGATATTGATTGGGAGATGAATATTGCCCAGACTGTGTCTGGGATCATCAGGGTCCAAGTGAAAAGGAAAGAAGGTGTCTTAGTTTAATATGTTATCAGAACATCTGACAGTGCTAAGTCCTAAGTACTCCCTGGAACGTTCTAAATTTTGTCCTCAAATCCTCGAAATGACAACTTTCAGACTCAAGTGTGAATGTTCTTGGAAACTGATCAGAATGAGTAGTAGGTAGGAGCAGCACTTGAATGAAACTTTAATTTTTTCCAGTATGCCCATGCATCATAGTTGTGATTTTGCTTGCTCCCTCCCAACTGGTACACTGCACCTCAAATTCTGGAACCTACTGTGGGGCATCAACGTCAATTACGTTTCACACAAATACTTAACTCTTTACTGGAAGTTTTTAATGACACAAATGGATTTTTTTTTCCCCCTCAGACAGTTGAGTGTCTTTGGAATTCCCTTCCTCAAAACACAGTGGATGCAGAGTATTTAAATATCTTTAAGGCAGAGGTTGATAGATATTTGATTCCCAAGAAGATGAAAGATTATTGGGGACATGCAGGAATGTAGAGTTCGAATCAGCAACGATTTTATTGAATGGCAGAGCAGGCTGATAGGACTGAGTGGTCTACTCTTGTTCATCTATGGTAATAATAAATACCTTGCAGAATTTGTGGTTGCTGCTTGCTCCAGACCTCAAAATGGATGTGAACAAATTCCCAGACATACCTTGCTAAAGAAATCTTAATTCAACAATAACAAGTCTTTTTATTTCCCTGCAGTTTCAGAAACACTGCCATTGGAACAACTTCGATCATGAAACACTGGGTACATCCAGACAAATCTGGTGTCACACATCAGATGCAGCTGTGAATTTAGGTAATTTATATGTCGTTATGTAGAACAAATAAAAAGTAACTTTGTGAAAAGTAATCTAAACCAACTTACATTCTGTGGGCCATGTGACTTTCCACCTGTTTGAGATCCTCTCAGACTAGCAGGTCTCATCAAGAATAAAACAAGGGCAATAATCACCCAAGCCATAATAATCATAGACAATGTTATTCCACTATCATTGGAAGCATTTGGTCCAGGCACTATAGAGACAGAACAGATCAAATTACTGTACTACCAGACATAATGGGAGAATTTTAGAGTTTATTCATCTATTTGGACGCAACAGATTTTACACCACACTCACTATTTCTACACCACACTCACTATTTCTACACATTTAAGTCAAAAAACATAATACTGGATGGGGTGTAAACAAGTATTCCACTTGACCCTTTAAGTTTCCTGCCCAACAAACCTAGTTAAAATTGCCGTTTTTAAAAGTAGACATTGGGTCTGTAAGAGCACGCCAATGACAAGCAGGCAGTTTCCAACTCTATTGTTTATGAACAACAATGGGAGGAATTCCATCAGCAAAGGTTTACTCACTTTATACTTAAAGCTCTACCACACTAAGTGAAACTGTAATGAAATTTGTATTTTTGTATGCAAGGGGGAACATCCTATTAATACTAAAGAATATGGGGGAGGAATTAAGTGCCATCATTATCACTAGGGAAGTAGCACTAAATAAACTAATAGGGCTGAAGACAGTTAAGTCCCCTGGCCCTGATGGCTTGCAAACTAGGATCCTGAAAGAAGCAGCTACAGAGATAATGTATTGATTGTAGATTTCCAAAAATCCTTGGATTCTGGAGAAATACCGGAGGATTGGAAAACTGCCAATGTGACATCTTATTCAAAAAGGGAGGCAAAGAGAAGGTAACTAAATTTAGTGGCCTAACATCTGCTGTTGGAGAATTGTTAGAATCAATTGTTAAGGAAGCATCAGCAGCATATTTGGAAAATTAATCTATCAAGCAGAGTCAGCGTTGCTTCATGAAAGGGAAACAGCATCTGACTAATAAATTAAAGATTTTCGAGGAAATCTCAACCAGAATGGATAAAAGGGGACCTGTCTTGTACTTGGACTTCCAGAAGCCATTCGAAAAGGTTCCGCACAGAAGGTTAAGTCATAAGAAAAATGCCCAGGGTTGGAGGTGGTATACTGGTGTCGATAGACAATTAGCTAATTGACAAGAAATAGCAAGTGGGGATATGGGGTTCTTTTCCAGGTTGGCAACCTCCAACCAGTGGAGTTCCACAGGGGTCACGTGCTGAGATCACAACCGTTTACAAATATATCAGTGTTTTGAAGCAAGGAAACAAATGTACTGTAGCCAAATTTGCAGATGACACGTGAGAAGGTGGAAACACAAATTGTGAGAGGGAGACATACAGTTTACAGAGAGACATTAATAGTTTAAGTGGACAAATGGAATATCATGTGGGAAAATGTGAAGTTGTTCATTTTGGAAGGGAGAACAAGAGAACAGTATTAATAAAATGGAGGAAAGCTGCTACACAGAGTGAGTTGGGGCTACTAATGCATGAAACACAGAAAGCTAGCATATGTGCAGCAGGTAATCAGAAGACTCATGGAATGTTGACCCTTAAGTCAAGGGGGTTGGAATACAACAGTAGGGCAGCCTTACTGAATGTGTACAAGGTGTTGTTAAGACTACATCTGGAGTGCTGGGAATAGTTTTGGTCTCCTCACTTAGAGGAAAGATAGTTCAGAGACAGTTCACTAGGACGATTCCTGCTATGGAAGAATTGTCCTATGAGCAAAAGTTAAACAGGTTGGGACTCTCTTCTTTGGAATTTAGAGGAATAGAGGTGGTCTCATTGAATCATATAGAATTCTTAAGGGATTTGACATAGTAAATGCTAAGAGGCCATTTCCCCTCATAAGGGCAATTTAGGACCAGAAGGCATAGTCTCAGAACAAAAGGAGTGCTAATTTAAGACTGAGATAAGGAGGTACTTCTTGAGGTTTTAGTATCTTTGAAGCTCCTTGCACAGAAAGATGTGGGGACAAGAGTTATTGTGTATTCAAGGCTGAGGTAGATAGATACTTTATCAGTAGGTAAATCAAGAGCTGTGTGGAAAGGTAGGAAAATTGACCAGAGAAATATCAGATCGGCCATGTATTGTGTGTTGAAGTAGGTTTGAGGAGCCAGTGGTCTACTCCAGTTCCTATTTCTTATGGTCTTATTGACAGTAGGCAGCAATTATAGTGTATGTTGCAAAGATCTAATGAAACCCAGAGAACCATTTAGAAAAATATCAAGGACATTTTCTTAAAAATAAAGTGTTTTGTGATCAACAAAATGAGCATATTTAACAGAATGTATTTGGACATATGAAGTAAAGGCCCAACTAATTGTAAACACCATATGTTTTTATTAATTTTGTTTTTGATCTTGGATGCAGTTGGGCTTTACAACAAAGACCTGGGGAAGGAATTGCCATATTTTTAATATACGATCAATGACAGATGAGAATACTTCATCAATCCCAAAGCTGTTCTGTACAATGGACAAGCAGGGCCAGTGGTTTTGGTATGGTAGGGCGTTCATCCCTGACAGCTTGCAATCGCAAGTGGCAGCCTTTGTTAGTAACAGTCTTTGTTCTTCCCTCAGGCTGATGTATGGGGACTCCTGTTCTTCTCCCAAGAATATGGTGACTCTCTTCCCCCTGGATCCTCTCTCCCCAACTTTCCCTTGTTTATATATTTTATTTTTGGTGGTTGGCAATCACCTGTCTTGACCCTCTTGGTCAATCACCACATCCAGCTACTCAACGCCAAGATGACAGTGATCCTCTTGCCCTCCTTATAATAGGGTTTTGCAGAAAAAAGCAAACTTATTTTCCCAAACACTACACTAATGACAGGGTTTATACGGCACCAGAAAAACTCCTGACACTTATTCAATGGAGTACCGTGACCTCAGTGATTTTTGTGATTCCTACCTTTGTTTTCATATGCTAGAAACTTGGAAAGTCAGTTACTATAATAGCAATTAAATGAAATCTCATGCTATATAGCAAATGCTAGGAAAATTTAGATTTAAAGGGATCCTAGTTTCCAACCCACAACCTAACTCCGTGGTGAATGTGTTACCACTGAACCACAGCTAATACAGAACCACTGCACTCCAAACTTATTGTTTTTTAACATAGATTACACTGAAGACAGTTATCTCTAAAGATCTCTCAAATTCTGTTGTACAAAGAAAACTGTGCCAAAACCACTCCTTATTTGTCATTGTTATTTACACAGTCATGTGTCACATATCCTCAATTCTTCCAACTATTACCTTTATTACAAACAGGTAAAAATCAAGTTGGCCTCCTTAGTATGCATATCAGTAAGTGCTAAGTATTTAGGGTTCATTTTTACTGTCTCACTCCTTTAAAATTCTAATGACCAGATCGTGTGCAAAACCATTAAGAACAGTGCAAAAAAACTGCATTTCATACTGGGAGCCCACCGTGAACAACACCTAAAATTACTGGCACAACTACATCATTGGTGCTAGTACAAGTCATTTAAATTTACATATTTACATTTAAATATGCATAAATACTGAAATATGAAAGAAAAGGAAATTCAGTGTTAATGCAGAGGTGGTCTCTATTTTGCTTTGAGTACAGAAAATATTTGTTATAATGGACTCTTAGATTCAGGCTATATACTTTACATTTTTCATGCCAACTGTTTTTATTTGTGCCATGGCAAGATCCAAGGGAACACCTTGACAAGGTGAATGGTGAGTGGATATCTTACCCTTAAATACTCAGGTGTCCCATTTAAGATAGAGATGAGAAATTTTTTCTCCAAAGCTCATTGATATGTGAAATTCTCTCCTCTCGAGGCAGGTCAATGAACATGTTTAAGGCGGTGTTAAATAGATTCTTAATTAACAGGGAAGTCAAAGATTCTAGGCAGTAGACAAGAAAATAGAGATAGTAAGAACTGCTGATGCTGAAGTCTGAGAAAACACAGTGTAGAGCTGGATGAACACAGCAGGCCAGGCAGCAGAGGAGCAGGAAAGCTGACGTTTCGGGTCGGGTCCTTTCTTCAGAAATGGAGGAGGGGAAAGGGGCTCTGAAATAATTGGG
>JAHRHZ010000049.1:21598790-21696534 GCA_024137785.1 Ginglymostoma cirratum
CCCAATTATTTCAGAGCCCCTTTCCCCTCCTCCATTTCTGAAGAAAGGACCCGACCCGAAACGTCAGCTTTCCTGCTCCTCTGATGCTGCCTGGCCTGCTGTGCTCATCCAGCTCCACACTGTGTTTTGACAAGAAAGTAGAGTTGAGTTCACAATTAGGCAAGACCTTATCAAATGCCACAGCAGGTTGATGAACCAACAAACAATAAAGAAACTGCCACGCACTCCTTTGTTACTTGGCCAGTAGAAATGATTGGTTTCACAATTCCCTAATTGTCAAGGAGATAACCCAAACATTTAAGTGTCTGAATTCCAACGAACAAACAGAAATACAACTGCTTTCCAAGGTCTGTTTTCTTTAACTCGCTGAAGTTCCTTGAATCCTGCCTCAAGCTTTTGGCACTAAGTAAATGTCTGAAGTCACTTCATTGTTGAAGCTGCAAGCTGTTGTAATGGAATTACCTTACTTGTTGAGAATTTGATTGTTAGTTTAGTCTAAGCATTGAGAAGTCACGGGCAGCTCAAGTAATTTCCAGTGCATGATGGTATGGAAAACAAACAATCATTACAATTGTTACAACTCTTTATCCTATCAGATCACACATTGATTGGAAGTTTCAGTATGTGGATCTCATTTGGAAACTACCATTTTGCTGTGAACACCAATGAAAGTAATTAAAAGACACTACCCAAAAGTATTAGTATCCTCTTTACAACATCAGATTGAACACTAAAAAGCAAGGTCAGCAAAAAGCTAGTTTATTTCTGTATTTAGATTTAATAGACCAGTATTGGGAACATAGTGGTAATGTTATTAGGGATGTTAGTCACCCAGAACCCAAGGCAAAAGTTCAAGGGACACAAAGCCCACTATGGCAGATGGTGGGATTTGATTTCATTAAAAGTCTAGGATAAAAAGCTAGCCTAATTGTGATTGTGTAACCACTGTCTACTATCATAAAACCTCATCTGGTTCACTAATTTTCCTTCAGGACAGAAACATGCTCTCTTTACCCTGGATTTAGATAAAGGAGAGGCCTTACAGTTTGATAAGATGAACAAAGGCAACCAAATTTCTATTATGCATATTGGTATTTCACAAAATTATTGATAGATCAATTTACATTAAAAGAAGAACTTACATTCTTGCAGACACTCATTGTCTGTGCAATAGGATTGCGACTGTCGCAGCTGAAATTCAAGAGAAAACAAAAGATAAAGGATTATAGCCTTGTAAACCACAAATTTAAGAAATTTAATGACTTGACTATTTACTGTCTTTTCCAATACAGAGAGGTTTGTTTCTAGTTTTTCTTCAAAAACAAATCATTGGCATGCATCTTATAATTGGCACAAGGATTCTTAATGTTTTCCAGCCCAGTCAGGGTCTTATGAAATAGTATTCAAGGGAGGGGGAAAGAAGAAAACAAACACTGCACACATTAGCCAAGGTGCACCATCACCCCCATTCCCCAAAAACAGCTGGTACAAAAATGGACTAGAAAAATCCCAGATAGCGAAGTTAAGAAACTGACAAATTAATTGAGAGAAAACCTGGCCCTCCTCCGCCTAATAGAAATGAATACCAGAAGCCATCTCTCTAAGATCTCTACCTGCAAAAGAAGTTTGAATTTTTATAAATGGCAGGTAAAATTAGGTGCTCAATTCAGTTTCTTGGATTTCTTTGTAACTCTTTACGCACGTAGAAAGTGATATATATTACAAATGCAAATCAAAAAGCATGGAGATTAACACAGTTGCTCTCATCTGTACTGAAAGGATAGAAAGGTAGATTGGCATTGCTTGGATTTAACATTGTGCCAACCTAACTCAGATTCTGTTAAATATCAGTAGAGAAATCAATGCTTCTGCTAAATTTATTTACCCAGGTTCAGAGAAAAAGGATTGCTCTTAGTTGTGGTTAGCCAGGCCCGCAGTTCCAATGCTACAACTAGCAATAATGCCCAAGAATGAGGCAGAATGAATCAGGTGGTCTCATTCCTGGTCATTACTCAATTATATCTTGAAAGGGAAATGAATGAGAAGGCTTGGTCTAGTGCTGTGATGCTCTCCATGTTTATGGACTCCATTGATAATGCTCAATTTCATAAAAAAAGGGCCAGGTATCAAAGGACAGCCCATAGAAATCATACTCAAGCAAGATTCTCGACCTTTTGAGGAGGAGGAGGATGATTCTAAAAGGTGAGAGGTTAGCTTAAGCCACATTGCTATGGCCAGCTAGCATTGTGCTGGTAGACACAAGTGGTACGGGCATAATAAAACTTCTTAAAAGGAATATAATTGCTACTTTTTCAAAATTCAGTTGTGGGATGTGAGTGTCATTGTCTGGGCCAGTGTTTATTATTCATTTGAGTTCGGCAAAGTGGTGGCGAGCTGTCTTCTTGAACCACTGCAGTCTATTTGGTGTAACCACACCCACAATACCGTTCGAGAGAGTGTTCCAGGATTCTGACCGTGACACTGAAGGAAAAAAAGTGATAAATTTCCAAGTCAGTATAGCGAGTGGTGGAGGCATATTTGCAGGTGGTGCATTCCCATGTATCTGTTGCTCATATCCTTCTGGACTGTAGTGGTAATGGGACGGAAAGATGTTGGCTAGGAGTCCTGGTGAATTTCTGCACAGTATCTTGTAGATGGTACACAGCTATTACTATGTGATGATGGAGGGATTGAATTTGGTGCTAGTCAAGCAGGCTGCTATGTCCTGAATTGTGTTAAGCTTCTTAATGCAGTTGTTGGAACTGCATTAACCTAGGCAAGTAGGAATTTTTCATTACATTCCTGACTTGCACAAATGTTTCTTGCCACTTATCATCAGCCCATTTATGGATGTTTCCAAATGCGGCAAGACATGGACAATGACCTGCTTCAGTATCTGAGTCATAGCAAATGGTGCTGAACATTGTTCTGTCATTATCTTCCCTAAATCATCAGGTGTTTGTTCATGGACAAAGCAGCTGAAAAGCTCTGAGGAGCTCCTGCAGTCGTGTCCTGGAGCAGAGATGGCTGAACTCCAACAACCACAATGATCTTCCTTTGTCCGAAGAGCAGAAAATATTTCCTGATTCTCATTGACTTCAGCTTTGCTAGGGTTCCTTGATGTCACACTTGGTCAAATGTGGCCTTGACATGAACAGCACCTACTGTCAGCTCTCCTCCATGCAGATCTTTGGTCCACTTCTGAACCATGGCTAGATTGAAGTCAGGTCCTGAATGATCCCAACAGAACCCAAACTGAGCAGTGACCAGGCTATTACCAAGTAAGTGTTGTTTGATGGTACTGTTGATGACTCTTTCCATAATTTTATGATGAGGTGATTATTGGCCAGGTTAAATGTCTTCCTGTGTGTATCCAGGACATCTGTGCAATTTTTTACATTGTCAGATAGATGCTGACATTCCAGTACAACAATAACAACTTGATTAGGAGTGTGACAATTTCTGCAGCACAAGTCTTCAGTACTATTGCCAGAATGTTTTCAGGGTCTGCAGTCTGCAGTATCTAGTGCCTTCAGGATGTTTCTCAATACCACTTGGAGGGAATCAATTTGGCTGAAGATTGGCACTTAACATATCAGGGACAATTGGAGGATGTCCAAGAAGACCGTGCACTTGACACTTCTGCCTCGAGTGATGCAATTGCTTCAGCCTCATCTTTTGCACTGACATGCTTGTCTCCACCATTCTTGAGGATGGGGATATCTGTGGATAGTTTCTCCTCCAGTAAGTTGTGTAATTGTCCATCATTCGTGAAGGGAAACAGTAAGATTGCAAAATTTATTTCTGAAGCATTAGTTGTGGAATCACTTCATCCAGTCTGTTTACTTGCTGTTTATTCTGTTTCACATGCAAGTAGGCTACAGTTGTAGCTTCACCAGCCTGTCACCTCGCACGCCTTCTTGCATTTTCCATTGAATCAACATTGATCCCCATCTTGACCATAATGGTACAGTAGGAGATATTTTATGCTATGAGGTTGCAGATTGTGCTGGAGTACAATTCTGCTGCTGCTGATAGCCCACAATGTCTCATGGGTGCCCAGCCTTGAGTTGCTGGATCTGTTCTAAATGATTCCATTTAGCAGAGGTACTGCCTCTGCTAACGCAAGATGGAAGATATATTTCCCTTAAGGGAAATCACCTGCAAAGATGGATCAATTTCAACCGTTTTCCCCTGACATAGTTCTGTGTTTCTGGTACTGTCCTAACCCCTGAACAGTCTAAATGATGTCAAACTGCTTGATTAGCATCCAATCTTGTATGGGTTGCAACTGTACATTGGGATGATCACCACTGTCACGTGACAAACTCTGTTTCCTTGCTAACAATTCTTCCCCCAAACGCAACAAAACTAGTCACAACTAGTCACCTTTCCGCTTCCACATCCTCAATTGCAAAGACCATCAATTCCACCTCAACATGAACCTTCCATGCCCATTCAATTTTCACATGTGCCTTTGTCATTTCCAGCTTTGAACACTCCAGTACTTCTAATGCCTTCACCGCCTCTCCCATCTTTTATAGTCTCCAACATGTGCAAATCTGATTTACACATCCTGTTCTGTAGGCAGTCCAGATTGAACGATATGCTTTCCCCCACTAACCTACATTGCTTCCCCATGTCCAAACATTAAAACTTAAAGAAAGAAAGACCTAGCACAGGTGTGGCCCAGTGACATACAGTTGGCTAGCAATTACCTGTGGAGTCTGCAATATTAATTCCGGACCTTATGAAGTCTCATGGTATTAGGTTAAGCATGAACAAGACTTTTCTGCTATCACATACAATATTCCCACCAACACCACCCACACCCCTTTCCCTTGACTCAATCAGTACTCACCTAAAATTTACTTGCAAGAAGCCCCAAGAATGGCATGGGCACAGATTGAACTCAGATGGGGATTTCAATAGTCCAACCTGGCAGTGTCCTGAAGGAAGTTAGCAAGAGAACCAACAAGACAGGACAAAACCTACACGACCTTGTCCTTTTCAACCTCCTGGACATACAGGCATCTGTCCCTAACAGCAATGGTAGGAGTGACCATTGTACAGCTCACTTAAGAGGATGTTTTGCTTAGAAGATACTGAATTGTTGTAATTCTTTAC
This sequence comes from Ginglymostoma cirratum, assembly GCA_024137785.1. Taxonomy (NCBI): domain Eukaryota; kingdom Metazoa; phylum Chordata; class Chondrichthyes; order Orectolobiformes; family Ginglymostomatidae; genus Ginglymostoma; species Ginglymostoma cirratum. The sequence goes on from JAHRHZ010000049.1 coordinate 21,603,918, forward strand.
CACAGAAAACTTTTGACACTGGGTAGTTAAGTATATTCAAGGCTGAGATAGACTTTTCTAATCATTAAGGAAATCAAGAGTATTGGGAAAAGGCAGGAAAGAGGAAGATGATCAGATCTAAAAATTAGGGCCAGACCACTGGGGGGAGATGTTGGAAGCACTTCCACACACAAAGGTTCGTAAAGGTTTGGAACTTTCTTCCACAAATGACAGTTGATGCTAGATCAGTTATTCATTTTAAATCTGAAATAGATAAACTTTTGTTAAGCAAAGCTATTAAAGGATATGGGCCAAAATGCAGGTATATGGAGGTAGGCCACAGATCACCAAATGATCTCACTGAATAGTGGAACAGGTTTGAGGGGCTGAATGGCCTACTCCTGTTCCTATATAGATCAGGCATGATCTTCTTGAATTGCAGATTGGATTCAATAGAAGTAGGCCATTCGGCCTAAGTCTTATGGCCTTGTACAACGCAACTATTCATCAAGGCTTCTTCAGTAACACCTTTTAGTTCCACAACCTTTACCTCTAGGAAGACAAGGACATTGGAACACCACCTGCAAGTTTCCTCTAAGCTACACAATTGACTTGGGACAATTTTTGTTCTTTCACTGTTGCTGAATCCAATCTTGGAACTATATTAGATAAATTGCAACAATTCAATGAGACAACTCACCACCTCAGAGGGCAATTAGGAATGGATAGATGGTACCTTGCCACTGACACCCACAATCCATGCAAGAATAAATCAAATTTAACACAGTATAGAGTGAAAAACAAATCAGTTTCTTTTAATGCATTATATGCCAGTCCTTTAATTTCAAACACAATGCCCGAGGAGTTTTACACAATTTGCAGTCCCCTGCTGCATTGAAGCTCTAGACTATGGCCTTTCCCATGTCAGCATTTATCCTGTCGGTAGTAATCCTAAATTTTCAGGATGAGCCAAAATAAGAAAACAAACATATTAAGCCTATTCTATTGAAAGGTCAAACGGTTGGATGATGTCTTAAATTCTCCTGTGTTTTCCAGAGAGAGATGTGTATTTACATTATGTTGTAATTGGTGACAGAGAGTCTAGGTTATGTCTGATTTAAAAGAAATGCAGTTCACTATACACGTGATGTACTATTTGTCAGCAAAATAAAGCTGTTGATCATGTGCTGTGCAAATATCATATGGTTGATTAAATGACAAAAGCTGCGAGGAATCAGGCTTATATGGGCAGCCTGAACAAGTTGGCCTGAGGTCAAGGGTCTTTTAAAACCGAAAGATAAGCGTCTTTCCAGAGAAAACAAGCAGCTGTTTAAATGAGTGAAAGATTAACTGGACCATGAAAGATGTTACATATGTGATGTTTGCTGGACAGTGTTGAGGATTAATCACATAGGTTGCTTCTATGGAACAGGAGCGTAAGAAAGCATGCCTCAGAGCAGGAGTGATCTGATCTGTGACTGGAATTTCAGACCGTGGGCTGATTACCTGTTTTGGTCAGATCCTCAGACAAGTCCACATAAACTGGGTCACTTCGGATTTTAAGTATTGTACAGATAAACTTCAGATGTATTACAATTTTTGAAGTATTTTTGTTGTGTACCTTGCTTTGATAAAGAACAATGAGGTTATCCTGTTGTTAGAACTGCCTTGGGTTATTGATACCCAGAGTAAACCTGATGGATCAGGTGAAGTTGAAGTGAAATCTTACAAAGCCTGTGCCCCAAGTTGCGCTGTGTCCCTCAGCACATCACCCTAGTCCTTCCAATGTGCCCGTGTGCAGCACTTTGTCTTTGAGCACTGAGGTTTGGCACTGTCCCACACAGAAAGCAATTAGTTGAATGATTAGTGAATCAGCTTTTTGATGGGACAAGTACCAAATACCCCATTGTGAGGCCTAAAATTTACTTAGTGGATGGGTAAAGTTAAAGAACTTTAAACTTAGCAGTTTTATATTTCTAAACTTGGGAAACAGAATGGTAATTTCAGCCAATGGCTGGCCACCATTTACTGCCTGTCCCTATTGCCCGAGAAGGTGGTGGTGAGCTGCCTTCTTGAACCGCTGCAAGCCTCCAGCTGAGGGATGACCTACGATGCCATTAGGGAGGGTATTCCAGGATTGTGGCACAGTGACACTGAAGAAATGGTGATATATTTCGAAGTCAGGATGGTGAGTGGCTTGGAAGGGATCTGCTGCCCATGTCCTTCTAGATCGAGATAACAAGGTGTGGAGCTGGATGAACACAGCAGGCCAAGCAGCATCATAGGAGCAGGAAAGCTTGACGTTTCGGGCCAAGACACTTCCCGAAACATCAAGCTTTCCTGCTCCTATAATGCTGCTTGGCCTGCTGTGTTCATCCAGCCCCACACCTTGTTATCTCGGATTCTCCAGCATCTGCAGTACCTATTATCTCCTTCTAGATCGAAGTGGTTGTGGGTTTGGAAGGTGCTGCTTGAGGAGCTTCGGCAAATTTGTGCAGTGCATCTTGTAGATAGTACACAGTGCTGCTACTGAGCATCAGTGGAGGGAGCAGATGCTTGTTAATGTAGTACAAATCACGTAGGCTGCTTTGTCCTGGATGGTGTCAAGTTTCTTGAGTGTTGTTGGAGCTGCACTTATCCAGGCAAGTGGGGAGTATTCCATCACAGTCCTGACTTGTGCCTTGTAAATGGTGCACAGGCTTTGCGGATTTTATGCATTGCAGTATTGCTAGCCTCTGACCTGCTCTTGTAGCCGCTGTGTTTATGTGGTGACTCCAGTTGAATTTCTGATCAATGGTAACCCCCAGGTTGTTGGCAGTGAGGGATTCAGTGATGATAATACCATTGAATGTCAAGGGCAATGGTTAGATTGTTTCTTATTGTTGATGGCCATAGCCTAGCATTTATGTGGCATGAATTTATTTGCCACTTGTCAGCCCAAGCCTGGATATTGTCCAGATCTTGTTGCATTGGAATGTGGAATGCTCTAGTATCTTAAAGGTCATGATCGGTGATGAACATTGTGCAATCATCATCGAACAACCCCATTTCTAGGGCGGCACAGTAGGTCATCGGTTAGCACTGCTGCCTCACAGCGCCAGTGGCCCAGGTTTGATTCTAGCCTTGGGTGACTGTCTGTGTGGAGTTTGCACATTCTCCCCATGCCTGTGTGGGTTTACTCCAGGCGCTCTGGTTTCCTCCCATAGTCCAAAGATGTGCAGGTTAGGCGGATTGGCCGTGCTAAATTGCCCATAGTGTCCATGAATATGGAGGCTAGTTGGATAAACCATAGGAAAATGCAGGGATACAGGGATAGGGTAGGGTGGTGAGGACTCAATGTGCCATAATGGCCTGCTTCCACACTATAGGGATTCTATGATCATTTGATGGAGGGAAGGTCATTGATGAAGCAGCTGACGATGGTTGGGCCTCAGACACAACCCTGAGGAACTTGTGCAGAGATGTCCTGAAGCTGATACGACTGGCCTCCAACAACCACAACCATATTCCTATGTGTCAGGTATGACACGAACCACTGGAGAGTTTGTCCCCCGATAGCCAATTGATCTCAGTTTTGCGAGGGCTCCTTGATGCCACAGTCAGTTGAATACTGCCTTGATGTCAAAGGCTGTCATTCTCACCTTACCTCAATGAAAATAAAAAATATACAATGTTGTGTTTATAAAGTAAAAATGCTACAACTTACAGTAATAGATCATTATGAAGTCCGTTTGCAAAATAGTACTTTACCAAACTATATGTTTGTAGGAAGTTGTGCTTAATCTACAGCTCCCCTGGTGAAAGTGATGACCATTACAACTGCAGTTTTAAGCAGATGGATACCTACAAGGTACAAGGTACATGATAAAAGGTAATAGCTTGTTTGGACAAACCATTTCTTTAGTTTAAGTAATGCTTCCGAGTTCTTTGCTGAAATCTTTTAAATAACATTAGCTAAATGCCTCAGCAGCCATATCTTGAGTATTCTCAATGCCTCATAATCAAACTCATCATGTACATGTTCAAAGCACAGTAAAATTTTGACATTTTTCCACAGAAAGGATTTGAAATGTATTTTTTTTAAACAGGTGCGATTTAAAAATACTTGCAAATGGTTTTAAAAAAGGCCAATGATGCCATAAATTAGCTAAATCTGCATTAAAAGCCAACCTATCCACAAAAATCAAAAAGGAAGTAATTAGCAGCTTCCAGAACTACCAACAAAAACTGAATATCCCCTCCTGTTGAGCTTTAAGAAGAGACAGTACAATAATTGGCACATTAAGAGGTCTTCAAGCAGAACCCAGTAAGGGAGACAGGTCAGGAACCACGAGCAAGCAAAGTCTCAAAGTTGGCAGTTAAGACATAACAACGCTACAAGGAAGATAAAACAGGCCATAGCAGGGATACAAAATTCTGTCCTGGGCTGTAAATAGAAAACCCTCTCTAATAAGTAAGACAACCCAATACAATGGCTAAGGAAACGCTTCATATTTATTTGTGTGGCATGGAACACTGAAGGAGGGGAAATAGCAAAATATTTCACTCTGCTGGGAAAACCAGTCAATGGTGCGAGAATTTAACACAAATGCATGATAAACTTCTACAAATGACATCACAGTGATAAGGGGTATCAAAACAGTGTCACTGCTTAGAAAGCAGCTATGCTCACCAGTACCAGACTATTTGCACATTAACAGAGAAACAGAGAACTGTAGGAGGCCATTTGGCCTTTTTCAGCCTGCTCTACCTTTCAATATGATCATGGTTGATCGTCCAGTTCATAGAGTCATACAGTATGGAAACAGACCCTTGAGACCAACTTGTCCATGCCAAACAGGTTTCCCAAATTAAACTAGTCCCGTTTGCTTGCTTTTGGCCCATATCCTTCTAAACCTTTCCTATTCGTTTCAGTCTAAATGTCTTTTAAATGTTGTAATTGTACCTGCCTCTACCATTTCCTCTGACAGCTCATTCCATACACACACCACCTTCTGTGTGAAGAAGCTGCCCCTCAGGTCCCTTATAAATTTTTCCCCTTTCACCTTAAATCTATGCACTCTAGTTTTGGACTCCCCTACCCTAGGGGAAAGGCCTTGCCTACTCATCTTATCTATGCCCCTCATGATTTCATAAACCTCTACAAGGTCACTCCTCAACCTCTTACAGTCCAGTGAAAGAAGTCCCACCTATCCAGCCTCTCCTTATAACTCAAATCTTCCAGTCTTGGTAACATCCTTATAAAACTTCTTTGCACCCTTTCCAAGTTTAATAACATCCTTCCTATAGCAGAGCAATCAGAACTGTAAGGAGTACTCAAAGCAGCCTCACTAATGTCCTATACAACCACAACACGATGTCCCAACTCCTATTGTTAATGCTCTGACCAATGAAACCAAGTGTGCCAAACGCCTTCTTCACCACCCTGTCGACCTGTGACAACACTTTCAAGAAACTATGTATCTGCATTCCTAGATCTCTGTTCAACAACACTCCCCAATGCTCACCATTAACCGTGTGCAAGTCCTGCCCTGGTGTATCTTACCAAAATGCAACACTTCACATTACTCGTAGATAATCTTCACTGTCCACTGTGCAACTCAGTACCCTGTCTCTACCATCTCCCCATAACCTTTGATCCTTTTTAGCCCTAAGCACCACATCCAACTCCTTGAAAACATCCAATATTTTGAACTTGTTTCTATGGCAGAGAATTCCACAACACACTGAACAAATTTCTCATCACCTCAGTCCTAAATGGCCTACCTATATTGTTAGACTGTGACCCTGATTCTGGACTTCCTAAACGTCGGGAACATTCATCCTGTTGTTTACTCTATCTAGTTTTGTTAAAATTTTAAGATTTCAATGAGATCCATCCTCATTCTTCAAAGTGCCAGTACATGCAGTCCTAACCCATTTACATTCAGTTAGTGAGTGAACAAAGTGCGACTGATCGTAACAGTTCTGATGAAGGGTTTAGGCCCGAAACATCAAGTTTTCCTGCTCCTATGATGCTTGACCTGCTGTGGTCATCCAGCCCCATGCTTGTTATCCCTTGATCATAACAGTTGCTCTCTTATGTTCACTTTACTGTGAAATTAAGCAGCCTGATGGTTTGCAGCAACCATTGGTTCACCTCACTTCATGTGCCAGAAAGTTTGAAGAAATAAGTATATAGCACACAAGCAACTAGTTCAAACTGCAAGGGGATGCCACACCTCCAATGCATGTTTTGTCAGAGTCAACTGCCATAGAAGCAAGAGTTTAAACTACTTAAGGGAGTAACTGATTGACAACCTGAAAGAGGTGTGCTAACTAGTTAAATGTTTAACACAAATTTAGTAGAATATTTGTTGAATAACCATAGCAATTGGATAAAAAAGTAACATTTTTACAAGAATTTTTGAATGCATTTGAAAAGAAAAAAAAAAGTGTCTCAAGGGCTGCTTAGAAAACTTCAGTTTGGTAAAAGAAAACATAGGACCATGGATATAAAGTTGACTTAAGGATAACAGAATTAGAGAAATTTATTGTGGTTAAGTGTGACCTACTACTTTGCAGGTAAGGGCATAGAGGATAATACAGCAATGGCAGATGAACGGAACTGAAGCACAGATCTGCCACAATCCAAATTAACAAAGGGCTGAATAATCTTTTCCTGTTATGTGAGAAGAAACACACAAGGGAAAGGCAGTGAAAGATGTGGCCGGTGATGTACAGGGTTCAACCATACAAAATAATCTGGAAGTGTAAGTAAGTAGCTAAACAAAGTAATGAAAAAGGTCAATAGCATATAAAAAACAGGAATTTTTGCCACAAGGTTAAGTAATAAGAATTTAATGAGGTAATGACAAATTTAGTAACAATAATCTTGAAAAGGATATCAGTTAATTTTACTAGGATGTGCCCAGGATAGAAAATTATAGCTGGAAGAAAAAAAATTGAAGTTCTAAACCTATTTCCAGAGTGGAAGGGATAAAGGAAAAAAAAAAGTTAATTAAGTCTTTTAAAATTCTGAACAGTTTTGATAATCTTACCCTAGTTACTGATTCCCCAGTCAGAGAGACTTTGGTTCCTCACCTCTGGTTAATAACACCGAAAGAATAAGAGCAGAGCATTCAAAACATAGTCTATTTCCTGTGGCCGCAGTCTAAGGCACAGACTATTGTGTCACATAGAAAAGAAATTGGAGAACCATTTTAAAGCAGTCGAATGTACAAGTTATGAAGAGAAAATTAGATTAGTTTTAGTCAAAAGAAATGAGATTAGCTTTGCAGGAGCAGTCTCCATTTCTTTTAGAACATTAGAAAAAGAATAGTTTTGAACGATTAAGTCACATCATGTCAGGTTTAGTGTAATCTGTCCTTTATCTATACTAACCTTCATTCATTGTGTTGTGAAATTATTATAAACAATTTCTACTTTATCATTCAATAAACTGGACACTTTTAAAAAAAAACACTCCATTCTTAACTGCACAGCATATAATGGATAAAATTGTCATCAACATTGGGAAAACATTCCTGGAAAAGGTTCCACAAACTTTTATCTTGCAATACGTGGTTATTGTTACCTCATGTCTGTTACAGAATAAACTTGTTATTATGTACCACCTACAACTTTCTGGTCTGTTTGGTCAGCTTACCTCAATAGATCACTAGCTTTTCTTAAACAAGAGAGGACTGTGGGGAGAAGAGGGGAAAAAAAATTGTCAGCAATGCCTTGTCAAAGGATCATTTTACACGTTTTTTGATTTACTAATAAAATGAACATACTAGCCTGAACCCCAAACATGGTTAAAAATGCTTCTGTCTTTCAGTTACTTGAAGAGGTTAGGTGCAATATGGAACAAGAGTAGGCCTTTCATTTCCTTGCTCTAGAATTCAGTAGATTCATGGTTGATCTAAATCCCAACTCCATCCTCCAACCTAGACTCCATATCCTTTAGTATTCTCAGCATAAATCCAGTAAAAATGGATTTTGAATTATTGAGCTAGTATTTACTGCTGTCTGTGGGAAAGATTTCCACACATCTTTCTCCAACAGGTTTTCCAACTTCTGTGAATGTTCCAGCTCTGACAAGGTTGTGTCCTTTTTACCTAGAATTCCTCAATAGGGAAAACCTTTCAACTTATTCCATCAATTCCTTTCAGATCTCAAATTAAATTCCAACCTGAACCTTCTATAATAATAAGCCTGGTTTACGTCAATCCTTCTCAATTTTATGATTTTTCATTCTATTTTCTCAAATAATGGGAGAGAAGTTTGCAAATTTCGAAAGTAAACGGACAGTTTGGAGGGACGCTGTTAGATTATGGTGTGGGGTTCAGGTAGCATCCTGGTTAACCTGCACTGCATTCCTTCTAAAGCCAATGCATTATCTCCATCTATTCCCATTTATGTTTACAATGTCATTAATCCTTGCATTAACTAACTTGGTGGGATGTTTCTGTGTCATAACTCTGACTCTATAATCCCTGGGCTGGAAGCCATCAAGTCCTGTTTATGCACTCCATGTTCCCATTTATGTGTTACGTATCTCATGGGCTTGATTAACCAGTAAGTTCAACTGTCGCCTGCCAACGTCAATGATCTGTGTACACCTCTCTCCAGGTATCTCTACTCCTGCATTCCTGATGGAATTGTGCCCTTCACATTATACTGTCTCTCAAGAAAGCAAACCAAACACCGTTTGCCTTCCCTTGAGACACGGAATTAAAATTTAGTTAGACTGCTTGCAACAATACGGTCTACAACTCTGGTCACTATATTATGAAAAGAGTATGGCAATACCAGAGAGGATGCACAGAAGATTTATAAGCAAGATATCAAAAGAGTGTGGGTTGGCACTTCAGGAAAGAATAGACAGGCAGGTCTTCTCTCTCAAAAGAAGTTTGAGCGGTGACCTAATAAAGATCATAAAAATAATGAAAGGTTTTGTTGGTGGAGATACAGAGCAAATGAGTTAGGTTTTTATGGAGGAGTTGGAGTCTTGACTGCCAGTTGGCATGCCAACGAGAGATCCACTTTTCTTCCTTGGACAGGCCCAACTGTATTAGGTGCCACTAGGTATTTTTCCAGAATCATGAACTCCAGGATGCCAACATTCCGTCTAATTAAATGACTTTCCCACTTCAAACACACAGAAAATGGCTGTGAAGTTTCACCCAAACGTCTTTTTTCCATCAATATCAAATAGTTACCGTGAAATCTAAAGGGGAATTCAGAAGAAATCTTTTTAAGCCAAAATTTGGTAAGAATGCAGAATTTGAGAGCACACTGTGCTTGAAAAGAACAGTGCAGATGCATTTTTAAGGAATTAGACAAACATACGAGAGAATGGAATGGATGGTTACAATGGTAGATTTAGATGCGAAACACCGACTTGTGCAGGTTGGGTAGATTGGTCCATTTCTATGGCATATAGATCAGTAATCTCTCATTATTCTTACCAAAATGCATCACATTTCTGCATTAAAACTCATCTGCAACTTGTCTACCCATTCCATCATCCTGTCTATTTCCTCTTGAAGTTTAATCACTCTCCTCAGTTTATAAAACACTCAAGTTGTTTCAGTCATAAGTTTTGAAATTGTGCTCTGTACACCCAAGACTAGGTCATTAAAACATATCCAGAAAAGTAAAAGCAGTCCCTGGAGAACCCCACTACATACCTGCCTCGAGACCCAAAAAGATATCATTCACCACAACTCTCATTTCCTATCAGGTGGCCAATCTTGTAACAATATGGTTCCTGTCCCTTTTTGTTCTGTACTACTTTATTAAATATATCACTCCAGTCAACCCTCAAAAAGCCCAAGTTAGTTAGATGCTATTTCCCCTTAGCAATTTTTTAGTTATCCATGTTTGTAAGAATGACTGTTATTGCTATTTGTACCACCAAATACTTTCTCATCACCCACATTAACGTGATTGGCTTGTAGTTATAGAGCTTTTCCATTGACACTTTTCAAAAATAAAGTGTTACATTTGCAATTCACCAATTCTCTAGCACTACCACTATATCTTGTGAGGAACAGAAGATGTTCTGAAGAAGGATCACTGAACTTGAAACATTAACTCTGATTTGTCTCCACAGATGCTGCCAGACCTGCTGAGCCTTTCCAGCAATTTATTTTTATTTTTGTTTGTTGTTGTTGTAAATCCTATATTCTCATTAATCTTTAGCATTCATAAGCTTATAGAAGGCTTTTGGATTTCTATTTTTAAAAATAGTAGCTGCCAGTTTCTTCTTACATTCTCTCTTTGCTTCTTTTTCACTTATCCTTTGAACTTTCTATATTCAACCTGGTTATCAATGATCTTAACTCCTGGACTTCTGATATTTACACACACTTTCTGCTTCAATTCACTCCCTATCTTTCATAATCCAGGGAGCTCTGTATTTATTTGTCCCACCTTCCCTACTGTGAGCATTTACCTCGACTGTACATAATTTTGCTTTTCTTTAAAAGGTAACTAATTGTTCAGTTTTTACCTGCTAATCTTTGATTCCAATTTACCTGGGTCAAACAACCTGTACCATGATCTTACATGGACTACTCGTTACTTTGAGAGAGAAGTTCATGAGAAGATAATACTTTGTGTGTATTAAGCACTGTTTTATCTGCAGAATAAGACAAGCAACTGAAACACAGAATGAACTCTACCCTGACTGGGTTTCTTTCTTCTCTCTCTATTCAGCTTCCAAGTTTCTGGATCCTGTCTACTGCATTTGACTACCCAAATGTCACTGGCACATTAAAATGAACTCAACCCAATGCTGTTGTCTCAAGTAGAATTTGTAAATCATCTCAATGCTCAAAGCAGCAGAACCACTGAACTCACCCTGCAGACAGTAAACTCACCAACCTTCAAGTGCAGCATACTACATTAATTCAGTGGGCTCTAAACCATGTAAATTATCATCCCATTCTGTAAGCTATTTGTGTTGAACTTTGGGAGAGAGAGTACAAGTGAGAAAACTGGAGCGTTTTTATTGAATTGTTTAGCTTTCTAAATGTAATTAAAGTCACTTGAAATAAAAACTAACTTCTTTATAAAAAAACTCAAAACTTACCTGATCATGTTATCACAGCACACAAACCAGATAAACACTCACTAAACTGGTAATTATATAGTGTCCAAAAAAACCTGCTGGGATCAAATGAGAAGTGCAAAGAAGAGAACCACCCAACCCTCCTCACCATTGACCATAACAATTAATTTATGTGTGGTATCAACAAGCTGAAGACGGCTACCTTTGAGATCTTGCTAGCTGACTTCCTTCCTAATTCCCTGAACTGTGCCTCTAAAATCTCATCATTCTTTCCAACTGCTTGTCTCACCATTTAAATGCACAGAATACTTTGATATTGTTGCATTTGCGCAGAAGTCAGAGATGTACAGCCAGGAAACAGACCCTTTGGTCCAATTCATCTATGCCGACTAGGTATTTATGTAGTCCCTTTGCCAGCATTTGGCCCATATCCGTCTAATCCTTCCTATTCATATACCCGTCCAGATGCCTTTTAAATGTTGTCACTGTACCCGCCTCCAGCATTTCTGCTGGCAGCTCATTCCATACGTGCACCACCTGCTACATGAAAGAGTTGGCCCTTAGGTCCCTTTTAAATCTTTCCCCTCTCACCTTAAACCTATGCCCTCTAGCTTTGAACTCCCCTACCCTGGGGAAGAGACCTTAGGTATACACCCTATCCATGCCCCTCATGATTTTATAAACCTCTACTAGGTTGCCCTTCACCTTCCGACACTTCGGCTAAAATAGCCCCAGTCTATTCAGCCTCTCCTTATAGCTCAAGCCTTCCAACCTTGGCAACATCCTTGTAAGCCTTTTCTGAACCCTTTCAAGTTTAACAACATCTTTCCTATAGCAGGGAGACCAGAAATGAATGCAGTATTCCAAAAGTGGCTAACCAATGTCCTGTACAGACACAACATGATCTTCTAACTTCTAGACTCGTGGCACTGACCAACAAAGGCAAGATTACCAAACGCCTTCTTCACTACTCTGTCAACCTGCGACTCCAGTTTCAAGGAACTGTGAACGTGCACTCCAAGGTCTCTTTGTTTAGCAACATTCTTAAAGACCTTAGCATTAAGGGAATAACTCTTGCCCTGATTTGACTTTCCAAAATGCAGCACCTCACATTTATCTAAATTAAACTCCATCTGGTGCTCCTCAGCCCATCTGATCAAAGTCCCAGTTTTGAACTAACTTCGCTACAGAAATTAGTTGAGATTCACTCCAATCTAAATGCCACTTTAACATACCTATAACTTTATTACTGCCAATAGAAATCAAGTAGTGTAGAACCTCCTTCTTTCATATTTTAATGGTTAGAGATTTACAAATAATTATTTTTCCCTTATTTCTTTTTCTGGTCATGGGTGAGAGTATCTATAAGGAAATAGTGAACCATTTTCTGAGGGTTATAGCAGTCTCTAGGCAACAACCATTTCATTTGGTTCAACTAGTATAACCAGAATGGATTTCTAAAGTAAAACCAGAATGTTCTTCTGAAGAAGGGTCCCGACCCGCAACGTTACCTTTCCTGCACCTCTGACGCTACCTGGCCTGCAGTGTTCCTCCAGTTCCACACTGTGTTATCTCTGGATAAGAGAGTAATTTCTCTGAAAAATAAATGTTATGCTCTCAACCAAAAAAGTATCTGCCTTCAAAGCAGGATCTATGTTGCGTTTCAGGGCAAGTCTTGCATCAAAAATTCTTAACTTTTCAGTATTCCAAACATGGAGAGCTTATTTCTAGTTCCCCTTGCTCAAACCGCTCAGAATCAAAGCCTACAAATGTCAAATCTGTCTGCATTGAATGGAATCTGTCCAGTCCACAAGCAATCATATGAAGGAATTACAGCACAGAAATAAACTATTGAGCCTAACTACTCCAGGTTAGTGTTTATCTTATATCCAAGCAAAAATCCTAATCAAAAATTCTCATCCAATTCATGAATCTATTTGAGATAACAAGATGTGGGGCTGGATGAACACAGCAGGCCAAGCAGCATCATAGGAGCAGGAAAGCTTGACGTCATCATCTGATGAAGGGTCTAGGCCTGAAACGTCAAGCATTCCTGCTCCTATGATGCTGCTTGGCCTGCTGTGTTCATCCAGCCCCACACCTTGTTATCTCGGATTCTCCAGCATCTGCAGTACCTTTCATCTCTCATCCATGAATCTATTTGCTCTATTTTCCTTCAGTGAACTGTCTAATTTGTTTATAAACACTGATTTGCTCTCTGTTCCAATCATGTGCCTGATGAATTGTTTGAACAAGTCACAGCTTCGCATTCCACAGCTTCATAACCCATATTTTCTTTCATTGCAGAAGTGATTACACTTCAATAATACTTGATTGGCTGCAGAATGTCTTGAGGTAACGAACAGCACAACATAAACATATTTCCTTTTATGTCTGTACTTCCTCATACCAGGCAGAATCCCAGTGAATCAGCTTCAATCTTCTTGTGTTTTGAAGCCCCGGCCTGCATACAGTACTCCAAACTGTAGCACATAGTATAGATTCTACATAAGGATAACTCAAAAAGACAACCTTTGCAATCTATTTACTGAGGAAGGGTCGGCTAATTTAAATCTGACTGGTTGCCAACCAAATTATGCAAATACAGAAAAAACAAAGAGGTTACTTACAGCCAGACAACTATTGCAATCACAACAACTAAAATCTGTGAAAAATGTGAGACAAAGAACTTGAATGATATTTGTGAAAGCAAATTACAGACATTGCCCCAATCAACACAGATATCGATGCAGCTAGAGTGGAAGGGCAGAGACTGAGAGTATCTCCTTTCACAATACAGGAATTGTGCCACCTTTGAGACTTTCTCAACCAAAATTTGTATTAGATAATTGCAGAAAGTTTCTGGGATGGAGACAACAGCACTAATTTTCCAAGTTCTCTAGTTCTACCTCCTTCTCCAGTGACAACTTCTTGCAGATGATTATCGTAACCTTAGCACAAAAAAGGTATCATCTAGGTAGAGACAGTAAGAACTGCCGATTCTGGAGTCAGAGATAACACAGTGTAGAGCTTGAGGAACACAACAGGCCAGGCAGCATCAGAAGAACAAGGAAGTTGATGTTTCGGGTGGGGATCCTTCTTCAGAAATGGGGGAGGGGGAAGGGAGCTCTGAAATAAATAGACAAAGGAGGGGTGGGGCTGGGAAAGGTAGGTGGGATGGTGATAGGTGAGTGCAGGTAGGCAGTGGTGGGGATTGGTCAGTGAGGTGGGAGGAACAGATAGGTGGGAGAGAAGACTGACAGGTCAAACAGGCAGGGATGAGAGGGAGGGTTAGTCATGGAATGAGGCCGGGGTTGGGGAGATTTTGAAACTAGTAAAGTTGAAGTGGTTTGCGACTAGAAAGTGTTGTCGTTTGTCGGGAACAGAGCGCAGTTGCCCAACAAAGCGGTTTCCGAGCCTCCACTTGGTCTCACCAATGTAGAGGCGGTCACATTGGGAGCAGCAGATGCAGTAGACCACATCAGTGGAAGTGCAGGTGAACATTGTCTGATGTGGAAGGTTTTTTTGGGTCCTTGGATGGAGGCGTAGGGGCAGGTGTAGCACTTCCTGCGGTTGCCGGGAAAGGTGCCGGGAGTGGTGGGGCTAGTGGGGAGTGTGAAGCAGATGAGGAAGTCGCGGAAAGAGCGGTCCCTACGGAAGGCAGATAGGGATGGGGAGGGAAATATATCCTTCGTAGTGGGGTCAGATTGCAGGTGGTGGAGAATGATATGTTGAATCCGGAGGTTAGTTGGGTGATATGTGAGGACAAGGGGGATTCTGTCTTTGTTTTGTTGTGAGGAAGGGATGTGAGGGCAGAGGTGCAAGAAACGCAAGAGATGCAGTCAAGAGCATTTTCGACCTCTGAAGGGGGAGAAGTTGCGGTCCTTGAAATAAGAGAACATCTGGGATGATCCGGAGCGGAACGCGCCATCTTGGGAGTGCTCACGATGAATGCGGAGGAATTGGGAGTAGGGGATTGCATTCTTGCAGGAAAGTGGGTGAGAGGTATCTAGGTAGTTATCTTAAGGGAAAGAATCCTACAGCAGTAATCTGCTCAAGCAAAAAAAAAAAATTTGCACTAACTTCCAATTAATAGATTACCATATCAAACGGTCAGTCTCATATTACTGTTGCAGGACAATGCTGTGTGCAATTTGGTTCCTGGTTTTTCTAAATTTCTACAGTGACTACACTTCAAAAGTATTTCACTGGTTGGTAAGGACACTTGGACACCCTCTGAGCACGAAAGACACAGTTTCAATCAAGTTTATCTTTATGATGGGAAAGCTTTTCACACGAACATATTTTGCTCAAGTAGTTGCTTGGAAGGAAACTTTCAGACATCATAGACGAAGAACAAAGAACAAAGAAAATTACAGCACAGGAACAGGCCCTTCGGCCCTCCAAGCCTGTGCCGATCAACATCCTCTATCTAAACCTGTCACCTATTTTCCAAGGATCTGTATCCCTCTGCTCCCTGCCCATTCATGTATCTGTCTAGATACATCTTAAACGACACTATCATGCCCGCCTCTACCACCTCCGCTGGGAATGCGTTCCAGGCACCCACCACCCTCTGTGTAAAGAACTTTCCACGCATATCTCCCTTAAAAACTTTACCCCTCTCATCCTGAAATCGTGACCCCTAGTAATTGAGTCCCCCACTCTGGGGAAAAAGCTTCTTGCTATCCACCCTGTCTATACCTGTCATGATTTTGTAGGCCTCAATCAGGTCCCCCCTCAACCTCCGTCTTTCTAATGTAAATAATCCTAATCTACTCAACCTCTCTTCATAGCTAGCGCCCTCCATACCAGGCAATATCCTGGTGAACTTCCTCTGCACCCTCTCCAAAGCATCCACATCCTTTTGGCAATGTGGCGACCAGAACTGTACGCAGTATTCCAAAGTCCTATACAACTGTAACATGACCTGCCAACTCTTGTACTCAGTTCCCCGTCCGGTGGATGAAAGCATGCCGTATGCCTTCTTGACCACTCTATTGACCTGCGTTGCCACCTTCAGGGTACAATGGACCTGAACACCCAGATCTCTCTGTGCATCAATTTTCCCCAGGACTTTTCCATTTACCGTATAGTTCGCTCTTGAATTGGATCTTCCAAAATGCATCACCTCGCATTTGCCTGGATTGAACTCCATCTGCCATTTCTCCACCCAACTCACCAATCTATTTCTGCTGCATTCTCCGACAGTCCCCTTCACTACCTGCTATTCCACCAATCTTGGTGTCATCTGCAAACTTGCTAATCAGACCATCTATACATTCCTCCAGATCATTTATGTATGTCACAAACAACAGTGGTTCCAACACGGATCCCTGGGGAACACCACTGGTCACAGTTCTCCATTTTGAGAAACTCCCTTCCACTACAACTCTGTCTCCTGTTGCCCAGCCAGTTCTCTATCCATTTAGCTAGTACACCCTGGACCCCATGCGACTTCACTTTCTCCATCAGCCTACCATGGGGAACTTTATCAAACGCCTTACTGAAGTCCATGTATATGACATCTACAGCCCTTCCTTCATCTAATAACTTTGTCACTTATTCAAAGAATTCTATCAAGTTGGTAAGACATGACCTTCCCTGCACAAAACCATGCTGCCTATCACTTAAAGCCCATTTTCTGTCAAATGTAAATAGATCCTATCCCTCAGTATCTTCTCCAGCAGCTTCCCCACCACTAACGTCAGGCTCACCGGTCTATAATTTCCTGGATTATCCTTGCTACCCTTCTTAAACAAGGGGACAACATTAGCAATTTCCCAGTCCTCCGGGCCCTCACCCATGCTCAAGGATGCTGCAAAGATACCTGTTAAGGCCCCAGCTATTTCCTCTCTTGCTTCTCTCAGTAACCTGGGATAGATCCCATCCAGACCTGGGGACTTGTCCACCCTAATGCCTTTTAGAATACCCAACACTTCCCCCCTCCTTATGCTGACTTGACCTAGAGTAATCAAACATCTATCCCTAACCTCAACATCCATCATGTCCCTCTCCTCAGTGAATACTGACGCAAAGTACTCATTAAGAATCTCACTCATTTTCTCTGACTCCTCACATAACTTCCCTCCTTTGTCCTTGAGTGGACCAACCCTTTCCCTAGTTACTCTCTTGTTCCTTATGTATGAATAAAAGGCTTTGGGATTTTCCTTAACCCTGTTTGCTAAAGATTTTCATGACCCCTTTTAGCCCTCTTAATTCCTCCTTTCAGATTGGTCCTACTTTCCCAATATTCTTCCAAAGCTTCGTCTGTTTTCAGGCCTAGACCTTATGTATGCTTCCTTTTTCCTCTTTGCTAGTCGCACAATTTCACCTGTCATCCATGGTTCCTTAATCTTGCCCTTTCTATCCCTCATTTTCACAGGGACATGTCTGTCCTGCACTCTAATCAACCTCTCTTTAAAAGCCACCCACATATCAAATGTGGATTTACCCTCAAACAGCTGCTCCCAATCCACATTCCCCAGCTCCTGTCGAATTTTGCTATAGTTGGCCTTCCCCCAATTCAGCACTCTTCCCTTAGGACAACTCTCATCTTTGTCCATCAATATTCTAAAACTTACGGAATTGTGATCACTATTCCCAAAGTAATCCCCTACTGAAACTTCAACCACCTGGCCAGGCTCATTCCCCAAAACCAGGTCCAGTATGGCCCCTTCCCGAGTTGGACTATTTACATACTGCTCTATAAAACCCTCCTGGATGCTCCTTACAAATTCTGCTCCATCTAAACCCCTAACACTAAGTGAATCCCTGTCAATGTTAGGAAAATTAAAATCTCCCATCACCACCACCCTGTTGCTCCTACATCTTTCCATAATCTGTCTACATATTTGTGCCTCTAGCTCACGCTCGCTGTTGGAAGGCCTGTAGTATAGCCCCAATGTTGTTACTGCACCCTTCCTATTTCTGAGCTCTGCCCATATTGCCTCACTGCTCGAGTTCTCCATAGTGCCCTCCTTCATCACAGCTGTGGTATCCTCTTTGAAATATCTGACCTGAAATATCACATGAATTCTATTGATCTCTCATTGCAAGTTCCATGGCAAACCATCAGAACTGACAGGGAAGCAATGCAGATGGCCATTGAAACACCAACAGCAGTGGGATGCTAAGAGATCTATAAAAATTGCAACGATAAACCTTTATTGCAAGAGGATTTGAACACAAGTTAAAAATACATCTTGCTATAATTGTAATGCTGTGTTAAATTTCTGTCTTCATGCCCAAGGAAGGATTATACTTGCCATAAAAAGAGTGCGACAAAAGTTCACCAGAATATCTACTGGGATGGTAGAATTGTCCTTCAAGGAGGAATTGAGGAGAGTGGGCCTGATTTCACTGATGGATACAAAACTCTTATGGGTCTTGACAGGGCAGATGCAAGGAGGATGTTTCCCCTGGTTTGGTCATCAGAAACTCACCGAAGGCATTAATACATATTGTAAATAAGCTGACCCCAGCACTGATCCCGGTAGCACTCCACTAATTACAGGTTGCCATCCTGAAAATGACCCCTTTACCCAAATTCTGTCTTCTGTTAACTAGTCAACTGTCAAACTATTCCAATTGGGCAGTTTAGAATTAGAATTAGAATCCCTACAGTGTGGAAACAGGCCCTTTGGCCCAACAAGTCCACACCGACCCTTAGTGTGTTCAGGCACAGGTCACCCCTACAGCAAGTAAGTTAATAATCTTATTAACTAGCCTAATGTGAGGTACCTTATCAAACACCTTCTGAAAGACCAAATAGATTACATCCTCTACTTCCTCTTTATGTATTCTCTTGTTATCTCCCCAAGGAACTGTAACAAATTTGTCAGACGTGACCATCTTTGTGAAGTCATGCTGACTCTGCTTGATCATAAATTTCAAATTGATCTTCTCTTACATCCTTTAGAAATAGACAAATATTTTCACAGTGACAGATGTTAAGTTAACTGGCCTACAATTACTTGTTTCTTTTTATCTCCTTCTCTTTTTAAATGAAAGGTGTTGCTTTGGCAGTTTTACAATTCTCTAGGCATATTCTTATTTGCTTAATATCATGCAAGAATAACAGAAGCAAATGTCCTACACTAAAAATATTCTGACAGTATTTGGTGTTTGAATATTTTCATTCTTTTAAAAGAAGTAAAGTCAATTCAGAAGACAGAAGGGAGGGACACAGCAGATGAAGTCACTTAATTTATCATACTTCTGCCATCGGCCTGTTTACTTGCTGTAGGGGTGACCTGTACCTGAACACACTTAAGCTGCCCATACCTGCTTACAAGATGGCGGACAGAAGCTAAGCAAAATTAAGCAGCCTGCTCACACAGTGAAATACACAGTGAAATAAAAATGCTCTACTCATAGAAGTTGGTTTCAATACATAACCAGGACATAATACAAGCCTTAAAAAAAATTTAAGCTTAGATGTAAAGATTAACTAGCCTTAGAAGACATTTTCTCTTATGCCCTGAGCAAGAAGATTGATCACAATCCATGAGTTACAAAATGCCGACAGCAGAAGTAGTTGTACAACATCACACTCACAATTAACATTATAACAGAAGTTAACTTTATAGCAATTAGTTAAAACTAACTGACTTTTTATTTTTACATTAGGTAATTGCCCTGCCACTTTCAATGCTTTGTGCATATATACACCCAAATCCCTCCACTCCTGCATCCTCCGCTCAGAACTGTAACCCCTATTTTATATTGTCTTTCAACATTCTTCCTCACACTTCTTGGCATTGGCGGCAAATGAGTTTCAATCTGCCCACTCCAACATGTCTATTACTTCTGGAATTCTATGCTGTCCTCCACAGAATTTACAATTTTTCCAAGTTTTGTGTCATCTGCAAACTTTGAAATTGACCTCTGCACACTAAGATCTAGAGGAATATGAGTTATTCATTTTTTAATCCAATGACTTGTATGAAAATGATCACTTTGCTTTACAAATGAAAACTCAACTATGTATTGAAATCAGGATTCAATCTATCTAGTCCAAAAACGTGACCTGCAGCAATCTTTACAAGTAAGATGTACTGGCTCAAAAAGCTACAACTGACTGGTAACAGCTCTGTTCCGATAAAGATCCTTGGGTTAAACACCAGCCCTCTAAAAATTAGTAAGCCTTACTAAGTAAGGTTATATTGAAAATATGCTGCTTCAGAAAAAATGAAAAAGTTCTGCATCGAAGACAACGTCTGTTGAGGTTTTACATCTGGCACAAGCAGATATTGACCAGTTGCAGACTCAAGGTGCAGTCAGTATGGTAAAAAAACACTATGTCACAAATCGAGTAATACGAAATATAAATTTCAGTGTCAGCGCGATGCCAAGTATGTAGGCCAAATGATGCACAGATTGGGAGATCACACCAAATGGCATGTCCTCTTCAGATGTTCCAAACAGGCAAGGTACTGACTGTACCGTACCAATCTGTGCTTATAAAACTCAAACGAGCATCAACTTTAGACGGGATTCCAAGTTTCGGCAACATTTGTTAAATATTCCTGGGGCTGCTAAGTATTTTGCTGAAAATTAATTTAGAACTGTCAGTCAGGCTCACAGTGCGGCACATTGGCATGTTCTGGAAGCTACATATCCAAATACATAGGGCTCAATTGTTCGCAAACAGTAAGAACATGTACACACTGTACCTGTATCCATTCAACAAAACAGATGACAGTCATTCTGTGATTCATATCTCAGAGTAATGCCTTGGCAAAATCAGAGTCAGCCTGTCTGGTTTATAATTTAAATAAAGCTTGGCAATTAACTGTCAGTCACCAACAAACTAGTGCATTCTCTATCGCAATGCTTCAACCAGAGTTCACTTGCCAACCAGTCAGCACTCTCCCCTCATACGACATATGTTTTTTTCATGTAAATGTTTTCCATTTACATTGGTATTGCCTGCAAATTAACATTTACTTACACTTCCAAGTTAGAAGGTTGTGCGAGGATTCATGCCTCCGTGCAAGAGCTAAGTACAGACTAGATGAACACTCAGAAGTATTTTTCAAATAGCTGTTAAAGTGAGTCCAATACATCTGTTCAGTTTGGTTATAGGCAAGTTAAAAGAAAAAGTGTTTTATTTGAGGAGGAACAGGGAATTCCCCCAAACGCAGCTTCATCTCTCAACTGACATTATGAAAAACAAAATAATTGGCCATTTCCTATCTAAAAAGGGAAAACACACTAGGAGATGGGGAGAAAGCTGGGACTGGCATGAGGTAAATTGATTCTTCGACTGACAGCACAAACACAATGGACTTAATAGTCTACTTCTGTGATGCAACCATTCTGTGGACCTATTTCATTTTCTATTTATTTGGACCTTTGTCTGAAAATTGGTTGTAGCATTTATCCTCAGAATAACAATACCAACACTGTTTAAGATGCCAAATAAAAGCTTTTTAATGCCGAGTAAAATTGCATTAAGCTTCAAATTTAAATCCTCCTGCTGTCCTTACACTAAACTAATTTACATAAATTTTAATTAGAGGATGCAATTTCTTACCAAGTTTATCAGCCTTCTCATAGCATGTTCGTGCGAACAGATGCATTCACAAGGATCATATCCTCCTTCTGCCATGGCAGGACCACGTTCCTTCACCCAGACTCTAATATTGAAAGCAAGGAGAACAATTACAATAGAAATAATATAACACAAATCCAATTTTGCCAACCAGTAATGTAGTATTTTAATGATTTCAAATTTGTAATTTGTAGCTTAATTATCAGATCAATAAAATAGTTGAGAAGACAGAGGCCAACAGTGCAAGTCCAAGATTTGTGAAATTACATTGCTCATTACATATGTATGAGTATCATATATAGTTTAGTTTTGGAACTGATGAGACCATATTAGGGAGTTTCATAAAAGATCTGGCAGTGAAATTAAACACCAAAAATAAGCTTATGTAAAATGAGTTATGCCCAAAATGTCGTTGCCCAATTCTAATCAGACTTCGCTATGACATATGTCCATAGCAACACTTTTTAAATTCATTAATAGGATGTGGGTCACTAGCAAGGTCAGCATTTACTGACAATCCGTTGCTGCCCTGGATAAGGACAGTGAGCCGTCTTCTTGAACTGCTGCAATGTGGGTGTCGAAAACACTTAAGTAGGGAATTCTGGCCTTTTGACCTAGCAACAGTGTAGGAGTGGCAATATATTTCAAGTCAATATGGCATGTCACTTAGAGGTGAGTTTGAAGGCTGTGATGTTTCCATATGATTGTCTGTCCTTCCAGATAGTCACGGATTTGCAACACATTACTGAAGAAGCTTTAGCATTCCATTATACTCTGCCTTGTGACATTTGATACTGTAAAAGCTATGGGCATCTGGAGCTGAGTCACTTATCACAGCCTTTCAACTACTCTTGAAGAACAAGTCATCCCAAAGATTTTGAGGGGATTCAGCAATGGCCACTGAATGTCAAGGGAAGGTGATCAGGTTTTCTCTGCCAGAAATGGTCATAGTCTGGCACAAATCTTAATTGCTGCTGTTCGTGTAGCATAGATATTTTCCAAACCTTGCTGCATGTAGGCATGAACTGTTTTATTACCCAAGGCGTTTATGAAAGAAACAGAACATTCATTTGATTAAATTTGAGTGAATGAACACCCTCAATTCTGAACTTACATTGGAGCGATGATAGTTGAAGATGTCTGCACCTCAAAAACTCCCCTAGGAATTGGTGCAGCAAAGTTCTGATTAAGTTTACTGTTTCCCCAACAGGCATAATCATGTTCCTTATGTTGGTAAAGTATTAAATTTAACCTCCTCCTCCCCTTCAACTTCAAGCCCCTGCATTCCCTAAACTCATTAAATAACATCCTCTTCTGGTCTTCACCATACGCTTCCCTACCATTCCATAAGGCACCATTTGTGTCAGCTTTCAATTATTTCAGTTCCAATATCTGGAATTCCTTCCCCAAACACAGTTTTCTCTGCCCTGTAAAAACTTTCTCAACATTTTTATTTGCAGCAAGATTTGGATTGGAGCTAAGCTGCTTTTAGCCATTTCCAATTATCAGGTATTTTCAGTTATTTAATCCCAGGCCTGATGTGCCTTCCTGAGACCATGTAAGAATTTCTATGGGGTCATTTTTTTTTAATCCCTTAAGCAACATAATTGAAATTGTCAGAAGAGATTGGCATAGTGGTTAATATCACTGAACTATTAATCCAGGTTAATGCTCTGGGGACATGGGTTCAAACCTTACTAAAGCAGATGGTGAAATTTGAATTCAGTAAAAATCTGAAGTAAAAAGCTAACCCAATGGCAATGATGATTGTGTTAAAAACCCATCTGATCCACTAATGCCCTCCAGGGAAGGAAATTTGCTGTCCTTACCTGGTCTAGTCTATATGCAACTCCAGACCCACAGCAATATTGTTGACTGTCAACTGCCTTCTGGGTATTTAAGGATGGGTAATAAAATGCTGGCTTATCCAGTGACATCCGCAACTTATGAATGAATTAAAAAAAAGGATTATCATCGTTATTTATTTCAGCATATGTTGTGGGAACTTACATGCAAACTCTCTGCCATTCCCTGCATTTTAGTATCTTCACTTCAAAAGTATTGTACTTAGCAGCCAACGCCTTGTAATATATCACAGGCATAAAAGTCATTTTTTTTCTGTAAAACGTTGGTGTTTAATGGAACATTCGGCTCATTTTGTACAAAAAGAGAAAATAATTTAGAGAAACAAGTCAACTGAGGCTTTTCAAAACAGCTGCACATTATGTAAATTTTGGGGCAGTTATTTATAAACCTCTCGCCCCATCGGAAGCAAAATTTGAACAGAAACCGAAGACTTTCACCAGCAGTTCTTCAAATCTATTTTTGAAGGTATGTAAGATTTCGCTATTTCCTTCCATATTACACCAATTGTCAATGGTAGTTTGAAGGTTTAAACACATGATACGATTGATACATACACAGAATAAACAGTTCGTTAAAGTGATGATACAAAATGTGGACATTAAATAGCAATTTAGACTTCCCGCATACTGTCGAAATGTGTTGACTCAACACCCCTCCCTCTCCGCAAACTGTATGAAAAATATTATGCCTTCACAGTCTCCACTAGATTGTAACAGAGCAACACTGTCCAGCCGTAGCTTCGGTCTATCGGCATTTATTTAGAAGCTTGCGAACTGATAAATCTACACGACAGCTTTTTTAAAACTTTCACTTTCCTTCAACAAACACTATAGTGTGAACAAAGTAATTAAGTAAAGGCTTAACGATAGAGAAACTAACGCAGTTGGTCAAAAACAAATAAAACTAAACATCAACTTCAGTTGCCTAGGAGCCTGCCTAATTACATTCGAGGAACATGACAACTACGCTATTAAAGACAAAAGATTAAAATCCCGATCTGAGATATCAACACATTGGCAACCACATCGAGCCGACCCGGGTTTGTTTTGAAAGCACTGTTTACAGATACATTCTTTTTGCAGAGTTGACCGGTTCCCAGCACTGCCACGGGATCTCACAGCCCCTCCAAAATACAGCAACCGCGACTGCTGCAGATGCTGTCAGAATGATCTGGGCTGACATTCTCTTACCGGGCTCACGTTCTCCACCACAACCTGTCCCTACCGTCGGTCCCGATTGCTCCACTGTTTGGATACAATACCAACAAGTGCGTCACCAGGAAAGGGGCGGAGCAGGAGCAGGAGCAGGAGCCGGATCTTCCGCCTTCCCTCATGTACTCGCGCCCTCCGGACACGCGCGGCCGCGACCGTAAAACGGCCAGGCAAGCGCGCGCTTGGAGAAAGACCCTCTGACACAGTACAGACATTGAAACCATCATTATAGTGTAGCCTATCGAATGTGAACATGATGTGCATTAAAAAGAAACCAGTGATTTAAACTATTTGGGGCGATGTTAACTTCACATTTAAGAAGTAACTTGCAGGGCAGGACTCCACAACTAGCAAATTCCGAAGACACCTGTAGGGGGCGGAGTGTTCCGTTGTTCGGGGTCTGAAACGTGGCTGGTTTCGGTTGGTCTACGTTCTTGAGACATGTTGGGAACAGTGGATGGGTCTTGCTGCGGCTGAGCGGGGTGGGCTGAAAGGGAGGGGTTAATGACGACACGGAGGGGGGTGGGGAGTGTGTGGAATGTTGGTGTGTTGGCCGGAAGTTTATTTGAGCTGATGTTAGCTCCCAGCATTTTACTTCCTCGATTATTTTACGCTGCTTAATGGCTCGAATGAAGTCTTCTTGGTGCAATGTGGTTGAACAACTATGTTTCTTTCTTGCCCCTCATCCCCTGCTCCCAGTTTCTTCCCAAACGTCATGTGAATTAGAGCGAGGTAACGCATACACCTTTTTGGGGATGAGGAATTGAGATTGCGCCCGCTCAGTGGGAGCCCCCAGTGAGAGACCTGTAGGTTCAAAAACACAGGTCAGGACGTGCAGTCGTGGGTGGAGAAAGTCTTTAAAACATCAGCGTTAAAAAAGAAAAGACGAACTTGAAAGAAAAACAGAAATTGTAGGAAAAACTCAGCAGGTCTGGTAGTATCCGTCGAGAGAAAGTAGAGTTAACCTTTCGAGTCCGGTGACCTTTCAGGACTGAATCTCGTGCGGCGGGAAAGATGATCTAGACATGAGTAAATTTCTTCAGTGTTTTCCCTCGAGTGTATTTTGAATTTTAAAAGCCAGAAACTTCTCTCTTCGAATTAAATATTTGCACTCAGGGGTATATTTGTATGATATTTAGAAATTTTCGTTAAATAAAATGTTTGGAGAAAAGCAATAGAATGTTAAAACATGATAGAGATTCATGTTTGAAAAATGAAAACCTCATACTTTAATATTAAGCCATCACTTAGTCTACCTATGCTTCTTCATAAATTCTCAAATTTGAACCATTATAATTTAATATAATATCATCTTCAAACTTGGGTGTCTGTTCTTTCATTTAAGTTGTAGATATATGTAGAAAAGCTACCTGCCTCAGTTAGCTGAGTGTCCTGATGTCCCACTGGTCTACTTCAAGAAATCAAGCACTTCACCTCAACGTACTGTAAGGTGCTTCCAAACCAATTGCCAATACATGTCATAAGGTTGCCTCCAATTCCACAGGAATTGATTTTTGAACACACACAAACAGGTTCAGGAACAGCTTCTTTCTGGCCTTTAAATACTGTTGAATTGACTCTAGCCTCAAATAATGTAATTTGCAATTAAATCTGTATGTCTCTAAATCTTTTTGATCAGTACATCCTTTACTTGCTTTGATCTGCATGTACTGCTCTTAAACAAAGCTTTTCACTGTATTTTGGTATGTGACAATAAAATCAATCTTAAACATACTGACCCAGCTCAACAGCCTTCTGTGGTAAAGAATTCCACAGATTCACAATCTTCAGAGAAGAAATTCCTCCTCATTTCTGTTTTAAATTCATTCTGAGTTTGTAGAGTCTGATCCCAGACTCTCTCATAACGGGAAACAATCTGCATCTACCCTGTCAAGTTCTTGTAAGAATCTTGTATGTTTCAAAGAAGTTCCCTTTCATTCTTCTTATTTCAATGGGCCCAATTATTCGATATCTCGTCAGAAGGCAGTCCCTGTGTACCTGGCATCAGCCTAGTACTACTCAGGTCCGCCTCCAATACCAGTGTATCTCCCTTTGGATGAGGAGCCCAAAACTTCAATTTTCCAACTGTGCTCTGATTAGTGCCTTGCATAGTTTTAGCAAAACCTCCTCCCTTCCTAATTCCATTCCCTTTGTAGTGAAGACTAACATTCCATTTGCCTTCCCAATTAGCAGCTTTGTAATTCATGGACAAGAATCTCAAATCCTTCTGTAACTTTCTACAGTCTTTCATCATTTAAATAATATTCATCTCCTCTATTCCTGCGAAAGTGCATAAACCCATATTCCCTCATCTTATATGCCATCTCCTCACTCCTTTGTAATTACACTTATTTACATTTGAAAAGTTGTTTCCAACCCAAGTTCTTCCTTCTCAAACTGAATGCTAAATTCTACCATGTTTTAGATACTGTTCCTGAAGGCATCTTTTACTCTGACATCATTACATATTACCAGATTGAAAAACAGCCTGATCCCTGGTTGGAACCACAACACATTGTTATAGAGTTATACAGCATGGAAACAGACCTTTCAGACCAACTCAGCTATGTCAAACAAGTTTCCCAAACTAAAGTAGTCCCATTAGCCTGCATTTGGCCCATATCCCTCTAAATCTTTGCTATTCATGTACCTATCCAAATGTCTTTTAAATGTTGTAGCTGTACCTGCATCAACCACTTCCTCTGGCAGTTCATTCCACGTATGAACCACACTCTGTGTGAAAAAGTTGCCCCTCAGGTCCCTTATAAATCTTTCTCCTCTCACCTTAAAAATATGCCCCCTAGTTTTGAACACCCCCACCATAGGGAATAGACCTTTGCTATTCACCTTATCTGTGCCCCTCATAATTTTATAACCTCTATAAGGTCACCATTCAGCCTCCTACACTTCTGTGGAAAAAGTCCTAGCCAATCCATATAACTCAAACCCTGTGGTCCTGGCAACATCCTGGTAAAGCTTTTCTGAACCTCCTCCAATTGAATAATATCCTTCCTATAACAAGGTGATCAGAAGTACACACACTACTCCAAAAGTGGCCTCACCAATGTCCAGTACAACCTCAACATGTCATCCTAACTCCTATACTCAATGGTCTGAGCAATAAAGGCAAGCATGCTAAACACCTTCTTAACAATCCTGTCTACTTGTGATGCAACTTTCAAAGAACTATGTACCTGAACTACTAGGTCTGTCTGTTTCACAATGCTACCCAGGGCTCTACCATTAACTGTGTAAGTCTTGCCATTGTTTATTTAACAAAAATGCAATATCCTGCATTTATCGAAATTAACCTCCATCTGCCACTCTTCAGCCCATTGGCCCAATTGATCAAGATCCCTTTGTAATCTTCACTGTTGACTATACTGCCAATTTTGGTGTTATTTTGGTGTTATGCAAACTTACTAACCGTGCCTCCTAAATTCTAATCCAAGTTGTTTGTGTAAATTACAAACAAAATTAGACCCAGCACTAATCCCTGCAGAACACTGCTGGTCACAGGTTTCCAGTCCGACAAACAACCTTCCACCAGCACATCTATCTCCCTCCGTCAATCCAGTTTTGTATCCAATTGGCAGGGTCTCCCTGAATCCCATGTGATCTAACTTTACTAATTAGTCTACCATGCGGAACCTTATCAGAGGCTTTACTAAAGTCCACGTAGGCAACATCTACCACTTTGCTCTCATCAGTTTTTTTGGTTGCTTCTTCAAAACACGATTTCCCATCCATAAAGCCATGCTGACTACCTCTAATCAGTCCTGCCTCTCCAAATGCATGTAAATCCTATCTATCAGAATCACCTCCAACAACTTACCCACACTGGTTCAAAGTCACAGATCTATAGTTTCCAGGCTTCTCCTTGCAGCCTTTCTGAAATAAAGGCACAACATTTGCTGCCTTCCAGTCCTCGGGCATCTCACCTGTGGTTGTAGATGATACAAATATCTCTGCTAGGGGCCTTGCAATTTCTTCCTTAACTTCCCACAATGTCCTGGGATACACTTGATCAGGTCCCGAAGATTTATCCTCCTTTGTGTATTTTAAGACCTCCAGTAGTTCCTCTTCTGTAATACATTGAATGAATTTTCCTCTGCCAACCTGATTATCCCAATCTATATGAGGTTAAAGTCGCCATGATTAAATTACTGCCCTCGTCACATGCCTTCATTATCTCCTGACTTTGTTCTCTCACTGTGTAGCTGCTGTTACACGGTCTGTAGACTACTATCAGCATTGTCTTGCCTTTTTTTCCATCTTACATCCATATGGATTCTACATCTTTTGATTCTTAATATTGTACTCATTCGATCCCATACCAACAATGCCACCCCAACAGCCTTTCTTTCCTGCCTGTCCTTTCGAATAGTCACGTATCCTTAAATATTTCATTTACAGCTTTGATTTCTTTATAACCATGCCTCTGTTATGGTGATAAGATTATACCTATTAATCTGTATCTGCATAGTTAATTAATTTATTTTGTTTCAAATATTATGTGCATTCAAACAAAGAGTCATTAATTTTGCTTATCTTTCCTGTTATTTCTCCTTTACATCCTGTTGCTGCTGTTTTTCAACGTTTGTATCTTTTGTCAATTTCTGTCCTACTCTGGGTATTGTTACCCAAAAAGCTGCCCTGTAATTCTGCCATATCCTGTTGCTATGGAAGACTACATTTCCCCTCTCCAAAATCTTACTCACTTCCCCACACCACCCTCCCCCCCTCACCTTTCCCCGGCACTCAAAACTGCACACAATTCATTTAAAGACCTCTCTACAGCCATAATTATTCAATTCACCAGAAAGCTGGTCCCAGCACAGGTCAAGTGAAGCCCATTCCATTAGAACATCAATGCCAGTACTGATGACAGTGCCCCACAAACTGAAAGCCATTCCACCCAGAAGAATCTTTGAGCAATTGTGCTCAAAATAAGTCATCCATGTACTCCACTAAGAAATTAGAGGTCTGTTGCTCACACCTGCCCCAAAATATTCAGTGAGATTGATCAAAGAGATCTACCCATAACAAATTCACTTTGATACTTGTTCAAGTTTCCATGGCTGTGTTTTGGAATGGATTCCTGTAACTTTCCCATAACTGCTTATAAGAAACTCATTGTTGAAAACTGTCAATGATGAAAACTCCTTTACCACTCTCAGCTGTACTACCACCTTTGGGCAATCTGCCAAGACTCTGATTCCACAGGGATTGCAAAGTGGTCAACCCCACAAATATTATCAAGAAATGCATCTGTGACAGTTGGATTCATGAAGTCAATTTTTGTTTTCCTTGGTTCTGCCACCACAAGTCTCAACCTCAGCTTCGCAGATATATCCATTAGGATTCCACAAGCTCAGTCAGTAGTGGCTTATTGAGCCACTCTTTGTAATGGATAAGATCCCCACTGCCTAAGTACATTCTCCCTAATACAAATCCAAAGTACTTTGGATGCTGGAAACCTGAAATAAGAACAAATGAGGTGGCAAGTACTCAACAGGTCAGGCACCATATTTGGAAACATGCAGTTATGTTTCATACCACTTAACAGGACATTCTATGCCCTTGCCTCTTCCAAGTGGTTTTCAATATAGACAATAACTGACCATTAGCTGAGAGATGGAAGGATATTGTAATCAGCAGGTTTCCCTGCCAATATTTATGCTGATTTCATGAGATTCAATCTGGAATCAATGTTGAAAACTCCCTTGTCTGCTCCCAACTGTACTACAATCTTTGGGCATTCTGCCCTGGAAGTAGGATGAGGCATACTAGGGACGGTGATTTGGAGACATTTGTCGTCAGTTATGATTCTGTGGGTTTGATTATACATCTGGGAGTTATGCTGTGGAAACTTCTCCCAATTTTGGGGCAAGTCACCAAATCATAGAATCATCATAGAATCCCTACAGTGTGGAAACAGGCCATTCAGCCCAACAAGTTCTACTGACTCTCTGAAGAGCATCCCATGCTGACACTTCCCCCACACCCCCACCCCAACCCTATAACTCTGCATTTCCTCTGGTTAATCCACATAACTTATACATCACTGGACTCTATGGGCAATTTAGCATGGCCAATCTACCTAACCTGCACGTCTTCGGACTGTGGGAGGAAACCCATGCAGACATGGGGAGAATGTGCAAACTCCACACCGACAACATGTAGAGGCTGGAATTGAACCCTGGTCCCTGGTGCTGTGAGGCAGCAGTGCCAACCACTATGCTGCCCAAATGTTGGCATTAGAGGCCTTTTCTAAAGTTTGACTGGGCTGGAGTGCTTTTTTGTTAGGAATATCAGGTTTCATTCAGGGGTTGGTGAGGTGGTCCATCTTACATTCTTATTTCACCTTTCACAGCAGTTTGGTACAACTGAGTGCATTGCTGGACCATTTCTCCCTGTCCACTGGAAGTGGCAGCATTGTAATAATGTCACGGGACTAGTAATCTAGAATCCTAGGCTAATTTTCTGTGGACTTAGTTTGAAACCCATTGTGGCAGATGGTTAAATTTGACTTAAGTTAAAACGTGGAACAAAATGTTGGCCTAATGATGGCAGGGTAACCACTGCAACTTGTACCACACCATACAGTCAGCTATTGCAGTTATGTTACTTTATGGTTGATGAAGAAGAAAAGTGTCTCAAATAACTATCTGCACTTCAAAAACTGAAGTGCATTTGCAAGTTTCTGGTGAGTTGTTAATTGTTGAAACTCATCAAATTTCATACAAATAAAAAATCATAAAGAAAATAATGAGTCTTAAACACATCTAAATAAGATTTCTACCTCAGTTACTAAAAGAAAGGAAGAAATTGCGGATGAGTTATTTCAAAACTTTATATTTGGGAATTATACCTTTAGAATGGAAAATTCTAAAATCACCCCATTATTTTAGAAGGAAGGAGGGAGAAGCTAGGAAATGACATCTGATGGATGTAAATGTGTTGGAGGCAGTTCAGAGGAGCTTTCCAAGACTGATACTTGGAACAAGCAGGTTGTAATATGAGAAAAGTTTGGACAGACTGGACAATTTTTCCCCACTGGAGTGTAGAAGAATGAAGGGTGACTTGGTTGAAAGACGAATGTAAGAATGATGTTTCCTCTTTTGGGTGAGTTTCAGAACTGGGGAGTACTATTAATAAAGTAGGTGTCATTCTTTTTGAACTGATGAGAATTTTTTTTCTCTGAAGGTTGTGTAACATTGGAACTCTCAAATTAAAGGCATTAGAGGTGGAGTTATTAATATTTTAAAGCAAAAGTAGATTAATGTTAGTCAAGGGAGCCAAAGACTATTGGGGTAGATAGACTGTAGAATTCAAAACACTAACAATCAACCATGATCTTGCTGAATGGCACAGCAGGCTTAAGAGGTTGAATGGCTTACTTCTCCTAATTCATATGTTCATACCGTATCATGTTGTCCTGTCACTATTGTTGTCAATGCAATAGATTCAGAACACAGATAGAAGATCTAACCAATTATCGATGAGGGGCTATGGGCCATCAATAGCTGTTGTATTAAATTCAACCACAATCTGTTTACCTCATTCCCCTGGGACTCTTGTGGCACAGCGGTGGTCTCCTCTGAGCTAGGAGTCCCTGGTTCAAGCCTCAACTGGTCCAGAGGTGTGCTAATACCATCCCTGAACAGGCTGATTAGAAAAATCAAGGACTGAGTTATTAAGGGGACTTGTGGTGCAGTGGTAGTGTCCCTCCCTCTGAACCATGAGGTATATGATAACACCTTTGCACATGTTGATTAGAAAATTAAGAAATAGCTGAGTCCTCTAGGTGAAAAAATACCATCAGTGATTTGGTCATGGGAAAATAAAACTTTTGGTTGTAAGAACACTTCTGGATATAAGTAGAAATATCTAATGACCCTAGGGGCTGCTATAGCACAGTGGTCATGCCCCTACCTCTAATCCAGGATACCAGGTTCAAGTCCCACCTGCTTCCGAGGTGTTTAAGGACACGTCTGAGATGGCTGATTAGAAATATTACTTTATGGTCCAAAGGTCTTTTATGTCAGTGCGATAGTCTCCCTCTCTCTGAGCCAGGAGACCTTGTTTTGAGATCCACCTGCTCCAGAGGTGTGTTGTAAAATCTCTGATCTAGTTGATTAGAAAATATCTATCTCATGGCCTAGCATATTTTTCATAAGACTACCAAACCAAGGAATCAAGTTCTGATGAAAGACCATTGACCCGACACTTCATCTGTTTCTCTTCCCACAGATGCTGCCAGATTTATTACTTCCAGCATTTTCTGTTCTTATATGATATAAACCAACGAACCAAATTTAGTTCACTGAAGAATGGAGCACAGTGTGACAGGAGCAGCACCTGTCATCTAATCCAAATCTAACCCTATTTAAAAATGAGGTACTGACCTGGTGAAGCTATAGAACAGGATTAAAGGTAAAGTCCCAGATGACCATAGGGCTGTTCTCTCATTAGAGATAGGCAACTGATGGTGAGTTTAACCTGAGGGTCACCACACAAGGTTGAGAAGGCAGGACCTTCATGTTGACCTCAGTCGTTACTGTAATTAAGACAGTGCTGTTGACCTCACTCTGCATCACATACCAGCCAAATGATATAACCACCCCCCTAGCACAGGATTACAAACATGTTAAACATAGAATGCAGAGTACTATAGAGAAAGCTAAGTGATACCAGAATAAAGGGATCAGATCAGAGCTCTACAATCCTACCAAATGCAATTGTGAATAATAGCGGTAGGTAAAGAACAAATGAAGGACAAGGTTCCATCAATATCTTCATTCTGAATAATTATGGAACCCAGCTTGGGTTATCTACCCTGCATGTTCCTATAACATTACTAATTAATCCTCCCTCATTACACAATACTAGATCTGACATATTTTCATCCCTGGTTTCTCCAAGAAACTCACATTTAACAAACTCATACACGTTTGTTCGCTATAACTTTTCCTGCCACTGCGTGATCCTCCAAGATCCATGTTTGGCACTGGCCTCTGGAAATAGAAAGGGGCCAAGGATATATACTTGGAAAGCACCAACAGTTACCATGGGTGTGGGAAGAGAAGCCATTGCAGTTGATTCACTGGTTATGATGAATGGATAAGGATGAAACCAGGTAAGTGTAGTTCCACCCTACTGGTGGACCCTAGAGAGGTGCTGCTAGAGTACGTTGTGATCAACTTTGTGAGCTACAAACAGGTTGTGAGGGACAAGGAGAAATAGCTTACCTTTTCCATTTGTAACTTTGGTAAATATTTTTGATTTTTAAAAAATCCTGCAGCTTCCTATTTGGGGCTTTGGGTTATCTGTAAAAACAGCTCAGGCTGTTTCCATAGTGACACATTGTCTCGGCCATTTCACCACCAGATCATAAACATAATGACAGTGAAAGTAAATCCCTCACCCAAACCAACCTTAACAATAACTTTCTTTTAATGATTTTGATGCACATGAAGGTATGATTTGAAAACAAAACCTTAATCTCATTGCATATTTCATGTCAATTGTCGTTCTGTGGTAGTGCTTTTGCCACTGACTCAGAAGAATATATGTTTAATTACCATGTCTAGGAACTTGATCACAAAATCTAGCCACTAACATGTTGCTGTTTTGTGGGATCATGTGTGTAAATCAGCAACTGCAATTCCTAAAGAGATAGTAAGAACTGCTGATGCTGGAGTCAGAGATAACAGAGATAACAGAGCTCGAGGAGGACAGCAGGCCAGGCAGCAGAGGAGCAGGAACGTTGAAAGGCAATGTGGCTGTAGTACTTGGTTTGCTTCAGTATGTGGTCGAGCAATTTCAGATTACCAGAGGGTTGCAGTGGGAGAGAGATCCACTGAGGTCTTCCCGGAGGGAGGAGGATTACTTCTTCAAGGTGGCATCCCGAGAGATGCTTCGCAGTGGGGTTATAACTCACTCGGAGATAGTAAGAACTGCAATTTCTACATGACTACTGTGATTAGTCTTAAAAAATGTATCTCTTTAGTCATATAACATGTTTTGGGACATCTGGAGGCTCTGAAATGCTTATATTAATGCAACATTTTTCCATAATTTTAATTGGTTTCACAGCACAGTAACACCAAAGCTAGAAGCGTTAAACTATGAAAATCATTTACGTAGATGAAGCTTGCTTTTCCTTGAGCCCAGAAAATGAGGGGCTCAAGTTTACACATCTCATAACTAAGATGTAAGAGCAGAATTAGGCCATTTGGCCATCAAGTCTGCTCACTCATTCAATCATGGCTGATATGTTTCTCAACCCCATTCTCCTGCCTCCTCTGCATAACCCCTGATCAAGAACATATCTATCTTTGTTTTAAAGACACTCAATGACTTAGCCTCCATAGCCTTCTGTAGCAACAGATTCCACAGATTCACCACCCTCTTGCTGTTTTGAAATTCAGTAAAATTCAGTAGGTGGTCATACTTTCCATTTGAATTTTATAGAGATGTGAGGGAACAGTTGAGTGGCACATCTGTCCTTGGGCCAATTGGCCAGCAATGCCCTAAGGCAATACATGTCACCAAGTTAGAGTCAGATGATTTACCTTAAATCAATCAGTGATGTTGCCAGCAGTAAATTGCTGCTATGCAACTATTAGGTTCACATGCAAGCTCCCCTTCTTCTGACATTTTAACTGGGAAGGGGAGGAACTAGACTGCTCCATAAAATCCACACCAGATGCATAAGATGATTAGTGGAATTGTTAGGCAGGTAAAAATGAATTATCTAACCAAATGAAAGACTTCAGAAGAAGGAAGCATTAAATTGTATCACCTGTTACCATGCTGTATACATTATTTGCCGCAATTTAACCACACTGGTGTTATTTACTCCAATCGAGATTTTGTATATACTTTATCTCAGTGGCGTTGCAAAAATACTTACTAGCTGTTAAGTACTTGGAATGTCCTGAGATTGTAAAAGACACGAATAAATCCAAGTCTTTTAACCTTACAGCACATCTTTCTACCTCTTTCTCTTTCATGCATTTATGTGATTTCCTCTTGAGTTACTTACCTCAACTCACTTCTAAGTAGTGACACAGTAATAATTTGACATAGTAATAATTCGTATTTATATTCCACTTTTAATGTAGTAAAAGCATTTCATAGGAGCAATATCAAAAGAAATTTAAAACCAAAATCATAATGCTTATTCAAAGGGTTAGGGCATATTAAAGGAGAAAAGAGATGCGAAGAAATTCTAGAACTCAACCTTGGGTACTGAATAATTGGTCACCATAGTGCAGAGAATTGCTTAAAGGCTGTTGAAATCTTGGATTGTTTTAGGCAAGTGTTTCCAAACTGTGCGTCATGATGCAGGAATCCAAGTTCTCGGGCTATAATGGTGGTCATGCAGTGGAAACTTTGATGGGAAACTCCTGAAATTGAATCCAACACCCCACAATAAGCATACTGAACATTATAGCTGGCTTACAGTGTGCTGGAAGGCAAAGGGAGTGAACAAGCTTTGCAAATGCAGGGACTGAGCAAGTTTTGAACAGGCATTTTCCGTGTCTTGCATTATCATGTCTCATTTTTACTCTGACTCAAGTTCATTGGAAGGAGAATGAAGTGGGCCTCTAAGTGACTAGGTCACAACAATCAACAGGCATTCCAATTGGGAATAAGTGGGACAGAGAGATCATGTTTCATTTGGGCGTTTGTGATGAGGTGGTTGGGCCAAGAAACATTCTCTGTGCATAAAATTCTTGAACTCCTCATGGACAAGGTGTGTGTCTCATCCCATTTAGGCCAAGTGAGTACAATAATAGTTCCACAAAATACGTTTAAATTTAGAAACTCCAATTTTTGTACAGTACATTTTCATTTGAAGTTGCTGTTGTGTTCCAGAAATTTGTGACTTTAAGTGAACCAAGTTCACATAGAAATCAATGTCAAAACTGAAGTTTCTTCAGACATTTGTTTATGTGAAAAGACAGTGAACAGGTCGAAATATGGAGCATAAGCTTGCAGTACTGTGCATTTGTAGCTG
Organism: Ginglymostoma cirratum; assembly: GCA_024137785.1. Taxonomy (NCBI): domain Eukaryota; kingdom Metazoa; phylum Chordata; class Chondrichthyes; order Orectolobiformes; family Ginglymostomatidae; genus Ginglymostoma; species Ginglymostoma cirratum. The sequence goes on from JAHRHZ010000049.1 coordinate 21,640,625, forward strand.
AAATAATCTGCAGATTAAATAAATGACTAAATATAGAAGCACCTTTAAAACATGAAATTGAAATGTATCCCAGCTGATGGTAATACTGGACAAGTCAGATTCCAGAGTGAATCTGGCTTGATAGACCATATTTTTGTATTTTGTTTACCATGGTGGTCAGTCACTGAACAAATTCATAAAAGGTTAGCAACGTACTTTTAAAGAAAATCAAATTTTATTACACGCAAAAAAGGAAAAACAACACTACTTTGCACTATACAACAACAAATGGAAAACCTTACTACAAAAATCAGAAGAAAAGATTTAACACTTATACACTCAATAAACAGTCTTATGGATACTCAGATCTCACAAAAGGTCATCCTGTTTTCACTTTAATGGCTTAACTGTGCACGCTTCTTTCCAGTGAACCTTTGCATTCACTCACTGCTAGACTTTACAATGTTTCTTCGTGCGACCCTTAAGCTGTTTCAATTAATAATACATATTATGAATCCTAATCAGTGTCCATTCTTAAATGCCTACACTCATAAATAACATAACCTTTAAAAATAAATTTAAATACTTTTTCAGTCCATTAGCCAATGTCACACCATGTAAGATATTATTCCAAATATAATGAATTGGACTTTTGTAATAATCAATTGTGTGGCACCTTATCAGAGTTTCTCAAAAATCTAAATACACTATGTCCTTTTATTTTATCCTTCATGACTCCACTAGTTACAAACTCCAAAAACTCCAATACATTTGCCAAAGATAATTTCCTTTCATAAATCCTTGTTGACTCTGTCCAACTATATAATGATTTCTCACCACTTTTTATCACCTTCTTAAAAAAAAGCCTATGCCCCTTCACCACCCAATAGTCTTTCATGTCCCCTATAACCTCCATGCCTATTCACCTGCTGTACACTACATAGAAGAAATGTATCCCATATTGACAGTTATATGCGACAAAAAAAGCTTTTAAAAAAAGACAACCATTAATAACTTTCCACCTTAAAAAAATTCCATTCACAACAGACCAAATAAAGAGTGAATCATCCAGAACCTTTACACTTCAATACCCTGAAATGCCAGTGCACTTGAACCACTTAAACTGTGTAAATAATAATTATGAAATTGACAACAAAGTTCAAACAGGCAGAGTTGTCAATCAAACAGGTGGTCATATTTTTCACCACTCTAATGGTTGTATGGTAGTGATGATGAGGTAGTGTCACTAATATTCATGTGAAAAAAGTAACTATTGTTATGACCATTTGAGAAGGAGTGGGGGCAGTAAGAGATCTTGTGGTGCAATAGTAATGTCCCTACCTCTGAGACAGAGGTTCTCAATTCAAGCCCCACCTGCAACGGAGATGTATCATAACATGTCTGAACAAGTTGAATAAAAATACTTCAGGTAAGAAGACGTGAAATGGCTGTCCTCTTTTGACCACAGCAGACTTTTTAAAGCACAGTGAATGGTTAACTATTTGCATCTTGTGACTGGAAAAGATGTAGGCAGAGTTTTTAAGAAGAGTTTTGATTCTATTGTACTTGACTCAGTCTAAGTAAATTAACAAAAATGCTCCAGCTTACATGCACACACATACCTGGGTTTATACAGACACCAAAAGGTTACCAAGTAGAAGTATAGATTAAGGAATCATTTTTAAAATCTAGTATAAGGTCAAGTGGTGCATTTCTGGTATATTGATGGCCTGGGTCAATCCAGGCATGGCTCAGTAGACCTTCTGGTTTCAGTATCAAGGTAGTTTAAAGATGAAGATGGACCAATGTATTTGTTTTTCTGGAGATATTCTGAAGAACTGTGAGTTCAATATCCTTTCCAAAAAAGCATGTGATTTGAGTTAAATTACTAGCTAGCTACCTGGGAAGTAAAATAAATAGGTGTTTATAAGTTGTGTCTCATGACCTACAGAACAGAAGAACTAAGAGCAGGAGTAGGCGATTCAACCCGTTCAGCCTGCTCCGTTATTCATTACGATCATGGCTGATCTCATCTCAGCCTCAACTTCATTTTCCTGCCTGCTCTCCATAATCCTTCAACCCATTACTAATTAAAAATATACGTCGTCTTTAAATTTAAAATATCCCAGCATCTGCCACACTCTAGGGCAATGAATTCCACAGATTCACAACCCTTTGAGAAAAGGAATTTCTCTGTTTTTAATCTACTATCCCTTATTCTCATTCTAAAACAATGACCTCTTGTTCCAGAAAGAACTGTCTTTTCCACAACTACTTTGTCAATCCTCTTGGCGTCTTATATATCTCAATCAGATCTCATCTCATTCTTTTAAACTCTCGAGAGTGTAACCTGCTCCATCTCTCTTCATAAGACAAACCCCTCACCTCTAGAATCAATCCAGTGAATCTCCTCTGAATTGCCTCCAATGCAACTACATCCCTCCTCAAGCAATAGCATTCCAATTTCACTGCATCTTGGTATATATTGCAATTTTTTCGGATACTGTAACCCAGGGGTAATCATGTAGGTGTGAAACTGGAAAAGGCCAAAGGAGATCCTTAAAGGAAACCAGAAGTAATAGTGTGAGGCTGGGAAGAGAAGCCATTGCATATGCTTTTGGCTATGATTTGATGCATAAAACTTGAACCAGATGTGTGCAGTTCTATCCAGCTATTACTGAAGAGACATTGGAGAAAGATGTTGCAGTCAACCATGTGAAAAGCTGCACATAGGTCAAGAAAGATGAGAAAGGATAGTTCACTTTTGTCAATCCCATACAATTTAATTTGTGACTTTAACATGTCCCATTTTGATGCAGCAGCAATAATAAAACTGTTAGGATTCAAACATAGAATTCCAAGAAAGACAGGCAAGGATCCAGGAAATGTCAATCATTTACTGACTTTGGGTAGGAAAGTGAGATTGGAGTTTGGAGTGATTGTATTTTGCTAAGATTAGTATGATTAAGAGTTCACTTTTTGATGAGAGAGATGATGGTAGCAGATTTAAAGGAGGGAGGGATAGCACCTTAAAGAGAATCATTCACAATATTTGCTAACATTGTGATTAGCAGTTAAACTTAGCTGGTCAGTAGTTTAATCCATATAGATTGAGGGAGCAAGTCATAGATACATGGACAAAATGAGCTTAGAAAGGCCTTGAAGAGGTATTGAAGGGAGACTAGAGAAAGATTCAAGTTCAGGGCTTGACCTGGGAGAGTTTTAGCCAAGTAGAATCATGAAAGGGAAGGTGACAGCAGAGGCAGCTGATTGGATGTATAGACAACTCTTACCTGAAGCAGATTTCTTCACACATAGGATATGGGTGTCACTGATTGTGACTTACTTTCCATTCCTAGTTGCCCGTGTTGATGATGTATATTGTTTATTCCATTTTCTGCATACGGTTTGCAGATCTGTAATGTGTATTTAATTTGATGTCAACCATTTGAGGTATGTCTCCTTATTTCTATCAATCCTCTCAACAGCATAAATCTCATTTTCTGTACCTTGTTTTTTCATGTTCTTTCTTATCTCCACAATTTCTCTCTAAACACGTTGGGCTGGAATTTATTGGAGCAGGGTATCTCAAGCCATACCCAGTTAGGTAGATACTTCCCTGCGCTGTTCAGCTCAAATTTAGAAATTGCTGGAAGTAAAGGCTCAGGACAACAGAGCAAGGGCAGGAAGGTATCTAGAGTATCTTGGCCAATTGTGTCTCTTTAACCAATAACATTTAATAATTTGGAAATAACCAACACAAGTACTGAAACGGAGTCAATTCAGAGAGTTAATTCAAGGTCAAATCAATACAGAAAATAAATATAAAGGAATACAATGATTATATTAGAAGAATGAAAGGAGAGACAGAAAAGAAAAATTAGAAAAATGTTCAACTAAAATTTTGCCATTTTTACACATCACACATCAATTTCTGAATGAATAAGTCTTCACAATTTTAATTGTTCGTTTGTTTAGCCAAAAAGGTTGATTGGCAATCATGAACAATTATTGTTTAGTTAAAAGGGTAATAACTTTTTGGTTTCTTGGCTTAACTTTCTGTGGCAATTTAAAAGCCAAATAATGTTGTTTGTAAATTAATTTAATTCAAAGAGAGATTCAGAGGGAAATGCGTTTTCATGAAGCTAACAAAAAGTTTTGATGATTCACAACCAGCAGAGTATTTTTTTTTATCCCACACTCTACCATGGCACTGAAGAGGGCCCAGTAGTAATGCTTATATTTTCCCCAGATTACCAGTGGCTGTATATAGTTCTTCTAACTACAGTGATCCAGTAAAAAGACGCCATTGTGTACATATTTTATTATTCATTTTTTCCACCACCAGGAAAACACTGGTGTGGCCAATTGAACATTAATATGCCAAGCTATAAAAGGCGATGCTTTCATTAAAATGTGAAGGAGGGATTAAAGAAAGAAGGAGGGGACTGAATTAAAATGGAGTTTGAGGGGGAAATAAAGCACTCTATCCCCCACAGTGCCCACCTCTCCCTAAAAGTGTCCAGAGCATTGATGAAGACCATGTGCTCCCTCTCCAATGACACCCAGGCTCGAAAGTAACTGAGGAAGAGGGGCAGGCAGTTGGCAGAGATGACTCCCTCCATGGCTGAACTCCACCAGGGCCATCCAGGGGTCTCCCTGTTGGTGAGAAGTTATGTCAGATGACCAGGTCTGGATGTAGACAGAACCACATTGATGGGGCAGTTCCCAGAGTGCCAACAAGGACAAAAATTACTGCCAGGAGCTCTCCACATCTGTGGGAATGGCTGGATAAACCTTGGACTCAGTTGCATGTTGACTATGCAGGTCCTCTCATGGACTCAATGTTCTAAGTTATTGTAGACACCCACTCTAAGCGGTTGGATGTGCATAGCAACCATTCGTCAAACATGGGAACGGCGATAGAAAAACTGTGATGGTCACAGACAAAGAGCCATCGTTTACCAGCAGGGAATTTGGGTATTTCCTAAAGTCTGAAGGGTTTTGACATATAAGGACGGTTCCATACCACTCATCATCCAAGGCCTGGCAAAAAGCACAATCCCAACTTTGAAGGCTGGGTTGAAGAAACAGCCTACAGCCTCACTGGATAATAAGATATCATGGTTCTGGTTTGATTATAGGACCAATCCTCATGAAACTAGAGGAATAGCACCAGCAAAGTAGCTAATGGGTAGAAGAATCTGCACCAGGTTAAGTCTGATCTTCCCAGACTCGAGGGGAGGGCAAAACGGCATCAGGAACACCAATGCTGGAGAACAGTCACTTGAGCAAGATTGAGAAAGGTCAGATTCCACCAAGTGAGAGAGACAGTTTGATCCAAGGGATGAAGTTTGGTGTAAGAATCACAGAAATGGCCCCGCATGGGCAATAGGTATGCTTGACATGAGGTCAGGACCAGTGACATACAGGGGTTTCTGCTTTAAAGCGATAGTTGTGTTCCAGCACAACATCGCATTGTACAAAATTGCACTATAGAGGTAATGGAGTCTAGAGGCAGAGCATTAAAAAAATCACTCAACACTCAAGTTCCATGCATTTGTGTGTGTCCCTGGCTCATTCCCCATACGCGTGTCTCTCACTTCCTACATCCATCCATATCCCTGGAATCTAATCCAGCCCCTTATATATCTGTAATGACAGTACCTCTAATCCCTAAAGCCCTTTCTCCCATTCTCAAGCAGCTGCAACGCTCTGTAACTCTGTTACTTTCTCAAGCACTTGTCAGCCTCCCTAAGTCTAATTCCACCTGTCCTTTCAATTCCCACTGATCTCATAACTTTCCACAGCTGGTGTAAACCTCCCTATCACTATAACCTCTGTCCATCCCTTTAACCCTCACTATCACTGAAACACTCCCTGAATTTGCAACAGTCAGATGAAATGACAGCAGTAACTGAAGTGAATAAATAAAAATGATCTAACTGTCATTATGTCAGTGGGTGCAGAAATGAATATTCATAGTCTGGCCCATGGTTCACCTTGTACTAGCCTGTTCTACAGGAACCACTGATCTTTCTCAATCTTGCTCAAGTGACTGTTCTCCATAAAGAACTTGACAGTGAATATTGGTAATCTAACTGCTCCACAGCCAACCAAACCCGAACGTCACTTCACTGTTGTACAATAACAAGTTCCAGAAGAGGGAACTGATATTTCAAGAACAGATACTTTGACTATGTTTATACAAATTCCTTAGGCTAGTTTTGATGGCGGCCATGAAATCTTGCATGCAGACCTCGTTAACTTTTGAATGCTCCATATTTATTTCGCCATGAGAGCAAAGGGAGGGGTTAGGATTTGTATTTAATGCCAAAGATAAGCAGAGACAGATAAGTGGCTGCTTAAAATAACTGCAACTTGTAAGTATGTGACAGTGAGGTTTCGGTGAGAAAGGCACATGTGTTAGACTATGAACATAAATAGATGCGTAGTTTACAGCAACAAAGAAGTTGTGCTAAAACTTTATGAATTAATGGTTAGGTTTCAGTTTGAGTATTGTGGGTCAAAGAAAAACATTTAATAACAACAACTTTGGAAATAAATTGTATAAATTCTTGAAAACCAAAAAGCAGGCTGATGGGGAAAGAATAGTGAAGTGGCATTGTTTCAATTCCTTTCTTAAAGAGCAAGTCCAGTGGACTCGATGGAATTGTGTTATAGCCAACACATAGTTCGCGTTTTAGAAATATTGTTCCCCTATTTGTCAATCGCATTATAGCCAATTCGCAGAACCCCCTGTAAAAAGTTTGGGTGGGTCCTGAACAAGCCCGTAGACTATAAGAAAGCTGTGAATTTGCAAACACTGTGGGAGCAAAATGTGCCCTACCTCAGGAACAGCTGGAAAGGCTACCAGAAGCCATGGTTTAACCATTGATGAGTCCTCTGAATCAGAAATGGATATGATGGATGTAGCTACCCGGACACCTTTGCCGCTGGAATAAGAGAGTAAAATTCTACCGAGGGCACTCCTGGCGCAAAAGGTGAGCTCTTAGGTGTTACAAGCTGCCTGTATTGGCCAGCAAGTCAGAGCAACCTGACCCAGTGCTAAAATGCCTCAGGAGGCTCTCCAAGAAAAAGAAGCAGCCAATGTCGTCAGATCCAGAGGGGGAGGAATGTAATGACTGTAACAAGGTCAGCCAGGTGGACCTCATAGAATGTGAATGCCCTGATAGGGGATATTAATCTGGATGAATCAGGAATCCCCGGCTGCAGATAAAAAGAGGAGTGTCAGAGATTCTGGCACACTGACAGTTGACACTGAAGAGGCAGTACTAAAGTCAAGGACTCTTCATGTGTAAATAAAGGGTGACCTGGTGACAGGATTCCAGCCCCTGTGGAGTTATTTCATTTCCCTTGGCACAAGCTGGAAGACTAAACACTAGTAATGATGTGTATGTTCACATGGCATTCATTTTTCAACAAATTTCAACCTAATATCCTAATCTGTTTATTTTTCATTTCTGTCCAGTTTGCAGCCAATTTGTGCTCCCAATATGAACCATGCAGTTTTTAAAAAAGCTTCCATTACCCCTAGTTTAATGCCAATACTTTACATTTTGCAATGAATGCATTTTAACTTTTTTTTATAACTGCCATTTTACCTAGTTGGATCTTTCTTTCAATACAACATTATAACATCTTTTTCACTAATTTTTTTTTAGCTTTTTAAGACTCATTAACTTTTGATTTGAAGGCCTTGGCTTTGACCAAAATTATGGGCTTGGAATGATATTTTACTGAGAACTGTGCTTCTTTGGCTATAATTTGAATGGTTTCAAGCATGTACTGTTACATTTTCCAGGACACATCAGTATCGTTTAGTATATTGATGGAACTTTCTTCTTTAGATTCCATTGATATAACTGAGTTTTTTACCTGACAGCTCTGAAACACTAGTCTCTAACAAAAAACTGCTTATATTTTGGAAATCTAGATTAAAATATTGGATATTTCTCTGCCCCATTCCACAGATACCTAGAAGCAATAAACAGACTAGCAACATGTATTATTTATTATTTCTTTAGCACATGCATGACACTTCAGTAATAATGTGCAATGCATTACGTTCAGCAGAAGCAGTATTAACGAAAACCAGAGATAACAAGGTGTGGAGCTAGATGAACACAGCAGGCCAAGCAGCATCATAGGAGCAGGAAAGCTTGACGTTTCGGGCCTAGACACTTCATTAGAAATGGGGGAGGGGAAGAGGGTTCTGAAATAAATAGGGAGAGAGGGGGAGGCGGATAGAAGATGGATAGAGGAGAGGATAGGTGGAGGGGAGACAGACAAGTCAAAGAGGCGGGGATGGAGCCAGTAAAGGTGAGTGTAGGTGGGGAGGTAGGGAGGAGATAGGTCAGTCCAGGGAGGACGGACAGGTCAAGGCGGGGGGGATAGGTTAGTAGGTAGGAGATGGGGGTGCGGCTTGAGGTGGGAGGAGGGGATAGGTGAGAGGAAGAACAGGTTAGGGAGGCGGGGATGTGCTGGGCTGGTTTTGGGATGCGGTTGGGGGAGGGGAGATTTTGAAGCTTGTGAAATCCACATTGATACCATTGGGCTGCAGGGTTCCCAGGCTAAATATGAGTTGCTGTTCCTGCAATCTTCGGGTGGCATCATTGTGGCACTGCAGGACGCCCAGGATGGACATGTCATCTGAGGAATGGGAGGTGGAGTTGAAATGGTTCGCGACTGGGAGGTGCAATTGTTTGTTGCGAACCGAGGGCAGGTGTTCTGCAAAGCGGTCCCCAAGCCTCCGCTTAGTTTCCCCGATGTAGAGGAGGCCACAACGGGTACAGCGGATGCAGTATACCACATTGGCAGATGTGCAGGTGAACATCTGCTTGATGTGGAAAGTCTTCTTGGGGCCTGGGATGGGGGTGAGGGAGGAGGTGTGGGGGCAGGTGTAGCATTTCCTTCCGTCCTCCCTGGACTGACCTATCTCCTCCCTACCTCCCCACCTACACTCACCTTTACTGGCTCCATCCCCGCCTCTTTGACTTGCCGGTCTCCTCTCCGCCTATCCTCTCCTCTATCCATCTTCTATCCGCCTCCCCCTCTCTTCCTATTTATTTCAGAACCCTCTTCCCCTCCTCCATTTCTGAAGAAGGGTCTAGGCCCGAAACGTCAAGCTTTCCTGCTCCTATGATGCTGCTTGGCCTGCTGTGTTCATCCAGCTCCACAACCTGTTATCTTGGATTTTCCAGCATCTGCAGTTCCTATTATCTCTGATACAATTTTAACGAAAAGCAGGAATACTACTGCAATACAAAATTTAGATGCATAGCAACTTTGATAATATCAAATCAAAATATTTTATGAATATAAGAACAGAATAAAATAAATGAGAACTGAATTACATCCTTGCACATTGGTTCAAGCTGTTAAACACCACTTCACCACATCATTTCATTTGATCTAGATTTTCTGTGTGCAATTTGCCCCATATATCTGTGTCAATAATGTGACCAAGTGTATGACAGTAATTTTAAGGATTAACATTCAATGGAGTGTTCAGCCTTTTCCTCAAAAGAATAATGTCAAAGAATAAGATAAAATGTGGAGTCTGTTAGGAAGGAGGTTTTAAAGTACAATTAATGAAACTGAAGAAATTGATAATGGGCTGGATTTTCTGAAGAGAGGCAGTCTCTCTGAGATTTATGTTTTAAGAAAGAATGGAGCTCTGTATTTCTGAGAGGAAGCCTTGGGGCTTCCTCAATAATGCAGAGTGATACTTCTTGTTCCTTCCATAGAGCAGAACTGTTGGAGAAAGGCAAACCATGCCCCTTTTTCTTAGCAATCAGGTGATGTGTTCTGAAACTTAAATGTGTTGACAGCCACTTTGACAGCTACTGTTATACCATACTTATGTCAGGTAAGTGTGATGTTAGGGTGCTGGGAGGATACAGATGGGAATAACATATCAGGTATGCACAAGTGCCAGCTTGGATGGGTAATAGCTGTGGAGTGGTTTGGGTGGCAATGTTAGGATGCCAAGAGTAGGAGATTTTGTGCCAAATGAGTTAGGGTTAAGGTGCCAGGTAAGTAAATTGTCAGCGGGAAATGGCTAGATCGCCAAGTAGGGTAGGATGCCAAGTGGGAAGGGAGTAGTAAGCTAATTGGTTAGAGTGCCAGGCTGGAAGGTGGCAAGGTAAGTGATGCAGATTTTAGGGTGGGTGGGAGAAACTGGATCTGGCAGGGAATGTCTCTGATGGGTCTGAAGGGGTTCAGTTCTGGTGGCAATGGTGGGCTGATCATGTCTGGCTTAGGGTGCAAGGTATCAGGTTGGGTCTGGCAGTGGTGGGTGTTTGGGCTGGATCTAGTCTGGTCCAGGGCTTGTCTGGTTAGGTTCCATGAGGAAGGGTAGTATTATGTAGATTGTGTCTGGCAGCAGAGGACTGGGGTCAAGTGGGCTCCGGCAGTGCACGGTGAGGGGTCAGGTGTGGAGCAGCTGGAGGGGGAACGTGGAGTATCCCGGGAGGTTGGGTTAGATATTTGAGGGAGGTATCGTTGGGAATGTTTGGAGTGAATGATTTATTATCACTTGCATTTTAAAGTGAATATTATACTAAAATACAGTGAAAAGCTTCAATTGTTGCCACAATGCAGTGCCATCACGAAATGTATAGGCCTAAGTGTTGTGTCTGTTAGACCCTTACTCAGGAGTGGATGGTCAATAGTAGTCCTGTAAATTTATAGAAAAAAATTGAAACTACTGGGATACACACACATTGTTCTGGAAACAGCTGTTGTTCACATCTTTTTGTTGGATAATCTTTGTTTTCAAGTAGGATTGTTCAAAAGACAACTGAAATAACTTGGCCTCTGTCTTCCTGTAATTGTGTTCCTGCTGGCACACTGAAATTCTTCCTCTCTTTTTATCTTAAATCTTTCTGTTGGTTTTCAACTCTTTCATATTACACTTCTATTGACTATGTGCCTTTTGCATATTTTCTCTTATTATGTCTGCATTTCATTATTTGTGCCGAACTCCTTACTCTTTCAGGTTTTTCTTTATTATTCTCATTTCCCATATTCCCTGGATCTTTGATCCATGCTGCTTCATTAATTTATTTGGACCAATTTTCCTCATATGGTCCAAGATGTATCCACAAAGGTAAGAACAAGCACTGAATCTGCCTGCATAGCATTACATTAATAGCACTCGAATCCCCCTTGAGCAGTTCAGATTGATTTACTCATGTCACATTTTGGTACAGACATGAACAAATTTTCATTTTAAATTGGTTAGATCTGTACTGAAATTGAAGACTAAGAGTGTGTCAAATGAATGTGTTAATACATGTTCTGCTGATATTGCTGGTAGTTGTTTCAACAGTAAAATGGTATGTATTTGAACTTTAAAGTCATGCACTATATTTGCTCTAATGTTTATACTTTAATTTATTGAATTGGCTTTATATTATAGTTTCATTTGTTGCACAGCTTTTTTTATTTCAATGTGATGTGCTGCATTTGTACTTTAAATTATTGTTTTATATTTGTTGTTTTAAATGTCTTCTGTTTGCATTATAATTATCCTGTGACAATCTGTTATTTTTAAAATTCACACTTCATACAGATCTAATCCTAGGATGATGGTGCCTGCTACAACCTTGGGCAGCTATGAGTGGATCTGGACATTGTATTTCTATGATGTTGTTTCTCCATTCTCCTTAATTTGCAGTCACAGCTTGGGTCCGGAGCTGCAATCTTCGACTGAAATTAAATTAGCGTGACTGTGCAGAAACCTTGGGCTGAATTTTACCAAAAATTGACAATTTTGGGAAGTTTTATACAGGGTTTCTCCATGACCCCATTCAGGTTTTCTCACATAATGATATGCTGCTCACCTCATTTTGTATGCTCAGTGCTCTGTGACATTGCTCTCATGTTATCTTGCACTTGCCACTGGCAAAAGTACTTGTGACTGCCAGGACCTTCTGGATCTCTCACTGGTGGCACCATATTTAAACTCCAGATGAGCACCAGGTCAATTTCTGCCAGGTAGGAACTCATTCACAGTTGCAATGTCAGAGCTGTTACCTTGGAGATGGCTGACAAGCAACTTGGCACCTCACTTTGCTGATTGGGACCTGGAGGTTCTTGTGGACAGTGTGGTGAAGAGGAGGATTATCTAATTTCCTCGGGAGCTTCAGAGGAGATCATGGCAACAGACCCTGCCATCGGGCCTGAAGTTGCCTGCCAGATCAGTGTGATATCCATGGCCTGGAGAATTGCCCAGCAGCGCAGGATGAAGGTTAATGATCTTCTGTGCTCCACAAGGGTAAGTGCCACCATCTTCTCTTTGCTAGCTCACCTTCACTGTATGCTTCCGTATCCAAGTCCCACCAAGGCTTAAGGTCCATCATTCTCATTAATTCATTCATCATCTTCCATCATTCTCTGCCACCTACCACAATCCCCCAGATTTCAAACCCTGTATGCCCTCTGTGATGCCTACTTACTTAACACTTCTCACCACCTTTCCTTGATCTGTACCAGCAACCTTCATCTCACTAAATCCTCCCTTTGTCTTATTCCAGGAGAAAAGATCACACATAGAGCAGAGAGAGCAAAGATGGATGGTGGAGACCCAAAATTCATCCATGACACCTTATGAGGAGAGAATCTTTGCCCAAAAGGGAGAGGACCACAACTGCTCATGTGATGATGCCAAGGCCTCCATATCCTAGCAGCTAGGCAAAATTAATTGTCAAGAGCTGTTTTGCTCCCCCATTACTGTCTCTCTCGCTCTCTCCCTCATCTCCTATAGGCATCTGTGGCATCCACACAGTCACTGCCTTGAAGACACCAGCTCTGCAGAACATCATCCCCTCCTTCACACCTGAGGAAAAAGACAAACACTGGCACTTCATCTGAGGGATGTGTGTCACAGGCTGTCTCCTGTGTCGTTCAGCAGTTCAGATACTGACACCTTGGTGGGTACTTTAGCTAGCGTATAGCCAGGATCACATTCATGTGATCCTGAATGTTATTGCCACTCCTCTGTAGCTGGCTGAGGGATACACACCCCAGGTTGCTGGCATTTGAGGACTATGCACCTGCTCCCAGGTAGAGAGAGCCTCATGGTGTCATTCACTAAGGATTTCATTCAAGTGCACAAACAGACACAGGGAGAGCAGGCAGGTTTGTCAGAGGCAGTCAGGAAACTGATTCAAAGGTTGTAGGAGTTCACGAATGTCATCTGTTTCACACTGCCTCTAGCATGCCCATGGTTACCTCCATGGGCAGACTGGCAGCTGCCATGGAGATCTAGGTCGAGCACACTCACTGTGTGCCAGATATATGCACAGACCTGTGCTTGTTTGCTCCAGTCATTGGTGTTTAGTACCTGTGGCGAGGTGACAGATTGTGAGGTCACTCCAGGTGCTCCTTTCTGTCAAGGAGAAAGATTGGTACAAGTTGGCATTCAGCAGGGTGAGGAACCATGTGCTGGCATCCCAGAATTCTCCTTTCAGGTCTCTCCAGAAATGCCTCTCCACTCTACCTGCAATCCGCAAACCCATGGGAGCCAAAATTCCAAGGACAACAGGTTTGGGAATTGAATATCCAAGTGTACTCAGTATTTTGGAAAGACAGGCAGGAAGGGAAAGGAGGTGGTGTAGTTTTGTTAGTAAAATGCGGTAGTGAGAAATAATATCAGGGCTGGTGATCAAAATGTAGAATCAGTCTGAGTAGAAATAAGAAATAGCCAGGGAAAGAAATTCCTGGTGGGAATAATCCATGGGTCCCCAAATGAGAGTCCTGCAGTTGTGTACAGTAAAACCAAGAAATACTGGAGGCTTGTAAGAAAGGTACAAAAAGAATCATGGGTGATTATAATATGCATATAGCTTGGATTAATCAAATTGGTAAGGGTAGCCTTGCAGGAAAGTTCATTGAATGCGTTAGAGATTGTTTCTTGGAGTAATATGTTCTGGAACCAACCAGGGAGTAGGCTATTATTTATTTGACATTGTGTAATGAAGTATGATTAATTGCTGATCTCATAGTAAAGGATTCTCCAATAATCAATGATCATAGTAAGATAGAATTTCAGTCGGACGGGGAGAAACTGGAGTCCCACACTAGCATTCTGGAGTTAAACAAAGGTTAAAGATAGGCATGAGGACAAATCCGGCCCTCGTGGACTGGGCAGGAAGGCTAAAAGGTAGGACAGTTGATGAGCAGTGGCAGATGTTTAAGGAGGTACTCAATTGCTTCTAACTGAAGCATATGCAGGAAGGAAGAAAGATTGTAAGAGGTGGATAAAACATGCATGGCTAAGCAAGGAACTTAAGGATATCATAAAGATAAAACCTAAGGCATACCATAATCCAAAGGTGAGTGGCAGCTGGAAGATCAGAAAAATTTTAAAGATCAACAAAGGGTTACTAAAACTATAATAAGAAAAGGAAGGTAAATTACGAAAGAAAACTCATGCAAAATATAAAAATAGATAGCAAAAGCTTCAATAAGTACATGAAAGAGAAAAGAATACCTAAATTGAATGTTGGTCATTTGGAGGATGAGACTATGGAGTTCACACTAGGGAAAGCAAAAATGGCAGAGACACTAAATAAATATGTTGCTTCAGTTTTAATGGTGGAGGACAGTAGTACCATTCCAATAGTAACTAATAATGTAGCGGTTATACAAAGGAAAGAGCTTTGAACAATTGTCATCACTAGGGAAAAAGTACTGATCAGACTATTGGGATTAAAGGAAGACAAGTCTCCAAGGCCAGATGGCCTACATCCTATGATCTTAAAGGAAATGGCAGCAGTGACAGTGGATCTTTTGGTTATAGTAGTCTTAAATTCCCTGGCTGGGGGAAAGATTTCAGAGGATTGGAAAAATGCTAATAAAATGCGCCTTAGTATAACATGTGTTGTTTGTTAGAGTCCATTATTAAGGAAGTAATAACAAGACATTTGGAAAGTCAAAACTCAATCTATCAGAGTCAGTATGGTTTTATGCAGGGTAAATCATATTTGACTAATTTGCTAGAATTCTTTGAAGATGTTACAAGAAAGATGAATAATCAGGATCCTGTAGATGTACTATATTTGGACTTCCAGAAAGCATTTGATAAGGTGCCACACAAAAGTTTTAAGACACAAGGTAAGATCATGGATGCACGTATAGAAATAGCCAAATTTGCAGATGGCACTAAAATAGGTGATAAAATAAATTTCAGTGAAGAAGTAGAAGTTTGCAAATGAATATAGATAGAATAGACGATTGTATCAAAAATTTGGCGGAAGTTTAAAGTGGATAAGTGTGAGGTTGTCTTTTTGGTTGGAAGAATAGAAAGGCAACTTAATATCTAAAAGAAGAGAAACTTCAGATTGCTTTGGTGCGGAAGGATCTGGATGTCATTTTGCACAAATCTCAGAAAACTGGTATGCAGACACAGCAGGTAATAAGGAAAGCATACGGAATTTTGGCATTTATTGTGAAAAGAAAAGAGTAGAAAAGTAGGGAAGTTTTGCTGCAACTGTACAAGTCACTAAGTGCGACTGCACCTGGAATACATTTTTGGTCCCCTCCTTGAGGAGGACTGTAATTGCATTGGAGGCAGTTCAGAGGAGTTTCGTTAAATTGGTTCAAGAAATAAGGGGTTTGGCTTATGAAGAGAGATTGAACAGTTTAAGCCTTTACTGTCGGAAGTTTAGAAGAACGTGAGGAGATCTAACTGGGATATATAAGACATTGGAGGGGATTGACAAAGTAGTCATAGAGAGGATATTTCCTTATGTGGGGCAATCTAGAAGGAGAAGTCATAGTTTTAGGATTATGGGTAGCAGATTTAAAAGAGCAATGTGGAGAAATTATTTCTCTCACAGAGTCACAAATCTGTATAATTCACTACCCCAGATTGCAGTGGATGTTGGGAAAATGAGTAAATTTATGGAGGCGATAGACAGATTTATAATTAGTACAGGGTTGAAGGGTTAAGGAGTCCAGGCAGGAAAGTGGACCTGAGGCTGAGGTGAGATCATCCATGGTCATATTAAATTATAGAGCAGGCTCAAAGGGCTGAATTACCTACTCCTACTCCTCCAAGTTCTTATATTCTTATGTAATTGAATAGGCATGTAATTTGACTTGCATATGGTATGAATATCTGGTTCAGGTCACAAAAAGTTATCATTGTTTCACCATAAGGAAATATCATACAAGAAATTATATAGCAGTGTGACTCAACTCCCATGAATTTAGATGCTGAGACTCAAATAACAAAATTAACAGAACTGAGTTTGGAACATACCTTTTAAACACAAGGAGCAGGAACAGGAGCAGACCACATGGCCTATCATAGAATTTCTTCATAGAATTCTTACAGTGTGGAAGCAGGCCATTCAGCCCATCAAGTTCACACCAACCTTTCAAAGAGCATCCCACCCAGACCCATCCCCCTGTCCTATCCCTGTACTCCTGAATTCCTCATGGCTAATCCACCTAGCCTGCACATCCATGGACGCTATGGGGCAATTTAGCATGGCCAAGCCACCTAACCTGCATATCTTTGGACTGTGGGAAGAAACTGAAGCACCCAGAGGAAGCACACACAGACATGGGGAGAATGCGCAAACTCCACACAGTCTCCTGAGGGTGGGAATCTGGATTGTTGTTGCTGTGAGGCAGCAGTGTTAATCATTGAACCACCATGCCACCCTACATTCTTTGTCATTCAATATGATTACAACTGATCTTGGTTTCAGCTCCCCAGATCCCTTGATTCTGTGATACTAAGCATATGTTTTTATTTGTTCACTCATGGGACATGGGTCTAACTAGCTGGGCCAGCATCTTATTGCCCATCTCTAGGTGCCCTAAGAAAGTGATGGTGAGCTGCTTTCTTGAACCACTACAGGTCATGTGCTGTAAATAGACCCATAATGCCATTAGGAAGGCAATTCTAGGTTTTAGACCCAGCAACACTGAAGGAAAAGTGACATATTTCCAGGTCAGGATAGTGACTGGCTTAACGGGGAACTTGTAGGCAGTAATGTTCCCATGTATCTGTTGCCTTTGTCCCTCTAGATGGCAGTGAGTTTGGAAGGTGCTGTCTCAGGATTGTTGACACATTTCTGCAGTGCAACTTGCACATTGTATACATTGCTGATATGGAGCATTGCTTGTGCAGGGCATAGATATTTATTGATGTGGTGCCAATCAAATGGGTTGCTTTATCCTCAGTGGTATCAAGCTTCATGAGTATTGCTGGACCTGCACTTATCCAGTCAAGTAGCGTGTCTCACTCCTAACTTGTGCTTTGTAGATGGAGGACTGACTTTTGGGAGTCAAGATGCAAGTTACTCGCTGCAATATTCTTAGGATCTGCCTTGCTTTTGTAGCCACTGTATTCATATGGCTAGTCAAGTTCAGTTTCTAATCAATGGTTACCCCCAGAATGTTGATAGTGGGGGCTTCAGTGAGGGTAATGCCATTGAACGTCAAGGGGCGGTGGTTAGATTGTCTCTTATTGGAGATGGTCAGTGCCTGTCATTTGTGTAGCATGAATATTACTTCCACTTTTCAATCCAAGCCTGGATATTGTTCAGATCTTGTTGTATTTGAACATGGTCTGCTTCAGTACCAGAGGAGTCATGAATTGTGCAATCAGCGGTGAACATCTCAATTTCTAACTTTATGACGGAAGAGAGGTCACTGATGAAGCAGCTGGAGACGGTTGGGTCTGGACACTGCCCTCAGGAACTCCTGCAGAGATGTCCTGGAGCTGAGATGACTGATCTCCAACAACTGTGACCATCTTCCTAAGTGCCAGGTATGACTCCAAACAGCTGAGAACTTTCCCTCTGATTCCCATTAACTCCAGTTTTGGGCTCCTTAATCCCACACTCATTCAAATGCAGTCTCAATGTCAAGGGCTATCGATCTCACCTCACTTCTGGGATTTAGCTGTTTGTCCATGTTTGAACCAAGGCTGTAATGAGGCCAGGACCTGAGTGGCCTGGTGGAACCCAAATCGGGAATCACTGAGCAGGTGCTGCTTTATAGCACTGTTCATGACACTCTCCATCACTTTACTAATGAAATGGATAGTAATTGACTGGTTTGGATTGTCCTGCCTTTTGTATAGAGGACATGACTGGGTAATTTTCTACATTGTCGGGTAGATACCAGTGCTGTAGCAGTGCTGGAACAGCTTGACTAGGGTGTGACAAATTCTGGAGCACAAGTGTTCAGTACTATTATTAGAATGTTGTCAGGGTCCATTCAGTCCCTCCAACCATTTGTTGCTATCATGTGGAGTGAGTTGTATTGGCTGACGACTGGCATCTGTAATGTTGGCGACCTCTGAAAGTGGCTGAGATGGATCATCCACTCAGCACTTCTGGCTGAAAATTTTTGCAACTGCTTCAGCCTTATCTTTTGCACTGTTGTGATGGCCTCCTCCATTATTGATGATGGCAATATTAATAGAGTAGAATCCATACAGTGTGGAAACAGGCCATTCAGCCCAACAAGTTCACAGTGACTCCCCAAAGACCATCCCACCCAAACCTACCCCCCTACCCTATCCCTACAACACTGCATTTCCCATAGCTAATCCACCTAACCTAATCCACTCCCTGGACACGATGGGCAATTTAGCGTGGCCAATCCACCTAATCTGCACATCTTTGGACTGTGGGTAGAAACCGGAGCATCCAGCAGAAACCCATGCAGACATGGGAGAATATGCAAACTCCATACAGACAATTGTCTGAAGCTGGACTTGAACCCATGTCCCTGGTGTTGTAAAGCAGCAGTGCTAACCACTGAGCCATCATGTCACCCCATGGTTTCTCCTCCATTGAGTTGTTTAATTGTCCATTGCCATTCATTATTGGATGTGGTAAAATGGCATAGCTTAGATCTGATCCATTGGTTGTGTGATTACTTAGCTCTATCATGTGCTGCTTGTGCTGTTTGGCATGGAAATAGTCTTGTTTAGCAGCTTTACCAGGTTAACAACTCATTTTAGTTATGCCTGGTGCTGTTCCTGGCATGTCCACCTGCACTCTTCATTGAACCAGGGTTAATCCCCTAGATTGATTGTTATGGTAGAGTCAGGGATATGCCATGAGATTACAGATTGAGTTGGAGTACAGTTCTGCTGCTACTAATGTCCCATAGTGCCCTATGGATGCCCAGCTTGAGTTGCTAGATTTGATTGAAAACTGTCCCATTTAACACGCTGATAATGCCATACAACATTATTTATCCCAGTCTTAAATTTAATCAATGATGAAGCATTAACTATACTTTTGGCTACTTTTGTAGTAGACAATTAGAAAGATTCACAATCCTTTTACTGAAGTAATTTATCCTTATTTCAATCCCAAGTGATTGGCTCCCTACCCTGAGACAGTACCCCTGCAACTACTCTACTCATAACCTTGTATGTTTCATTGAGATAGTTTCTCATTTTTCTAAACTTCAGAAATGGGAGATTCAGTTTGCTTGGCCCTTCATCAGAGGACAACCCTCGCATTCCAGGCACCAAGTTGGCAAATCTTTGTTCTGACATCTTCAATACAAGTATATCCTTCATTAAAAGTGGATTGTAAAATTGCACGTGGTACAGCATTCCAGATGTGGTTGCACCAAAGCTTTATACAATTGTAGCAAGACTTATTTATTTCTGCACTCCAATCCCCTTGCAATAAAGACCAATATGCCATTGGCCTTCCTAACTGCTTGATGCATAGCTATGCTAACTTTCTGCATTCCTTGTAAGAATATGCCCAAGATTTTTTGAAAATCAACAATGACATGCTTCATACTTTCTAAATTCGAAGCTAGGGTCCAGGAAAGATCTACCAGGATGTTGCCGGGACTGGAGGATTTGAACTATAAGGCTGGATAGGCTTGGACTCTTTGGAGCATAGGAGCTTTATAAAATCATGAGGGGCATAGATAAGGTGAACAGCAGAGGTCTTTTTGTTATGGTCCGTGAGTTCAAAACTAGGGGGCATATTTTTAAGGCAAGAGGAGAAAGAATTAAAAGAGACCTGAGGGGCAATTTTTTACACAGAGGGAGGTGTGTGTGTGGAATGAACTGCCAGAGGAAGTGGTAGACACAGGTACGATTACAACGTTTAAAAGACTATATATAGGTACACGAATAGGAAAGGTTTAGAGGATCATGGGCAAATGCAGGCAAGTACACGTGGAACTAATCTAGTTTGGCAAATTTGGTTGGCATGGATGAGTTGGACTGAAGGGTCTGCTTCCATGCCCTATGGCTCTATGACAATTGACAGTAAGTACCAAATTAAAGGGAAAACAAAATCTATGCTGCATGAGAGGAAAATTCTGAATTGTTGACATGTGGTCTTTGATTGAAATTGGGATTGATATGGAGAACTCACTTGTTTATAATGACTGACGGTTAACTGTCAAGTTTTGATTACATTTTAAACAAGAAAGGTTACTCTATTTCATCAGTTATCTCCAAACAAATGCTGCCAGACCTGCTGTGTTTCTCTAGCATTTTCACTTTATAAAAGTAAGAATGTTATGCTCCATTTATATGGGACTTTGGTAAGATCACATCTTGAATAATGTATGCTGTTCTTGGTCTTTTTAGTTCAGGAAGGATTTAAATGTGTTCAAGGCAGTTCAGAGAAGGTTTGCTAGATTGATTCTACATTAGTTCCAAAGAAGAGTCTTTGGACTTGAAACTTAACGCTGTTTCCCCTTCCGCACCTGCTGACTTCCTCCAGAATTTTCAGTTTTTATTTCAGATTTCCAGCATCGGCTGTATTTAGCTTTTATTTGCCAGATTGATAGCTGGAATGAGTGGGTCATCTTATGAGGAAAGATGGGACAGATTGGGCTTGTATCCACTGGAGTTTAGAAAGGTCTTAACAAGGTAGATGTGGACAGGATGTTTCCTTTTGGGGGTAAGTCCAGAAACAGGGCCATTCTTTTAAATTAGAAGGCATCTTTCAGGACAGAGATAAAGAGAATTTTTTTTATATATCGGAGGGATGTGTTACTTTGGAACTCTCTGCCTCAGAAGGCAGTGGATGTGGGTCATTGAGTTTAGGTGGATTTTAGATGCTTGTAAGGCAAGGGAATCTATGGTTATCAGGGCAGATGGGGATGTGGTTTTCAAAGCACAAACTGACCAACCGTGATCTTATTGCATGTTGGAGCAGGCTTGAAATGCTGAATGATCTACTTCAGCTCCTAATTTGTATGTAAATTTGTTAACATTAAGCCTGTGTCTGCTGACACGTGGTGTTGTTTACAACTGCACATGCACACTGATTAGGAAATGCGCACATGTACAATTTCAGAAAGCCTATCTCAATATGTAGAGTTCTGATGATGTCATGTGCTGAAAAAGCACACTATTCAAATGGAGTTCTGCAGGAGAAAGTGTGAGGGGGTTAGTGAGGAAGAAATTGAGGACTGGGGTGGGGGAAGGAGAAGAGGACCCAGTTTGCAGGATGGGAGAATGGGGAGGTGGAGAGAGGGAGAGAGAGAGAAAGGGCAGTGATGGGAGTCGGGGAGGGGGAGTGGGGTGGTACAATATGGAATGTTGTACACAACTGCCTGTGCACCCTGCTATTTCTGGCCCCAAGTATGTCACACTGACGTTCTTGCCTCCCAACCACCACCAGCCAATGAACTGGGGTTAATTAGGCACCAGAAACCAATTTCTCATGGCAGCTGATCTGTCAGGTTATTGACACCATTGAGAAGAAGCAAGAGTGCAACCCAACTGTTCTAGAGGCCATGTTAATGATGAAGAAGGCGTGAAAGACAGTTACGGAAGCCCTAATTGTCAATTGCTTCTACCACGCAAATAGGGTTCAAATAGGCTACACTTGTGCAAGAAACTGAGAAAAAAGAAAAACAAGATTAGGCCAACCAGCCCAATGACACAGTTGTTTTCACTGAAATATGAAAGGCACGCATGAAAATTCCAGCAGAAACAACATGGAAATTTATATCAAGATGGACAATGCTTTGTGCCACACAATGGAACTGACTGACCTGAGGAGGCCAATGATCCTGAAGAGTCCAATAAATTCTTGCCTGCTCGCCCACCTGTTTTCTTAGCTTAGGACGCAAAGGCCACAGAGTTGTTCCAGTATTTTGCATTGCAGCACAAAAACATGGAAAATATTTGACTGCATTGACAACAGAATAGATTGGATCATTTTTTAGTTCACAAATGAGATGTAGGCTTTGCTGGCTGGACCAACATTTATTGCCCATTCCTAATTGCTCTTGAAGAGTTAGGGGTGAACTGCTTTCTTGAACAGCTGCATGTGGTGTAGGTGGACCCAGAGTGCCGTGAGGATGTTCTAGGATTTTGACTCAACAACACTGAAGGAATGACAATATATTTCCTAGTCAAGAAGATGACTGGCTTGGAGAGGAACTTGCTGGTGAAGGTGTTCTCAAATATCTGCTGCCCTTGCTGTTCTAGATGAAAGTGGTCATGGGTTTAGAAGGTACTGTCTAAGTAGCTTTCTTGAATTTCTGCAGTGCATCTTGTAGATGGTACACTCTGCTGCTGCTGAGCAGTCATGTAGGAGGGAATGCATGTTTCTGGATAAGGTGCCAGATAAGTGGACTGCTTTGTCCAGGTATGTGTAGAATATTCCATTACACTCCTGATTTGTGCCTTCTAGACAGTGGATAGACTTTGCTGCAGAATTCCTAGCCTCAGTCCAGCTTTTATAGCCATTGTATTCATATGGACTAGTGCAGTTCAGTTTCTGGTCAATGGTAACTCCAGTTGTTGGATGTTGCTGGTGGGAGATTCAGCTATTGTAGTGCCATCGAATATCAAGGGGGACGGTTAGATTGTCTTTTATTGGATATGGTCAATACCTTGCATTTGCATGGAGGGAATGTTACTTGCCACTTTCCTGCCCAAGCTTGAAAGTTGTCCAAGTCTTGCTGTGTTGGAATATGTACTGCTTCCGTATCTGAGGGCTCGTGAATGTTCTGAACATTATGCAATCATCAGCGAACCTCTCCACTTTTACCTTATGATGGAAAGAAGGTCATTGATAAAGCAGCTGAAGGTGTTTGGGTCCTGAATACTATCATAAGGAACTTCTGCAGAAATGTCCTGGAGCTGAGATAACTGCCTTCCAACAACCACAGCCATCTTCCCTGTTGCCAAGTATGACTCCGACTAATGCATAGCACTTACTAAAAACAGCACAGTAAACAGTAAAAAAAGATTTCTGTGTTTCTGTAACACTAACTCCCAAAGATTTTCAATGCCTTTTACTGCACAAGGTCAGGCTATTATAAAGTGTGAACAAATCAAAAACTGAAGGCTATTTTTTAAAGTTACTCTGTTACTGCATTTTCATTTACTTTTTAACAGAGGGCATTTGTGGGCAGATTGAATTGCACGGAGACTTCCTTAGCTTTCCAGAGCTCCACTTAACAGAAATATGTGGTCAAACCCCCTATGATTTGACTAAGTGTGATTTTACTGTATGTTACAATTGGATGCCAAACCAACATAGGAATAGGAACATTCTTTCAGCCTCTCATGCCTGTACAATATTCAGTTAGATTATGGCTAATATATACGTCAACTCCATTTATCTTCCTTTGATCCTTAATTCTTGATACACTTACATCTGAGTAACCTGATGATCTCATTCTTGAAGATTAACATTCATTGAGGATCCACAACATTTTGGAGCTGCAGGTCCTGATTTACCACTTCCCCTTATTTGAGAAATGCTTCCTGATTTCACTTTTATGAGGCCTAGGTCTAATTATTGTTATGCACTCTTGTTCTGGATTTCCCCCATGAGGTGAAATTACTTCTCTTTATTCATGATGTGAAACCCCTTAATAATTTTAACAGTTTTGAACACTTGATTTAATCATACTCCAAACGAATAAACTCATGGGACTACAAACCAACTTTATGCAACTCAATCTTATTATCTAACTTTCAAGTTCTCTTTTCATCCTAGTGAATTGGTGAAGTATCTCTTCCAAGGCCAATATGTCTTTTTCTGAGATTCAGTACCCAAACTGAATGCAGTACTCCAGATTGGGTCTGACCAAGATTCTTTGCAGCAGAAGTATCACTAGCTCACTTCTGTATTCCATGCTTCCATTCCCAAAATGAATTTAGGGCCAAGTTCCATTCACCTTTTGATTCCTCTTTGTACCTGTGCACCATCTTTTAGTCACTTACATACAAGAACACAAAAAATCCATTTGAAGAAAATATTCATCTTCTTCAGATTTTTAATATGTTTTCTGAAGACTAAAGTCATAGAGTCATACAGCACAGACACAGACCCTTCAGTCCAACCAGCCTATGCTGACCATAATCCCAAACTAAACTCATCCCATCAACCTGCAATTGGCACATATCGCTCCAAACATTTCTTATTAATGTATATATCTAAATGTCTTTTAAATGTTGTAACTGTACCCGCATCCACCGTTACCTCTGGATGTTCATTCCACATAAGAACCATTCCGTGTAAAAAAAATTGCCCCCATGTCTTTTCTAAATATTCCTCCACTTACCTTAAAAATATGCCCCCTAGTCTTGAAATCTCCCATCCTAGCGAAAAGACACTTGCTATTCACCTTATTTATTCCTCTCATGATTTTAAGAACCTCTAGAAGGCCACTTCTCAACCTAATACACTCCAGTGAAGAAAGTCCCAGCTGATCCAACCTTTCTTTATGACTCAAGCCTCCCATACTTAACAACAAAGTTGTTAAATCTCTGCTGAACACTCTCCAGCTTAATAATATCCTACCCATAACAGGGAGACCAGAACTGGTCTCACAGTACTCCAGAATAGGCCTCACCGATGTCCTGTACAATCTCTACATAATGTCCAACTCCCATACTCAAAGGTCTCAGCAATGAAGACAGCATGCTAAACACCTTCTTAATTACCCTACCCGTATGCGATGCAAACATCAAAGAATTATGTACCTGAACCCCTCGGTCTCTCTGTTCTACAACACCAGCCAAGGCCCTACTTTTAATTGTACAAGTCTTGCCTTTGTTGTTTTACCAAAATGCAATACCTCACATTTATCAAAATTAAACTCCTTCTGCCACTCATCAGCCCACTGACCCAATTTATCAAGACCTCTCTGTAATCTTAGATAACCTTCTTCACTGTCCACTATACCACCAACTATATTTGCATTTACACCCTTGTCATTAATATATATTCTGAAGACCTGAGGCCACATTACAAATACTGAAAACAAGCATGGGGCTGGATGAACACAGCAGGTCAAGCAGCATCATAGGAGCAGGAAAACTTGACGTTTCGGGCCTAAACCCTTCATCAGAAAACCTTCATCAGTACCTTTTTATCTCTGATACAAATACTGAAAACATCACTTTTCATAACCCACCATTCAGAGAACAAATCTTCTGTCTCCAATCTCCCAGCTGGGTAGCAATGCATGTCACATGATTACCTCCAATCCAATATGCTTTCTATTTATAACATTTGTAATAATCTCATGAGCGGAACTTTATCAAGTGTCTTTTGGTAATTCACATAGACACTGCCTTACACTATGCTAAATTTGACTGGATGTTTCTATTCAGGAACTAATTGAAGGGAAAAATTGAAATGTTGATCAAAATACTATAATCATTTTTTTCTAATAAGTCATCAGATCTCTCATGCTGCTGATGGGTAGTTGGATGAAACATTGTTTTATAATAATAGGAATGTTCTGCTTTATAACGTAAAATATTTTGTTTTCCTGCAATGGAGCTGAATTAAACTGACCTTAACTTTTAAGGTCAATAAATATAATTATTCCAACTAGGCATGTCAATTTAAAATTAAATGTTGGCAATAGAAATTTCAGATTGACTGTTGTTTCTAAATTTAGAAAAAAACAATATGCAATGAATTAATTTCTTTCTTTTGTCTTATTCTTCCAATATTCTGAAATAAAATGTCTGAATTCTGATGGGCAAACACAAGATTCAAGAGTTTGATATATACATTGAGAAATGGTTCGAATCTCTGCAACAATTACAGTGATTTGTGTTTTATTTATATAATAAAACATTGTCTCACTTCACAAACATTTTTTTCCCTAAAGCCACTAGATAGTAAGGACCATATTCGCAAACCTATATATAGAAACTAGAGGTAATGACTCAGATTGTTCCAAAAATGTATGAGAATGCAGGATGTTCTTAGGAAGGAGATTAAGTTCAAGGACATTGACAGAAACATATCAAATGGGCAGAATAAACATTGATGGCATTGAATAAAAAGTTGTACTAAAAATACAAAATATGAATGCAAAGTGAACAAAATATTATTAAAAAAATACTGATTTTAATTTTGAGTATTTGGGGAACAAAATTGTGCTATAAAAAAGTCACAGTATTTGTTATGTATTCACTCTGAGGTGGTTTGCATCCTAGTTATCATCTTACTTCCAGTTTGGAAACTTTAGTATATTCAATTACCGAATCTTTACCAGCATCTTCTTGTCCCCACTGAAATCAATGTGAAACACTATGTCTGAAAAATTGACAGCTATCCTTTTCTCAAAGGTGAAGAAAATGAAAATAGTGTTCTGCTATTAACAATCAAAGCAGAAGCTGTCAGACCCGCTGAGTTCCTCCAGCATTCTTTATATTTGTTTCAACGTACCGTTATTAGCCTGAGTTTAAGATTAACAGAACATTATTTTTCAGTACAAAAATGAGATGTGATGTATGGTGGAATTCTGAAATAAAAGCAGAAAATGCTGGAAATACACTCCAGTAGTATTGGTGGGAAATGAAAACGAGAGAACATTTCAGGTCAATGACCTGTCAATAACAATGTTACTTTTCTGTACATCAGCAATGAAAAAAGATGCAGACATTTGTTTTTCAGACATGATTTTAAAATCAATTGTATCTATAAAATGCAGTTGTCCACCCAAACATCGAAAGAATGACCAGATAACAAGACAAAAAGTGGAGAATAGACAGCGTGGACAGATACATACTTGTTACAGATACTGTAAATTTTCAGGAAAAACTATATGGAATTTTGGCTGTCATTCTTCTCAAAAATAAGAGAGGAGGTGGAAAGTTTTCAGAATGAGCAACAGTGTAATTCCCAGGTATTAGACCATTGGAAAGGATTAAAGATTTAGACATTTTTCTCATTTGAAACACTAAATTTCAATCTTCCATATATAGTCTGCAACATAAATTATTAGAAATACTCTGGAGAAGTGACATCCTTCATTCTGATGGGCTTAAATGTCGGCCATCAGAAAACTACAGAAAACATCGTAGATGCTGGTTGTTGATAGAGCATGCTACATTGTTTGGCATTGTTGAGAGAGAATATGCAATGTTTCTCCAGCTAGTGCTGCGTAATAGTAATGTTCCAGTAGTAGGGATGGTAGCGATTGCCCTTCTACCCTGAGACTAATTAAGCCACTGAAATAATTAATTAATGTTCTCTCCCCACCTCCACTGGCGTTTCACCCAAAATAGAGGTTACCTCCCCCCCGAACTAAAGCATGGTGGCGTCCATGCCAAGTGATCCTCCTTATCCAGTAGTTTTTGGCCCTCCAGTGTCAATGGCTACCCCATGGCAACGCTTTCGCCCCTGTCACCAAGACCACCCAATCCCTCCAACTTTTTGTGGGGTCTATCTGACAGGCCCAGGTGGCTCCAGACCCCAGTTTCTTTGCTGTGGTATGCAAATTAATTGATATCTACTCTTACTCCAGATGCAGCCTCAGCAGTGGACACTGATTCCAAGGGCTCTGTTGAGGCTGCTGGTCCTCTATCACCTCTTGGGGATGAGTAGCTGATGTTAATTGGGATGAATTGGTTGCTACTGACAAGATGTAGCCAAGCCTTGCCAACCACCAAAGTTGGTTTTTGCCCCATCACCCCCAATTTTGGACCTGACGGCAGGAGTTCCTGAATCCAGGTATCGCAATATATCGGATAGAGACTTCTCTCCCCTGAAAAGCATGGGTATTCTTTAATGTTACCTGTCTAATTTTGCTTTGTAACAGTCCTCTAAAATATCTTGAGATGTTTTATTACCTTGAGAAGTTTTATGACATCAGTGATGGTGGATTCTCCAGACACTTTGATGAATGAGTATTCAGAAGGGAGATCAATTGTCCCCTCTTACGTGATATTGCAAATGTGACAATTAAGTTAAAGTTGGAATTGTGGGTGAAGGCATTGATTTTGTTGCATGCTTACCTGTCCAATAGGGCTCTGATTCTGCTCACCTCAGATGTGAGATTGCTGATGGCAGAGATTTCTCCATTTGGATCAGTCCAGGCTTTTTACCCCAAGTAGCGCATCCAGCCTACAGGCTTCGTGATTTGTTTTCAGAATGTCAATATATTTGAGTTTGGGTTATCCTCTAGTGCAGGTGCCTGTGTCACTGACTGTAAAATACCACCTTTGGAATGTGCAAATCCTTCAAATGAATCATACTGTGACCCTGCAGAGCTGAGTTCTAATGTATATGCTCTTTATACCAGGTATAGAACATCCTGCAAGAAATTTAAGTGTTCTATCAATTGATGTTACAGATAGATCTTAAGCAATAAAGGTGGAATATCTCCTATTGCTTTTTGAGATCAAAGTACATTGTCCATGTAACTTTGCCAGAGAGAAGTTTTTTAATTCGCTTAGGTTATGTGGCTGACCATTGCTGGGTCAGAATTTATGGCTCAGCCACCATTGTACTGGAGAAGGTGGTGGTGAGCTGCCTTTTTCTTTAAGTGCTGAAGTCCTTTTGGTGTAGGTACACCCACAGTTATTTTAGGAAGGGCATTCCAAGATTTTAATACAGCAACAGTGAAGGTATGCTGATATAGTTCTGCGTCTGGTGGTGTGTGAATTGTGGAGGACCTTGCATGTGTTCCCTCACATCTGCAGGATTGAAAGATGCTGTCGAAGGAGCCATGGTGAGTTACTGCACTGTATCTTCTGGATGGTTCACGCTGCTGCTGTCTTACATTGGAGGTGAAGGACCTGAATGTTGAAGGTGCTATGAAAACACTCAAGTAAATACATGTAAAAACCAGGTTAAATAAAGTTCAAACAGCCGAAATCTCCATGGTTCTGGCCAATCACTGAGCATTCAGGCAGGGTAAAACCTGCATTCAGAAGTCTAAACATCCCACACATGTACTGCAGATGTCCTTTTTATGGTACCAAGGCTGATCAGTGATATAAGTTGAATTGGAGGCTTCTCCTCATATTGGAAAATTGGGCAAATTACACTTTACACTCAAAATTCATTGAGTTTCATTGAGTTTACTTCTTTCAGCTGTCTGTGTGACTTTTGGGTAAAAACACTGGCCCTGATATGCTGAAGGCCAGATAGTCATTGGAATTGCATGGAGGGACTGTGCAGAAGCCCAGAGGTAGCAGACTCTCTCGGAATTGCCTGGGAAATTGAAGATTCCAATGGGCAATTCTCCTAAATCTGGAACCCTCCAAATGATCCATTAAAGGTGGAGAATTCTGAGGTTTCTATTTCAGTTAACCTAATGGTTACCCAGGAAACGTTACATGCTTAAAAACTTAAGTCTAATTCCTAGATAATTGTTTAGCTAACCTCCGAATCATGACATGCCACTACAACAACTCTTCCAACTGCACCCCTCCCAGCCCCTCACAACCACATCCCCATCAATCCCCTCCAAATGATTCCACGTCTCACCCCAAATTAGCTTGCACGTCTAGGACCCCAACCACTTCCCCCGTCTCTGCTGCTGGTTTGAACTCCCACCGGCCCCAACATTCTCCTTGGCTGCTGCTGCTAGCCCCAGAACCCGATGCTGTAACTGCCGGTCCTGATAACATCCCTCCCCACTACCCCACCCCCGCATGTCCTGACACCACCATCTCCCAAACCCTGACCCACCCAGAGCATTTCATCAATCATTTAGGACCCTACCTACTTGGCCTCTAAATCCTTAGACAACTGCCACTGTAACCACACACTTACCTTACATATTTAGCCTTTCACATCTGTGCAGCTGGACATTAAAATCTCAGAACATGTTATAGTGACTGCTGAAAAAGAAGGCATGGTTTGTCTTTTCCCTATTATTCTGCACATTTTGGAGAATGGTTTAATTTCACATACAATCTCCATTACTTAAAGAGCTGGGATTGGATTTTCTGGCTAGAAAGGCAGAGCTCACCGCCCCAATGGAAATGAAATGAGAGTGGAATCTGACTGTGATTACCAGTCCTTGCAAAATCCGGATTATTGTTACTTGACACCTGACTTCAGTGCAACAATGAATTTGCCACCCCAGGGCTATATATTCACTCAACCAATTCCTCATTCTTTTTGAATAATATAACAAAAAATTGCCTCTAAATCAATATAACTATTCCAATCATTAACATTTTTCACACCATTATACATAAACTGAACACCGTAACAGTCTTTTTTAGTTTGTTTCCTTACCTCAGAAAAACATTATTCATAGTATCACGTAAGTGGTTGGATGTTATGCTAAATCTTGTGAATTTGACATTCATCACTCTCAGTGGTGAGTTAACATAGGTATCATTATGCATATTACTCCTTTTAGGAGTCAGAGAAACATAGAAAATAAGACCAGGAGTTGGCCATTCAGCCCTCAAGCCTGCTCTGCCATTTATTATGATCATGGCTGATCATCAAACTCAATACACTGTTCCTGATTTTCCTCCATATCCTTTGATCCCTTTAGCCCCAAGTGCTATATCCAACTACTCTTTCTTGAGATCATAAATGTTTTGACCTCAACTGCTGTTAGTGGTAGCGAATCTCACAGCTTTAATCCCATGTGCTTTAATTTTACACATTAATCTCTTATATGGGACTTTGTCAAAAGCCTTCTAAATGTCCTCCACCTCCACTAGCACCCTCTCATCAATTCTATGAGTCACACATTCGAAGAGTTCCCATAGATTTGTCAAGCATGATTTCCTTTCCTAAATCCCTGCTGCCAGTGTCCGATCCTGCCACTGTTTTCCAAGTGCTCTGCACTTAAATCTTTTATAATTGACTCGAGACTTTTCCTCTACTGACGTTAGACTGACT
Source organism: Ginglymostoma cirratum (assembly GCA_024137785.1). NCBI lineage: Eukaryota > Metazoa > Chordata > Chondrichthyes > Orectolobiformes > Ginglymostomatidae > Ginglymostoma > Ginglymostoma cirratum. The sequence goes on from JAHRHZ010000049.1 coordinate 21,671,731, forward strand.
ACTCTATTATTCCCTGTTTTGTCTCTCCCTCCCTTTTCAAACAGAGGGTATACATTACCTTCTCTCAACCTGTAGGAACTTCCCAGAGTCTATAGAATCTTGGAAGATGAGCACCAATGCATCCGTTATTTCTCGAGTTACTTTCTAAAGTACCTGGGAAGTCGATGATCAGGCCCTGGGGATTTATCTGCCTTCAATCCCATTAATTTCCCCAAAACCATGTCCCTACGAATTGATTTCCTTCAGTTCCTCTCTCTCACTGAACCCTGTGTTCCCCAACATTTCTAGTAAGTTGTTTGTATCCTCCTTTGTGAACACATAACCGAAACATGTACTTAGTTGGTCAGACATTTCTTTGTTCCCCATTTTAAATTCCCTGTTTCTGACTGTAAGGGACCTACATTAGACGTTTTCAATCTTTTTCATGCTTAATGTTGCTAATGTTATTACTTATTGATATTGCACCACATTTTGGTGATACTGTTGATGTTATCCCACTGGTTAGTGATGTTGCTCATGTTGTTGATGATCTTTTCAGTATTTCCAGCACACGTGAGAGTCAAAATTGGCCTTTGTTCCTTCTTATTTCCTTACTGATTTCAAACTCGGTGATGTATGACCATAGATCTTCAGCTTTACTAACTACATTTACTACGTTCCAGGTCTGTTCATGTATGACATGGTCTGGCTGATACTTAAGCTTTCACCTCTCCTTTCTACTGTGTACATATGACATTCATTGCATGTAGACATGATTCTTCTGATGTCATTGTAGATGACATTCAGCACATTGTTGATCTGACTCTGAGCTTACACTTCTCCATTCCCATGTAGTCTTCAAATATCTTCTACTGAGGTTCTTCCTGCATTGTTTTGGGAATGATCATTCTGGATTCAACAAGAAGAACAGCTCCTGCTTACGAGATATCAAGTCGAATAGACCATTACTGCCATATTGTTGGCTGCATTGCACCTCATCAAGTCATTCCTGGATCACTTGTTGAGAAACCATCTGTAACTCTTCATTTTTCTTGCTTACTTCTCTAATTTGACACTGTCTCAGTCATATTATATTGACTAGGTAAAGGAATTTTATATCTAGACTTTTTCTTTCATGATTTAAGCTTCAGCTCTTTGCAACTGCTCGACCCTGGGATAACAGGACCATTTGTTTTGATGATGCTCGTTTCAATGATTTCTTTGCGTATCCCTCTGATTTGGGTTGTATCTAGTTCTTGGATCATCATTCCAAATTATGCTGTTAGAATGGCATTTCTTGGTTTCAAAGTATCTTTCCTTGGATAAACATTTTCCTTTAATTTTTTCAGCAAAGACCATCTGGTACTCAGGCTGACTCAGATGATGTTTCAAACTTTACATTTATAGATGCTGGAGATCTTGCTGACAGAACTGTTGCAGGTCTGGCAGCATTGGTGGGGAGAAAGCGGAGTTATTGTTTTGAATCCAGTAATTCTTCATCAGGACTGATAGCAGCTAGGAGAAAATGGTATTTATACTGAAGATGAGGCAGGGAGCAGGGGAATTTAAGCGGAAAGGTGGAGATGGAGCCCAGGGAGAGAAAGATGTGAAAGGGATATGCAAACTAGAAGATTATCAATTGTAGGCCAGGACAGAAGAGAAGCTGAATCAATAATAATGAGAGCTAAGTGAGGGAGAGAATGGGTAGGCTAAGTTGAAAGCAACTCATGTCATGTGATAATAGTACTAAGAGCAAGCGAGAATGGGCTGGTTGTGCTGACAGCAATCCATGTCATAACAGGACCAGGGTATGGAGTGAGTAAAAAGCATGGAGGGATGGAATCGAGCTCCTAAGTCATTGAACTTGAGGTTGCATCCAAGAGGCTGCTAGGCCAGTTAAATTCCACCAACAATTTCTGTTTAGATTTATTTCCCATCCACCTCCTGATTTAAATGACTGTGTATTTTCCCTGGAAGCTGTTTCTATCCCCACTGTGTCCTCAAATGCTCTGTAATTTTCCAGGGCATTGATGTTTTGATTTCTTTTCCTTCTCATTTACCCAGTTGCTTTCTGGTAATTTGTCGAATATGATAATATTCTGCATATAATTTTTCCAATCGATCCACATGTGGGATATTTCCTTCTGCCTGTGTACTTATGTGATCATTCACATTTCTTGCTCATCTTTATCTGTTTGGTGTGTACTGTTTTGTTGCTGTTTCACTGCAATGACCCTGCTGCCTTTCCCATGACTTAACTGGAAGATAGCAGTTCAGATAGTCAGCATCTTCATCAGTCGACTTGTGGCTTCATGTGTTTTGGCGGTGTCTACAGCCTGCAATATTGTGAGATTATACTATCCAATTAAATCTTTTGTATAGCAAAATAAGGTGATCAGCAGCTTTTCATCTGTCCTCTTAAGTATACATTTTTTTGGGTGGACTTTTTAATCCTGCTGTGAAATTGTCAACAGGCTCATCTGATTCCTGCCTTAGACCTTGAAATTTAAATTGGCAACTCCAATTATTTGAGATTGGGTGGAGATATGTGCTGAATTTTTCAAAAAATTAACTGTGTTCCTGTCATCTTCATTCAGCTCTCGGTTACTAAACAAGTTTAACATTTTCTCGCATGCTAACAAAAGGATGTAGCTGACCCTTCTATCTTCATAAGTGTCTTTTGGAAAGAAACTAAATGCCAGTCTAAATTTTTGTGTGAGCTTCTGTTATGCCTTCAAGACACAACTTCCTAATTATCATGGCTGGAGCTATTAATTAATGAGATGTCTATTTTGTTTTTGAAAGATTCAGTTTTTCTAAGTTCTCTGTCTAAAGGCACTAATTTGGGACTTTTAAAATTTCATTCAACATATTAAAAAAACAGTTTAGCTTCTTTACAAGTAATATAGCGACGTATGCTACCAGAGATGGCAAAGGAGGAGCACAGCTGTAAGCATGCAAACCACTATTTTGTGAGAATATTACAAAACAAAATTATTGCTATTTCAACAGCAATTTTATGATTTATATGAATAAAATGATTTTAAATACATATTAAATTTGCTTTATTTTAACAAAAGCAGATTACTTACCTTTCTTTAATTATACAAGTGATATCAGAAATGGACATGGTAATTTATGTGTGGGTGCAGATGCAGACAGGGTTCTTAATGAGTACCTTTCTGCATCATCCTCTTTTTCGTGAAGAAAGAGACAATCTAATTAAAGAGGAGTAGTGTGATGTATTGGATAGAATAAACATAATGAGAGGCAATTACTGGAGGTAACTGACAACTTTGATAACCTTGATAAATCACCAGGTTCAGGTGAATTGTACACTAGGCTGTTAAAAGAAGCAAGGGTTGATTCATTTTTTTTTAATTGTCATGTGTACCGAAATACAGTGAAAAGCTTTGTTTACAAGCAGTATAGGCAGATCACAGCTAACAAAGGAGGAAATGCTCTGAGGATAATCTTCCAATCCTTGTTCGATAGATGCAAGGCACCAGAGGATTGGCAGTCTATGAATGTTGGACCATTATTCAAAAAGGGTGCAAGGGAAAGGCCAAATAAAATTATAGGCCGGTCAGTCTGACTTCAATGGTGAACAGATTTCCAGAATCAATACTGCATATAGCATTAACAGTAACTTAGAAGGGCACAGATTAATTAGGGATATTTAGCATGATTTACATGCCTTACTAACTTAATTTAACCTTTTTGAGAAAGGAATGAGGAGGATTGATGAAGATAGTGCAACGGATGTTGTCTAGGTTTTTGAATTTTTATTGAATTCAATTTTCACCATCTGATATGACAGGATTTGAACACAAATGACCGGAGCATTACTCTGTCATTCTGTATTTATAGTGCAATGACATTATCTCCATACCACTGCCATTTGCCTGGGATTCTGGATTGCTAGTCCAATGACATTACCATTACCCACGACCCACTGCATCCCTGCCAAAAACAAAAGGATGTTGTCTACATGGATTTAGTAAGGCATTTGACAAGATCCCATATGGAATCATAAAGTCATACAGCATGGAAAGAGGCCCTTCAGTCCAACCAGTCCATACCAAACATAATTCCAAACTGACCTAGTCCCACCTGCCTGCTCCTGGCCCATATCCCTCCAAACCTTTCCTATTCATATAATCAACGAAATGTCTTTTAAACATTGTAATCGTACCCACATCCACCACTTCATCACGAAGTTCATCCCAATGTGAACCATCCTCTGTGTAAAAAAATTTGCCTCATGTCTTTTTTGAATCTCTTTCCTCTCACCGTAAAAATGTGCCTCCTAGTCTTGAAATTCCCCATCTTAGGGAGAAGGCAACAACCATCAACTCTATCTCTACCTCTCATTATTTTATAAACTTCTATCAGGTCACTTGTCAACCTTCTGTGCTCCAGTGAAAAACGTTCCAACTTATCCAGCCTTTCCCTATGACTCAAATCTTTCATTCTTGGCAACAGCCTGGCAAATGTTTTCTGAACTGTCTCTGGCTTGATAATATCCTTCAATGGGGCGACCAGAACTGAACACAGTACTCCAGAAAAGGCCTCATCAACGTCCTGTACAACCTCAACATGATTTCCCAACTCCTACATACAAAGATCTAGGAAATGAAGGCAAAAGTGCTAAACGCCTTCTTAACCACCCTGTCCACATGTGACGCAAACTTCAAGGGTTATATACCTCAAGCCCTCGGTCTCTCTGTTCTTCAACACTACCCAAAGCCCTACTTTTAATTGTATAAGTCCTACCCTTGTTTGTTTTACCACAATGTAATACCTCAGATTTATCCAAATTAAACTTCAGTTGCAACTCCTCAGTCCACTGACCCAATCGATTGTGATCTCTTTGTAATCTTAGATAACCTTCTACACTGTTCATGATAGCACCAATTTTGGTGTCATCCACAAACCTATTAACCATGCCTCCTATATTCTCATTTATATCTTTATCATTTATATAAATGACAAAAAAAATGGACCCAGCACCAATCTCTGTGGAACACCGCTGGTAACGGGCCTCCAGTCCAAAAGGACAATCCTCCATCTTCGCTCTCTGCCTCTAGCCATTAAGCCAATTTTGTATCCAATTGGTAAGCTCATCCTGAATCCCAACTGATATAACTTTACTAATTAGTCTACCATGCAAAACCTTGTCAAAGGCCTTACTAAAGTCCAAGTAAACAACATCTACCACTCTGCCCTCATTAATCTTTTTGGTTATTCCTCAAAAAACTCGATAATCAGGTTTGTGAGATATGATTTTTCTCACACCAAACCATGCTGACTATCCCTTATCATTCCTTCCTCTCCAAACGTATATGAATCCTATCTTTTAGAATCACCTTCAACAATTTACCCACCACCGAAGTCAGACTCACAGGTCTTTGATTCCCAGGCTTCTCCATTCATCTCTTAGTATTGATGATATAAATATTTCTGAAAGGGGCCACACAATTTCCTTGCTAACTTCCCACAATGTCCTGGGATACATTAGACCAGGTCCTGGAAATTTACCTAACTTTAAATTTTCTAAGACCTCCAGCACATCCTCTTTTGTCATGTAATGTGAACTGTTTTTAAAACGTTAATATTTATTTTCCTGTCTTCACTGGCCTCCATTTCTTTCTCCACAGTAAAAACTGACACAACATATTGATTTCATAGATAACAAGTGTAGAGCTGGATGAACACAGCAGGCCAGGCAGCATCAGAAGAGCAGGAAAGCTGACGTTTTGGGTCTGGACCCTTCTTCTGAAAAATCAGAAAAATTTTTCTGGAGAAGGGTCCAGACCGAAACGTCGACTTTCCTGCTCCTCTGATGCTGACTGGCTTGCTGTGTTCATCCAGCTCTACACCCTGTTATCTCAAACTCCAGCATCGGCAGTTCCTACTCTCTCATACTGATTTCATATCTCTCCCATCTCATGAGGTTCAGCACAAAGACAATCTCTTTAAGGGGCCCCACTCTCTCTCTAGTTGCTCTCTTAATGTACTTATAAAATCTCTTTGGATTATTCTTAACCTTATCTGCCAAGGCTATCTCATATCCCCTTTATGCTCTCCTGATTTCCCTCTTCGGAATGCCCCTACACGTTATATACTCTTCAAGATATTTACTTGATCCCGGTTGTCTTTATCTAATATATGATTCTTTATTATCTTTGACTAGAACTTCAATATCTTGATTTATACATTGTTCCTTAATCCTATGAGCCTTACCTTTCACTCTAACAGGAACAAAATGGCTCTGAATTCTCATTATCACACTTTTGAAAGCATCCCACTTGTTAGATGTTCCTTTGCCTGCGAACAGTCTATTCCAATCAACTTTTGAAAGTTCTTGTCTCATACCATTAAAATTTGCTTTATTCCAATTAAAAACTTTAACTCTAAGGTTTTGGAGTAGATTTGTAGCTCAGGCTGTGGGTGTTGAGGTTGGTTGGCTTGCCGAGCTGGTTTCTTGTTTCGCAGTCTTTTGTTACCATGCTGGGTAACATCCTCAGTGCAACCTTCGATGAAGCATCAGCGTGTTCTCCCGCCTGGTGTTTAAACTCTGGAGTCTGTTGAGATGGATTGCCTCACTTCCGGTTTTCCTTCATAGTGAAATGTATATGGGGTCGAGTTCAATATGTTTATTAATTGCATGCTTTGTGGAGTGCCAGGCTCCTAGGAATTCTCGTGCCTGTCTCTGCCTAGCTTGTCCCAGGATTTTGGTGTTGTCCCAGTCGAAATGGTGGTTCTCCTTGTCCACGTGGATTGAGATGAGTGAGTACTGGTCGTGTCTTTTTGTAGCCAGTTGGTGTTCATGTACTCTTGTTGTTAGTTTCCTTCCTGTTTGTCCAATGTAGTGTTTCTCACAGTCACTGCAGGGGATCTTGTAGATGACATTGGTCCTGTCCATGGCGGGGAGTGGGTCTTTAGTTCAGGTGAGCTGTTGTCGTAGGGTTGACGTGGGCTTCTGTGCTACCGTGATGCCCAGCGGCCGTAGGAGTCTGGTGGTGAGTTCCGACGTGTTCCTGATGTAGGGTAGTGTGATGAGTGTGTCGGGGCGTTTGGTATCTTTCTGATGTTGTCTGTGTAGGCATCTTCAAAAACACCCCCACCTCCCATTCTATCCTTCCTACAACATTGAGCTGTCAGTCCTGTCCTTCCCTCGATCAATTTTCTGCAATAGCAATGATGCCCCAACCCCATGTACCCAAACATGCCCTGAGTTCATCAGCCCTGCATTGAAATAAATGCAGTTTAATACTTCAGAGCTCCTTTCTAATTAACTTGCTCTTTTCAGATTCATAACCATCCTTATGTATCTATTCACAATGCTACCTCTCTAATAGTTCGCAGTCTCCCTTAATAGAAAAATCAAACCTCCCTGCCAGGACAACAAGGTGTAAAGCTGGATGAACACAGCAGGCCAAGTAGCATCAGAGGAGCAGGAAGGCTGACGGTTCGGGCCTAGACCCTTCTTCTCCCTGCCAGGATATTGGTTTCTTTCCAGTTCAGGTGAAACCAATCCTTTTTGAACAACTTCAATATATTTCTCTTGGTTTTTCCAAATACAGAACTCCACACCTGGAGAATTCATCCGCCAATTAAACAGAGTTTACAATCCAGAATATATGGGACATTAAAGAATATTACTTTGGAGCAGAGAATCATCATGAACAAACTACTTTCTGTTCACAAACGCCCTTGAAATAAGAGTGAGGCTTGGGGTTTGGCTGAATGCAAAGATGGACGTTAAGCAATGCATGTGCCCCCCCCCAACCAACGTACGTAACATATCCTCCTTAGTGAGCCGCAATAACACACCAACAAGTCGGGGAAATAAATGGGTGAGTATTATGACAGGTAGACCTTGCAGGGGATGTCATTTGACGCGGGTAAGGGATGAGGTTTGACCCTATCCAGGTGTACATGGGTCAGTAGCACTGAAGGCCTAAGTGTACTGAATGAAGATTAGAGCCGAGCAGGTCCCTATCGCTCCAACGTTCGCCAGTCAGCGGCTGAGCCGCGAGCCCGTCACCGCCACCAGCTCGCGCTTCTCGTCGACCCCATTCGCCCGACAGAGCAGCTGGAGTGCGCCTGCGCGGAAGCGCCGCCATTTTGGCCGTGCTGATAGTCTGATGTTGTAAGGAAGGCTGAGCCGAGGCCGAGCAGCGCGTCGCGAAATGGCCAATATCGCAGTGCAGCGAATTAAACGAGAGTTTAAGGAGGTCTTGAAGAGCGAAGAGGTAAGAGTCGCTCCCAACCTTACCTACCCTAATGTGTTTATACCTTCTCTCCTTGGTTGACTGGTTGCGGACAGGAGAGGAGAGTGCGGGGAGTTTCATGGTGATGGACACGGGACCGGGTGATGGACAGGCGCCAGAGGAGGTTTCGGGAAAGTCGAGGGAGCGTTTGCGGGGCTTACAATAAGTTATTTTAAAAAAAATGCTATTAATCTGCCGTTTATCAATGTCATAGCAATGGCGTGGTTGATGTAAAGCTCTTCAAGTGCCGGATTTTTTGGGAGGTCCGGGTGATACCTTGAACACTCAGGTTGTTGCTAAGCTTGTAGGCGTGTGACATTTTTCCACCACCATGCGAGACATCTACCTCCACATTAATTTTGTACACGGGTACATTTTGTACGGCTGAGTTCGTGGTGGATGGAATTGAGATGAACAATTTATTTCATGTTATTGCTAAGGTTTATTCTTGTACTTTCCTTTGTTTAGAAACCGTATTGGTATCGGATGACATCGTCTGGTTAGGTGATATCTGGTTTCCACAATTGACATTTGGTTGTTTTGCTGTGTTAACATGTTTTTCATTTCAGATATGCATTTGGTCCATCACATCAGCTTTTTTTTTAAACAGGAAAGGGAATGCAGGAATTCAGATCCGTGATAACGTTAAGCTAAACGGCTGTATAAAGTTTATCATAGTTATGAATTTAAATCTGCTTTAGGCGTACTGAGTTGGTCAAAAATTAGTTGTCTGCATATGGTGAGGCTCCAACTGACAACTTCTTTCCGAAGATTGCACTTTTTTCATCAGGTGTTGAGCAGCTGTTTTATCTTTTTGGAGGACTAGTACTAACTGTAGAACCTTTCGTAGTTTGCTGAAAGAATTCTACTTTTGAGCAATGAGCTTAGTCCCTACCTACTGTGAAAAGTTTTTGCAAATATCTTTTAATGTAGGTACTAGGTATGGGATTGCTTACATTAAAATTAGCATTGCACTCAACGAGTTGTATTAAGTGTTTTGAACTATTTCTTCAAGGGTGTAATAATTGCATATATTATTGATAACTGCAGATGTTTGATCAGTTATATGTTTACAAATAAAACATGTGACAGTTATGTTCACTAGGATTTTAACAGATTTGTTTGAGTATCTTCCTTATGATCTGATTGGGCCTTTGGCATGTGAGTGTCACTGGCAAGGCCAACATTTATTGCCTGGTCCAAATTGCCCTTAAAGATGGTAGGGTGCTGCCTGAGAATCAAAGGATCATTCAGTACAGAAGAGGCCCTTTGCTCCATCAGATCTGCACTGCCAAAAATACACTACTATATACACTAGTCCTATTTCCCCTTGCTAGTTCCATAGCCTTGAATGTTACGAGCTCTTGAAGTGTCGTCTAAGTACTTTTTAAAGCTTGTGAAGTTTCCTACCTCACCTAACCTGCCATGCAGTGTATTCCAGACTCTCTCCATCCTCTAGGTGAAAAAGGTTTTCCTCAAATTCCCTCTAAACTTGTTTTTCACTTCTAAAATTATGCCCCTTTGTTATAGATTCTTCGACCATCAGGAACAGCTGATTTTTAGTCGCCATGTCCGTGCCCTTCATAATTTTATACACCTCTATTAGGTCCCATCTCAATTTCTGTGCTCAAAAGAAAACAACACCAGGTTATCCAGCTTCTCTGCATAGCTGCAATGCTTCATCCCTGGCAGCATCCTGGTGAATCTTCTCTGCAGCCCCTCCAGTGTAATCACATCCTTTCTATAGTGTGGTGACTCGAACTGCATATGGTATTCCAGCTGCGGCTTAACCAAACTTCTATAAACATTTAATGATATCCCTGTTCTTATAATCAGTGTCATGACTGATAGAGGCAAGTGTCCCATATGCCTTTTAACTATCCTGTTAACCTGTCCCTCAGGGATTCGGGGACAAGCGCCAAAAGTTCCCTCTCTTATTCTGAGCTTCATTGTGTCCTGCCATTCATTGGGTACTTGTTCCTTGTTCCTTCTTCCAAAGTACATCACCTCATGTTTATTAGTGTTAAATTCCGTCTGTCACCGATCTGTCCATCTGACCATTTCATATCCTTCTGTGACTTAACACCTTCCTCCTCACAGTCAACTACCTAGATAACCTTTGTGCCATCTTCAAACTTACCTATCACCCTTCGCTTCCATGCACGTTTTCATCAACACCATTTTTGAATATCAAAAACAATAAGGGTCCCATTGCTGATCCTCATGGTATGCTACTGCACACTGGACTTCAGTCACATTAACAGCTTTCCATCAACACCAACTGTCTCTTGAGCTGCTACAGTTCATATGGCGTAGGTTCACCCATGATGACCGAAGCAGTTTCAGGATTTTAACCCAACAACAATGATAGACACATATTGCCATTCTAAGTCAAAATAGTGTGTGGCAGAGAGGAACTTGCAGGTGGTGTTCAATGCATCTGCGAACTGTATCCTCCCAGGTAGTAGAGGTTGCATGAATGGAAGTTGAAGGGCTTGTGGTGGTTATTGGTGTACATATTCTAAATGTAATGCTGCTTTGTCCTAGATTGTGTTGAGCTGCTTCTTAACTGTTTTGGAGTTGCATTTATCCAGGAAAAAGGAGTGTTTTCCATCACCCTCCTCACTAATCCCTTGTTGGTGGAAAGGCTTTGGGCAGTCAAATTGTCAGTCGCTTGTAGAATTCCGAGCCTCTGACCTGTTCTTATAATCAGTGTCTGATCATTGGTCATTGCCAAAATGTAGATGGCAGGAGTTTAGAAATGTCAATGCCATAAACCCCCAATAAGAAATGGTTAGATTCTGTTTGGAAATTATAATTGTCTAGCATTTGTGACACGAGTGTTGTTTTTCATTTATGCCTGAATTTGTCCAGATCTGGCTGCATGGAGGTGTAGTTGTTTCAGTATCTGAGAAATTGCAAATGGCCCTGATCAGAGAACTTACAATTTCTGACGTGTTTATTTGCGGGAATGTTAGTGATGGAACTGCTAAAGATATTTAGGGATGATTGACTGCCAAAAATAATTTTTTGTACGCTAGTTATGACTGCAGCCTATGGAGAGTGTTCCCTGAATTCCCATTGAGTTTAATTTTGCAGCAGCTCCTTAATGCCATGCTCTGCCTGATATAAAGGCAATGTTTGGCAGCCACTTGCCTTGCGTCTGAAATTCAGTTCTTTTGTAAATGTTTTGGCCAAGACTAATGACGACAGGAGCTGAATGGCCCTGGTTGAAACTCATCTAAACATTGGCGAGCAGCTTATTGTTGAGTAAGTCTTGTTTATACCATTGTCTTTGACACCATTCCATCATTGGTGCTGGTGATTAAGAGTAACCTTTTGGGGAAAATAATTGGGCTGATCGGATTTATCCTGATTTTTTGGTGGGCAGATAGTATATGGGATAAGTTTTCCATATTACTTGATATTTTTCTAATCGTTCAAGAATGTGGGAATTTGGTGGTGTTCCCATGGATGAGTTGCCCTTGTCCTTCTAAACAGTAGTGATAGTAGGTTTGGAAGATGCTAAGGAGCTTGGTGAATTTTTGCTGTGCATCTTGTAGATGGTAAACTTCACTGATGGAGGGAATAAATGTTGGTGGAAGTAATGTTAATCGAGAGGGTAGCTTTGCTCTAGGCGGCGTCAAGCTTCTTAGATCATAGAGTTATACAGCATGGAGACAGACCGTTCAATTCAACTTGTTCATGCTGATCTGAAATCCTAAACTGATCTAATTTCATTTGCCAGCACCTGCATCCCTAATTCTCTTTGTTTGGCAGTACTCCCCAGGGCCCTTCCATTAACTGTATAAGTCCTGCCCTAATTTGCCTTACCAAAACGCAACACCTCACATTTATTTAAATTTAACTCCATCTGCCACTCCTTGGCCCATTGGCTCATCTCATAGAGTTGTAGAGATTTACAGCACAGAGGCAGACCCTTTGGTATAACTCGTCCATGCTGACCAGATATCCCAAACTGATCTAACCCCATTTGCCAGCATTTGGCCCATATTCTTCTCAACCCTCCCTATTCATGTACTCATCCAGATGTCTTTTAAATGCTGTTATTGTACTAGCCTCCTCCACCTCTTCTGGCTGCTCATTCCATACACATACCACCCTCTGCTCCCTTTTATATCTTACCCCTCTCGCCTTAAACCTATGCCGTCTAGTTTTGGACTCCCCTACCCTGGGGAAAAGACATTGGGCTATTTATCCCATCTGTGCCTCATGTGATTTTATAAACCTCTATAAAGTCCTCCCTCAGCCCCTGACGCTCCAGGGAAAATAGTTCCAGCCTATTCAGCCTCTCCCTATAGTTCAAACCTTCCAACTTTGGCAACATCCCTGTAAACCTTTTCTGAACCCTTCCAAGTTTCACAACATCTTTCCTATAGCAGGGAGAATTGAATCCCAAAAGTGGCCTAACCAATGTCCTGTATAGCCGCAACATGAACTCCCAACTCCTGTGCTTAGTGATCTGGCTAAAGGGAAATTTACCAAAAACCACCTTTGCTACCCTGTCTACCTGAGACACCACTTTCAAGGGACTACGCACCTGCGCCCCTGGGTCTCTTTGTTCAGCAACACTGCCCAGGGCCTTGCCGTTAAGTCCTGCCCTGATTTGCCTTACCAAAATGTAGCATCTCACATTTATCTAAATTAAACTCCATCTGCCACTCCTCAGCCCGTTTGCCTATCTGATCGAGGTCCTGTTGTACTGTGAGGTAACCTCCTTCGTTGTCCAGTACACCACTTATTTTGGTGTCATCTGCCAACTTCCTAACCGTACCTCCTACATTTAAATCCAAATTGTTTATATAAATGACGAAAAGCAGTGGACCCAGAACCAATCCTTGTGGTACACCACTAGTGACAGGCCTCCAGCCTCATAACAGCCCTCTACCACCACCCCTTGTCATCTACTTTCAAGCCAATTTTGTATCCAGTTGGCTAGCTACCTCTGTATTCCATGTGACCTAACCTTGCTGATCTGCCTATCATGCAGAACAATGTCGAAGTCCATATCGACAACGTCTACCATACTGCCTTCATCAGTTGTCTTTGTCATTTCTTTAAAAAAACTCAATCAAGCTTAAGTGTTGTTGGACCTGCACCCATCCAGTCAAATGAGGAGTGTTCCCTCACACTCCTGATTTGTGCCTTATAGATGGTGGATGGGTTTTAGGGAGTAGGGAGGCGAGTTATGCGCTCACCACCTCTTGCAGCCACCATATTTATGTCACGAGTCCAATTGAATTTCTGCTCAATGGTAACCCGAAGGATGTTGGTAGTGGGGAATTCAGTAATGGTAATGACATTGAATATTAAGCGGGTTGGTGAAGTTGTCTCTTATTGGAGATGATCATTGCCTGGCTTTTGTGTGGTGTGAATGTTATTTGTCTCTTGTCAGCCCAAGCTTGGACGGTGTCCAAATCATGTTGCATTTGAACATGGCTCCTCAGATACTGAAGCAGTCAATGAATCATGCTGAACTTTGCGCAATCATTGGCAAATATACGTACTTCTGACCTTATGATGGAGGGAAGGTCATTGAAGCAGCTAAAGATGGTTGGGCCTAGGATGCTATTCTGAGGAACTCGTGCAGAGATGACTGACCTCCAACAACACTCAACCATTTTCCAATGTGCTAGGTATGATTCCAACCAGCAGAGAGTTTGCCCCTGATACCCATTGACTCCAGTTTTGCTAGGACTCCTGGAACATACTTGGTTGAATGATGCCAAAGGCTGTCACTTTGATCTCTGGAATTCTCCTGTCTGAACTGAATTGATCCAAGGCTGAATTGAGGTCAGGAGCTGAGTGGCCCTGGTGGAACCCAAACTGGGCATCACTGATCAGGTTATTGCTGAGCAGGTACTGCTTGATAACGCTGTTGATGACACCTTCCATCATTTTACTCTTGATCAAGAGTAACCTGATGGGGTGGTGATTGGCTGGGCTGGATTTGTAATGCTTTATGTATATAAGACATACCTTGACAGTTTTCCATGGCAGGTACTTGCCAGTGTTGTAACTGTACTGGAATAGATTAGCAAGTCAGAGTCATACAGCACAGAAATAGACAGTTCAGTCCAACCTGTCCATGCTGACCAAGTTTCCTGAACTAAATTAACCCACTTGCCTGCGTTTGGCTCTTATCCCTCTAAACCTTTCCTATTCACGTACTTATCCAAATGTCTTTTAAATGTTATAACTGTACCTGCACCTGCCACTTCCTCTGGCAGTTTATTCCACATATGAACCACCCTCTGTGAAAAGGTTGCTCCTCAGCGGCCTTTTCCCTTTTAAATCTTTCTGCTCTCATTTTACAAGTATGCCCCCTACATTTAGAATACCCTCAGGAAACGATCTTTACTATTCACTCTGTCCATGCCGCTCATGATTTTATAAACTTCTATAAAGTCATCCCTCAACCTCCAATGTTCCAGTGAGATAAGTTCGAGCCTTTCCCTATAGCTCAAACCCTGCAGTCCTGGTAACAGGCTGGTAAGTCTTTTCTGAGCCCTCTCCAAATTAATAATATGCGTCGTACTGCAGGGCAACCAGAACTGTACACAGTACTCAAAATTCTGGAACAGACATCTTCAGTGCTGTTGCTGGAGTGTTCTCAGGGCTCATAGCCTTTGCAGGATCCAGTGCCTTCAACTGTTTCTTGATGTCAAGTGGAGGAAATTGAACTGGCTCAAGACTGGTATCTGTAATACTGGGGACCACAGGAGGAGGCTGCAGTGGATCATGAGATTGGCACTTCTGGCTGAATTTTGCTGTGAATGCTTCAGCCTTGCCCTTTGCCCTGATGTTTTGGGCTCTTCCATTATTTGAGAATGGGTAAATTTGTGGAGCTGCCTCCTCCAAGTTTTTTAATTGTCCACCGCTATTCATGATTGTGGCAAAACTGCACAGTTTAATCTGATCTGGTTGTGGGATTGCTTAGCTCTGTATATGACTTGCTGCTTATGCTGTTTTGTAGTGTCATCAGGTTGACACCTTATTTTTAGGTATACCTGGTGCTGCTCCTAGCACGTCCTCTTTCACTCGTCATTGAACCAGGGTTGATCCCCCATATTGATGATAATGACTAAGCAGGGCCTACGCTGGGCTATTGATGACCCACAGGTTGTCATGGATGCCCAATTTTGAGTTGCTAGGCCTGTTCAAAGTCTGTCCCAGTTAGCGTGGTGATCATGCCACACAGCGCGATGGAGGGTATTCCCAATGTGGAGGTAGGATTTGGTCTCCACAAGGACTATGCGTTGGTCACTCTTACCAATAATCATGTACAGCTGCTGGCAGATTGGTGTAATGTCAAGCATGTTTTTTCCTTCACCACCTGGCGCAGCCTGGTCTAGCAGCTATGTCCTTTAGCTTGATCAGTAGAGCCACTCTTGCAGACGTGGAAATCTCCCACCCAAAGTACATATTGTGCCCTTGCCACCCTCCACACTTCATCCAAGTGTTGCTTGACATGGAATACTAATTCATCTGCCAATGGAGGATGGTATGTGGTAATCAGCAGAAGGTTTCCTTATCCATGTTTAACTTGAAGCCATGAGACTTCATGAGTTCTGGAGTCAGTATTGAGGACTCTTGAGGCAATTCCCACCTCTGTGTACCACTACCACCTCTGCTGGTTCTGTCCTGGTGGTGGGACAGGGCACACCCAGGGATGGTAATATTGTCTGGGACATCGTCTGTAGGCTTTGATTCCATGAGTATGGAATATGTCAGGCTGTTTCTTGATGAGTCTGTGAGATATCTCTCCAGATTTTGGTAAGGAGGACTTTGCAGGGTTGTCAGGGCTGCTTTTGTCATCCTTTGCAGTGCATAGTTGCCAGGTGGTCTATCCAATTTCATTTCTTTTTTGAAACTTTGGAGCAATTGATACAGTTGTGTGGCTTACTAAAGGGCAATTTGAGAGTTAATCATGTTGCTGTGACTCTGGAATCACATGGTAACCAGACCAGGTGAGGATGGCAGATTTCCTTTGCTGAAGGACATTAGCGAACCAGATGGGTTTTTCTGTCAATCAACAATGGTCTTAGGTTACTAATGGATTCTTGATTTCAGATATTTTATATTGAATTCAAATTCCACCATTTGTGCTGGCAGGATTTAAACTTGGGGCCCAGAACATTAGCTGAGTTTCTGGATTAATAATCTAGCAATAATATCACTTGGGTATCTGAATATTGTATAATTATCAACAAACATCCCAATTGTGACCTTATGATAGAGAACACGTGATCAATGAAGCAAGTGAAGGTGGTTGAGCCGATGTCTCTGTCCAGAGGTGATGACCTTGTGGCATTATTTTTGGACTGTTGATCCAGGTACGCAGGTAATGTTCTGGGGACCTGGGTTCGAATCCCATCGTGGCAGATGGTGAAATTTGATTCCAAAAAAAAATTCCATAATTAAGAGCCTGATGGCCGTGAAACCATTGTCAATTGTAAGAAAAACCCATCTGGTTCATTAATGTCCTTCAGAGAAAGAAACTGCCATCTTTACCTAGTCTGACCTGCATGTGACTCTAGACTCTCAGCAATGTGTTTGACTCTTAACTGCCCAACAGGAAACTAGTGATGGGTAATAAATGCTGGCCTAGCCATCGATGTTCTCATCCCGCGAATGAATAATAAACATCAGAGATGTCCTGGATCCGTGATGATTGGCCAAGGAAGAGGACTGTGATTGTTGGCAATGTTGTAGCTAATCTGAATTATGTTTTGCAAACCATGTGACTAGTCCTGGATCACCAGTTTTCGGAATGATAGGGATGTTGACAGGACTTGCAGCCTTTTGCTGTATCCAGTACCTTCAGCCACTTCATGATATCATATGAAGTTTGGGATCCAAAATGATGGTGTTCTTTGGAAGAAACTGAGATGCAACATGCACTGACTACTTTTGAAAGAAAAAGGTTGCAAAAGCTTCAGCCTTATCCTGTGCAATGACTTGCTAGGCTCCCACTACTAGGTTCGTTTTTCAGAGACCCTCACGGACTTGATGCAAAAGCAAGACACTGACCTGGTTACAAAAACACAATCCTTTATTATTAAGCAAGTACAAGCTGCGGAGGATCGCTGTACGCTACCCGGCGCAGAGTGCTGAGTATCGTGAGCGATTCTCCCTGAACAGGAGACAGTCCCTGCTCTTTTACCCTTGGAATAGGTGGATACATAAAACAATTACTGCATCTGAAACATCATGAGTATGTGGTCACGCTGCTATAAGAGAGAGAGATGAAGGGTCTAGGCCCGAAACGTCAAGCTTTCCTGCTCCTATGATGCTGCTTGGCCTGCTGTGTTCATCCAGCCCCACACCTTGTTATCTGCTATAAGAGAACTGGATACAGCTTTGATCGTCACGAAGTGTATGATAATGACAGGATGCGATTTCAAGTGGTGACAACTGCCTGGCGCAAAGGTCACTGACGTGGCCATTTCAGCAGAAACAGGTAGGCGGCAGTGTGGGTAGAGCAAATGGGTTAACCTCTCAGAGCCATAAAGATTACAGAGGCTAATGCTTTTTGTGTTTACAGAAGTTTTACACCCCTACAGATGTTTCACACCCTGTCCTATTTGGGCAGGAAGTTGAGACAGTGTCCACATACCTCTGTATAAGGAGCATAAAAATTCATGGGATGTTAACCCATTAACATCTCATTTCGTCCTTTTATCATTCCATGATGACCTTTATCGGGGCCGAGAAGGGAGCTACTAGTCTGTCGGTAATAATCCTGTAACAAGAGTTCAGGCATACCAGGAGCACACAGCAAACAATTACGACAATCAGTAAGACAACCAACCCATGCAGCCCCAAGAATCTCCCAGAAGCCATCCTGCTCCTGTCCGGGGCTCTTTTCTGTACTGGTCCAACTGACACTGTATGGCCTGGATAGCTTGAGTAATATTATAGGATTCATCGGTAACATGGGTAATGCATTTATCCCCTATAATCATATGTACTCCTCCTTGTTGAGCCAACTGATAGGCTACTGCATACTGGGTTTGCTGACCATAGAGCCGAAGTTTGGCTAATTCTTGATTTACTGCTTCCAATGCCAACATTGTGCTATTTCCCAGGACGGCGAGTCCACACATAAGGTAGTTTTGGTTTTTAGCGGACACCATCCCTGAGGAGACTCCCAAAGTGACAGTTCCCAGGGTGACCAGACCCTGCCACTCAGCACAAAACTCCTTGCTTATGGAGCGTGTGACAATTCGTCATTGAGTATGTGCTCGTTGGGCGTCTCAGGGTCCCTTGTCCCCAATGGTCCCAACAGCAAACAGCACCGGTAAAGTTGGAGTAGCACTGAGAAGGAAAACGAATCCTTGCTTAGCACGGTAGCAGGTAATGGACTCACGTACTACCTTGTAACTATTCCAGGAAGATTGACCCTTAAATGGTTGGAAGTCCGAGGAGTGAAACGGAAACATCCCATACCCCGTTTCTACATGGGTGCCATTACAACTCCCACAAGTCCACTGTATGCCTGAAGTCACATTTACCAGGTTTGATTCCAAACAGGGGCAGTTCAATAGCCCTCCTTTCATTGTACACACTGACGGGGCCAGGAAGCATCATGGGGATGGTTGGTGACGTTTACTAAGGCATATACACAACAACTTCCAGTACCATTTAAAACAAAGCGGATAGCTGTTAGGATCCGTACAGTTGGCTCTTTCCTTCCCAGACTTAGGTTTAGTTCCTGTACAATTGGAGGGGCCGTTACCTATCAATTCCACACATCGACCCTGCACACCCCTCCTCCAAGTTCCTTCCTCCCCCTTGGCAAGGCTCACCAGAATAATCTACTTCATAGAGTTGGTGAGGGTTCTATCCTGGGGTTGCTACAAATAAAGCCTCTACAGACTGTGCTAGCGGATAACACACTGTTCGATTACCATGCTGTTGGATATGTGTCTTTAATAAAACAAATTGCCCTCCAACCCACGCACGGTCAGAACAATACTTAGTCCAATATTATTTTCAAGATGGTGAGGGAACCCATCGTTTACAGCCACTTAGGTGGATCCAGCGATGCTGCCCTTTGACTTTAAGTGCTGTCAGAGTCTGGAGAAGCACTTGAAATGGCCCCTTCCACCTTGGTCCAAGCTTGGGACGATCCCAATCTCGAATGAGCGCAAAATCTCCTGTCTGCGGTCACGAAGAGCAATTCTGATCCTCGAGGTCCTGGTCTGATATCTGCGAAGGTGGTCCGAAGGCACACTTTACCTGTGAATGGAGAAACTTTAGAGACGACATTAGCTGCTGGAAGTACCTTTGCATTTTCTCACCCATAACATTCAAGTCTATTTGAGTGGGTGGGCTGGTATTGGCATCCCAGGGTGTCCTACTGGGTCGACTGTAGACTATCTCTGCCGTCGAGAGTCCAGTAGTGGAGTGGGGTGTTATTCTCATGTAGTACAGAGCTAGGGGCAAAACCTTTAGCCAGTTAAGGCCGGTTTTGGATGTTAGCTTAGTCTGTTTAGCTTTGAGAGTTCCGTTAGCTCTTTCCACTATCCCTGCCACCTGGGGGTGGTAAGCACAGTGGAATTGTTGTTGGATGTGTAACGCATCACACAACTCCTTATTAATCTTTCCTACAAAGTGGGGGCCATTATCCAAACTAATTTGTCGAGGCACTCCAAACCTTGGTATTCAGTTAATAACAATTTTACCACCGTCGAGGCTTTGTTATTTGTCGTTGGGAAAGCCTCTATCCATCTACTGAATACATCAACAATCACAAGACGATACTTATAGCAATGTACACGCGGTAATTCAATAAAATCTAGCTGAATACTTTCAAACGGTCGGCCTGGCAAGTGTGTTCTTCCTGGTGAGCATCTCACGCCCTGACCAACGTTGTTTTGCTGGCATGTCAGACATGATGCTATGTGAGACTGGGCTGCCTCAGCCAGTTGGGGGTGCCACCAGGCACGGAGCATGATACCACTTATTCCCTCCTTGCCAAGGTGGGTATCAGAATGAAGGCAATCAATGAGCAAAGGCAACAAAGCATCAGGTATACCCACTTGGCCGATTGGAATAACCCAAAGGTCTGACGATGCAGAATGTGAACATCCATGCACCTTCCAAATGTCCTTTTCAGAGGCAGGGGCGTCCCCCTGCCAGCGCTGAACAATGACAATGTCTGGCATGTCCGGCATGTTCGCAGCAGGCGACCGATTTGTCACCTGCTCGCTCAGAGGGCACAATAAATGTTTGATCTGCAGCAGCCTGTTTAGTGGCCTGATCAGCCTGAGCGTTGCCTTGAGCAACTGCAGAGTCACCGGAGGCATGGGCAGCGCATTTGATAATAGCCAGTCGTTTAGGGAGAAGGATTGCCTGGAGAAGGTTTGGACATACAAAGAATTCTGGATGGGCGTGCCCGAGGATGTTATAAACCCGTGCTGAGACCATAACTGGCCGAAGTCGTGGGAGACGCCAAAGGTATACAGAGTGTCAGTGTAAATATTCGCTGACTTCACTGAGGCTAGCATGCAAGCACGGATGAGGGCAAGAAGTTCTGCTTTCTGAGCAGACACCAGGGGGTCAAACGCCGCCAATTCTAATGTGGAGGCGGTGTCGACAATTGCGTATCTGGAGAGGGGGAGTACCCAAGGGGGTCACGGAGGAACTGCTGTCAATAAACAAGATAAGGTCCGGAGAAGGGAGAGGGATGTCCATAAGGTCGAAGTGGGGAGAGGTTAGAAATCGGTTCCTTAGTAAGCAGTCATGTGGGGGCTCTAAGACCTCATCCGGGGGGGGGGGGGGAGCTCAAAAATGTGGCTGGGTTAACAGTGGAGCAGAAAGAGAACGTCAAGAGGGGATTGTTAAGGAGGGCTACTTCGTAGCGGCTTAAACGCACCTATGTAAGGTGTTGAGTCTGGTGGGAGGTGAGGAGGGCTACAATGGCATGTGAGGCATAGACGGTAAGAGGCTGGTGGAGAGTAACGTTAGAGGCCGCAGTGACTAAAGAATAAATTGCAGGAAGAATCTGAGAACAAGGAGGTAATCCCAGAGCTACAGAGTCCAGGTGGGTAGAGCAGTGGGCAACCGGTTGTTTGCGATCGCCATGAGTCAGTGTCAAGACTCCAGTAGCACATCCATCTAAAACATTAACATATAGCTGGAAAGGCCTGTCATATAAAGGGCTTCCCAAAGTCAGGCCGCAGCAAGGGCTGCTTTTAAGTCTGTAAAGGCTGACTTTTGTTCTTCAGAGAGGGTGAAGGTTTTTGGGGCTTTACAAGAAGCCAAAGGGGTCAGTAGTTTAGTGAGTAAAGCTACATTAGGGAGCCATAGTCGACAGTAATTAACCAATCTTAAAAAGGCCCTTATTTGCTTTGGGGTGCTGGTGGTCAAGGGGGTCATAAGAATAGGTGAAATACTTTCAGGGGTGAGCGTTCGCTCTGAGGCGCTGAGTAGAATTCGTAGGAATAGTACGTGCCGCTGGGTATGCTTAACCTTTGCGGCGGGCACAACATATCCCCAAGCTGTTCGAGTATAAAAGTCTTACCTCGCGTGACTGTGGCCTTTCAGTTGTTTCAGCGTCGGGAGTCCGGAAGGAGGCGCGAGGGCAGCCTGGGAAGGTAAGCTTTTCCTTTTAAAAACTTACCTTGTGAATAGGCGGAGCACGCGCTGAGCAGGAGCGGATACGGGACGGCTGAGTAAGTGAGTGAATATATTTGGGTGGTTGCTTTACCCGAAACACTACTTGGGTAGTGTCTCCCACCTCCTCTAACCAGGGAAGGTTCTGAGTGCCGATTTGGTAAGTTACTAGTTTTTTTTTCCCAATAGTCTGTTTTTGGGAATTCAGAACAATGGGAATGGATGTTAGGGCAGTTGCATGCTCCTCCTGTAGAATGTGGGAGGTAAGGGTCACCACTAGTGTCCCTGCTGACTTCATCTGCGGGAAGTGCACCCGACTCCAGCTCCTCGGAAACCGCATTAGGGAACTGGAGCTGGAGCTGGATGAACTTCGGATCATTCGGGAGGCTGAGGGAGTGATTGAGAGGAGTTACAGGGAGGTAGTTACACCTCAGGTACAGGAAAAAGGTAGATGGGTTACAGTGCAGGGATCCCCTGTGGCCGTTCCCCTCAATAACAAGTATACTGTTTTGGATACTGTTGAGGGGGACGACTTACCAGGGGTAAGCCATGGGGTACAGGTCTCTGGCACAGAGTCTGTCCCTGTTGCTCAGAAGGGAAGGGGGGAGAGGAGGAGAGCATTAGTCATGGAGGACTCCATAGTTAGGGGGACAGATAGGCGATTCTGTGGGAACGAGAGAGACTCACAGTTGGTGTGTTGCCTCCCAGGTGCCAGGGTCTGTGATGTCTCGGATCGTGTTGTCGGGATCCTTAAGGGGGAGGGGGAGCAGCTCCAAGTGGTGGTCCACATAGGTGGGAAAAGGGACGGGGATGTAAGGCAGAAATTCAAGGAGCTAGGGTGGAAGCTTAGAGCTAGAACAAACAGAGTTGTTATCTCTGGTTTGTTACCCATGCCACATGCTAGCGAGGCGAGGAATAGGGAGAGAGAGCAGTTGAACACGTGGCTACAGGGATGGTGCAGGAGGGAGGGATTCAGATACCTGGATAATTGGGGCTCATTCTGGGGTAGGTGGGACCTCTACAAATGGGATGGCCTGCACCTGAACCAGAGGGGTACCAATATCCAGGGGGGGAAATTTGCTAATGCTCTTCGTGAGGGTTTAAACTAATTCAGCAGGGGGATGGGAACCTGAATTGGTGCTCCGGTGTACAGGAGGTTGAGAGTAGTGAGGTCATGAATAAGGTTTCAAGGTCACAGGAGTGTACGGGCAGGCAGGAAGATCATTTGAAGCGTGTCTACTTCAATACCAGGAGCATCTGGAATAAGGTGGGTGAACTTGCAGCATAGCTTGGTACCTGGGACTTCAATGTTGTGGCCATTTCGGAGACATGGATAGAGCAGGGACAGGAATAGTTGCAGGTATCGGGGTTTAGATGTTTCAGTAAGATCGGGGGAGGTGTGGCGTTGTTAGTCAAGGATAGTATTACGGTGGCAGAAAGGACGTTTGATGAGGACCCGTCTACTGAGGTAGTATGGGCTGAGGTTAGAAACAGGAAAGGAGAGGTCACCCTGTTGGGAGTTTTCTATAGGCCTCCGAAAAGTTCCAGAATTGTAGAGGAAAGGATAGCAAAGATGATCCTGGATAGGAGTGAAAGTAACAGGGTAGTTGTTATGGGGGACTTTAACTTTCCAAATATTGACTGGAAACGCTATAGTTCGAATACTTTAGATGGGTTTAGTTTTTGTCCAATGTGTGCAGGAGGGTTTCCTAACACAGTATGTAGATAGGCCAACAAGAGGCGAGGCCACATTGGATTTGGTACTGGGTAATGAACCAGGCCAGGTGTTAGATTTGGAGGTAGGTGAGCACTTTTGGTGATAGTGACCACAATTCGGTTACGTTTACTTTAACGATGGAAAGGGGTAGGTACATACCGCAGGGCAAGAGTTATAGCTGGGGGAAAGACAATTATGAGGCGGTTAAGCAAGACTTAGGATGCATAGGATGGGGAAGGAAACTGCAGGGGCTGGGCACAATTGAAATGTGGAGCTTGTTCAAGGAACAGCTACTGCGTGTCCTTGATAAATATGTGCCTATCAGGCAGGGAGGAAGTGGTCGAGCGAGGGAACCGTGGTTTACTAAAGAAGTTAAATCTTTTGTCAAGAGGAAGAAGGAGGCTTATGTAAAGATGAGGCATGAAGTTAGGGCGCTTGAGAGTTATAAGTTAGCCGGGAAGGACCTAAAGAGAGAGCTAAAGAAGAGCCAGGAGGGGACATGAGAAGTCTTTGGCAGGTGTGATCAAGGAAGACCCTAAAGCTTTCTGAGATAAAAGGTACTGCAGATGCTGGAGAATCCGAGATAACAAGCATGGGGCTGGATGAACACAGCAGGTCAAGCAGCATCATAGGAGCAGGAAAACTCGACGTTTCGGGCCTAAACCCTTCATCAGAAATGGGGGAGGGGAAGAGGGTTCTGAAATAAATAGGGAGAGAGGGGGAGGCGGATAGAAGATGGATAGAGGAGAGGATAGGTGGAGAGGAGGCAGACAAGTCCAAGAGGCGGGGATGGAGCCAGTAAAGGTGAGTGTAGGTAGGGGGGTAGGGAGGAGATAGGTCAGTCCAGGGAGGACGGACAGGTCAAGGGGGCGGGATGATGTTAGTAGATAGGAGATGGGGGTGTGGCTTGAGATGAGAGGAAAAACAGGTTAGGGAGGTAGAGATGAGCTGGGCTGGTTTTGGGATGCGGTTGGGGGAGGGGAGATTTTGAAGCTTGTGAAATCCACATTGATGCCATTGGGCTGCAGGGTTCCCAGGCTGAATATGATTTGCTGTTCCTGCAGCCTTCGGGTGGCATCACTGTGGCATTGTAGGAGGCCCAGGATGGACATGTCATCTGAGGAATGGGAGGGGGAGTTGAAATGGTTCGCAACAAACAACTGCACCTCCCAGTCGCGAACCATT
>JAHRHZ010000049.1:21696634-21710428 GCA_024137785.1 Ginglymostoma cirratum
TGTTGCGAACTGAGCGCAGGTGTTCTGCAAAGCGGTCCCCAAGCCTCCGCTTGGTTTTCCCGATGTAGAGGAAGCCACAACGGGTACAGCGGATGCAGTATACCACATTGGCAGATGTGCAGGTGAACATCTGCCTGATGTGGAAAGTCTTCTTGGGGCCTGGGATTGGGGTGAGGGAGAAGATTTGGGGGCAGGTGTAGCACTTCCTGCGGTTACAAGGAAAAGTGTCGGGTGTGGTGGGGCTGGAGGGGAGTGTGGAGCGGACAAGGGAGTCGCGGAGGGAGTGGTCCCTCCGGAAGGCGGGTAAGGGTGGGGAGGGAAAAATGTCTTTGGTGGTGGGGTCTGATTGCAGATGGCGGAAGTGTCGGAGGATGATGCGTTGGATCCGGAGGTTGGTGGGGTGGTATGTGAGGACGAGGGGGATTCTTTTTTGGTTATTATTGCGGGGACGGGGCGTGAGGGATGTGTTCCGGTATCCCTGGTAATTATAGACCAGTGAGCCTTACTTCGGTTGTGGGTAAAGTGTTGGAAAGGATTATAAAAGATAGGATTTATAATCATCTAGAAAGGAATAATTTGATTAGGGATAGTCAACATGGTTTTGTGAAGGGTAGGTCGTGCCTCACAAACCTTATTGAGTTCTTTGAGAAGGTGACTAAACGGGTGGATGAGGGTAAAGCGGTTGATGTGGTGTATGTGGATTTCAGTAAAGTGTTTGATAAGGTTCCCCACGGTAGGCTGTTGCAGAAAATTCGGAGACATGTGATTGAGGATGATTTAGCAGTTTGGATCAGAAATTGGCTAGCTGGAAGAAGACGGTGGTGGTTGATGGGAAATGTTCATCCTGGAGTTCAGTTACGAGTGGTGTACCGCAAGGATCTGTTTTGGGGCCACTGCTGTTTGTCACTTTTATAAATGACCTGGATGAGGGCATAGAAGGATGGGTTAGTAAATTTAGGGATGACACTAAAGTCGGTGGTGTTGTGGATAGTGTTGAAGAATGTTGCAGGTCACAGAGGGACATAGATAAGCTGCAGAGCTGGTCTGAGAGGTGGCAAATGGAGTTTAATGCGGTAAAGTGTGAGGTGATTCACTTTGGAAGGAGTAACAGGAATATATAGTACAGGGCTAATGGTAAGATTCTTGGTAGTGTGGACGAGCAGAGAGATCTCAGTGTCCATGTGCATAGATCCCTGAAAGTTGCCACTCAGGTTGATAGGGTTGTTAAGAAGGCGTACGGTGTGTTAGGTTTTATTGATAGAGGGATTGAGTTTCGGAGCCGCGAGGTCGTGTTGCAGCTGTACAAAACTCTGGTGCGGCCGCATTTGGAGTATTGCGTACCGTTCCAGTCGCCGCATTACAGGAAGGAAGTGGAAGCATTGGAAAGGGTGCAGAGGAGATTTACCAGGATGTTGCCTGGTATGGAGGGAAGGTCTTATGAGGAAAGGCTGACGGACTTGAGGCTGTTTTCGTTAGAGAGAAGAAGGTTAAGAGGTGACTTAATAGAGACATACAAGACGATCAGAGGATTAGATAGGGTGGACAGTGAGAGCCTTTTTCCTCGGATGGTGACAGCTAGCACGAGGGGACATAGCTTTAAATTGAGGGGTGATAGATATAGGACAGATGTCAGAGATAGGTTCTTTACTCAGAGTAGTAAGGGCATGGAATGTCCTGCCTGCAACAGTAGTAGACTCACCAACTTTAAGGGCATTTAAATGGTCATTGGATAAACATATGGATGATAATGGAATAGTGTAGGTTAGATGGGCTTCAGATTGGTTTCACAAATCGGTGCAACATCGAGGGCCGAAGGGCCTGTACTGCGCTGTTCTATGTTTTATGTAAGAGTGGAGAGCGTTCAAAAGTCGGTTAGTATCCGCAATATTAGCGGATTCTGATGGACTTGCTAAAAGCAAATCGTCAATATGATGGATAACCTTGGAGCCATCCAAGAGTTGGACATCTTGGAGCTGGCGGTGCAAGACCTGAGAAAATAGGGTGGGTGAGTGAACAAACCCTTGGGGGAGACGAGTCCAGGTATACTGCTGGCCCTTAAAAGTAAAGGCAAACAGATACTGAGACCCCTTATCTCAGGGAATAGCAAAGAATGCATGTTGCAAGTCCACAAGGGTCCACACATGCATCCGAAGGGATGTTACTAAGGATAGTGGCAGGATTAGGGACAATTGGATGTAAGGGTTGGACTATCTTATTTATTTGTCTGAGATCCTGGACCAGTCTCCATTCCTGGCGGCCAGTTTTAGGGACGGGCAGAATATGAGTATTGCAAGGTGATTGGCAAGGGACTAATATACCTTGTTGGAGGAAGGAATCTATCAAGGAGGTTATTCCGTCCACTGCCTCAGGTTTGAGAGAGTACTGAGGTATTGAGGGTAAGGATGCTTCCGGGATGACCTATGTTTTTATGGGGGTGACCGGAGTATATCCCACCTCATGCGTGGAAGCAGACCACTGGTCTGGAGGAGGCTCCTCAGAGGGGCTATGATGAGGGTGGTGGTGACGCAATGGCCCAGACACAATAAAAGGATCGCGATAATATGTAATGAGACCATCAGCCAACTGTTGTGGAGAACCCTTCACATCCGGGTCTGACTGTTGGATCAAGCAGTGCGCCAAAAGTCCCAAGGACTTAGCCTTATAGCCAGTATGCACAGTCAGTGTGAGGTGAGGGGACACAAGACCCGATTGGTGCCATAGGTGGGGCGGCACCTCCACCAGAAACGCTGATCATTCCTTTTCTTCAATAAATCCTATAATAGTAACAGCTAAACATGATCCTAGATAGGGGGCGTAAATAGCAGCCAATTCCAGGGAGGCGCCCGTAGGGTCATAGCACAAGGTAACGTGAGGGCTAAGGACCTGTAGAGGAGGGGTGAAATCTCGAGGAGATGAGTCAGTTGTCCACCATTGTGGCGATCGATGAACCCAAAACTGTCGCTTAATCGGGTCACTTTTTATGCTAATGCCTTCGTTGAGACAGAGAATTTCAATTTGAAGAAGGCACAACAAATCTCTCCCCACTAAATTAACTCCCAAACTGGGGGTCTGTGCAAATTGAATAACACAAGTTTGAAGGCCAAATTGGACTGCCAACGGTTCTGTTAAAGAGTAGGCATTTTCCTGCCTGGTAAGCCTGCTAAGACTCGGAGGCGGGTGAGAGCTTAAACTCATATCGCTGTACTCATGAAGCATCCAGCGTAGATTCTGTGGCCCCAGTATCTATCCTAAAGGGAATTGCTACACCCTGTACAGTTAGATTAACAATTGGTTCATCCTCCGGATCTCTAGTTAAAACGGGCAAAATATGGGGCGAAGGTAGTCAGCCCGAAAAAGGGTTACTAGTGGAAAAAGGTTGCCTTCGTCCCTGGGGTCTCCCTTGAGGTAGATTTTGAGGACAATCTCTCTTCCAGTGATCCCGACTGCCGCAGTTAAAACATCCCTGGGCAGAGCGGGGTGTTCTGCCTCGCGGTGGAGTGAGTGCGTATGGCAGTCCATATTTAGGAGCAGTAGGACTATTTGGATGGGTGACATAACTGTTACCGTAATTGTCGACTCAGCCAGGGACACCGTACTGGGGTTCCATTTGATACGCCCTCGCTAATTCAAAGTCCGATGCTAGAGGGGCTGGGTTTCTGGACCTGGGTTGGCGTGGGAGACGCTGCAGCATGTTATACTTAACCTTGGTCAGTTTGGATTCCTTAGCAGTGTTCCAGTAATAAGTGAAGGCTCTTCTCATCTGGGGACAAGTATTATCTGGCCAATCCACGTTATTAGTACGAAGGCCGTTGCCACAGCCTCAGGTATACACTACAGCAAAAGAGCATTGAACTAGGGTGAGGGATTCCCTGCAATGTAAGCAGTATCACCAGCATAGGTGGAGCAGAAACGGTCCCAGAAATCAGGGCTGTCCTCCCCGGGTTTGGGTTTGCACTCTAGCACCTTGGTAACATCTATCGGCTGCTGTAAGGTTCGCTTAAGTACGTTTTTAATGGTTTGTCGTCAAACACCTTTAGCCACGAGATCTGTAAAAGCATCCCAGTCTTGGGGAGCTGGGTTTCCGAGGTGGCCTTTCCACCTAGTACATTCACTAGGGGTAAGGGCCATACAGCACAGGCTGAAGAGGTCTTGGTGGGGGGGGGGGCTTGGTACATCTGAATAGTCCCCAGGATGTAGTCTATGAAGTCGTCAGGATTAGTCTTTTGATCAGGGCCCCTTGACATAATTAAACATATCTCTTGCGGTTTCCAAGGGGTGTAGACTTGCATGGTATTTTGACCCCCCTGTGGTCGGTTCGGGTGAGGGACTGTGCGATTAGGAAATTGTTGATGAATTTTCTTACAGGGGTCCTTCTTTAGGGGACGGTTATCCGAGGGTCCCTCCCACACACCGTCCTCAGATTCATCATCCTCACATCCTCAGTCCCGTTCACAGGCAATCATTAGTCTTCATTACTTGCAGAATCGCGAGGAAACAGTAGAGAGGCACTCGAGGGCCGAGAAGAATGCACGTGGGGCTTACGTTTTTTCAGTTCCCCCTGTGAGTCTTAGAAAGATCATGTCCCCCCTCCTTTGCCCTACTAGCTGCTTTTCTTGTATCCTGTTTTCTGTTTGTCTGTTTAGTTTTCGACCTAGTATGACAGGAGATAGGGTCCGTGAATGGCCCCTGAATCGGATGCATGGCAGAAGTACAAGCTGTGGGTTCATCAGGAGAATCATGTGGGCTAGTTACTGAAGGACCTGGAGATTCTATGGCAGGAGTTTTTTTTTGGGCTTGGTCAGCATACGGTGGTGGTAGTAAGGACACATGCGATTGCTGGGGCTCATGGTGGTGTTGGGATGCCCTTGGGTGTTGGTTGATCAAAGACTGGTAGGGTTGTGGAGGAGGTAGTGGTCCTGGTGGGGCAGAGGGGAGCCTTCTCCAGTCCTCTTTGTCTTCCTCTTCTGTGTCGTTACTTTGGAACAACATTGGCATGCCAGATATGTCAGCAGGTACCTCCAATTTTGTCTTTTTCATCAAGTCGGCCTGCCGCTCTAATCCCTGTTCTCTGTTTCGTCTTTCCCTTTCCAGCCTTTCTTTTTTAACTCTTTCCCTTTCATTCATTTCATGATCCTCACACTGCAGCTTTAAAACCTCCCAGGTTTTCGGTTTCCCCTCATTATCACAGGCGCTAATCCCTCTTCTACGTGCGTTATCCACCCAACTGGTCAGTTTTGCTTTCTCAGTCAGCTCCTCAGCTCTTTTTCTCCAGGATGACATTAAACCTTTCCATTTGCTTCCCGCATTACATTTCCAAATGGCCTCTTTGGCTTTAATACATTGATCTACATCCAAGTTCCCTCTATTGGCCAAATTTCACTTCCCAATTTCTTATTTAGGCATGCCGACAGAAGTCTGAACAGTTCTTCATTTTCGGGGTCATCCCGACGTAACTGATGCAAAGGGGTTCCGACACCCGACCTATCCAAAATCTGTCCCGTTGTAACGCTTGAACTTCTTACTTATCTCTATATACTAGCCCAGTGTCCTTGGTCTCCACACCCACTTCAGGGTCCCGACCTTCGCGTGGGGGATTTCCCCTCAACAATCGGTCTAAGGCAAGGTGGTTGAGACAGACACTGTAGTTATCCTTTACGTTAGGTACTACATTCCAGGGACTTGAACCCCAGTATTGGAGGCCCTATAACCTCCGAATTCCCGACAGTTACTGTTGGGAGGACTCTAACCTCCATCTGTACTGACCTGGGGACTCAAACCCCGGGCACCGGGGGACTCTAACCTCCCAGAATTAGTTTGATATAGCCCTGGGGGCGCTAACCTCCAGGCATAGGATCAATCAGTGTTCAAGATCGTGAGTCGCTTCAGGGTTCCGTCAGTACAGAGCCACGTAGGGACGAGGGGTCACGAGTGGTAGGTTAGTGAGAGAGATCAAGGTGAATCATACCTTGTGGGCCCATCTGTCTCACGTCATCGACACTCGAACGATCACTTATTCAGTTCTCCACATAAGACCTCCGGACATGTTGGAACCCTGCTCGCTGCGCCAAATGTTAGGTTCGTTTTTCAGAGACTCTCAAGGACTTGATGCAAAAGCAAGACACTGACCTGGTTACAAAAACACAATCCTTTATTATTAAGCAAGTACAAGCTGCGGAGGATCGCTGTACGCTACCTGGCGCAGAGTGCTGAGTATCGTGAGCGATTCTCCCTGAACAGGAGACAGTCCCTGCTCTTTTACCCTTGGAATAGGTGGATACATAAAACAATTACTGCATCTGAAACATCATGAGTATGTGGTCACGCTGCTATAAGAGAGAGAGATGAAGGGTCTAGGCCCGAAACGTCAAGCTTTCCTGCTCCTATGATGCTGCTTGGCCTGCTGTGTTCATCCAGCCCCACACCTTGTTATCTGCTATAAGAGAACTGGATACAGCTTTGATCGTCACGAAGTGTATGATAATGACAGGATGCGATTTCAAGTGGTGACAACTGCCTGGCGCAAAGGTCACTGACGTGGCCATTTCAGCAGAAACAGGTAGGCGGCAGTGTGGGTAGAGCAAATGGGTTAACATCTCAGAGCCATAAAGATTACAGAGGCTAATGCTTTTTGTGTTTACAGAAGTTTTACACCCCTACAGATGTTTCACACCCTGTCCTATTTGGGCAGGAAGTTGAGACAGTGTGCACATACCTCTGTATAAGGAGATAAGGAGCATAAAAATTCATGGGATGTTAACCCATTAACATTTCACCACTGCTTTCAGAATGGGGATATTTATGAACCACTTCCAGTTGATATTTAATTGTCTAGCTTCATTGAAGACTAGATGTGGCAAGGCTGCACAGCTTTGAACTGTATGTTTGTTGTGGAATCACCTGCCTCTCTTTCACCTGTTGCTGCTTCTGTTTGGCATCCAATAAATCATGTGTTGTATCTTAACTAGGTTGACACCTCATTTTCAGATGCGCCAGAGTGCTCCTGGCATGCTCTGTTTCATTCCTCATTGAACCAGGTTTGGTCCTCAGTCTTGATGGTAGAATGCAGGATATGAGATTACAGATGGCACTTTAATGCATTTCTATTGCTATCAATAACCATGAAGCCCTGAGAGCTTTTGAGCTGCAATTCTGATTGAGCCTGTCCCATTCAGCACTGGTTTTGCACATCTTTGTCTTTGTGAAGATAAATATGAGGTGGTTGCTTCTACCAACTCTGTGGCTGACATGCATCTGGAACACATGGAATAAGTTTTTCCTCTTGGTTGGTTCATTTAGTGTCTGGCAAACATGCCTTTAAGGATTTGGGCAGCATTTATCTCATTTTCAAATGGGAAATCATTGCAAATTTTAGCTTCTTTTGAAAAATAATAATGAAATACTGCTTGCAAGTACTTCACAACTTTGAAAATTTGTCAGAATTTTCTGGAGCTGTTTGTCTGTTCTGTCTTTTGTGTATGACTATGATGCATTAACTACGGAGATTTTGAACTAAGGTTTAAACAGAAAAATAGTTTATAAATTCTAGTTTACATTGCAAAACTTATTTATACCCTTCTATCATACTGATTTTCCAGCTTTCTTTAGAGTGACTGTAGTTAGATTTTTTTTCTAATATTCTCTGCTTCCGACCTGTCTAAACATCAGCCCACCCAGAATATTGCAATCTGTATTCTTGTTCATTTTTCTCTTATTCCTCATCTTTGCCAAATGTCTTCATGTTCATGGAGAACTCAAGATTCTTATCCTCGCACCAAAGCTTAGTTGCTCTTGTCCTGTACTCTACCAGTTACATGCACATCCATTAATTCGGTGCTTGGTTGCTTGTTCTCTACATAATTTACTGTTACTTTCTGGAACTTGCTTCAGCATGTTGACCTTGGCATTCCATTTCCTTTCTTCCTGTTCAACTCTTGTTTTGCTTCTCCTACTCCTCTTTTCCTGCCTCCCTTCTGGCATAGAATCCCTACAGTGTGGAAACAGGCCCTTCGGCCCAACAAGTCCACACTGAACCTCAGAGCATCCCACCCGTGCCTGTCCCCTTGTAACCTACCTAATCTACACATCCCTGAACACTACGGGCAATTTCACATGGCCGATCCACCTAACCTGCACATCTTTGGACTGTGGTAGGAAACCGGAGCACCTGGAGGAAACCCACGCAGACACAGGGAGAATGTGCAAACTCCATACAGACAGTCACCCGAGGCTGGGATCGAACCTGGGTCCCTGGTGCTGTGAGGCAGCAGTGCTAACCACTGAGCCACCATGCCGCCCTAATTGATGGTAGCCATGATGTGGAGGTGTCAGTGTTTGACTGGGGTGGACAAGGTCATAACCTGGTGTTGTGTGACTTCTGATGTTCTAATTGAGATCTGCCATGATGCAGAGACTTTTTTTAACATGAAAGGCTATGGATGTGTCAGTTACGTGATGCCTAAACTGTTGGAACATGACCTTCTTTGTCAAATTTAGACCTATCTGAAACTATTTTGTTAGTTGACATACTTATTTATAGTAATTAGACAGTAGCTTGTAGATTCCGAGTTTCTGTTTTTTTTTTTAACATACTGACATGATTCTGAATGTGGTGCATTACTGTTTTCAAATCTAATTTCCTGCTTAGAATTCTGATTCCTATATTTTGGTGTCCCATTTACTTTCTGGGCCTAACCTTTTTTCCAAACGTTTTAATGTAGTTATTGTGGCAAAAAATTGTTTTTATTTTGCATGAATAAATTTCACTCGATGATTGAATTGTACTCTAATGTTAATGGAAATTCACAAGGAAAAATGAAATTCATCCCTTGCAAACCTAATTCAGTTTACCTAAACAGCAAGTTGGATAGTCTGTCAGTAAAACCTTTCCAGCTATACCGCCATATTATTCATGTCACTACATAAAAGGGAGGTGGTAGCCTAATGGCAATGTCACTGTCCTGGTAATCCAGATACCAAATGGGTTTAAATCCCTGCATGGAAGCTGTTGGAATTTAAATTCAATTAATCTGGAATTAAAAGATAATTTCTTGGTCACCATTACTGATTATCACTGTCATTAAAAACTCATCTGGATCACAACTGTTCTATAGGGAAGGAAACCTGTCATCCTTCCCTACACTGGCTTATATGTGAATTCAGATCCACAATAACATGATTAACTCTTAAAATGTGGTTTGATAGGGCAGTTAAGGTCAATTAAAATGGACAAGAAATGCTGGTCCTACCAGCAAGGCCCACATCCTGTGAAAGAATAACGGGAGAAGAAAAGACCGTTTAAGGACACAGTTTACATGTTGTTACATTCAGTATTTAACCAGACAAAAATATTTCTAAGAACTAACTAATTGATTCAATTTCATAAGCTATGACTTAATTTTACCTAATTTATTATTACCATTTTTTCTCCTTGACCTGTAAAGCTTAGTTATGATGTTCAATTGCTAATCTGATCTGTTGCTTTAAAAAGTGGTCTAATAAGCACATCAGGTCTAATTACTGTTAGAAATTTTCACAAGTTGGCAAATGCTTGCCATCTCTTGAAAAGCTGACATTATCCTCAAGGTCAAATAATCAGAAAAAGCCTGGTTTTCATGCTTACTGTACGTTAAATTGTTGAGTTGTGATTTAGTATTTTCAAGTGTTAGTTGCAGACTATGAAAAATACATTGGAACAAACCTTGGAAGGCCCCATGGTTTCATTCTCCCCCACATTTTTGCTTTGAAATACGTTCACGTACTGTACTATTTTCAGCACTAATACTTTGCCTTGCAGCAGTGTTTAAGAATGTACATAAAGTGTACCAGTGGTGGTTGACATTAAGCTGTAGACCTTATTTGTCTAAACCAAAACCAAGAACCAAGTAGTTTCAGACCTAAGACATGGATCTTTGGCCACGGGGCAAGTGAGGAAATATTTTTGAGTTTGATATTGTTGTCCTGTTGGTTGCCTTATCTCTTGGTATAACGTTTTAAAAGAACTTAAATTCCTCAATTTACCTCACTGTTTGCGGCATATCAAAGTGCACACAACTAACTGAATCCCTGTGAGTTTAGATCTGGTCTTTAAACAGCCATGCAAAAAAGGCCTCCAAATCCAAATTGAACTTTAGATTGCTCTGTTTCTATCAATGTAGGATCAGTGCCCTTGAAAGCAAACTGAGGATACATTAATAGTAGTTGATGTATTTTCAAAAACTTGAAGAAATTTTAAAAAAATACCTTACTAAATTTTTGGAAGGTCAGATGTAGATGCATGTTGGAGATGCCATAGCACCTAAAGGTTACAGACCAAGTGCTCAAAAATAGGATTAGAATCGATGGATATTTGATAAAAACTGAAATAATATAGATGCTGGAAATCGGAGACAAAAGCAGAAATGCTGGAAAAGCTCAGTAGGTCTGGCAGCATGTCTGGAAGGAATGAGAATTAACATTTTGGCTCCAGTGACCCTCAGCTCTGAGGAAGGGTCACTGGACTCAGCGTTAAGTCTTATTTCTATCCACAAATGTTGCCAGACCTGCTAAGCTTTCTAGCAATTTCTGTTTTCGTTTGTGATGAATATTTGACGATTGGCATGGACTTTATCGACTGATGTGCCTCTTTCTGTAATGAAAAATCTCTGACTCTCTATGACTGTACGTACAGTGCTTCTGTATGCTTATTTGGGACTGGGTGCTGTCCACAGAGGTGTCCTCAACCCTTAGCATATCATCATGAAGCTGAGGCTGTAGCTGTTGGTGGGTGCTAAATTGTAATGTATGATGGCTAGCAACCTGGCCAAATGTTATGTTAATTCTTAGAAACCAAAACTGTGGATGCTAGAAATCAGAAATTGCTGGAAAGACTTGAGGTCTGGCAGCATCTCTGCTGAGAAAGCAGAGTTAACGTTTCAGGTCCAGTGATTCGTCATCAGAATCTATTCTGGAAAAGGGTCACTGGACCTGAAACATTAATTCTGCTTTTTCTCCAGAGATGCTGCCAGACCTGTTGAGTCTTTCCAGCAACTTCTGTTGTTTGTTTCTAATACCTTATCCTTGCTATTCAAGAAAGGAGACCAAAACGGCCAGTTAGCCTGATGCCAGTCACGGGAAGATGCTTTAGAATCTATTATTAAGGAATCATACAACAATACATTAGAAAGTCATACTGTGATGCAAGTCTGAAACTGATGTGGATTGGTCTTGTGTTTCCTGCTGCTACATAAGCAGGTCTGAGGCTGGGAGTTCTGTGCTGAGTAACTCGCCTTCTGTCTCCTAAGCGTCATCTGCAATCCACCTTCTGGAGTACGGTGGAATCCTTTTCACTGGCCTGGATGGACGCAACTCCAACAACACTTGATGCGGGACAAATCAGGACAAGTCTGTTTGGCACCCGACTTGTCATTTTCAGCATTCATTTTCTTTGCCACTGCCACACAGTGGCAGCTGTGCACACAATCTGCAAGACACGCAGCAGAAATTCACCAATGTTTCTTTTAACACCTTCCAAATTTATGACCCCCCTACCACTTGGAAGGACAATGTAGCAGATGCATGGGAACACTGTTGCCTGCATGTTCCCCTGAAAGCTTCATGCCATCCTGACTTAGAACTATGTAACTATTCCTTCACTGTGACTTGGTCAAAATCCTTAAACTTAGTTTATAACAGTTCTGTAGGTGAACCTCAGCTGCAAGGACTGCAGTGATTTGAGAAAACTGCTCACCATCACCTCAAGGGCAGTTAAGAATGACTAATAAATGCTTTTGTACTAGAGACATCCACATCCCATGGACAAAAATCAAAAGTCAGCATGATTTTTACAAGACAGCACATTTGAAGTTTTGTGATGACGTAATTAAGAGGGCAAGGAAAACAGACTAAAATTTGAATTTCCAAAAGGCTTTTGGTAAGCTGTGGTGCAAAAGGTTAACGTGCAGCATATGGACTTATAGAGCTGGGGTTACTATTTTAGATGGTGGATTGATTATTGGGCAGAGGGCAAAGGGTACAAATGTATTGTGCATTTTAACTTAGCAAGCTCGACATCGCTTCCTTCCTCCTCGTCTTCTCACACTCACTCTCACTCTCCTTGCTGTTCTTCCACCGACTTTGTAGTTTTATTTTCTATTTCCTGACATTTTTTAACTTAATTTATCACGATCTTACTCTTCTCAGAACCTCTGGGTAGAATTAGTGCGAAGTAATGCAACTTCCAAGCATTTTGTTAAAGTTGCCTATTGAGTATTCTAGGGTAAAAATACTTCCTAAAATAGTGAAATCTAATTTCCTTGTCGTCCACTAAAAGTCTGAGAAACATGTTGCAGTTTATTCATTTAATTAGTTTCTGAAATCATGTTGCATTCTTTTATTTATGAGATTACGTCATATTAGCATGATCTGCAGCTAGCATTCTGTGACTGAAACCAAAACATTGAGTAGTGAAGAAAAAAGTTATAAAATATGCTTGTTTCTTTAATGTTTTGGAATTTAACTTTTATCTTTTTTCTTTTTAAGACCAGCAAAAATCAAATCAAAGTAGAACTCGTAGATGAAAACTTCACAGAATTGAGGGGCGAGATTGCTGGGCCTCCTGATACACCATACGAAGGTAAATTCCAGCGATATTTTCTCAATTTTTAAGTATGAACTCTGAAGAGTAATTGAAATTGGCTGGTATGTTTGTACCTGATTCATATATAAGTAAAGAGCACTAAAGTTTTTCCCTGAGCATTGATAGAAAAGGTAACTCTTCAGTGATTCATTTTTGTAGAAGAATAGGTTGTAAAATTGTACAAAATTAATCTTAAACAAGCTGATGCTGCAGCATTTTGGGAAGACCTAGTGGTAGTTTATGCTTTTAAGAAAAGGTACGAAAATGGAAATGTCATTGGGCCCCATTGTACATGTCCAAGGATATTGAAAAATGTTTGAGGGTGAAGAGAGGAGAAATAGCAGAGACCATATATTCTCCAGAAATGTTTGAAAATTTGAATTGATGCTATGGACTAGAGAATGGCAAATGATGGATCTGAGTCAACGGGAAGAAAGGATAATTCTGCCATCCATAGGCTAAATTAACCTACTTGCATTGTGAATAAGTGTTAAATTCCATAACTAGTTGGGGAGAAAAAACTGATCAGATTTGTAATGGGTGTCTTGTCTTTGGCTCTTTTTTTTTAAAGAAAATCTTGTACAAATGTTCATATTTCCCAAACCCATGATCAGTGGTAACAAAATATACTTTGTAAGCTGACAAGTCTGGATAATCCTGAAAAAAGACAAGTGGTGTATTGTCAGCAACACTGGTTTTTTGGTGTGACACCAAACCAAGGGAGACTGTCTTTGGTATAGGTAGAAGACCTTCTAGCATTATACAAAGGTGAGCAAAGGAATTTGCAATGTTCTGGCCAATATTTGAGCATCATTATTTCAACATCATCCGACATAGATTGCCCAGTCGCTTATCTCATTAAGTCATTCTGTTCAGTCAGTTATGAGGAATGATTGCAAGATCTTCAGGACAAGAATGAAAGGGGAAGCTGGAAATCTCCTAAAATAGATTATTACAACACAAAACTATCGTAAGCAGATAATAATGAAGTGGCGATAACACGGTGTGGAGCTGGATGAACACAGCAGGCCAAGCAGCATCAGAGGAGCAGGAAAGCTGATGTTTCGGGTCGAGACTGTTCTTCAAATCTGAAGAAATCAGAAATTCTGAAGAAGAGTCTCGATCCGAAACATCAGTTTTCCTGCTCCTCTGATGCTGCTTGGCCTGCTGTGTTCATCCAG
>JAHRHZ010000049.1:21710828-21751273 GCA_024137785.1 Ginglymostoma cirratum
CCCAAGAAGACTTTCCACATCAGGCAGATGTTCACCTGCACATCTGCCAATGTGGTATACTGCATCCGCTGTACCCGTTGTGGCTTCCTCTACATTGGGGAAACCAAGCGGAGGCTTGGGGACCGCTTTGCAGAACACCTGTGCTCAGTTCGCAACAAACAACTGCACCTCCCAGTCGCGAACCATTTCAACTCCCTCTCCCATTCCTCAGACGACGTGTCCATCCATGGTGATGCCACCCGAAGGCTGCAGGAACAGCAAATCATATTCAGCCTGGGAACCCTGCAGTCCAATGGCATCAATGTGGATTTCACAAGCTTCAAAATCTCCCCTCGCCCAACCGCATCCCAAAACCAGCCCAGCTCATCTCTGCCTCCCTAACCTGTCCTTCCTCTCATCTATCCCCACCCCCATCTCCTATCTACTAACCTCATCCCGCCCCCTTGACCTGTCCATCCTCCCTGGACTGACCTATCTCCTCCTTACCCCCCCCACCTACACTCACCTTTACTGGCTCCATCCCCGCCTCTTCGACTTGTCTGCCTCCTCTCCACCTATCCTCTCCTCTATCCATCCTCTATCCGCCTCCCCCTCTCTCCCTATTTATTTCAGAACCCTCTTCCCCTCCCCCATTTCTGATGAAGGGTCTTGGCCGGAAACGTCAAGCTTTCCTGCTCCTATGATGCTGCTTGACCTGCTGTGTTCGTCCAGCTCCACACCTTGTTATCTCGGATTCTCCAGCATCTGCAGTACCTTTTATCTCAGATGCTGATAGAAGCCTGATTTAAAGAGAAGTCTTAAACTGGCAGGCTGAAGCAAGAAGGAGCTATGGAGGGCAAACCTGGGTGTGGGGAAAGTGACTCCAATGGGAACATGATGTTTAAAACAAAAGGCACTCTCCTCTCACTTGCCCAAACAACCTTACTATGTGTAAAATCCTATGTTAATGAGAAGATGCTGTGAAGTGGCCGCCAAAGACATCCCCCAACTCTTGGTAAAATCACAGTTATGCATATAGTCAACAGGCATGCACCTGTGG
This sequence comes from Ginglymostoma cirratum, assembly GCA_024137785.1. Taxonomy (NCBI): domain Eukaryota; kingdom Metazoa; phylum Chordata; class Chondrichthyes; order Orectolobiformes; family Ginglymostomatidae; genus Ginglymostoma; species Ginglymostoma cirratum. The sequence continues at coordinate 21,711,868 of JAHRHZ010000049.1, forward strand.
CACTGAACTTTGAACGCTTCTCAGAAGCGTTGTATCCCACGCTGGATCCTCCTGATTCTCCAAACTCGTGACTTCTACCACTAAGAATGACAAAGGCAAACGTCTAAAGTCTCTGACTTACTGGTTAAAAGCAACAGCTAATGGCAGCTGGTAAGGGAAAATAAACTGGATTTCTTCAGGCTTTAGGTTTTTTTGTACTGCAGAGATAAGGATAGGTTCTTCCTTCAAGACATGTGAAGGGTTCTAGCTGTCTTATTCACACCCAGGAGCTGTTTAGCTGCCTGGGAGCCAATCACGTAGTTGTTGACAGGCAGAAGGCCTTTGTTAACGACAACTGATCATCATTTCACAGACCAATCAGCTACCAGGCCCTAGCCAAATCTTTATTTTGAACATATTCTGGTTTGGGTTGAACTAAACAGGCCCTTATGTTGAACAAAAAGTAGTATAGACCGCACGTACAACAAGTGCCAGTAGCTTTTTTCAAAATGTGCTGCAAACCCTTCCACAATCCTTGGTTTTTAAAACAGTATCCCCTCAAATACTGAAACAGTATGTGTCCTTATGCAGCAAGACCTGGACAGGATTCAGCTTGGGCAAGTGCTAGGCAGTGACCATCTCTAATGGATGATGATGGTTATTGTTGAATCCCCACTATTTACATCAACCATTACCGATAAACTGAAATTTACATAAGAACATAAGAACCAGGAGCAGGAGTAGGCCATCCGGCCCCTCAAGCCTGCCCCGCCATTTAATAAGACCATGGCTGATCTTTTTGAGACTCAGCTCCACTTACCTGCCCACTCACCATAACCTTTAATTCGTTTACCGTTCAAAAATTTATCTAGCCTTGCCTTAAAAACATTCAGTGAAGTAGCTTCAACCGCTTCACTGGGCAGGGAATTCCACAGATTCACAACCCTTTGGGTGAACAAATTCCTCCTCACCTCAGTCCTACATCTGCTTCCCATTATTTTGAGGCAATGCCCTTAGTCCTAGTTTCACCTGCTAGCGGAAACAACCTCCCTGCCTCCACCTTTATCTATTCCCTTCATAATCTTATATGTTTCCATAAGATCTCCCCTCATTCTTCTGAATTTCAATGAGTATAATCCCAGTCTACTCAGGAATCAACCAAGTGAATCTCCTCTGCACCCCCTCCAGTGCTACTATATCTCTCCTCAAGTAAGGAGACCAAAACTGCACACAGTACTCCAGGTGTGGCCTCACCAGGACCCGAGACAGCTGCAGCATTGCCTCCCTGTTTTTAAACTCCATCCCTCTAGCAATGGCAGACAAAATTCCATTTGCCTTTTTAATTACCTGCTGCACCTGCAATCCTACTTTTAGCGATTCATGCACAAGGACCCCCAAGTCCCTCTGCACAGCAGCGTGCTGCACTTTTTCACCATTTAAAACATAGTCCATTTTGCTGTTATTCCTACCAAAATGGATGACCTCACACTTATCAACATTGTACTCCATCTCCCAGACCTTTGCCCACTCACTTAGACTATCTATATCCCTCTGCAGACTTTCAGTGTCTTCTGCACACTTTGCTCTCCCACTCATCATCGTGTCATCTGCAAATTTTGACATGCCACACTTAGTCCCTGACTCTAAATCATCATCTATGTAAATTGTAAACAATTGCTGTCCCAACACTGATCCCTGAGGCACACCACTAGCTGCTGACCGCCAACCAGAGAAACACCCATTTACCCCTACTGTCTGCTTTCGACTGGTCAACCAATCCTCTATCTATGTCAATATATTACCTGTAATACCGTGGAACTTTATCTTATGTAGCAGCCTTTGGTGTGGCACCTTGTCAAATGCCTTCTGGAAATCCAGATACACCACAACCACAGGTTCCCCATTGTCCACTATGCAAGTAATGTCCTCAAAGAATTCCACCAAATTAGTTAAACATGACCTACCCTTCATGAACCCATGCTGGGTGTTTCCAATGGGACAGTTTATATCCAGATGTCTTGCTATTTCTTCCTTAATGATAGATTCAAGCATTTTCCCTGCTACCGAAGTTAAGCTAACTGGCCTATAGTTACCTGCTTTTTATCTACTTCCTTTTTTAAACAGTGGCGTCACATTGGCTGTTTTCCAGTCTGTGGGAACCACCCCAGAGTCCAGTGAATTTTGGTAGATAATTACTAGTGCATTTGCTATTTCCCCCATCACCTCTTCTAGTACCCTGGGATACATTTCGTCAGGGCCAGGAGACTTGCCTACCTTTAGCCCCATTAGCTTGCCCAGCACTGCCTCCTTAGTGATGATAAGAGTTTCTTGGTCCTCCCCTGCTATAACCTTCTTGCCATTAGTTTTCGGCATGTTATTTGTGTCTTCCACTGTGAAGACCAACACGAAATAACTGTTTAATGTCTCGGCTATTTCCTCATTCCCAGTTATTAAATTGGCCTTCTCATCCTCTAAAGGACCAACGTTTACCTTTGCCACTCTTTTACGATTTACATATTTATAGAAACTTTTTTGCTGCCTGTTTTTATATTCTGAGCTAGTTTACTCTCATCATCTATCTTACTTTTCTTTATAACTTTTTTTGTGGCTTTCTGTTGGCCTTTAAAGATTTCCCAGTCTACTAGTTTCCCACCACTCTTTGCTTTTTTGTATGTGTTTTTTTTCAATCTGATACTTTCCTTAATTTCCTTAGACATCCACGGCTGCTGTCTCTTTTCCTACAGTTCTTCCTTCTCACTGGAATATACTTCTGCTGAGCACTGTGAAAAATCATTTTTGAAAGTCCTCCACTGTTCCTCAATTGACCCACCATAAGGTTTTTGCTCCCATTCTACCTTAGCTAACTCCTTCCTCATTACTTCGTAGTTTCCTTTGTTTAAGCACAGGACATAGGTACTGGATTTAATCTGCTCACACGCAATCTGTATTTTAAATTCGACCATACTGTGTTCGCTCCTTCCGAGAGGAGCCTTAAATGCGAGATCACTGATTATTCCTGTCTCATTACGCAGGACTAGATTTGGATAGCTTGCTCCCTCATAGGCTCCATTACATGTTGTACAAGGAAATTATCACGGATGCATTCTATGAACCCCTCCTCAAGGCTGCCATGACCGACCTGGTTTGACCAATCGACGTGTAGATTAAAATCCCCCATGATAATTGCTGTGCCATTTTTCCATGCATTAGCTGTTTCTGTGTTTATTGCCCGCCCCACCACGATGTCAGTATTTAGTGGCCTACAGACCACACCTATCAGTGACTTCTCCCTGCTATTCCTAGTTTCCACCCAAATGGATTCAATGTTTTGTTCAGTAGAACCTATATCATCTCTCACTACTGCTCTGATATCATCCTTAAAAATCAGAGCAACGCCACCTCCTTTACCTTCCTGTCTGTCCTTCCGATCGGTTTGACACCCCTGGATATTTAACTCCCAGTCATGACCATCCTGTTACCAATGTGTCTGTAATGGCCACTAAATCATACCCATTTGCCATGATTTGCACCGTCAACTCATCCACCTTGTTTCGAATACCCCGAGCATTCAGATAAAGTGCCCTTATGCCAGTTTTTGCACCTTGTTTTTGGGTCTTATTACCTCCGTTACTAACAGCTGTTGAGCTGTCCTTCCCTTAACTTTTTTCCTAATTTTCAATGGAGTTGAAGCTTCCTCGTCACCTGCTAATCTGCTGCTTTGCCTTACATTAATTGTTATTGTCCCTCTATGCTCACTTCTCCCTTTCTCTCCTCCGCCCCACTTACTAGTTTAAAGTCCTATTAACCACCCTATTTACCCTTTTCGCCAGAACACTGGACCCGGCCCTGTTCAGGTGGAGTCCATCCCAGCAGTATAGATCCCTCCTGTCCCAGAACTGATGCCAGTGCCCCAAGAAAAGGAAACCCTCTTTCCCATACCACTCTTTTAGCCATGTGTTTATTTGCGTGATCCTCACCTCCCTATGCCAATTTGCACGTGGCTCGGGCAGCAATCCAGAGATTATGACCCTTGAAGACCTGTTTTTTAATTTTGTTCCTAGCTTTTCATAATCCCGAAACGGGTCTTTTTTCCTAGTCCTGCCTATGTTGTTGGTATATACATGGACCACAATAACCGGATCCTCCCGCTCCCTCTCTAGTATCCTCTCAAGCCGGTCAGAGATGTCTCGCACCCTGGCACCGGGCGGGCAACACAGCATGTGGGATTCTCTATTCTGCTCGCAAAGGATACTGTCTATCCCCCTGATGATGGAATCCCCTACAACTACAAATCTGTCTTTTTGCTCCCCCCTCTCGAATGGCCTCCTGGACCATGGTGCCATGGTCAGTTGACTCATCCTTCCTGCAGCCCTGTTCCTCATCCACGCAGGGAGGAATTGCCTCATACCTGTGGGACAATGTCAGGGGCTGCAGCTCCTGTGTTCCTGTCTGCAGGGTCCCTCTACCTGCCTCACTCGCAGTCACACACTGCTGTCCCTGCCTGCCGATCGAATTAACATTAGTTAATCTACCAGGTGTGACTGCCTCCTTCAGTGGATCTTCAGTTTATATAGTTAATGCTCCCAAATGTGTTGTTCCAATCATGAAATCTTTCAGGCTGTTATAGCACATAACACCTGTTAGCCACAAAAGCAGGTGGTGTGATTGATCTTTAGGATAAAGTTGAACTTCAAATATTGTGCTCCCGTTATTGAGCGGAATTCAAATCACAGTTAAAACCCTTGTACTGTTGTTCACTGCTGCCACCACTCTTGACATTTGTATTCTTCTTTAAATTGTCAGATGAGCAGAAATTAGATTAAGTACATATTGGGAAGACTGAAGCCACTGCTTTCAATTCCAATCGTAAGCTTTGCTCCCTGGCTGCTAATGCTACCTTGCACCCCGGCTGCTGTCTGAGCTGAACCAGTTCACAAGCTTAGTGTCACATCTGAACCCAGGATGAACTCCAACCACATCTGTGCGGTTACTAAGATGGCCTGTTTCCACACCATCTAACCCTATTGCTTCACCCTCTTCTGCCTCAGTTTATGCACTGAGGCCCTCCTTTCTACTTTTGCAACTTCTGGCCACGGCCTATTTTGATGCTGTCCTGGCTAACCCCACCACTCTACCTTGTATAAATGTGAGGTCTTCCAAAACTTAGTGCTCATGTTCCTACTTGCACCAAATTATGTTCGCCTAACGCCCCAGTCTTTACTGACCTTTCCTTTGCTCCAAGTAAATCAGTGCCTTGATTTCAAAGTTACAGTCCATTTTTTAAAAGTTACTACTCTGCTACTATCTCTATAATCACCTGCAGCCCTAAAATCTCCAAGATATCTAAACACTACTGTGAGGTATTGAGGAAAAATGAATTGACTAGCATAATTTTCTCATTCTAACTTTTTAAAAAGTTTTTTGGGGAGTGGATTTGTTTTTCACTTTCATTAACTGCTGTATGTTGCCATTTTGTGCATGCATCCTGAAAGTGGAAAATTTGATAATGACCAGTTATTCTGTTTTTAGGATGTTCCCCTAAATTGAATACTGAAGAGGAGGGGAAGGGGAATTAATTTGTCAGGAATTTGGTAATGCCACTGATTTTCACATCATGGCCTGTGTTTTAATGTTTGGCTTGTAGGAAGACGTTCTCAACTTTTCTCCTGGCATGAAGGGAACTGCATTGAACAATAGAGGTAACAAGCATGGGGCTGGATGAGCACAGCAGGTCAAGCAGCATCATAGGAGCAGGAAAACTTGACGTTTCGGGCCTAAACCCTTCATCAGAAATGGGGGAGGGGAAAGAGGGTTCTGAAATAAATAGGGAGAGAGGGGGAGGTGGATAGAGGATGGATAGAGGAGAGGATAGGTGGAGAGGAGGCAGACAAGTTGAAGAGGCGGGGATGGAGCCAGTAAAGGTGAGTGTAGGTAGTGGGGTAGGGAGGAGATAGGTCAGTCCAGGAAGGACGGACAGGTCAAGGGGGCGGGATGATGTTAGTAGATAGGAGATGGGGGTGTGGCTTGGGGTGAGAGGAAAAACAGTTTAGGGAGGTGGAGATGAGCTGGGCTGGTTTTGGGATGCGGTTGGGGGAGGGGAGATTTTGAAGCTTGTGAAATCCACATTGATGCCATTGGGCTGCAGGGTTCCCAGGCTGAATATGATTTGCTGTTCCTGCAGCCTTCGGGTGGCATCACTGTGGCATTGCAGGAGGCCAAGGATGGACATGTCATCTGAGGAATGGGAGGGGGAGTTGAAATGGTTCGCGACTGGGAGTTGCAGTTGTTTGTTGCGAACTGAGCGCAGGTGTTCTGCAAAGCGGTCCCCAAGCCTCCGCTTGGTTTCCCCGATGTAGAGGAAGCCACAACGGGTACAGCGGATGCAGTATACCACATTGGCAGATGTGCAGGTGAACCTCTGCCTGATGTGGAATGTCTTCTTGGGGCCTGGGATTGGGGTGAGGGAGGAGGTGTGGGGGCAGGTGTAGCACTTCCTGCGGTTACAAGGAAAAGTGCCGGGTGTGGTGGGGCTGGAGGGGAGTGTGGCGCGGACAAGGGAGTCACGGAGGGAGTGGTCCCTCCGGAAGGCAGATAAGGGTGGGGAGGGAAAGATGTCTTTGGTGGTGGGGTCTGACTGTAGATGGCGGAAGTGTCGGAGGATGATGCGTTGGATCCGGAGGTTGGTGGGGTGGTATGTGAGGACGAGGGGGATTCTTTTTTGATTATTGTTGCGGGGACGGGGCGTGAGGGATGTGTTCCGGGAAATGCGGGAGACACGGTCGAGGGCGTTCTCGACCACTGTGGGGGGGAAGTTGCGGTCCTTGAAGAATGAGGACATTTGAGATGTGCGGGATTGGAATGTCTCATCCTGGGAGCAGATGCGGCGGAGGCGCAGGCGAAGGACTTGGGAATAGGGGATGGCATTTTTGCAGGAGGGTGGGTGGGAGGAGGTGTAGAACAATATTTGAGTTGCCTTAAATCTAGTTTTCAGTGTGATTAGGGTTCGAGAGGCCTGCAAATACAACACTAGATTGCCAGTGTTAATTAAATGGGCCACTCGAATGGTAGGTGGATCAAGTGAAAAGGTCACGTTGTGCTGATAGTCATCCTTACTTGAAACAGTGTGACTCCAACTCGACTTATCTTAAATTTGTTCACTGGTGGGTAGTTACCTAAATTTTGCTTGTTGATTGTTTGTTTTTCCATCTCTAGTTCATTCTCTGGGGTGAAGACAGGAGAATGAGGTTGCGAAACATAGCCATGATTGAATGGTGAAGCAGACTCGATGGGCTAAATGGCCTAATTCTGCTTCTGTAGCTTGTGGTCTTCTGTTGCATGGCTACAGAAAGCATTAGTATTAAGGTCAGTCTTCCAGTGGCTATTTGACCAAGCATTGGCAGAATACTTGAATAAGACCTGATTATTTCACAAGTAACTAAAACAGTACTTATGGGGACTTGACCCAGTATTGTAGCATGCTAGATGACCTGCACCATGACTGCTGGGCAGCACAGTGGCAGTGGTTAGCACTGCTGCCTCACAGCACCAGAGCTCCATGTTATTTCCATCTTCGGATGACTGTGTGGCGTTTGCACGTTCTCCCTGTATCTGTGTGGATTTTCTGAGTAGTGCTTAGGTTTCCTCCTAAAGTCCAAAGATGTGCAGGTTAGGTGAATTGGCCTTGTTTAATTGCCCATAGTGTCCAGGGATGTGCAGGATATGTGGATTAGCTACGGAAATTAGAGTTACACGGATAGGGTAGGGGGTTCATCTGGTTGCAGTGCTCTTCGGAGGATTGGTGTGGACCTGATGGGCCGAATGGCCTGATTCCACAGTGTAGGAATTCTGTGATTCTATTGCACTGCATTTCAGTAGCCCACAATCTTCAATATGGGCAATTGTCTCTTCCTAACAAGAAGAGAAATATTCAAGATGTTTGCATCCTGGCTGGTGATGGGAAGAAAAACTTAACCTACTTCATTTATTCTTAACCTACTTCTGAATGCGTTTGGGGGGATGGCTTTTCATTGGAGCAGCAAACACTGGAAAGGCACGGTCTGTCTTTGGTGGAGTAACCTCCTCTCTGATCTGTATCTCCTATGCTTGTCACTCTATCCAACAAAATATTAATTTTAGCCTCTTAACCATCCCTACTTTTTAGTTACTTTCACATTGAAGGGCTTTAAACTGTGGAAACTATGTTCCAAAACCCCTAATTGCTTACCTGTATGTTTTAGATGCACCTTAAATCTATATCCGATCAAACCTTTGTTTGGCTTCTTCCTGAATGTCACCTTTTCAAGGCTTGGTGTCTACAACATTAGGAAACAAAATTAAAACGACTTGGGATGTTTGATCACTTTAAGGGCCACTATAAAGATATGGCTTGTTACCTCTATTTGATTATTCCAGTGCACTCCTAGTTTACCACCTACTTTCCACTCTACATAAATATCTGGTCATCCAGAGTTCTACTCTGTATGCTGGAATCCGCAGCAGGCCCTGTATAGTTCTTTAGTTATAGACTCATGTTTACAGTGCAGTAGGGGGTCATTCAGCCCACCGTATTCATGTTGATCAGCAAAGATTGGATTACACTAAGTCAGTTTCACACACAGGCAATGAGTTCCAGGCTCTCACCATGGTGAGTGAAAGAAAAGTTCTCCTCAATCCTCCTCGTTTTCTGCTACTTTCCTTAAATCGATACTGTTTGGTTACTGACCCCTCTACTAATGGAGAAAATATCTATCTATACCCATCATAATTTCCTATACTTCTATCAAGTCCTGTCTCAACTTACTGTGCTACAAAGAGAATCCTATCCAAAATTTCCTCATAGATCATACATGCCAGCCAAGCAGCGTCCTGATAAATATCCTCTGAACCTTTTCGACTGCAGTCTCTCACTGCTTATGATGTGACCTGAATGGGCACACAACTCCAGTTGTGGCCTAACCAGTGTTTTATGTCATTCTGGTATAACCTCTCTGCTTTTGCATTTTTTGCTTCAGCTAATAAAGGAAATTATTCTGTAATCTTTCTAAACCACCTTGTCAAGCTGCCCTACTGTGCTACCTTCAGGTATCTGTGGATGTGCTTGCTGTGGATGTGTTGGCTCCTGGTTCAACAATGCCTTGATTTTTAAAATTCTAATTTTTCACAAATCTGTTTGTAGCATTTCCCCTGCCTCCTTCCCTAACATCCTCCAGCCTCATAACCCTCTTGAGATATTTGGTGGTGGTGTGCTTCAGATCACTTGGAGTAAGGGATATGTCAGCATACTGTTTTATGTACGTCTTATAGTCTGGAGCTATGGTTAGTGGTGGTAGGGGCCAGAATCTCTCCCACTCTTACTGTTTGTGTGTGTTAAAAGGATTTGTAGGTTTGTAATTGACCTGTTTGGTTGCATTATGAATATACCTTTCTCAGGCATTTACTCCCAGCGTGGGACTTGAGAGCCTGGAGCTTCTGACCCACGCAAGGACACTACCTACTGAGCCTTAAGATGCCTGCTTGAGATATATATGCTCCTTTTTAATTCTGGCTTTTTGTGCATCCTGCATTTTAGTCACTTCATGGTTGATTTTTTTTCCCAACTGCTTGACTCCTAAGCTCTGGAATTTCCTTCCTAAATCTCTCTATCTCACTGTCCTTTTAATATGCTTCTTCAAGTCTACCTCTGACTAGACCTTTGGTCATATATCCTAGTATTTCTATATGTGGTTTGTTGTCAATACGATTGTACAGTATTCAAAACAATACAATAATTCAGTATAGCACAGGAACAGGCACTTCGGCCCACCAAGCCTGTGCTGATTTCTAATCCTTATTTAGACCCACTGTTTATTGCCCATGTGCAGTTCTATCCCTCTAGTCACCTCCCATTCATGTGTCCATTAAGATACGCCTTAAACGGTGTTAACATGCTTGCTTTCACCACCTCCGCTGACTGTGTGTTCCAGGCACCCACCATCCCTGTGTGAAAAATTTTCCCTGCACTTCTCCTCTAAACTCTGCCACCCCCTCACCTTGAACCTGTGCCCTCTTGGAGTTGACCTTTCCATCCTGGAAACAGACTCCAACTATCCACCTTATCGATGCCCCGCATAATTCTGTAGCCCTCTATCAGGTCATCCTTCAGCCTTTGTCTTTCCAGTGAGCACAATCCAAGTTTATCCAACCTGTCCTCCTAGCTAAAAGTCTTCAGATCAGGCAAGAAACATCCTGGTAAACCTTCTCAGCACCATCTCCAAAACATCCACATCCTTCTCTAGTGTGGCAACCAGAACTGCATGCAATATTCCAAATGTGGTGTAATTAAAGTTTTGTACAGCTGTAACATAATTTGGCCTAGAGGTGTTATTGCTGGACTGTTAATCCAGAGACCCAGGTAATGTTCGGGGGACTCGGGTTCAAATCCCACCACGGCAAATGGTGGAATTTGAATTCAATAAAGTATCTGGAATTAAGAGACCATGAATCCATTGTCGATTGTCAGGAAAAACCCATCTGGTTCATTAGTGTCCTTTAGGGAAGGAAACTGCCATCCTTACCTGGTCTGGCCTACATGTGACTCCAGACTCTCAGCAATGTGGTTGACACTCAACTTCCCTCTGGGCAATAAATGCTGCCTAGCCAGCGACGCCCCTTATCCCATGAATGAATAAAAATAAAAAAAATGCCAACTTTTGTATTCAATGACTTGGTGGATGAAGGCAAGTATGCTGTAAAGCTTCTTGACCACCTTATCCACCTGTGTTGCCACTATCAGGTATCTGTGGACCTGTATGCCTAGAACCCTATCTGTCAATGCTCCTAGGCTTCTGCCATTCACTGTATAATTCGCGCCTGAATTTGATCTTCCAAAATGCATCACATTGCATTTGTCCAAATTAAACTCCATCTGCCATTTCACTACAATATATCTATATCCCACTGTATCCTTTGACAATACTCCTCACTATCTGTAACTATCCCAATTTTGGTGTCTTCTGCAAACTTACTACTCAGACCACCTACGTTTTCCTCCAGATCATTATTTATATATATATATAAAAAGTAACAAACAACAACGGTCCCAGTGCTGATTTCTGTGGACCACCATTAGTTACCGATCTCCAGTCTGAAAAGCACCCTTCCACCGCTATGCTCAGTCATCTATGACCAAGCCAGTTTTGTATCCATCCAGCCATCTCACCCTGGAACTCATGAGACACTACCTTCTGTACCAGCCTGCCATGAGGTACTGTATCAAATGTCTTACTAAAGTCCATGTAGACAACATCCACTGCCCTTTCTTTCGTCAATCCGTTCTTGTCACCTTCTCAAAAAACTCAATTAAATTCGTGAGACATGACCTTGCCCCCACAAACCCATACTGCCTGTCATAAACAAGTCAATTTGCTTCCAGATGTGAATAAATTCTGTGTCTTATTAACTTCTCCAACAGCTTCCCCATCATTGATGTCAGGCTCACCAGCCTATAACTACTTGGGTTATCTCTGTTTTCCCCTTTTTAAAAAAAAAGCAAAATTGGCCATTCTCCAGTCCTCTGGAACTTCAACAGTTTTGCAATGCTCGTGAAGTGTCTTTAGACACTTTATATTTAAGGTGCTGTATAAATAGATGTCTAGTTGGCACCACCTCATCTGTGTTTTGAATGTGCAACCCCATCTGAGATAATGCCCTTTGGCCCTAGACGCACTCACAAGGGTAAATAGGGATGATGAAGTTTTTGAACTGTTTGTTCACTGTCAGAGAGAAGTCAAAGTAAACGTTATTGTCATGGCAAATAACTCTTCTGGTGTTGATTGTAAAACACTCATGAATCTGAGTAGATGAGCTAAATTTATTTTGAAAAGTACTGATGTAACTTGCCAAGAAATATTTGCATGTGTAGATTGGTCATGGGCAGCAATTTTGCAATATCAGCACCGTCAGTTCTTGTTGATTCAAAGCTACTTGAATTACTGAACAGTGTGAACTTATTATTGCAAAGGATTATTCTGGCTTGCTGTATTATGCTTTTAACTGCGTTATCACTGTGTTCTCCAGGAGTTGCATAGTCAAGTTAGTTTGGAAACAGCTGAAATGTCTGTCCTTTATTTGTGCTTTAATCTGAACTGTTTAATTGGATTGTTATCTTCTAAGCATAAAGTGCAAGTCAGAAATGGTAAAGGTAATATATTTTTGTTCTGTGGACGACTTCAACAGTAGCAACTACATTATTATTTTCCACAAAATGACTAATTACACATTCCAGTCAGGAAATTGACACAAAAAGGGACTAGATAAAATATGATGAATAAAGAAGTCTCTGTTACCCAGTTGTTGACTTGCCAGTCAATGGAAATTTATTTTTCCCATGTAAAACCCAGTTTTGGCTAGTTACCATGAGCTAAAGCCTATGATCTGTGATAACGTCTTGACTTGCTGCACTTTCTTTTTCTTGTGATAGTCTTTTTATGTAGCGCAAACAAAGGAGGAAACTATATTTGAATTGTGGCATAATCAATTATTTGTATATATTTAGTATTTGTGTTTTGCATTCCTAATAAATGTGCAGTCTGAACTGGTTTTGTACAGATTTGTTTTCTCACTTTTGCATACATGATCCTCAGATTTTCTCTTTTTTAAAATTTTCCCATTTAAAGTATTTCCTTGAGGACACCAAAGTTTGTCAGGCAACTTTACTCTTTAAGTACTCGCTGTCCTTAATGGCTGAGTTTCTTATGAACACCAATTGTAGGTTACACAGAGCAGAAAGGAAACTGATGTCATTCTGAAGCAGTGAAAGTAGCTGTCTGCCTAAAGGTGGCGCTGCAAGATACAAGATAAAGTAGCTTGCACAGCAGCATAAAATGAGTTTGTTATCTCAGCAACCTTCCTCTCCCACTACCCCTGTGGCTTCCCAATCTTCCTTTTTGCCTGGGAATAAAAAGGAGAACATGCTCTTGGTGCAGGCCTTTGACCCTGCTCCTGCCAGGGTCCCAGCCTGTGCCTCGTCCCTTGACTACTGTGTATACTCTGATGAGGACACAGCACATGGAATAAGGTGTCAAGGCACATGTGTGGACACTTCCTATGGGCCACCTTGCTGTGTTTGACCAGGTGTGGCAGCTGTATTGAGTTATTGATCACTCTGTTCATTAACACATCTCTGAAAAGTATGAGATTTTCAAACATAGTACTGAAGTTACGTTGATGGTCTGATAGTTATCTAATTTTATCCTTTTCACTCTTCTTACTCTGGTACAATTCCCATGTCAAATTCCCTTTTATTCGATTGTGTTTGGAAACACTATTTCCACTGGCTTTCCTGAACATTTTGATATTTTGTGGTATTGGGTTCACAATGAACTCTACTGATTTAATCAGTGGCGTCTCCTTTTCTGTAGTTATCCTGTCTAGGATTAGGTTCCCCTCTAATCCTGTAGCCTTTTAGATCTAAGAACCACAATCTTCAGTTAACCCTGTGACAAAATGTTGCTTGGAGGGAACTCCAGGTTTTTGACCCAGTGACAATGAAGGAATAACGATATATTTCCAAGTCAGGATGGTGAGTGGCTTGGAGGGGAACTTACAAGTGATGGTATTCCCATGTATCTGCTGCCATTGTCCTTTGAAATGGAGTATGATTTGGAAGGTGTTGCTTCAGGATTTTTGGTGAAATTCTGCAGTAGATAGTCTCAGGTATGATTCCAGAAGAATTATTGGCAGGTGCCTGTCCAGTCGACAGACAGCTCTCCCAGTTTTGGCACCAGCCCTCAGATGTTAGTGAGGAGAACTTTGAAGGGTTGACAGGGCTGTTTCTGCTGTTGTGTATTCCAGTGCGTAAGTTGATACCAGGGGTCCATCTGGTTTTGCTTCTTTTTGAACTTTTTAGGTGATTGATACAACCGAGTGGCTTGCTAGGCCATTTCAGAGGGAAGTTGAGAGTCAACTACATTGCTGTGCATCTGAAAACGCATGTAGGCCAGACCAGGTGAGGATGGTAGATTTCCTTCCCTGAAGGATACTAGTGAGCCATGTGGGCTTTTCTGACGATCAGCAATGGTTTTATGGTATTTGGTGGATTCTTAACTCTACATTTTTTTTTCTACTGAATTCCAAATTCCGTGTCTGTGGCGGGATTCAAACCTGCTTCCCTAGAATATTAACGGAGTTCCTGGATTAACAGTTGAGCAATAATTCAGCTATGCCATCACCTCCCCTTTAACTCCTCTGTCACACTATATATACTCTATATTTTTAGGCTGTAGGAATTGAGATGTTTTCATCATTTTCATTAAGCCAGTCCTGATGCAGGTACTTATTTGGTCCAAGAACGGTATTTACTGTTTTATGACACAACCGCCATGTAAGGGTATTCTGGCTTTGAACTTTTGATCAAGTATTCTGAAGCTGACTTGATTATTGCAAGTGATGTCAGTCGGTTTAGCTGTATTTATAAGAGCTCTGATGGCTTTTCTTCATATGTGCCGAGTCAGAGCAATTCGCAAGTTGAGAATTGCTTTGATTTACTCTCTGATATTTTCTTCAACATTCTGCCCCTTGCATTGCGTGGGGGATTCATATATCCTGAGATCCCTTTGATGCAGTAGTTTCTTATGTGCCATTATTTTGACCTTGAATACACCCAAGAACTTGTGTACTTAGCAGATTGTCTGAACATTGTATTGGTAATACAAAGATTGTGCTTAGTACGTTTGTTTGAGTAATGAGCCATTGTCGTTAAGTTCACTCTCAACTCCTTTCCAGTTGGTGGCTCTGTGCTGCCTCACAGTGCCAGGAGCTTGGGTTCGATTTCGCCCTCGGGCAACTGTCTGTGTGGAGTTTGCACATTCTCCCCGTGTCTGTGTGGGTTTCCTCTGGGTGCTCTGGTGTCCACCCACAGTCCAAAGATGCGCAGGCTAGGTGGATTGGCCGTGTAAAATTGTGCATAGTGTCCAGGGATGTGTGGATTTGGTGGGTTATAGGGGGATGGGTCTGGGTTGGATGCTCTGAGGTCACTGTGGACTTGTTGGGCTGAAGGGCCTGTTTTCACACTGTAGTGATTCTATGAACACTAGGTTCGCTTATATTATCTTCCAGGGCCATGTGCTTGTCACGGACAGATGTGGATTTAATGAGTTGATCCAGATCCTTGTAGAATTGTTGTTTCATGCTGTCTACCCTGAAGGTGGTAACGTGATGTGTTTGTACTTTGGAAAGCACAGGTTCACGAATAGGAGAGTATTAATTTCTTTCATTGGAGATGATCTAATCACAAATCCAGTATCATCTAGTGTTAATAAACGTGGAGCTGGACAAATGCAGCCGGTCAGACAGCATCAGAGGAGTAAGATAGTCAACGTTTCAGTACAAAATGCTTCATCAGTTCTGGGGATGGGGAGGGGAGCCCAGAAATGGAAATAGAGGGAAGGGGGTGGGGCCGGGGAAAGGTAGGAGGGATGGTGACAGGTGAATGCAGGTAAGGAGTTATACTGATCAGTGAGAATGGTGGAATGGATAGGTGAGTAGGAGGATGGACAGGTTAGGGAAGTGGGACATGGGATAAGGCTGAGGGTGAAGGGATTTTGAAGCTGGTGAAGTCAATATTCAGGCACTTGGGCTATAAGTTCTCAAGGTGAAATATCAAGTGGTGTTCCTCTAGTTTAGTTTATGTTTGGGCTTACTCTGATAGTGGAAGAGGCCAAGGATGAACATGTTGCCAGGGGAGTGGGAACGGGAATTAAAATGGATGGCAGATAACAAGGTGTAGAGCTGGATGACCACAGCAGGCCAAGCAGCATCAGAGGAGCAGGAAGGCTGACATTTCGGGCCTAGACCCTCCTTCAGTAATGGGGGAGGGGAAGGGGGTTCTGAAATAAATAGGGAGAGAGGGGGAGGTGGATAGAGGAGAAGATAGGTGGAGAGGAGACAGACAGGTCAAAGAGGCGGGGATGGAGTCAGTAAAGGTGAGTGTAGGTGGGGAGTTAGGGAGGGGATAGGTCAGTCCAGGGAGGATGGACAGGTCAAGGGGGCGGGATGAGGCTAGTAGGTAGGAGTTGGGGGTGGGGCTAGTAGGTAGGAGTTGGGGGTGGGGCTAGAGGTGGGAGGAGGGGATAGGTGGGAGGAAGGACAGATTTAGGGAGGTGGGGATGAGCTGGGCTGGTTTTGGGATGCGGTAGGGGGCAGGGGAGATTTTGAAGCTTGTGAAGTCCACATTGATACCATTGGGCTGCAGGGTTCCCAAGCTGAATATTCCCATAACTACCTCAACTACACCACCTCTTACCCACCCTCCTGAAAAGAAATGATATCCCATACTCATAATTCCTCCGCCACATCTGCTCCCAGGATGAAGCGTTCTACTCCTGGACATCTCCGATATCCTCCTACTTTAGACACCATAGTTTCCCCTCCTCTGTAATTAAGGATACCCTCAAACACATCTCCCCCATTTACCGCACTTCTACCCTCAAACCCTCTACCCCAACAAGGATAGAGTGCCCCCTAATCCTCAGTACCACCCCAACAACCTCCGAATCCAATGCATCATCCTCAGACATATTATGGGAATATTCCACTTGGGAACCCTGCAGCCCGATGGTATCAATGTGGACTTTACAAGCTTCAAAATCTCCCCTCCCCCTACCGCATCCCAAAACCAGCCCAGCTTGTCCCTGCCTCCCTAACCTGTCCTTCCTCCCACCTACCCCCTCTTCTCACCTCCAAGCCCCACCCCCATCTCCTACCTACCAACCTCATCCCGCCTCCTGGACTGACCTATATCCTCCCTAACTCCCCACCTACACTCACCTTTACTGGCTCCATCCCTGCCTCTTTGACCCGTCTGTCTCCTCTCCACCTATCTTCTCCTCTATCCGCCTCCCCCTCTCTCCCTATTTATTTCAGAACCCCATTCCCCTCCTCCATTTCTGAAGAAGTGTCTAGGCCCGAAACGTCAGCCTTCCTGCTCCTCTGATGCTGCTTGGCCTGTTGTGTTCATCCAACTCTACACTTGTTATCTCAGATTCTCCAGCATCTGCAGTTCCTACCATCTCTAAAATGGATGGCAGTTGGTTAGTGCGTGCAAGGTGCAGATGCTCTGCAAACCGGTCCCCAAGTCTGCATTTGGTCTCCTGGATGTAGAGGAGACCACGTTGGGAGCAACGGATGCTCAGGTTGAATGAGGTGTAGGTGAATCTCTGCCGAATCTGGGAAGATTGTTTGGAGCTTTGGACGGAGGAGAGGGGGAGGTGTGGGATAGGTGTTGCACCTCTTGCGGTTGCAAGGAAAGGTACCGGTTGGAGCGGAGAGTTTGGTGGGGAGTGTAGAACTGATGAGGGAGTCACGAAGTGAACAGACCCCACGGAAAGTGGGCAGGGATGGGGAAGGAAATATCCTTTTGGTGATGGGGTCTGATTGTAGGTGGTGGAAATTTCTGAGGATGATGCATTGGATTCAGAGGTTGTTGGGGTGGTACGTGAGGACTAGGGGCACTCTATCCTTTGTTGGGGTAGATGGTTTGAGGGCAGAAGTGCGGTAAATGGGGGAGATGTGTTTGAGGGTATTCTTAATTACAGAGCAGGGGAAACTATGGTGCCTAAAGTAGGAGGATATTTGAGATGTCCAGGAGTAGAACGCCTCATCCTGGGAGCAAATGCAGCGGAGGAATTATGAGTATGGGATACCATTTTTTTTTCAGGAGGGTGGATAAGAGGAGGTGTAGTCGAGGTAGTTATGGGAATCAGTGGGTTTGAAATGGAAGTCAGCAGTGAGTTGATTTCCGGAGATAGAGATGGACAGGCCCAGGAAAGGGAGAGAGGTGTCAAAAATGGTCCAGCTAAATTTCAGGGCAGGGTGGAAGGTGTTAGTAGTGGAAAATATCAAGGAATTTTAAGGAAATTTACATCCAGCACAAGTCCAGCCTTCGTGAATTTTTTTGGGTTTGTTTAAAGAAGGTCACTCTAGAAGTCAGCCCAGTTCAGAAATTGTTCTCGTCCCCAGATTGAATTAATCACAGTGGTGACTTCCTGAGAATTGTGTCCAAGTATGGCTTTTTGAAGGGTCTCATAACATTAAGGTGCTTCCCTAGGAGCTGGGGCAATAGTAGGCACTTTATAAAAAAATGTTTTGTACATATTAAATTTTACTAAACATCTGAGTACTTTATGCCATTCCATTTTCAGGTACTTCAGTTTACTTTAACAGAGTCACGTTTGGTTATTTAGAATCAGATTACTGAGGTGGTGGACTTCTCATTGATTAAAAAATGCTTTTTTTTGTGACAAACCAATTTTCATTTGGTTTTAATAAAACCACATCAGGTTATCAATCTGAAACACGTCCAGGAATGTCTTTTAGTTTAAAATCATTTAAAACATATAGCACTTAACATGTTGCCCAATTGTTCTGCTGCATGGCCTATTCTACAGTTTCTAAATTGATCCTTTCATGGGATGAAGATGTCACTGGCAAGGCAGCACTCATCCCTAATAGACTATCAGCTGATTGAAACGGCCCTAGCAAACCAGAGGACAGTGTGGATCTGGAGCTACATGGAGGTCAGGCTGGGTAAGGATGGCAGATTTCCATTCTCGTATTAGTGAATCAGTTGGGTCATTTCAACAATGATGCTTCCATTATCACCATTTTTAAGACTAATTTAAGCTGTGCTAGTTCTCATTTGTGGGAATCTGGATTAATAATCTAGTGAAATTATCAACATGCCACTTTCTGCTAGGGTGTTTGAGCAGAATACAGAGCAAAAGTATAAGTTCTGACAACTAGTTGGAGCTGAAGTGTAACTTTCAGGTAAGTCTTTGATTATACCCAAAGCAGAAATTCATACAGTGAGTGCAATTTTTTGGGAGAAAACAAGAGACTTTGGAGCTATGGTAGCCACAGCTCTCAATCATTGGGGGATTTTTTTGTTTCGTGGCTAGGACTATTCGAGATGAATAGTTTGACATTCAGTTTGGTGATTAGTCAATAATTCCCTTCAAGTATTGCTGTAAAAAGATACATTTCATTTGAAGCTTTTCATCTTGTGCCTTGTTGGGACAATTTTCAAGGAATACCAAAGTAAAGGAAAACAACATTTATACTGTGAGGTAAAAAGTACTGGTTTGCTGGTGAATAAATATTGCCATGGAAAATGCGCATGTTAGATAATGATTGGCAGATAACTGCCAAGATTTTTTAAAATCAGGACATTGACTCTGGTTAAGGCATTGTCTTCAGAAATGAACCAGTGAATGACTCACCTGTTGAGTTGGAACAGACACAATGTATGTACATGGTCTTTCTGTCTGCCAAATAAAAGGCTCTGTTAATATACATTACTTCCACATAAAAGTGCACACTGTAAGCTTAGCTGTTCATCTCGGGTGACTGTCTGTGTGGAGTTTGCACGTTCTCCCCGTGTCTGCATGGGTTTCCTCCAGGTGCTCTGATTTCCTCCCACAGTTCAAAGATGTGCAGGGCATGCTGAATTGCCCCATAGTGTTCAGGGATGTTTGGGTTAGGTGGGTTAGACGTGGGAAATGCAGGGGTAGGGGAATGGGTCTGGGTGGGATGCTCTTCAGAGGGGTGGTGTGGACTTGTTGGGTCGAATAGCCTTTTTCCATACTGTAGGGGTTCTATGATTCTATGATCTAGGGATGCAGGTACATGGTTCCTTGAAAATGGAGTCACAGGTCGACAGCATGGTAAAGGTGGTGTATGGCACACTTTGTTGGTCAGAGCATTGAGTATAGGAGTTGGGATGTCATGTTTTGGCTGTACAAGACATTGCTGAGGCCACTTGTGGAGTATTGCGTACAGTTCTGGTCACCCTGCTCTGGGAAGTATGTTATTAAGCTGGAAAGGGTACAGAAAAGATTTATAAAGATGCTGCTGGGACTGGAGGATTGAGTTGAAGGGAGAGGCTGGATAGGCTGTGTCTTTTTTCCCTGGAGTGTAGGAGACTGAGGTGTGACCTTAGAGAGGTTTATAAAGTCATGAGAGGCATGGATAAGATGAATAATCAAGGTCTTTTCTCCCAGGCTAGTCGAGTCCAAAAGTAGAGGGCATAGGTTTAAGATGAGAGGGGAAAGACTTAAAAGGGTTATGAGGGCCATCTTTTTCTCACACAGGCATTTGAACAGCTGCATTAATAGGAAAGGTTTAGAGGGATATGGGACAAACGCAGGTAAACGGGGCTAGTTCACTTAAGGAAACCTGGTTGACATGGACGAGTTGGACCAAAGGGTCTTTTTATATGCTGTATGACTCCAATACTCTGACACCCAGTTGCGAGTGGCAATTTAACAACTCACTGGAGGAGGAAACTCCATAAATATCCCCATCATCAATGATGGAAGAGCCCAAAACATCAGTGGAAAAGGTAAGGCTGAAGCATTCGGAGTAAGCTTCAGCCAGAAGTGTCAAATGGATGATCCATCTTGGCCTCCTCTTGTGGTCCGCAGCGCTTCGGGTATCAGTCTTCAGCCAATTTGAATCACTCCATGTGATATCAAGAAATGGTTGGAGACTGCAAAGGCTAAGGGCTGTGACAACATTTCTGACAACAAATACTATTGTGTGTAAAAATCGTATGGCAATTATCGTGGGGGATTTCAATCTACATATCAGTTGGTTGAATCAGGTTGGCCAAGGCAGCCTTGAACATATCCATGATTGCTTTCTTGAACAGTAAGTAATGGAACCGACGTGGGAGGAAGCTATCCTAGATCTGGTCCAGTGTAATGAGACAGGGATAATTAATGATCTCATAGTTAGGGATCCTGTTGGCCTACTCCTACTCCTGGTTCTTATGTTCTAATGAAGACTTGTGCTCCAGAACTTGTGGCTGTCCTAGCCAAGCTGTTCCAGTACAGTCACAACACTGGCATCTACCTGACGTTGTGGGAAATTGCCCAGGTATGTCTTATACGTAAAAAGCAGGACAAATACAACCTGGCCAATTACCACCCATCAGTCTATTTTTAATCATCAGTAAAGTAATGGAAGGTGTCATCAATAGCGCTATCAAGCAGCATACGCTCAGTGATGCATAGTTTGGGTTCCACCAGGGCCACTCAGCTCCTGAATTCATTATGACCTTGGCTCAAACATGGAGAAAAGAGCTAAATTCCACAGGTGAGGTGAAAGTGACAATCGTTGACATCAAGGAGCCCTAGCAAAACTGGAATCAATGGGGAAAACTCTCCGGTGGTTGGAATCATACCTGGCACTCCAGAGGATGAACGTGGTTGGTGGAAGCCAGTCGTCTGAGCTCCAGGACGTTGCTGCAGGAGTTCCTCAGGGTAGCGTCCTAGGCCCAACCATCTTCAGCTGCTTTAGCAATGACTGTACCTACCCCTCCCACTATCAACATCCTGGTGGTTACTGTTGATGAGAAACTTAGCTGGACTCACCACGTAAACACAGCAGCTAGACTGTAGCAGATGCCCATACCCCGCCAATGAATTTTAAGAAAAGTTAATAAAAGATGTTTAAACAGCGAGAGTTACAAGGAGCCAGTGCAGGAAGAAAGAGAGACTTTCACACATCTCTATGATGCATGCAGCTGATACTTTGGGGGGTGTCTGTCGGGAATGGAAAATGAACTTATGGTGTAATTCAAATTGGAAGTCGGGCTTCAGCAGGATTGGATACTAGCTAAGTTGAGAATAACTTCTAACCTAGCGAATGTTGTCTATTTTTCTCAACAACCTGTTCAGAGATGTTATTACACACCTCTGGAGCACGTAGGATTGGAAACCCTAGCGAATATTAATAGGATTCCAATAAATCAGACCAGATGTGCTCATAAGGAAGTGGCAGACCAGTTCACAAGCTTAATTGGGCATCTGAGCAGGTTATAATCACACATTAGACCAGGTGCATGCTGTGATGTATTAGAATTAAGCACCACATTGAAAGATGCTGCTGCTGGAAGAAATGCTGAAGGTAAGTAGGTTTTAAAGAAATTACAGGTAGAACACGTAGATATTTTATAATCAACCCACTTAGAAATGTTGTTGCACACCTCTGGAGCAGGTGGAATGTGAACCTGGGCTTTCTAGCTGAGAGTGGGGACATGACTATTGTGCCACAAGAGCCCCAGTTAGAATAAAGTATCCTCACATTTCTAGCCCTGAGTAACCTAAAAAGAATGGAAATCGTTCTTGGTGGTCATGACACACATGCTGATCTTTGTGATGATGAATTCTGCCGTACCAGATAGACTATCATTTCCGTGGGAGGAAATGACAAACGATGCACATTAGCATGAGAATTGAAAAATAAAAATAGTTAAAATCACCTTAGATGCAGAGACATTTGCGCTAGAAGAAGCGACAGATATATTTATGTACTTACCTAGTATTACAAAGGAGCTTCTATATCAGGGCCAATGCTATGTTGAGAAACATTCACTCTGGGACAATGTCCACTTGACAAATTGTTGCAGAAAAGTGATTGAGAATTGATTCCTGAATATGAAAGAAATGTTAGAAATAATGGAAATTTCAAAAATAAAATGGGTTAATGTGAGTAATCATTTGTTGAATTGATTTACAAAAAGAAGCACTTATTTAAAATAAAGTTTTAAAATTTGTAATAAAGTTTTCTGAAGAAGGGTCTAGGCCTGAAATGTCAGCCTTTCTGCTCCTCTGATGCTGCTTGGCCTGCTGTGTTCATCCAGCTGTACACTTTGTTATCACTTATTTAAAATAATTGAATATCCTCGCCCAAGGACTCCTTAGTGTTTAATTTTGGGAACAAAGAAATATGAAATCGCGTTGAATTAATTTTCAAGATGGGGTGGCGTATAAAGTTCTTCAGTAGTTTGCTAAAGATTAGATAATGCATTATCATTTTTTTGTAAAATAGAGCTAATTCTTTGTATCTCATTTTGTTACTAGGATGTCATATACCTAATATTTAAAGGTAATGAGGCAAACAGGTGTTGTGAACTAATTAGATACTTCAGATGTATTGTGGTCATCGCTGTCTGCGTGGAGTTTGCAAATTCTCTGTGTATGTGTGGGTTTCCTTCAGGTGCTGCAGTTTTCTCCCACAGTCCAGAGATATGCATGTTTAAGTGGGTTGGCCATGCTAAATTGCCCATAATGTTCAGGGATGTGGATTAGCCAAGGGAAATGCAGGTTTACAGGGATAGGGTAGGGTGGATGGGTGGGTCTGAGTGGGCTGCTCTTCGTAGGATCTGTGTGGACCTGATGGGCCGAATGGCCTGCTTCAGCATTGTAGGGATTCAGTGAACAGTGTGGAAGAATCTGTTTGTATGTGCATGCAAACTTTTATAACTTCTGCCTGATGGAAGAGGGTAGAAGAGAGTATAGCAAGGGTGGGAGGGGTCTTTACTGTTGGTTGCTTTCTTGACAGACCAGGACAGAATGTTGACGATCGTGATGCTCGACCATCTTCATCCCAGCACTGTTGATGCAGACAGGGGTGTGCCTTCCACTCCACTTGCTGAAGTCTATGACCAGCTCCTTCGTTTTGCTGGTAGAATGTAGAGCAGTACAGCACAGGCGTGGGCCTTTTGGCCCGCAATGTTGTGCCAAACATGATGCCAAATTAAACTGATCCCTTCTGCCCATCCTTGGTCCATATCCTTCCATTCCTTGCATACTCATGTGCTTACCTAAGAGTCATTTAAGTGCCCTATTGTACCTGCCTCCACCACCAGCCCTGGCAGTGCGTTCCAGACAATTAGTACTCTGCAAAACAAAAAATTTTGCCACTCACAGCTCCTTTGAACCTTTCCCCCTCTTACCTTAAATGCATGCCCCTCCTAGTATTAGACATTGCAACTCTTGGCGGGGAGAAAAGATTTTGACTGCTAGTCCTACCTGTGCATCTCATTATTTTATAGACTTCTTTCAAGTCTCCCCTCAGCCTCTGCTGCTCCAGAGAAATCAACCCTAGTTTTTCTAGCCTCTCCGAATAGCTCATACCCTATATTCTAGGTAGCCGTAAACCTCTTCTGCACTCTCTCCAAAGCCTCCACATTCTTCTTGTAATGAGGCAACCAGAACTGAATGCAATATTTAAGCATGGCCTATCTAAAGTCTTGTAAAGCTGCAACATGACATCCTGACCGTTGTACTCAGTTCCTGAACCAATATAGGCAAGCATGCCGTACACCGCCTTTACTACCCTATCTACTTGTGTGGCCACTTGCAGGGAAGCTACAGACTTGAGCTCCGAGATCCCTCTGTACATTAGTGCTGTTCAGGGTCTTGCAATTAACTGTATACTTTTCCTTAACATTTGTTCTCACAAAGTGCAGCATCTCACACTTGTCTGGACTACACTCCATCTGCCATCTCTCTGCCTGTATCTGCAACTGATCTATATCCAGCTGTATCTGGTGACAACCTTCTACACTATCCACACTGATCTTTGTGTTGGCTCCAAACTTACCCACCCACCATTACCCTCTGCCTTGTACGGGCAAGCCGATTCTGAATCCAAGCAGCCAGGTCACAGCGGATCCCATACACCTTAATCTTCTGGATGAACCTACAACGAGGGACCTTGTCGAACGCCTTACTAAAGTTCAGAGATAACAAGAACTGCAGGTGCTGGATCATGAGATATGTGGAACAATCCCTTTTCCGCTGTTACAATGGCACTATCCCCACCTCTTCCTCCGCT
Organism: Ginglymostoma cirratum; assembly: GCA_024137785.1. NCBI lineage: Eukaryota > Metazoa > Chordata > Chondrichthyes > Orectolobiformes > Ginglymostomatidae > Ginglymostoma > Ginglymostoma cirratum. The sequence goes on from JAHRHZ010000049.1 coordinate 21,736,504, forward strand.
ACATTGATGGCTGTATTGGCACTTCCTCATGCTCCCACGAGGAGCTTGAACAGTTCAGCAACTTTACTAACACCTTTTCACCCCAACCTCAAATTCACTTGGACCATCTCTAATACCTCCCTCTCCTTCCTGGATCTCTTTGTTTCCATCTCTGGTAACCTCCTCAAAACTGACATCTATTTCAAGCCCACTGGCACCCATAGCTATTTGGACTACACCACCTCTCGCCACCTTCCTGCAAGAATGTGATCCTCTACTCCTAATTTCTCCACTTCCGCCACATCCACTCCCAAGATGGAGAGTTCCACTCCCTGACACCCCAGATGTCCTATTTCAAGGACTGCAGTTTCCCCCTCCGGTGATCAAAAACGCCCTCAACCACATCTCTTGCATTTCCTGCACTTCTGCCCTCAAACCCCATTTCTGCCCCCAACAAAAATAAAGACAGAATCCCCCTTGTCCTCACCCACCAACCTCCTCATCCAGTGTATCATTCTCCACCACTTCCGTCGCCTGCAATCTGACCTCACGACCTAAGAGAGATTTCCCTCCTCACCCCTAACTGCCTTTCGAAGTGACCGCTCATTCCGTGACTCCCTCGTCCGCTCCACACTCTCCTCTAACCCCACCATACCTGGCACTTTTCCCTGCAGCTGCAGGAAGTGCTACACCTGCCCCTACGCTGCCCCCTGACCTCCATTCAAGGCCCAAAGCAATCCTTTCATATCAGACAGGTGTTCACCTTTACATCCGCCAACTTGGTCTACTGTATCCACTGCTCTGATATGGCCTGTTCTGCATCAGTGAGACCAAGAGTAGACTCCGGGACCGTTCATGGAGCATTTGTGCTCTGTATGCGATAAACGACAACATCTTCTGGTCACCAGCCATTTTAACTCTCCCTTCCACTCTCTGGATGACTTGCCCATCCTGGGCCGCCTCCAGTGCCACAATGACACATACAAACTAGAGGAGCAACACCTCGTATTCCGCCTCGGGAGTCTGCAACCCGATGGCTTAAATGTGGAATTTACCAGTTTTAAAGTACCCTCCCTCTCATCCCGGCCTCCTTGACCTGACACAACCTGTCCATCTTCTCTCCCATCTGTCTGCGCCACCCATCTCACTGACCAATCCCGACCACTCCCTACCTGCATTCACCTATCACCTTCCCCAGCTCCACATCTCCCCTCTCTTTATTTATGAGCTCCCTTCCCCCTCCACATTTCTGAAGTTTCTCGAAACGCCAACTTTCCTGCTCCTCTGATGCTGCCTAGCCTTTTGTGTTCCTCCAGCTCCACACTGTTGTCTGTTACTAAAATCCACATAGACAACATCCAGTGCTCGACCTTCATTGATCACCTTTGTCACCACCTTGAAAAATTCAATCAAATCAGTAAGATATGAACTGCCCCGTGGAGAGCCATGCTGACTGTCCCTAATTAGGCCATGCTTTTCCAAATAGGCACAAATGGTATCGCTAAGAATTCTGTCCAATAACTTGCCAATTATCGACGTGAGACTCGCCAGACTCTCGTTTCCTGGACTGTCTCTGTTTCCCTTCTTGAACAGAGGAACAACATTAGCAACTTGCCAGTCCTTTGGTACCTCTCCAGTGGCTAGCGAGGATACTAAGATCTTGGTCGAGGCTCCAGCAATCTTCTCTCTTGCCTCTCTCAATAACCCAGGGATGTATCCACCTTAATGCTCTTCAAGAGACCCAAGACCACCTTTCTTGATTTCAAAATGCCTTAAAGCATGTGAGCATGCTCCACACTCAAATCGCTATCCTCCATATCCTTCTCCTTGTACTCACGATCCCAGAGTACTCATTTGGGATCTTGCCCACGTCCTCTGCCTCCATCCAAGCACAAGTTCCCTCTTATCCTTGAGTGGCCCAGCCCCCTCTCTAGTTATCCTCTTGTTTTTAATGTATGTATAGAATGTCTTGGGATTTTCTTTAACCGTACTTGCCAAGGTCATTCAGTGGCCCTTCTTGGCACTCCTAATTCCCTGCTTGAGTTCTGACTTTGGAGAGATTGTTGTCTTTACACCATGTTGTTAATCATTGTATCTGCTTCCCATAGTCTGTCTCGTCATTGTTTGAGATCCGATCTACAACAGCCATGTTGTCAACAAACTTGAAAATGGAGTTGGTATGGGATTTAGCCACGCAATCATGTATGTATAATGAGTATAGTCAGGGGCTGAGTACACAGTCTTGTGGGGCTCTGGTGTTGAGGATCATCATGGAGGAGGTTTTGTCACCTATCCTTACTGTCTGCAGTCTGTTGGTTAGGAAGTGAAGAATCCACTTACCGCTGGGGGAGCAGACCCATGTCTCGGAGTTTGGAGATCATTTTGTTATGAATTATGGTGTTGAAGGCAGAGCTGTATCAATAAGTGGGAGCCCGAAGTAGGTATCCTTGTTGTCGAGATGTTACATGGATGAGTGCACGGCCAGGGAGATGGCATCTGCCGTGGACCTTTTGTGCTGGTAGGTCAATTGTAAGGAATTAAGGCAGTCTGGGAGGCTGGAGTTGTTGTGAGCCATGACCAACCTTTCAACGCACTTTATAATTATGGATGTCAGAGACACCGGGTGGATCAGGATGCATGCTGCATGATTCTTCTTTTTCAGGGATGATGTTGGCCTTTTTGAAGCAGGTGGGGACCTCAGATCATAGTGAGGAGAGGTTGAAGATGTCCGCGAATACTTCCCCCAGCTGGTCTGCACACTGAGTGCATGGCTAGGGCCTCCTTTCCATGGGTTCACTCTTAAGAAACCTGATCTAAAAGCTGTCTGGTACAGGTGTATGGGAGGCTGATGGGATAGGTGATATTGTTTCACTGACCTGTTCAAAGTGAGCGTAGAATGCATTCTACACTCATCGGTAGGGATGTACCGTTGCCTGCAATTCTGTTTGACTTTGCTTTGTAGCCTGTTAATGTCGTGTAAACCTTGCCACTAACGCTGGGTGTCCATGTGGTTAGTCTGGGTCTCTAACTTAGTTTGGCATTGCCTTTCGGCATCCCTGATGACTTTGTAAAAGTCATACCGGGATTTCCTGTATAGGTCAGAGTTGCCCGACTTGAATGTCTCCGACGTGGACTTCAGTAGGGAATAGATCTCCTGGTTCATGTGTAGGTTCCGGTTGGGGGAGTTTGCAATGACAGTGCTGTTTTCAGCACACAGCTATCTACGCACTTGCTAATGAAGCCTGTAACAGAAGTGGTATACCTGTTTAGGTTGGCTGCTGAGTCCTTGAATATGGACCGGTTTTGCACCGACTCTAAGCAGTTCTGTAGAAACTCTTCATTTTGCTTAGATCAGTACTGCACTCCTTTCCGTACTGGGTCCTCACTTTTCAATTCCTGCTTGTAAGCTGGGAGGAGGAGCACAGCTTTATGGTTTGATTTTCCAAAATGTGGACAGAGGGTGGAGTGGTTGGCATCTTTTATGGTTGTGTAGCAATGGTCAAGGACGTTTGGACCTCTGGTGGAATAGATGTAGTGGTGGAATTCTGCTAGCACATTTTTGTGGTTGACCTGGTTGAAGTCATCAGCTATAATGAACAAGACTTTGGGGTGTTCCATGTCAAGATTGTTTATAATGTTATATACTTCAAGTGTACTCTTCACTTCTGCACAGGGTCGACGTAGACTACTGTCAGGATAGTGGAGGTGAACGTGCGGGCAGGTAGAATGGATGGTATTTCACTGTTAAATATTCTAGGTCCGGGCAGCAGTTACTTGCCAAGGTCACTCTGTCTGAGCACCAGGAGGTATAGATTAGGATGCAGAGCCCACTGTCATTTGTCTCGCACGAGGATGCCGAGCAGTCCATTCGGTGAATTGAGAAGCCCTCAGGTTGCAAGGCACAGTCAGGTTTAGCAGAGGTGAGCCATGTCTCCGTGAAACAGAGCTCACATCAGCTCCTCAACTTTGGAAGGTCAGTCTAGCTTTAAGTTCATCCATTTTATTTTCAGTGGCTTGGACATTTGCCAGGAGAATGCTGGGGAGGGTGTTCTTGAGTTTCAGTTTCACCTGAAGTCCAGCACGTCACCCATTTTTCCTGGGTAGATGGCTGCTGCTAGTTGATCTCAGGCATGTGGTGAGGGAAGTCTGCTGGTCTGGAAGGTGAGTGAGTGCTTCTGATGGGACCCTGAGTACCAGCCGCAACCTTGAACACTCTGTGGGGTTGGGGGGGTGGAATCTTGTAATCAGTATGCTCGATCTCAGATGTTGGGATGTCTGCTGCTGCAGAAGGTAAGTGGGTGCTTCTGGGCATCAGTCATGGCCTTGAGCATTCCGGAGGGCCTTACAATTGATATAGTTGGACCTCCTCGATGTTAGGTCACCATGGGGTCAGGTTTTGTTCCTGCCCCGATGGTCCCCAATTCCAGTATTGGTAACTGGGCTTCATCGACCAGAGGATCCCCAAACTTGCAAGTAGATTTAAGAGAACATTTGTTAGTAATTTTGACAGAGTTATAATCGTTCCACTCTTTTAAAACTCAATTCTAAGGTATTTAAGACAACTCACAAGGAGTCACCATGCTCCAGTGGCATCATGATCAGGCTGGGCGGATTGGGATAAAGTTTGTTTTTCACCATGACCTCAATGAGGCGGATAGTATGATCCTCCACCTTTAACTTTCTTCACATTTCCCTAAGCCTATGTCTCAATGTTATCCACCCATTTATTTTTTTACCCTCAATTTCACCTTCACTTGCTACAAGAACAGCAAAGGATGCCAAGCAGAAAAAGCTATAAAAAAACAACTGGCATGGGACATCAAAATTATCGCAATTTTTACAATTATTTTGGGTAAAAGAGTAACCAACAGTAACTGATAACAGATATGCTATCAATGAAAATAAGAATTGAATACAGTTTATTTTCTTCCATGGGGTGTGGGCATCGCTGGCTAGGGTAGCATTTATGCCCCTTGTTCACTTGCCTGGAGAGCATGATGGCGAGCTTCCACCTTCAACCACTGGAGTTTATGGGGATAGGTAAACTCGACCCGCCCCATGCTGATAGGATGGGAATTCCAGCATTTTGACCCAGCAAATGAAGGAATAGTGATATACTTCCAAGCCAATGTGGTCATTGGCTTTGAAGGGAACTTGCAGGTTGTAGTGCTCGTATGTAACTGCTGTCCTTTTTAAGTGACAGAGGTTGCGGGTTTGCAAGGAGCTGTTGGAGGGGCCTGGGTGAGTTAGTGCAGTGCATCTTTGTTAGATGGTGCACACTGTTGCGACAGTCTGCGACAGTAATGAAGAATATGTATGTTAAAATGCACTGCTGTTGCAACAAAACGCAATAGATGACAGCTATTCATTGATTCATTGGTCAGGGCATTGCCCTGAGAAATCAGCATCAAGTGCATGGTTTTATGACTAAAAGTGGTTAGTTTGACAGTTAATTGTCAAAAGGCATTCACGTGTGCATTCTCTGTAGCAACACCTCTACTAATCAGGGTCCTCATGTTAACTAATCACGATCTTCCTCTCGTGCAGTATAAATGTTGGTTTTCTGATCACATTGTTTCTTGTGAATTATGCTGATATATGGGAGAAGAAATAGTTTGTTAGAATGTCTGTCTTTTTTTAAAAGCAATTTTTTTTAACATGACTGCCAGTCAGCAATTTCTAGTTCCAGATTTTATTGATACAAAATTTCGGTGTGCGAGATACTGTTTACCTTATTTTTCTCAACTGCTTTGTCCTGAATGGTATTGAGCTCCTTGATTTTTGCTGAAGCTACACCAATCCGGATGAGTGGAGTGTATTTCTTCATGTTCCTGATTCGCATCTCGTTACAGTTGAGTTACTTGCCACAGAATTCCTAGTCTCTGACCTACTGTTGTAACCACAGGACATTTAATAGCTGGGCCAGTCATTTTCTGATCAATAATAACCCCCAGAGCATTAGTAGTGACTATGATGCTGTTGAATGTCGAGGGAACATAGTTAATCTTCTTTTGTTGGAGATGTTCATTGCCTGGCACTTGTGTGGTGTGAATCTTATGTGCTACATTTCAGTCTAAGCCTAGATGCTGGAAAGGTCTTGCTGCAGATGCACACTTCTCTGTCTGTTTGAGGGCTCGTGAATGGTGCTGAAGTTTGCACAAACATCTGTAAGCACTCCTGATCTTGCAAATCAGGGAAGGTCATTGAAAAAGTTGAGAGTTACCTATGATGCTTTCCTGAAGAACTCCTTGGACAGAGTTAATTTGACATCTAGCAACTACAACTAATTTGCTTTCTGCTAGGTATGAATCTATCCTGTGGAAACTTTTGCCCTAATGCCCCCAGGCTTCACGTGAATTCTTTGAGATCATCAACATGGTGGATAAGGATAAATTGATGAATGCTTTCTTCGTGTATTTCAGGCATTTACTAAAATTGTAGTTGAGATCGTGGGCAAAAATGAGTATGTGGAATTCAAGGAAGTCTTGTGATCTGTTTCAGTTCTTGATCAAAACATTGAAGACATTGAGTTGGGAGAAAAGATTTGTCTCCAGTTAGCAGGTAGTAATTTGGGCTTCAGAGGGGTCTGCTCCTGGTTTTCAGCATTTCATATATGTTAAGCGTAAAGAAATAGAGAGCTAGATAACCAATTTTTCAGAACTCTGCAGGTAGAGGTCAGTGTTGGAAAATATGAGAATCTATTTTGGATCAAATAGAGACAAATTGGAATATTTTCTTAATGGTGAAAAAAAGGGAGCTGTTGAGCAGCAAAGAGATTTAGGAATTCCAGTGCTGAGATTACCTAAAGCTTTTGTGTGGATATGGTTTGGCAAAGAACAAGCTAATGAAATTTTGAGCTTTGTCTCAAACTGATTAAAATACAGAAGTGAGGAAGTGATAATTCAATTATATAATGACCAGGTCAGATCTCATCAGGTGTACTGATCAGTTTTTGCCTTGACTTCGAGGAAGTTGTGTTGGCCTTGGAGGGTTGTCGAGTCACCCCTCCAAACTTGATCTGTAATGCCTTGAATTTGTATTTTGAGTGACCACATTGGGCACTTAAAATAAATAGATTTGACACAATAGAGAAACAAAGTCTTTCTTTTGGGGGGAGTTCCAGAACAAGGAAGTATAGCCTTAAACTTGGAGCTAAGCAATTGAAGAGTGAAAACACAATCTCGTTTTCATTTTTACAATAAAGGGAAATGCATTTAATATCCTGCAAGATTGTGGATGATGGTGCAATTACAATTTTAAAAACTGGTATAGATTTTTGTTAGGATGTCCAGGGATTTGGAGCAAGTGAGTTGAGTGCTGCTAGTCACGATTTAACAAAATAATTTGTTGTACCGTAGGACATAATCCACCATGTCTGCAGTGAAATTGCACAACTGTGATATGAACAAATTACTATGGAGTAATAAAATATTAGAGCTTAAATGTAGATTAGGTATTTGTACATCCTCAAAACACAATTTTCTTTTTCTTGTAATGTCTGTGAGAAAATAAGGTGGGAGAACCTTTTTCAATTTTCATCCTTGTAACTATTTATCCAGTTACCATATATACAAAGTGGACTGGAAAGGCTTTCTGAGATTTGACCTTTGCTTGTGCTGACTTGCCTAATTTACGCATCGGTATCTCTAGAAAGGACAGAGTAGGACTGGGGATTTGGCCATCTGGGGAATCGGTTGATAGAAATCTATGTCTTGGTGTGCTGCTGTTGCTATGGTGTTTAGTGTATGGCAGTTGTGAATTAAATTCATAAGCATTCTCTCTGTGCCAGGTGTTAAATTTAAGCATACATTTCCTAGTCAATGCGATTAGTGTCATACTCCAACTTGTGTATCAAAATTAGGGTTAAAAGAACAAAGACAGTAAGTTCATCTAGAGAAAATAAAACCAACAACTGAAAATACCTCAGTTGACAGAATTCAGCATGTCTAAATTCTGATGGAGTTTGTTAAACTGACTTTTTCTTACAAAAATGTCGAAGGCAGCCAGAGCTGTGAATGCAACATGGGCAATCAAATGTCAAATGTAACTGCGCACATGGAAGCACTTAGGCTTTGTAATCTCAATGTTCAGCTTTTCATTTCAACAAGATGACAGTAGTGATCCATTCATTTCTCAAACACCACGTCCTCTGACTTAGCATCAATTAACGTGCATCACATTTTAAGTGTACACTAGTGTTCATTTTGTATGTGTTTCAACTTTTGTTTGGCATTGCATCTTTTTTGGCTTGTTAAGAATATAATTTTGAGTCCTTGTTTTAAAAAAAAATCTTCACTGTCACTGTGTAAAAGGCCCAGCACATGTTTCTGACAAGTTATGTTGAGCCAAGTAAGCGGTGTATAAATATTATCACTGAGTGGCTTGGCAGCAGCCCTTCTAATTGAGCTAGTTGAGACCTAAAGGACATTGCTACTAGACTGGGTCTGTGGTAGGTGGGGAGGGAAAAACATACTTAGCCTCAACCTCGACAGTCTGTCTGCTGCATATGTATTTGTCAGTGGTAATATCGGTAAGAGTGACCACTGCACAGTTGTAATGAATACACGTTCCTGCCGTCATCATTGATAAAACCTTACTTTGTACTGTGTGGCATTGTGACCGATTTAAATGGGGCAGACTTCGAGCAGATCTAGTAACTCAAGACTGACATGCATGAGCTGCTGTAGGCCGTCAGCAGCGTAATCATACTTTAGCACAATCTGTAACTTAATGGCTCAGCATATCCTCTACTGTACGTTTACCATCAAGCCAAGGGATTGATCGTTGCTGAATGAAGAGTGCGGGAAACATGCGAGGTGTTGCACCAGGCATACCTGAAAATGAGGTGTCAATCTGATGTGACTACAAAACGGCACTATTTGCATGCCAAGCAGCATAAGTAGCAAGTGATGGACAGAGCTAAGCGATCCCACAACCAGTGGATCAGACCTAAGCTGTACAATCCTGCCACATCCAATCATGAGCAGTGGGGACAATTAAACAACTTACTGAAGGAGATGACTCCACAAATATTCCCATCCTCTGATGGAAGAGTTTAGCACATCAGTGCAAAAGATAAGGTTGAAACATTTGCAGTGATTTTTTTTCAGCCAGTGGTGTTAAGTAGATGATCCATCTTGTCCTTCTCCAGAGATTACCAGCATCACAGATGTCTGTCATCAGCCAATCATTCCAGTCCATGTGATATCAAGAAACAGTTGGAGGCACTGAATATTGCAAAGGCTTTGGGCCCTGACAACGTTCAGAACTCCAGACCTGGCCGCACAAAGCTGTTCCAGTGCAGCTACGACACTGGTATCTACTGGATAATGTGGAAAATTGTCCAGATATGTCCTGTACGCAAAAAGCAAGACCGATCCAACCCAGCCTGTTACTGCCCCATCAGTCTACTCTTGTTCATCGGTGAAGTACTATCAAGCAGTACCTGTTCAGCAGTAACCTGCTAACTGATGCTCAGTTTGGGTTTCACTAGAGTCACTGAACGCCATGCCTCCTTACAGTCTTGGTTCAAAAACAGACAAAAGCATTCAATTCCAGAGGTGAGGTGACAGTGTCAGCCTTTGACTTCAGGGTTGTGTTTGAAAGAATATGGCATCAAAGAATCCCAGAAAAACTGGAGTCGTTTGGAATTATGGAAGACTCTCTGCTGGTTGGAGTCATGTTTGGCACTTGGGTAGATAGTTGTGTTTGGTTAGTCATCTCACCCCAGGATATCTAAACAGGAGTTCTTCAGGGTAGTGTCCAAGGCCCAACCATCTTCTGCTTCATCAATGACCTTCCCTCCATCATAAAGCCATAAATGGGGATGTTTGCTGATGATTGCATGATTTTCAACACCATTCATGATTCCTCAGAAGTTGAAGCAGCTCACGCCCAAATGCAGCAAGACCTGGGCAATATCCAGGGTTGGGCTAGAAAATGGCAAATAACATTTGTGCCACTCATGCCGCGCAATGACCATCTGCAATAAGAGACAAGTTAACCACCATCCCTTGATATCCTTTGGCATTATTGTCACTGACTTTCCCCTATCTATCCTGGGGGTTACCTTTGACCAGAAATTGAATGGACTAACCATAAAAATACAGTGGTTACAAGATCGGGTCAGAGGCCTGGAACGCTGCAGCAAATAGCTCTCCTGTCTCCCCAAAACCTGTCTAAAACACATGTCAAGAGTGTGTTGGCATACTTTGCACTTGCCTAGATGAGTGTAGCTCCAATAATACTCGGGAAGCTTGACACCATCCAGGACTGTACATCCTCTTGATTGGCACTACATTCGCAAACATTATCACTCTTCTACCAACATTTAGTAACAGTAGTGTGTACTTACTTACCAGATGCACTGCAGAAATTCACCAAAGATCATTGGTACATTCCAAACCCATGACCACTGCCATCTAGAAGGGCAAAGGCAGCATATATATGGGAACACTGTCACCTGCAAGCCTCTAATGATCTTGACATATTACCATTCCTTTGCTGGGCCAAAATCCCGGAATTCCCTCCCCAATGGTCTTATGAGTTTACTGACACTGCATGGACTGCAGTTGTTCAAGATGGCAGATCACCACTAGTTTCGAGGGCATCGAACTGTGGGCAATAAAAGCTGGCCGAACCAGCGATGCTCATGTCCCACGAGTGAATTTTTAAAAAAGTTAACCATCAGGGAATGCAACTGATATCTGGTCTAAAACGCTTTTAACAAAGAGTTTTATACTGTTTTCCCAGAAATCTTGTTCCATTTTTTGATTCAAGTATCAGGTCAGCTTCTCCTGCTGGCTTCACTTGTATTAAACATTGTAATATATTGATTTGTTACTGTATGACAAATATTGAAGGATTTATGAAATTAAATAGTGAATCGATTTTTTTAAAAAAAAAAATCCAGCATGATACTGTGGACAATGGCAATGGTAATGTGCCTACCTGATGCAAGTGCTTCACTATAAATGTGTTGAAACAAGTCCTTATTGCTATTACCTGTGTGCTAGGTGGTTTTGCATAAGCCACCACCTCAACAATTCCTCAAATATACAAATCTCCCCCTCTCCTCCTTTTACTGTCTACTCCTCTAACACCTCGTCTTTTTTTTTTTTTAAAACTCTACCATTCAGTTTTCTCTTTCTTTTATCTCTGTCTTGCTATCCCCCCCTTTTTTTTTTACTCTCGCTCCTCTCTTTGACTCTGTCTCCTTTTTTTCCCTCTCTGTCCCTCTTCCCCACCCACCCCTCCCTCCCTCCCCCATTCACCCCTCCCTCCCTCCCTCCCTCCCCCCTTCCTCCCTCCCTCCCTCCCCCCTTCCTCCCTCTCTGAAGCTCCCTGAAAGCTACTTAGATCCAGGTTTTGATTGTTATTAATTAAGTGATCCCACTAATGGATCACAACAAAACTGTGCAGTGCTGCCACTTCCAATTGGAGGATGGTCTATGAACATTTTCTCATTGTTATGCTCAGTGATGGTTGAGCCCAGCATGAGTGTAAAATACAAGGCTGAAGCAATCTCTTTATCTTTAGTCAGAAGTGCCAAATGAATGAATGAATGCTTCTCCATCTCCTGTCAGACATGCCAGTCTTCAGTCAACTTATTTCATTTCATGTGATATCAAGAAACCAGTAACTGTTTTGGATAGACCAAAAGCAGTGTACTCTGATAACATTCAGCCTGTGGTGTTGAAAGCCTGAGCACCAAAATAACTTTGTGTTTCTAACTGAGCTGGTCTCGTACAGCTACAACTTTAGCATCGATGCAGCTAGGTTTGAGATTGCAAAGGCACGGCACATCAACAAATAGCAAGATAAATCGTATCCATCAAAAAATGTTTGATTCTTTTACTTTAGATCCACAATAATGTAGTGGAAGGTATTGTTGACAGTGTTCTCAAACAACACTTGCTTGCCAATGTTTAATATAGATTCCACCAGAAACACTCCCCATTAGCCCATATCATAGCTTTGGTCTAAATATGGGTCTAAAAATCCAAGCGGCAGGTGAATGTGATTAACTTTGATATTTGACAGTGTGGCATGAAGCAACCATAATAAAATTCAAGTCATTGGGAATTGAAGTGGGGAGAAAATAATTCTACTGGCTGGAGTCATTCATCTCTCAAAGAAATATGATTGTGGTGTTGACGGCCAGTCATCTCAGTCATAGAACATCAGTGTAGGATTTCTGTAGGGGTTGTTGTAGGCCAACCTGTCTTCAGCTGCTGGTCAATGACTTTCCCTCTATCATAAATTCAGAAGTAGGGACATTTGCTTTTTGCGCAGTGATTAGTACAATTTACAATTCACCAGATACTAAATAATCTATTCTCAGCTGCACCAAAACTGGACACCATTCAGACATCTGATGATAATTGACATGTAACAATTTTGCCACACCAGTTTCAGACCGTAACTCAGCAATAGTGTTACAAGTATTGGTGTGATTACAATCATTGAACCCCCTACCCATTTGTATCCTTATGTATTCTTGATGATTGATCGACTTTGACTTCCCAAAGCCTTTCCATCATGTATAAGGTACAAATGAGGAATGTGACAGTACTCAGGTTGCCTTAATGATTGCTGTTCCAACAACACTCAAAAAAAAAGCATGATCCAGGACAAAGTCTGCTTGATTAGCATTCCCTTCACACCTGGTGCACTGTGTCTGCAATTTGTACACCTTACAAGATGCACTGCAGCAACTCAACAAAGCTTCTTTATCAGAACCTTGTAATCCCATGACTTTGGTTGCATAAAGGGCAGCAGATACGTGGGGGCAACATTCTTACAGGGAACCCTGCAGGTAGACACGCTATCCTGATATGCAAATATGTTGCTGTTTATTCATTGTCGTTGGGTCAAAATCATGAAAAATCCTCTCTAATAGCACTGTGTGAGTACTTGTACTGCGTGGATTCACTGGTTCGAAAAGGTGGCTTGGCTCCCCACCACCACTCTGCAGCTGGGGATGAGCTAAAAATGCAGTGACACCAAAATTTCCTGAACGAGTGTTAAAGTATCTTTGTGACTTATCAAATTATGTTGGGTAATGTTTTTGTTAAGCACTTTGAAATACTTGTGTACATTTAAAGCAGATATAAATACAAGTTGTATTCTGGTTCAAAAGCAATGCTATATGGAATAAATCCAAAAACGTAGAAACTTTCACAAAGCTAAATAGAATTCTGTTTGTTTTTTTTTTTGCATTGAGCTTATCATTGTAGATGATGAGTTTAAGGTGGCAGAGTACAATACAAATCGTCCTGTTCTCTCGGACCATAGCTTGCTCAAGGCAGTCACGTTGTCAGGGCTGCAATCTTGACACGTTTGGCATAGCAATGCTTGTGCACTGCTCAGTAGCCAATGTAGAAGTAGTAAGAACTGCTGATGCTGGAGTCTGAGATAGGTGTGGAATTGGAGGAACACAGCAGGCCAGGCAGCATCAGAGGAGCAAGAAAGCTGATGCTTTGGGTCGGCACCCTTCTTCAGAAATATCAGAAGTAGCCAAAGTGTGTGGCTGATGTGAAACTGGAGATCGGCTGTGGAAGACAGAGCCTTTGGCTTGAGAAGATACTGGGACTGTCAGGATGGAGCTGCTGCAGGCTTGGCAGTCTGTCTCTGTCCTGTACATGCTCTTCTGTTGACAAAAGCTGGTTAGACACAGGTGGGCCCTGATTGATCTGCAGGCAACTATATCTAGATGCACTTTCAGTTGTCACGGGTTTGCTCCTTGGGAGTGACTGGCACTGGTAGGCAGAAGCTCAGACTGTTTGACTCTCACTGCGGTGGGAGTTGGGAGGAAGGATGAGCTGATTGTCTTGTGGCTTTGTTTTACAGACTCCTGTTTTGTATCTTGGCACTTCGAACTGATATTTCTGTTTTGTGAAGACTTGTTAGAAAGAAGTTGCAAGGATATTATTTATGCTGAACTGAGGAAACGTTCAGAGTTGTTGAAGTTCAATGGGCTTAAATTTGAAATTTGTGATTAGAAATTCAGCCTCATATTGCGCTCCTTGTGTTAAAATTTTTTCTATAGACTTGCACTTGGGCTCTTTCTATAGATGCTGTAATTTTCGAAACATTACATGAAATAGTTCTAATTTGGATAATCTGATCTTTAATTACCGTACGTATAGATTTTTTTCCTAGAATCCAAGGTAATGGAGCTTTATCAATGGCAGGTGACTGACTTAGCTAGAGATGCAAAATCTTCAAAGTTCACTGTTGTGGAAGCCCAGAGAGAGTTCAGCCAATTTAGTTTAAAAGTATTCAGTAAGCATTTAAGATCATGTTGTAAAGAGCCAGGGTAGGCTACACTTTCATGGGGAGGGATATAACTCCGTTGTTTCAGCTATATGTGGGCATGTTTATTGTGCAAATTTAGTTGCCGTTTGGAGCTGGGAGAGTACTGAAGATAAGTTGCTGGTGTTTGAAGGCAGTTGAGGTTCTGTAAAAGTCCCAGGGAGTGATAGATCTGGGCTGTGGCATTAAGCAAGAGCTCAAAAGAAGCCTTGAGAATCATTTGATACTTCAGGGCAGGTAAGAGTGGAGTGAAGAAGCCCTCAATCTTTAGAGGAGCTTGGAGAAATTCACTGGCAGCTCAGTGTAGCTGAAGTTTGATACAAGATATGGTTATGCCAGTAATTAGATGCTTTGGAGATAGTAGGAACTGCAGATGCTGGAGAATCTGAGATAACAAGGTGTAGAGCTGGATGGACACAGGCCAAGCAGCATCAGAGGAGCAGGAAGGCTGACGTTTCGGGCCTAGACCCTCCTT
>JAHRHZ010000049.1:21751673-21866633 GCA_024137785.1 Ginglymostoma cirratum
GGGTCTAGGCCCGAAACGTCAGCCTTCCTGCTCCTCTGATGCTGCTTGGCCTGCTGTGTTCATCCAGCTCTACACTTTGTTATCTCTTATTAGATGCTTTGGAGCAGTTTTAAGAGTCTGGGGAACTCTTGCCTCAGGAGAAGAGACTGAACTACTAGGACTCTTGAAGGTTCGAGTTGGAGAGGCTTTTGAGGAACTCTGAATCCAGATCTTCAGAAATGAAATTTTTGAATTCTTTCTTCTAATGAGATTTGGTGAATGACAATATCACTAGTGTCTGGGAGGGGTCTAGTCTTGACTGCATTAGTCATTTAAAGTGAGGGTTTGCAGTTAAATTGCTGTTTGTCTGCTAACTCAAAATTTACCTTAATCTAAATGTTAAGAGGCTAAGTTGTGTATATGGTTGGAATCATTACCTTGTTCGGTGTGCCAATTTAATATTTATTTTTGTTTGTTCATTTGAAGTTTTTATAGTAAAGATCTTATGCTTCAGTTTAACCCTGCAATCCTCCTGTTTATTTTCTTTCTTAGTTCCTCCATGTTTTTGAGATTATGGTCTATCAATCCAAATCCTGACAAAGATCTGGTTTGTCCAGGATTCTTTTATAACTTGATTCATAACAATTTTACAATCTTATCTGAATGAACCGAAGTGAAAATATTAAAGAACGTCCTGAAACTCAAAAGTAGCACTCAAAAAGCCCTTTGAGCAAGTAGATATATAAGGATAGGTACATAATGATTGAAAACTGAAAAGTTGAGTGGAATAGCATTCTGAAGAGTTCTGATCTTGTTTATTGTTAACAATCATCTGGGAAAAGAGGTGGGAATAAAATGCCAAATGCCCTTAAATTGGAAGTTAAAGTATTATTAGCTGGGTGACTCTGCCTTTCTCAAAGGTAACATTTGCTTATTTGGAGGGAAGTATTTTGCAAATTGAATCGCCATTTTTTTAGAAGTCATATGCTTTTGTAACATTCCTGTTAATTATTGATTTGAGGACATTGTATTATGTACAGTGCTTGGAATCGTATGATCGTAGCCAGTAGTATTTGAAAATGGAAAAATCTTGAAGTTTAAATTTGACAATGCCGTATAAAACCCTGTGTAACTTCCAGTATGTATTTAATTGTAAGATACATTTCAAACACAATGGAAATTACTGTTAAATGATTTTCTAATGCATCTGCTTTGTATTCATGCAGGAGGGCGTTATCAACTAGAAATTAAAATTCCAGAAACTTATCCATTTAATCCTCCAAAGGTGAGACATATCTGTACGCTTGTGTTTGTGGATAAAATAACAGGCAATGACTACTAAATTTATTGGTAGTATTAAAACTAGGAATGAGTGACTTTCAGCATGACATTTGTTAGCTATAATTTAAAAGAAAACGTTTTGAACTATTATAGCTATCAGTTAAATATTGTCAGTGTTTGAACCTTTTGTTGCATTTTCAAATAAATCTTGTAGTTTTGTAAAATTTTGAGAAGCCTTCAAATCAATACTTTTGTTTTACCCTTTATTAAAAATAGCGGTTAAGAGTCGATGAACCTCATTTGGTGCAAACTGTTCTCATTGGTTCTTGGTTTTAGTGATAGCATTTTCATCTTGAATCAAAAGATTGTGGGTTGAACACGTTCTAGACTTGAACACGTTCTAGGGTGACACTTTATTTCATCACTAAAGTGGGGTGTTTTATTATTTAGTGCTGTCTCTACGTTGAGACAGTAAACCATATGCTAATCTTAATCTTATTCAGTGCCTCAAATGGATGCAAAAGGGCAATGTCACTATTTGAAGATGAGCACTGGCATTCTCCCAGAGGCCTGGTCAAGATTAGTCCCTGCAAAGTTTAGCAATACCAGAATTGCAAAAATACATAATTTGATTATTTATTTCATTGGTGTTTGTGTTCTTGTAGTCTACAAATTGGCTGTTGCTTTTTCTGCCTTGTAGCAGTGACTATACTTCATTGATTATAAAGTACTTGTAGATATCCTGAATCAGAAAAGGTGCTAAATGTATGGTGGTCATCCTGTTTTTCATTTTTCAAATTGTGTTGCACCATTTTTATTCTTGTTACTGGGGTAGCACCATTTTGTTTCGACAAACTTCTAAACTTGCTTTTGTTTTGTTCCATGTTCACTTTGCTGTCCTTTGTCTTGATGACAAAATGTTTTATGACATGCTGCTGTGTCAAAAAGGTGTAAATCATTTGAGAGGATATAATAAATTTTTGTGATGGAAAACTCCTGAGTGCATTAAAGGTGTCTGGCCATGGATCTTGTGGGTGGTTGTTCAGTCTGCATGTTATGAGGAGGTGGATTTGTATTTCGGAGGCAGTTGTAAAAGGTATGAAGTAAGGGTTCTTAGTGCCAAACCAGGTATTCTGCGTATCCTATGTTGTTTTCCTAGGCCTTGAGTATGACATTTGGTGACTGCATGGGAATAACCCATGATGGGTATGCAGTATAGTCTGTAAATTTTCAATTGAAGAATTAAGTTCTTGCGTAGTCAAGCCTATTTATCACTGTCATGATGCTTTATTCTGACAGAAAATTACACGTGATCCTCTAGCCTACGAGTGTTTTGAATGGGAAATGTTGCATTATATTTTGATGTTTGAAAGGATTGCATGCATATGCAAGTTCAAGATTCCTTTCTTCAGTCATTTGGTCTTTTGTTTGGATTTTGAAATCTGAAATTTTGAAATTTAATCAAAATTGCTGTTTTGTTACAGCAGGTCTACAATCTATATCTCCGTTTTGTGACAGTGGTAGTCTCCTTACCTCTAGGCCGTATGCACATGTCCATCCTAGTCTGGTGGAATGTCATCACAAGTCTCAACAGTCTTGTTGATTTTTTTTTTTAAACAATCTATATTTCCAGCTAATTAGAAGATATTTTAGTCATTCTACTGGTGGACAGCAGCTATCATATTTTAGAGTTGGAAAAATCATTTAATAGTGACTGTACTTATGCCAAAATGGGCATGTTAAAGTAGGGTGCCAGGTTGGATTCGAATGCTGTTGAGTTGACCAGCCGAGAAGTTGATTTTATTACTTTTACTGGTTACAAATTAATGCAAGTTTTTTTTTATAGTACTTTTATCCTTGTTATACTAGATGTCTGGTTTGCAACACAGTGACGCCAATAGCGTGAGTTCATCCCACACTGTTGGGGTTATCTTGAAGGTCCTAACTTCTCACTGGTGTCCCTCTGGTTCAACTCGCCACTATTCGAGTTATACTGTAATGAGACAGCAGCCATATGGTTGTATGGAACTTAGCGTGCCTTAAACAAGCCCGTTTTGTTTTCTAAAATTATTCATTTTGCACCAGTATGAAATTGAGTGACCATGATAAAATATATTCTTGGATTTCCACCACCACTTAGTACCACCTCCACCGTGATAGGGAGCCATTTTCGGACAACAGCCTGATGTACTACCACCAACGGAGAGCTGGGTGTTGGGCTGGGAACAGGCTGCTCCACCAAGGCAGGCAGCTCATTAGTGTGGATTTGGGATGAATTTGCAGCATTGCCAGAACTTTCCCACCAATGATGCAGTAGCCTGAGCCAAGGGAAATATTTCAACTCGTTGGAGATGGCTTCCATCTCCAAACCTTGGGAGTTTTGGAGGCTGAAGTAATGTGTGTCACTGACAAGACAGGGCAAAAGGCTACAATTAAGATCACATCTGATCCTTTGCAGGGGATTCCCTTCCACATCAATCACTTGCCAGCTTGAGTTTGAGAGTGCACCCTCCACTAATGCAGCTGCTAAGGCAGTAGACCTGCTCCTACTGTGCCTGCAGTAGCAGGAGCCTGCTAGCTTGCAGGTGTGGAGGTGGTCAATCAAGAGATTGTCTCCTAGGGAATATTGTGCATTGATCTTGCTGTGAATATCTGTGGGCTCAAGACTCTATTTGGTTCCACCATCAGAATTCTCACAGCATCCCTACTGTGTGGAAACAGGCCATTCAGCCCAACAAGTCCAATCAGACTCGCTGCCATACCTTTATCCTTGTAACCTTGCATTTCCCATGACTAATCCACCTAACCTACACATCCCTGGACACAATGGAGAAATTTAGCATAGCCTCTCACCTGACCTGCATGCCTTTGGACTGTGGAAGAAACTGGAGCACCCGGCAGAAACCCACGCAGACATGGGGTGAATGTGCACACTCTACACAGACAGTTGCCTGAGGCCGGGATTGAACCCGGGCCGCTGGTGCTGTGAGGCAGCAGTGCTAACCACTGAGCCACCGTGCTGCCCCCAGTTCTGAAGCTTGTGGGCAAATCAAGCATATCATCTTTGAATTTAGGGCATGGAGTTCATTTATGTCCAAAATATCAATCATTGTCCAGTCTTTTCTAGTATTCTGAAAGCCCAGTTTATCTGTCTCAAACTTTTGCCATTTTAGTTTGAGAATCATTGAGAAGTTGAGTTATCTGGAGTAGATTGTAGAGAGTTTTAGAATACTCTATGTATTTAACAGTATGAACTAGCCTGTGTTAAGAGTTTTCACCCACTCTTAACAACAATTGAAGATTCAGGGACTTGATGAACTTCTTGATAACCTTATAACTTTGCAGTCTTAACTATTCAATAAAAATTACCTGACATAGTTTTTTTAATTGGTTGCCAACACTGGAGGTATCCATCTCTTTCACTGGAAAAATTGAATATTGACTTGCCAAATTTATGATTCTTGTTCATTTGTATTCAGGCAATTATTTTGTAGTATTCGCGCTGCTTTGAGAATCTTTTGTTTTTAATTATCTATTAAAGCATTAATGGAAATAATTCTATCTTTCAGGTTCGGTTTATTACAAAAATTTGGCATCCAAATATTAGTTCAGTAACAGGAGCTATTTGTTTGGATATTTTGAAAGATCAATGGTGAGTTCCTGTACCTTTTCAGTTTTGCGTTGCTTGCAGCCTCTGGTTTAACAAAAAATAGCTTGAATTGCAACTTTTTGATCCCTATTGTAGGGAACTGTACAATAAGTCCCCGTTTAAGTTGCTCTGTTTCAAGCTGTTAATGCGGCTGGCCTTTGCATTTACTGTTGGCTGTTTTGTTTTGACATTCTATTGCACCAAGTCTGATGGATAGTCATGTGACTCAACCTGCACCATTTTGGATTTACTGCCCTGACCCTTGCTCTTGCTGGTGCTCCAGCTTGCTGCTTGCTTTCAAACACCTGCAACTTGAAGCTGCTCACGTTCCAGATCTGGTCTTCCCGTCTTTACTTGTTCATCTCATGAGCCCTTGTTTGTAGTGAGGTTTTGGAGAGGGAAGCGGTGAGTAGGATGTTGGGTGAGAGTGAAGATCAGAAAGTTAGAGTGATGAGTGGGAAGTTTGGAGTTTGGCAATGACCAAAAGGGTTAGCAAGCCAGACTGTCACGAGCCAACATACAAGTAGAATGTGTTTGCATATTTCTTTTATAGCTTTAAAAGCTATTTAACTTGCAAATACAGAAATTCGCAAACTACAGAAATTCACATAATACAGAATGTGAAGTGTTTCAACTTGCAGGATATAATGTTTTGATGTCTCTTTTCTGCTGAAACAGATTTTATGTTTGAATCTGATTCACTTAATTTTACTAAAAGTTGCATTTTTGATAGAGACAACTGCAGCATTAAGTAAGAACTTGGTGCAATTTTACTTTTAAGTCTTTACTGATTTAAATCAAATTGGATCAGACTTTTTGTACGATTTCTTTACAATTGAATTATATGAAGGATCCAGTCACACAAAGAGACCTAGGGTTGTTGGTGTTGCTGCATAGTTCCTTGAAAGTAGAGTCTCGGATAGACAGGGTCGTGACAAAGGCATTTGGCATGCTTGCCTTCGTTGGTTAGAACATTGATTATAGGAGTTGGGATGTCATGTTGCGGCTGTGCAGGAATTTGGTGAGGCCACTTTTAAAATACCTGTACAATTCTGGTCACTCTTCTTTAGGAAGAATGTTGTTAAACCTGAAAAAATGCAGAAAAGATTTAAAAGGATGTTGCCAGGACTGGAAGGTTTGAGTTATAAGGAGAGGCTGAATGGGCTGGGGCTGTTTTCTGTGCAGCATCAGAGACCGAGGAGTGACCTTACAAAGATTTATAAAATCATGAGCGGTATGGATAGGGTGAATAGTCAAGGTCTTTTCCCCAGGATGGGGAGTCTGAAACGAGAGGACATTTGTTTAAGGAGAGGGGGGAAAAGATTTAAAAAGGACTTGGCGGGTAACTTTTTCACACAGAGGTTGGTGTGTGTGTGTGGAATGAGCTGTTGGAGGAAGTGGTGGAGACAAGTACAGTTAGAACATTTACAAGGCATCCAGATGGGTATATGAATAGGAAGGGTTTAGAGGGATATGGGCCAAATGCTAGCAAATGGGACCAGGTCAGATTGGGATGTCTGATCGACACGGATGAGTTGGACTGAGTGGTCTGTTTCCATGCTTATGTGACTTTGACTCTATACTAATGTAAAAAGTTCTGATGCATTAAAATAAATTGAGAAGATGCTGTGACATATGGTGTAGCCATTGATTTGTCTGCATAGCCTTCACCATGTTATGTGATTCTGACAGATTCATCATATCTGTATTGATCATTTGATAGAGCTTACTCAATTAGTTTCATTTCTTGCTTTTTCGCTTTAGCCTTGAAAGCTATGATTGAATCTTTACCCATTACATTATGTGGCACATTTCCAATCCTAATAACTGGCTGTATTTATCAGAAGGAAATTATTTGTGCCTGACTGTATTTAAATTTTTACCATTTTGTTTTAAATTCGTTTCCCCTGGTTATCTACCTTCATGCTAGTAGAAATAGTTTCTCCCTACCCACTTTGGCAAAACCTTTCATAATTTTTAACAAATCTGTTGAGCTGCTCTTTAATCTTCTCTGCTCAATGGAGAACAATCCAAGCTTCTGTAGTGTCACATGTCTTATTTCTGTGTTTGCTGCCTCCTTTTGGCAATAAAAAGCGTCTGAATTAGCAATAACTGCAGTTCTTTAGCGCTGTTGCTGCTGTAGACCCATACAGCATGGAAACAGATCCTTCGGTCCAACTGGCCCATGTCGAACATAATCCCAAACTAAAGTAGTCCCATGTGTCTGCTCCTGGCCCATGTCCCTCAAAACCTTTTCCAAACCTTCCTATTCATGTATCTATCCAAATGTCTTTTTAACATTGTAATTGTATCCACATCGACCACTTCCTCAGGAAGTTTATTCCACATGTGAACAACCCTCTGCGTTTAAAAAAAAATTGCCTCGTTTTTTATTAAATCTCTCTCTTCTCACCTTAAAAATGTGCCCCCTAATCTTGAAATCCCCATTCTAGGGAAAAGACAACTACCGTTAATACTATTTATATCTCTCATTATTTTTATAAACTGCTATCAGGTTGCTTCTCAACCTCCTACATTCTAGTGAAAAAATCCCAGGCTATTCAGCCTTTCTTTATAACTCGAACCTTCTATAGCCAGTAGCATCCTGGTAAATCTCTCCTGGACCCTCTCCAGCTTGATAATGTCCTTCCTATAACTGGGCGATGAGACTGGACACGGTATTCCAGAAGAAGCCTCACCAATGTCCTGTCCAACTCCTATATTCAAAGGACTGAATGATGAAGGCAAATGTGTCAAATGCCTTTTTAGCCACCCTGTCTATATGTGACGGCAACGTCAAAGAATTAGGTACCTGCACCCTTAGGTCTTTGTTCTACAACACTACCCAAGGCCAGTTTCTACTGAGCTGTTGCACTGTGACCATTGGTGTACTACTGCAGAACAAAGTGCATAACAGTTGTGTAGAATATTCTGTGCACCAATTTTGCTGTCCGTAGATTTTGTGTTTTATTGTGATGTTTGTGCTAACGTATAAACTACTAGAGATAGTTGGCTTAGTATTTCTGACAGGTAGATTTTGTTCTATGCTGCATTTGTACTCCAGCTACCAATGCAAAACCAATAGTTGCAATATTATTTAATATCAGGTTCGCATGGGCTGGACGGAACTCTTGCTCGGCAGAAAGTCCTGCTTTCATACTGTTACTTAGATACGTACACTTCCTCTCCTGGGTAATTGCAAATTTTTACGTGTTTCCAGGAATTCATGTCTGCACTATCTGAATTTGTAAATTGTTCAAATAGTTCACAAAGCACACTACTTTTTCTTTAATAACTTCTTGGCACTGCACTGCACTTGCATTCTGTAGAAGCGATTAAGACTAACCCTTCACAGCACCTCTTTCCACATCTTGGTTTGGGCTGCATCTGAACTTCACATTTATGTTACAACTTAACATGGATGTGAACTACTTTGCATCAAAAGTCAAGCAGGCTTCTGTGGTTGAGGGAGTTCCACAGTTTATATGCTGATCACTCTTAGCATAATTCATATTTTAAAAAATTGGTGCTTTTATGATTTGCTAACCAAATGTTTATATTGTCAAAAAGATTTGGTGCTTTAAATTAGAGAAGTACTGAAGCTGTTATGAACTATAATTTACAGCAATGAAGTAATTTCAGGGCACTTCTTATTAATGGTGTATTTTTACTTTCAAGTTTTTGCACCTTTTGAATGGTTAGAATTGTGACATTTAAATTACAAAATAGAATGTCTCTAATAGTGAAGAAATCTTGAAAAAGGAACGCTACAGTAAAGAAGCCAGTCAGCATAAACTTCTTTCTCCACACCTTTTTTAATAATTCTGTCCTTTTCAGTTCCTGAGAATCCATACGTGCTTTCATTCTGATTCTTCAAGTGAGAAGTGGACCAAACACTAAGTTGAGAGGAGATGAAGAGGAAAATAATTAGCAGAGAGTGTTTGCAAATAGAATGGCAATTAGCATTTTGGCAGAAAGATTAGGGAGAAGGTATGAGAATTAAATAGTACAGTTTTAAAGATCTGTAGGGAGAGAGGGATCTTGAAGTTCATGTGATTGGATCCTTGAAGGTGGCAGAACATTTTGAGTGACTGGACAGTAAAGCATGTGCTTCATCAAGAAATAGAGTTTTAAAGTAGATGTTGAATCTTTCTAGCTATGGATCACCAATAGCTTTACAGTATTGTGTCCAATTCTGGTCGCCATACTCGAGTTAAATTCTCAGCTGATGGTAATACTGAAGAAGTCAGATCCCATAATGAGACCTGGTTTCACAGATCCTGTGTTTTTTTTCTATTTATTGCAGAGATTCATCTCTGATATATTCACAAGAGATTTCAATATACCTTCATGAGCAAGACATGAACATTCCTCACCCAAAAACTGTTACACTATACAAGAACATTTGAAGCAATCTCATTACGAATATTGATGAAAGATTGTACTCTTTTTACCTCAACAACCACCTTGCAGACATACTAACCTTAGTCAAGAGTCATTCCTCATTACCCCTGAAAGCTTCATGCTTAGCTGAGATTTAATTGTTTTCTGGAGCTTTCTTCTTAGTGATATTTAATCACCTTCAGAGCAAACATATGTTTCCCCAAACTCTCAGCTTCCAGCAGTTTTCTAGCCAACCATCTCATTAGCTAAGCACTCCAGACTTCTTGGATGTTTCTGCCTTTGTCTCCCTGTCGTTGAACACCTTTAGTGTTAGGCAGCAGGCCAATCTTCTCCACCTTTTTATTTTTAATATATTGAATTGTTAATTCCTAGCTCTGTTCCAGTGTTGTAAACCCTCAATTAAAACATATGGATCAACAAATCTCAGATCTCCTCGCACTAAAACTCTCATTAAGAAATGAAATTGAAAATATGTTTTCATCCTCCTTAGCTTTAAGTTTGATTTATATTTTTATATTGAGTGCAATAAGAACAGAAGAAAATATAGTTTCAATGCAAATCAAACTTAAAGCGATCTATCATTCTTCCACTTTAGAACCTGAGTTCCCAAATAACAACAATGTATTATGAACCTTCATCAGACTTGGAAGGATGCAAAGGGTACAGAAGTGATTAACTAGAATTGTTCCACGGAATGGTGGATTTTTAACTACAAGGTTAGGTTGGATAAACTAAGATTCTGCTTCTCTTTGGAACAAAGGTTATCTGATAAGAGATGTCCAAAATAATAGATACAAAAGCAAAAGAAACATAGTTGTTCTCCAGTTAAAAAATATAGAATTGCAAGATGCAGATGGATTTAAGTGTTCTAATGCATGAATTATAGGTACTGCATGTAATCAAGAAGGCTAATGGAATGCTATCCTTTATAGTGGGAAGAAGTGAATGTAAATGTAAGGATGTTTTCATTCAGTCATACAAGACATTGGTGAAACTACATTTGAACTACTGTTTGCAGTTTATCATTGTTGAGGAAAGATGTAAATGCATTGGAGGCGGTTCAGAAGAGAATAACAACATTGATATCCTGAATGATTGGGATGATTGCACAGGTTGGATCTTTTCCACTGGAGTTTAGAAGAGGGAAGAGTGACTTGGTTGAAGTGTGTAAGATCCTGAATGATCTTGATAAAACCGATGTGGCAGGGATGTTTATGCAGTGGGTGAGTACAGAATTTGGCGGCATTGCTTTAAAATTAGGAGTGTCCTGCTTAAGACAGATCAGGAGAATTTTGTTTGAGGGTTGAGAGATTTTGGAACTCTCTACCTCCCAGAAGGTAGTGAAGTCAAGGACATGAAGCAGTGTTAGATACATATTCTGACAATAGTGCTGAAGAATTATTCTACAGAACTTGTCCCACCTTGGCCAGGTTGTTGCAGTAAAGTCATGACACTTGCATCTTTCTGACCAATGTGGAAAATTGTGCATTGTGTCCTGTACGTGTCCAAATTAGCCAATTACTGGCCCCACCAGTCTACTATTGATCACCAGTAAACATTGGAAGGTGTTGTCAACATTGCTATCAGTTGGTACTTAATTAGAAATAACAATGACCTTGTCTCCAACTTGGTGGTCAGAAGTAGGGATGTTCGCTGATTGCACAATGTTGAACACCATTTGTGACTCAGACACTGAAGTGGTTCATATCCAAATGCAGCAATATCCGGGCAGATACTATTTTGCCACTTAACATTTGCCATTACTGTATTCCCCCTCTATCAACATCTTGGGGGTTCCCAGAAACTGAACTCGACTAACCATGTAAATACTGTAGTTAGAAGAGCAGGTCAGAGACTAGGAATCCTGCAGTGAATAACTCCCCTTCTGACTCCCCAAAGCCTATTCACCATCTACAAGGCACAGTCAGGAGTGAGATGGAATACTCTCCACCTGCCTGGATGAATGCAGCTCCAACAACACTGAAGCTTGACACCATCCGGGACAAAGCAGCATGGTTGATTGGCACCACATACACAAATATTCATTCCTTCCATCATCAATACAACGTAGGAGTGGTGTACACATCTATAAATCTACTGAAGTAATCACCAATGCTATTTTCACTACACCTTATAAACCAGCAACAACTATCTTCTAGAAGGACAAAGGCAGCAAATATGTGAACATCACCACCTGCAAGCCACTAAATATCCTGACTTGGAAATATTTCACCACTCACTTCAGTACAGCTGGTCACAATCCTGGAACTTGTTACAGCAAACGGACTGCAGTAGTTCAAGAAGGCAGCTTGAAGACAACACCACCACCTTTGAGGGCCAGTAGGAATGGGCAATAAATGCTGGTCCAGCCAGCGATGTTTACGTATCACATCCCATAAATGAATAAAATAATTAATTTATACTAAAAAAAAAAACCCTATACTAAGTTGCTAGCTCCACTACGGTTTTTATAGTGGCCATATTCCTCTGTAATCCATTAGAAATAAATTAACGCAGCGTTAGGTGAGAGTTGTATGTTATTAAAGGTGGGCACGTGGACTGGATTGGATATATTGGGATAGCTTAATGCAAAGAGAGAAACATTTCAAGTCTTGGATTTCTAGCATGCAGTGTTTTGGTTTCCCCTTCTTGTAAGCAGATACCTGTACTTGAAGTTTACTGCAAGTTTGGATATTGTCAGAGATTAATGATGCCTTGTATGAGAGTTTAGAATCAGTTATTCCAAACAAGAGTGTTTTCACCAACTTACGTTTTTCGATTTGGCCACGAGTGTCTCAACAGCAATCATGTTATTGTCTGAACACCTTGTTTATTCTTGCTCACCCTAGGTCACATTAGAGTACCTTATTCCGAACACTACAGATTAAAAAAAGTCTGGTTTTCCGTTTTCCATTTCCCTCCAGTAGGAGGAGGCCAGGAAGCAGTTTTATTCAATGTTGTTGTCATTCTTGCTTTTCACAATTTAAAAAGAAACTGAATTATGTTGAAGGCATTTTTTAATGAAGGGTGATCTGTCGAATGTGAACTTTCTGGAATTTTGTACTCTGTTCAGTGACTGACTTTGTTCAATTTTATTTTTAGGGCTGCTGCAATGACTTTAAGAACAGTTTTATTATCATTACAAGCCTTATTGGCAGCAGCAGAACCAGATGACCCACAGGATGCAGTCGTGGCACAACAGGTTAGAACAGGCTTGGCAGCAGCCAGCACAATGCAGAATGATCGTATACTTGGGTTTATGGTCAATATTTTTTAAAAAGTGCAAATAATAGGGACAATTTATCAGAACAAGTGTGAAATTTCTTGGCAGTACTGCTCAGTGGCACATAACACAGCATGTTCTAACTAGAAAGTA
This sequence comes from Ginglymostoma cirratum, assembly GCA_024137785.1. Lineage (NCBI taxonomy): Eukaryota > Metazoa > Chordata > Chondrichthyes > Orectolobiformes > Ginglymostomatidae > Ginglymostoma > Ginglymostoma cirratum. Next base: position 21,764,363 of record JAHRHZ010000049.1, read on the forward strand.
AGGGGGGAACGTCTGAAGAACAGCAAATTTTTAAGAAGTCTGCAGATTGCTGCTATCCATTGTACGACATTTCAGCATTGCTTTTGTAAACAATCTATTTAGGATAAATCCTGCAGTTGTTTAAATTGCCATTTATTTTGCTAATATAAAATTGTATACAGACTACACCTCTAGATGGAATATGCGCACTGTGCGTGCTTCAGGTAAACAAAATAGAGAAATGCCTTTCATTAACCCAAGTCAACCTACCTGATTTAAATTAAAAGAAAGCTTGGCCTTCTTTAACAGGGGTGTTTTCCTATAACAGAGCCCATTTGCTAACCAGGTGACAGGCACTTGTCTGTACAAAACTCTTCCTTCCTTTTACCTTGGTATTTATGAGAATATGTCTTCATGAGCCAAGATGAAAAGCTTCAATAACCATTGTCTGTCTTCAGCAATTCTCAAATTATTAACATTCTGTGAGATGCTGGGTTATTATTTAATTCATTTTAAATGGTTGATATTTTAATTTACATTGGATTTGGCCATAAAAAGCCCTTGTTTGAATGCAGAAAAGAGATTGCTGTAACAGTAATTTATTGGTTTAGATTTTAACTTTTTCACCATTAAAATAATGAAGATTAAAAGTTTTAAACTGACTTTTAAAACTGTCGTGAATTTGTTTGCTTTACCAGAGTAAGCATCAAGTGACTTTTTAAAAGCAAGTTGTTTATAAAAGGAATATGAAAATGAATGCAGCATACAGAACTTTGTTTTTAAATAATTGTAACATCTGTTTAGGAATTTCTCCTTCAATACAGTCTTGAAGCGACATTGAGCTGTTTGGATCAGGAGCCCTGATTGAGTTAAGCTAAAAATTTAGACCAGCAGTAGGCTTGTTGCAGCTGACATTATTGTTCAGATTAAGAAATGGTGGTGGGTGAAATAGACCAATATTTCTTTTTGATTACTATCAAAGAACTCTCATTCTGTAAATTGTGGATGTGAGGCCATAATTGAGTGTAAATCTTATTTATTCCTTTTTCCCTCCTTCCCTATTGCCAACAGTTGATCATAGTCTGATTTGGAGAATGTCCAATTCAGATCTCTCGCAGACTGCATCAATTTCTGGACACAACGTTGTCTTTTGATAGAAGAGAGTAAGAAAAAAAGACATGAAATTCTTTGTACAATGTTTGTATTCCTTTTATTTGTAACAAAAGGACATGTTTAAAAAAAAAGCAAATTGATTTCGTAGTCAGAACTCATCCCAGTATAATACCATTGTAGATGCATTAAATTTGAACTCTGAATAAATAACTGCCAAAAAGAAGGAAATGCTCACATTTATATATCACCTTTCATGATATTGGGACATCCCAAAACACTCCTACCTCACTTATTTTGACATCTCTGCAGGAATTTCTCGAAGTAATGCCCTAGGCTCAATCATTGTTATCATTTTGCAGGATATGTGGCGGCCAGTTTATGCACAGCAAACCCTATGAATATCATCAATGTGATAAATAACCAGACCATCTGTTATTGCTGTTTCAGAGATAAACATAGGTCAGAGCACTGCTGTTTTGCTTCATTAATAATACCTCTTGATCCTGTACATTGACCTGAGAGGACAACTGGAGCCTGTTTGCGTACCTTTTGGATAAGACATTAATTTGCCACTACGTGTGCAAGCTGTGCTGTGAAGTTATTTCCAGTCTTTAATCTTCAAAAAATAATAAATTTTGCTGTTTTTCTTTTTTTTAAAACTTCAATCCACAGAGAAATTTTCATTTTTGATTAGTGATGGAGGGTTGCTAACCCGCTAGGAATTTATAATTAATGGCTGGAATAAACGTAAGTATTGTTAGGTAATTAATTGGTATAGATTTGTTACTATGTGGTTAGCAGAAATGGTGTAACTGTTTCTTTGGAAACTTGATTTTTTTTTCCCCTCTTCCCTCACCATTATTGGCTCAAAACAGACCATGTTCTCGAAAGCTGAGGGGATGTCTGGCCCCTGATCTCCCTCAATGTTGCCCTCTCCATCTTCAATTTTATGAAACTACTTGAAGTGCATTTTTAAAGTATATTTGCATCAATTGATTTGTCATATTAAAATTTCAGTTTCCTTTTTAAAATATTTAATTCATCACAAACTAATGTAATTTCTTAAAATCTCTATGTGTGTAGTGTATTTATGGAATATGTTCTGTTTGCAGTACAAGCAAAATCCAGAGATGTTTAAACAGACAGCCCGACTCTGGGCGCACGTATATGCTGGAGCGCCTGTTCCTAGCCCCGAGTACACTAGAAAGGTAGACAAACTGTGTGCTATGGGCTTTGATAAAGTGAGTACTCAAAGTAATTTTATCTAGCACATGCAGTTGGTGTTTGTTCTTAAGATTTTGCACTTCTGACTTAAATTTTAACACAATCACTATTGTAGTATACTCTGAATTTTTTTAGTATGTTTGCCGCATTTGGCTCCTCAACATAATGAATTTTTTCAGATTGCTTGATAGTGAATTCCATTCCAAATGCACTAGGTCTTCTGGGCAAAATTGTAACCACGTTATATCACTGGAGTCCCACAACAGTAATGAAGTAAAAGATCAATTAATCTGTTCTTGTTTTTGCAAACAGTTTGGGGAGTAATATTGGTCAAGACAATAGGGAACTCTTGGCTTCTTTGAGTAAAACCAAAGGATCAGAATACCCCCCTGAATAAATGTTAGAGTGAAGCAAAATCAGTTTGACATTCCATCCAAATGTAAGGTCAGACTTCATTTTTGTATATGCAAGGACGGTTGAGTCTTTTGAGCAAATACGTGGATTGCATGTTCCTGTCCTAGGAAGAGGACATACTGGAAACCAAACTTACAAACACCTGCAACTACTTCATTTATATATTAAAGCCCACCTGAGTCCTGGTTCCATTTCTACTAATGAGTATCATTGCAACTTTTCAAATGGGTACTACTCTTCTTCCTCTACCTCGCACGGTTTCAGCATCGATCATCAGTATTTTGTTTCAGTTGAATGTTGGGAAGCACAAATTGTCTTAATTGTCTTGCTGGTGTTGACTGTGTCCCTGTCCCTGGCTGCTACTCTGCCTGAACCAGGTAATTCATGATCTAGATTGTTTGTCTTGAATTGAATTTCAGTGCCAGATTGTAAAGATTACTAACTTTGCTTTCTTCTACCTCTTCAACATATTCCAACTCCACTCCTGAAGTGACATCTTGATGCATGACTCATTTGTTTGCACACTACACTAGTCTAACCTACTACTTGTTGGCCTTCAGTAGCTAAATAGTTTAAAATTCTGCCACAGCAATGTTGAAGATACATGGGAGTGGTAGGCAAGCCTGTCCCTGAAATCTTAAACATGTTTAGTTTTCGGAATGGGAAATTCTGTTTGAGCCTTTACTTGTCCTCAGCAACATTTTGTCTTTGTCCTACAATATGCTGTACATAATGTACTGTTGTTTTCGCAAATACACTTTTGGTTAAATTTATTACTAAGCTAGCCAGCTGTAATTGTTCAAACGGGTGTTCTACTTGTCTCATGTTCTCCCGGAATGTTACTATATACCTCAATGTCATCTAATTAGAGTATGCAGTTTTGAACCTCCGCTACAGCTTGATTCATGAACCTGTGGAATGTAGCAGAAGTTTTTTAAAATTCAAATGACATCACTCAACAATGATGTAATACATTTGGTGCAACAAAAACTGATAATTTCTTCAGCCCTTGATGTTATTAGCACTTGCCAGCTTCCTTTCAATAAGTCAACCGTAGAAAGGAATGCTGCCAATCCTTATCAGAGTTTTCTCACTGTGGAATTGGGTAGAAATCTGTCTTCATGACTCTAGTGGTGCAGAATCTAGTTGACCCACCAGTGTCTTTCCAGCTTGTCTCTGTCTCTGTTTCTACTTGAGTTTGTTCTTCTGGCTTCACCCAGGTAGGCTGCTATTTTGTTAGTCCTGACTCTCCCAAGTCCACATCATACGTAGCTAATGTAGTACATCCAGGTTATCTTATACTTGCTATGTAGTTTTACAAAATCCTCCTGTTGTCCTCCATCTGAATATGAGAACACTGCCTAATTGACCTAGTATTTCTGTTAGCCGGTCAAATTGTGGGAGGTTTGCTTTGAGAACTTCTATTTCTCCTTCCACCTCACTCTTATTGTCTCTGTCAACTTCCACTACTCTGACCACCTGACACGTTTGATCGTCCTTGTCATTTTCCTTATGATACTTTTAATGAGTGAATGAATGAATGAATTTTTTTATGTTTATGTGACATTACTGATTTGTTTTCCTTCAATCAGTATTTATCCGATAAGTTGCTTTACTAACTTTCCTAACTACTTTGCATAGACCATTACATTTTGTTTTCAGAGGTTCACCTTGCAAAGGCAGTAATACCAATACTTCATCTTGAAAAATTCTAGTTGCTGAATATTTATCTGCCCATTCTTTCATATTTAGTTGTGAAACTTTTAAATATTCTTGTTAGCTCCTATGAATCTTTCTGGAAACACAATTGTGTAAATCAATGATGAGGATTCTACCTTTTATGGTTTAAGGACTTCTCCTTAATTAGTTTCATTGACCTCTAATCTTATAAATTCAAATGGAATAAACCTAGTAGATTTGATTTGGGTAATCTCTGGGAGCAAACAATAAGAAGTCTAATACTTTGTCCCAATCTGGTGGGTATTCATGACAGAATAACTTTAATTATGGTTTTGGATACTTCTCCAAAGCTTTCCATTGACTTCACTTGTTTAAACCCAAATTCCCCTGAAAAGTTTTGACAATGGAACCCTCTTCAGGGTTTTAAGTTTCTTAATTCGAAGTTTGTAATGAGTTTAAAAAAGTTAGTTAACGTGTCCATGAATACCTTAACTGTATTGGTGTTTAAAGGAGTAGCTTCTGGGAATTCGGTTGTCGAATCCGTAAGGGTATTCTGATGTCCTGCTTTTGTTTTCCGTAATGATCCTACGCAATCTACTAACACCAGTCTGAACAGTTCTTCAAAAACTTGTATGGCATCAAAGATGCTGGTGTAGTAACATTTTAAAGTTTTCTTGCCACCTGTCATGTATGCCATGTTTTACAGAACTGCACTATATGAAGTATTGGCTATGTTAAATGTTTGTTTATCAGTGTCTGTGTTTTCTGTATTCCTCTAAGTCTTGCCATAGGATTTTAATGTGCTACTTGAAATATTTTGTTATGATACCTGGGTGATACCACTGCTTGATGAACAACCATTCCGTCTTCATCTACAGGTCTGTGTGGATGTCCCAACTTCTTCAGAACTCCATTTCTAATATATTTAACTCTGGATTTGCTTCTTGAGCCTCAATTATCGAAGACATCAAAAACGTGCTTTGAATTATCCTCATTCTTAAATAGAGTTTAAACTACACTAGTATCTGTTGCTGTATCATTATAACCTCTGGTGGTGGACTTTGTTTAGCTATTGCTCTGGTCACTGCAACGATGGAAAAATACCTGGAACCTGTTCTTGCAATTGTTTGTTTCCTTTTGCTTCAGTAAGACTTTTTGTGACTTTTGTCGAAACTTTAGTTTTCACTCCTAAATCATTTGGTCAGGAATAAATCAACTCTGTCCACAGGTAATGTCTTGACCACCCTGACCACCACTAGTCTAGATAAAAGTTAAACTCTAACTGGACTTTGTACAATGGAACCAGGATATACTCCACCTATCCCATCAGACAACACTTTGGCTTTCAATGAACATTCTGGAGGGAAAAGTAATCCACTCCAGGAAAAGAGTTTGAGTAGCCTCTATGTCCCTTAGTATAGTCATGGGCTTGCATGTTTCATTTGAAGAAAAAGGGATTATCTTTCCTTCAATAAAAATCCTTTATTGTCTCTCGGTTGTAGTTAAAGCCATAATGTGATCAGTGGTCTTTTTTTCCTTTTGAGTTTCCTTTTTTGACTCTTTTACAAACTCAAGTGAGTTGTATGGATTTCCCTTGCAAATTCTAGCATTCTGCATGAATGTGTCCCACCTTCTTAGAATGGGAATACCTCAGCTTCCTATTTACATCTCCACTCTCAGTACTTTTGCTTCTGATATGTAGTGGAGACCTCGAGGCATTCTCAACTATCCATTCTTCATACTTCACTTCCTTTTACGCTCCTGTTTTCTATCCCTTTCGAATTTGAAGGTGATGGAAGAACAGTATAGCTCATAATTGTTGGCCATTATCGCTGCCAGTCTAGCAGTTGCAACCCTTTGGTCCTCAACACAGGTTTGTATTAGGAAAGGAGTGAGTTTTTAAATTCCTCAAAGAATTATCTCACTAAGAGTCTGTAGTTTCAGCTTCTAATGCTTGTATCTGCTTTCCAAAGTTAATTGATCATAGAATCCCTACAGTGTGGAAACAGGCCATTCAGCCCAACAAGTCCACACCAGCCCTCTGAAGAGCATCCCACCCAGACCCATTCCACCTACCCCTGATTTCTCATGTCTAACCCCGCTAACCTAAACATCCTAAGGCACTATGGGCAATTTAGCATGACCAATCCACCTACCCTGCACATCTTTGGACTGTGGGAGGAAACTGGAGCACCTTGGGAAACCCACGCAGACATGGAGAATGTGCAAACTCCACAGTCGCCCAAGGCTGGAATTGAACATGGGTCCCTGGCGCTGTGAGGCAACAGTGCTAACCACTAAGCCACCGTGCCGCCCCAGGGCTTAATGTTTATGAATTCAGTGTTGGTTTGCCTGTGCTGTTATCTTAAATTCCAGAACCTTTGCTTATGTGCTTCAGGCAGTAATCATTTGCAGCCAATGTAGTCTTTTTTTTGTGCAGCATCATAATCTTGAGGAAATAACTGCAAAGTGTAAATTTCCTGTGCTGTACCTGTCAACTTGCTCTGATTGAACAGTGTCCACTCCACTTTGCTCAATGCATTTGTCTTGCTATTTTCTCAAATTACCTAAGACTGCCTTCATATCCTTTTCCTCAAATTTGGGAAGGGCCCGTGCAAACTGAAATGTTGCCTTGATGGACTTTAAATTCTGATTAGGACCTGCATCAGTATCTGAAATCTCCTGTTTCATATGCATAATTTTAACTGTGTTCATATTCCCTTTGCTTTCTCTCTCTTGCAATTCTTCTAGCGTTCTTTTGTCCATTTTTTTCATTTCCATTTCCCTGTCCTTGTTTTTCTTTGCTCTTTCTTCCCTTGGGAATGACCTGTTTAGTTTCTTCTTTTCTTCCTTGTGCTGAAACTGATTTAACAGTGACTGATTAGCATCTGATTCCTATGTTTCACTAACTCGAGTACCTGGTATCTCTTCTACTTTCTGTAAAGCCAAATGCTGTGCTAATGCCTTAATTATATTTCCTTCTTATCTCTGCCAGGCAAGGCCAGTACCAGTTTATTTTCCAATTCAATCTACCTGGATTTTGAATGTTCCCTGAAGACTCAACACTGCCACCTGCAAGAAATCCTTTCCTGTTTCCAACACCATGTCTTAAATGTATTAGGGAACATGGCATTTTCCTTTATCTGTGTTACTTCTAATATCACACTTCAGTCTGTTTCAAAAATGAACATTATTGAGCCACCGAACTCTATCAAGTCTCAGTGGGGTAATGTGTTAGAAAGTGAGTCCTGCTGTCCTCTGTATCATCACGAAAGTTAAAGAAATCATGAAAGTATGCAAAATTCTCCAATTTATCCGTGTTAGACCCAGTTTAACAGGATTGACTAAATTTCTGTACTTAAGAATTACAGTTTGTTATAAATAAATAAAGTAATTACAAGTAAACAACACTTTTGACATATCACTCTCTTAGTTAAAAATCTTAACCCCCTTACAAAGGTCCCCTTACACACATACAGATCCAAAAAGAAAGTGATATTCTGCATGGTGGAAATACCTCGTCGTCAGTTCACTGAGATGATCCTTTTGGCTTGGCAGGACTCATTGCTCCTTGATCTCTCTTCTCCACATACTTTGCCTTGCTTGCAGGAGGCACAGAATGACTGGTTCACAACTTGTAAAGTCTCTGACTTGTAGATTCAAAGCAAGAATTTACAGTAATGGGTGATAGAAAATAAACTGGCTTTCTTCAGATTTCACGTGTATTTTAGTGCATAGATGAAGACACCACCTCTTCTCTGCTTAGCAGTCTGAAGGTTTCTGGCTATCTTATTCACACCCAGGAACTGTTCCCTACTTGGGAGCCAATCACATTGTTGTTGGCAAGCAGAAGGCCTTTGCCATTGGTCTGTGGAGTGATGACCAGCTTTCAGTCAGCAGCCTGTCAGCCAAATCTGAGTCCCACCAGGCTCCAAATCATCTGCAGTAACCTCCAGCAATGGTGTAAAGAGCATTTGCGATATGTATTAGTACCTTGTTTTCAAGAAGTGCGGCAATGCCTTCCACACTTGTTAGTTTTTAAAATTTGTCCATTTGCCATTTCAACCCACAATCAAAAATGTAGGTAAATACAAAAGATGGTCTTTATAGAAGAAATATCCAATTTCAATTAAATATCTGCCCACGAAAATCCAAGATGTAGCCCTTCAGAAAATCTCAGAAGGAGCCCTCGGATGAAAAGTATTTCTTGCACCGTGTCACAAGTATCCTTTTCTTCACATTTCACCATCATTTCCCTTATTAATGCACTGTTCCTGTCCTATAATGCATTAAATTAGAAATAGTTGTCTGTTTTCTTACCTATCCTTTCTCCACACTAACAGTACTACCTTGAACAATGCACCTGTATCCTTGCTGTTTCATTCTTGTTCTTTAGAATTTTCTCTTTCCATCTGCACCTTTCCTCTACTTTGGATGCTATCACTTAGACCCAGGCTACCATCATTCCTCTGAATAACTGCCTACTTAGAATAATTGGATTATACAGCACGGAGGGATGGACTTCAGCATGTTGAGTCTCTGCCACCCTTTGCTAGAAATATTGCATTAGACCTCTGCCCTTTTCTCTTTGTATTTTCATCTAGTTCTTTTTCTTGAATGTGGTTATTGTATTTGCTTCCAATATGCTTTTGCTCTGTTTTCTAGATAATCATATTTGTTTTTCCTTGTCCTCCTGCCAAAATGTATAATTTTACACTCTACTTTATCATGTATACCGTACCTGAAGGCAGGGCTTGGTAATCTTTCCACGCCCCTCTTCTGTTTTGGTATTTTCAACTGCTGATAACTTACTTTAATATTTAAGCGATCCAACATTAATATTCTCTCCCTTTGTCGTTATCATCTTCTTTGAAATCCTCCCTTCATTTTGTCTCTTACAATGGGAGGCAAGTATTATTGTTTAGATTATTAATCCAGAAACTCGCATCATGTTCTGGGTACCCGGGTTCAAATTCTGCCATGGCAGATGGTGGAATCTGAATTCAATAAAAGTCTGGAATTGAGAGTATAATGATGACTATGAACCAATCTGGTTCAGTAATGTCTTTTCCAGAAGAAAATTTGCCTTCCTTATGTAGTCTGGCCTTCATGTGACTCCAGACCCACAGCAATGTGGTTCACTCCGAGATAGCAAGAACTGCACATGCTGGAATCAGACAGCACAGTGTGGAGCTGGAGGAACACAGTAGGCCAGGCAGTATCAGAGGAGCAGGAAAGTTGACGTTTTGGGTCGGGACCCTTCTTCAGAAAACTCATAACTGTCCTCTGGTCAATTAGGGATGGGCAACACATCCTGTGAGTGAATAAAAAAGTCTATTTTCTGTTGAGATGTGTTCTACTGTGTTTGGTTCACATTCATTTGCTACTTATTTTAGCAAACTGATGCTTTCCATTGTTCTCCAAGTGCACGTATTGAAGCTGTTAGCAATTTAGTCTTTTCTATCATTTACACACTTCTCCTTTTACATTAATCCTAAGAATGTTCAGTTATCAGTTACTCCAGTTACTGGAGGTTAAAGTTCCAACCCTTTGGGATGAGTCGAACCCACAGCTTCTGAAATACATTCGAATATTTCTTTTACATTTTGTATGCTGCATGCAGCCATCAAGTACACTTTAAGGAACTGGTTAGACTATAAGATCTAGGAGCAGAAGTAGGCCATTCACCTTGGTGAATGCACTGCCATTCAGTGAGATCATGGCTGATCTGATAATCCTCAACTAATTTTCTTGTCTGTTTTTCCCCAAAACTCTGATTTCCTGACTGATTCTGTCTACCTTGATCTCAAATATACATGACGCAGTCTCCACACACCTCAATGGTAACGAATTCCACAGATTCACTACTATTCGAAGGAGAGATTTCTCCTCATTTATTTCAAATGAGTGATCCCTTACTCTAAGAAAATACTGTCTGATTCGAGACTCCCCTTCAAGCAACCTCCCTGCATCTACTGTCAAGCTTCCTAAGAATTTTGTTTATTCCAAAAATGCTGTCTCTCATTCTTCTAAATTGTAGTGATTACAGGCACAAACTATTCAACCTCCCCTCATAAGACATCCTTTCATACCTAGTATCAGCCTAGTGAATCTTCTCTGGACTACCTCCACTGACGGTATGTTTTTCCTTAGATAACAGGCCCAAAACTGTTAACAGTATTCCAGGTGTCAGACCAGTGCTTTGTATAGTTTTAGAAAGAATTCCCTGTTTTTATACTCCATTCTCTTCAAAATATACACCAATAATCTATCTGCCTTCAGTGCTACTGCTGAAATTGTCAGTTCAGTGGTCTTTGCTTCCCATTTCTGATGTTGAGATGATGCTTCTTTGGCTAGCCAGGCCCTTGGTGTTCATTTTGTCTTTCTCTGGAATCTTCCATTAGTTTATAAGTAGTCCAGAGAGAACTGATTCATAAGAAAATGTGTCTGATTTATCAATTCAAAAGTTACAGCTCATAGCACCTGCTGCAGGACAGGTAACTTTTTTTTTAAAAGTTTGAACTGTTTTACACCCTTCTGTCTCTTTCTTTCTGGGTGTCTATGTCTCCAAGTTTCCAGTTCTAATCTGCTTATTTAGCTGAGAACCAAAACTCCTTTGCTTGTAAACAACTTGGATCTCGATTGCACATTGCAGGAACCCATAGTCTCAAAAAACAGTTCACAGTCAGTATCAAATTCCTCGCTGTGAAATTATTCGGCTGTCTTTAAAAACTATTGACAAATATACCATGTTTTACAACACTGGCAGCTGCCTTTGGACAGGATATGCCAGTTGAATTTCCAACAGTATACTCACCTCTGAAGTTTCCTGCACACAGACCAAGCTCCTTACTGGCTTTCCTAACTGTGAAGTTAAATTATTTAAATCTTATACAGAAAAGAGGATATGCATGAAAAGTCTCCGTTCAGGCCACATGAACTGAAGTTACAAATGATGGAAAACCTCAATGTCAATGTACAAAGTTTAAGCATTGTTTCCAGTGGATTAAAAAAAGAACTTAAAGCACGTATTAATTTGTCTATCAGTTTCAAGTTCTGGTTTAAGATGGTCAGTCTTAATTAGATTCTTTTTCTGTCAAATGTATTTTTCCCCTCAATGGGCTGAGGTCCACTGTATGCGAAAGGAGAAAATTAATTTGTTTTTTTTTAAAATAACCTTTCCTACAACACTTAGAGGCATTAAGTATGAAAGATGAGAAGTTCTGGCAAATCTGTTGAGTGCACTTGCCTAATCACATGCTTCTAGAGCAACAATGTGTAAAATTGCTATTTCTTGGCATTAGGTCCTTGTGTTCAATGTAGTCAGAAATGTGTTGATTTCAAGTCCCAAACAAAATCCTCCATAGACTTAATGGTCAGAGGAACGATTTTATAGCAATTTAAATTAGTTTGTTTTCAGTATCCATACTCAATCCATAGTCTAAACTTCTGGATTTTACTTGATCTATATTTTTTGTAGGGCTTTTCCTGATGCTGCAAGTAGCACTGTCAATGGTGTAGGTTGTGTTCATGCCCGAAAGAATGATTCTCTACTTATTCTCTATATGAACACAGGCTTGTCATACTTCTCTCTTCACTTAACATTGACAGACATCTTTGTATCCTCTCTATTTTGGCCACAGGTTAGGCCCCGGAGGACTGGAGAATAGCTAATGCCCTATTTTTTTAAAAAAGGTAACTGGGATAATCCAGGAAATTACAGGCCGGTGAGCCTCACATCAGTGATAGGGAACTTATTGGAAAAGATTCTCCGGGACAAGATCTATAAGCATTTAGAAACAAATGGACTGATTAGCGATAAACAGCATGGTTTTGTGCAGGAGAGGTCATGCTCAATAACGTGATTGAGTTTTTTTTGAGGAGGTGACGAATATGATTGAGGGAAAAATGGTTGATATTGTCTACATAGACTTCAGTAAAGCCTTCGACAAGGGTCCCTCATGGCAGACTGGTACAAAAGGTGTGAAGTCACATGATGTCAGAGTGAACTGGTGAGATGGAAACAGAACTGGCTTCCTCATAGGAGACAGAGGGTATTGGTGGAAGGATGCGTTTCTGAATGGAAGGCTGTGACTAGTGGTGTTCCACAGGGATCTGTGCCGGGACCTCTCTTAGTCGTGATCTACATAAATGATCTGGCGGAAAACGTAGCTGATCTAATTAGTACATTTGTGGATGATAACAAAGATTAATGGAGTTGCAAATTGAGAGGAGGATTGTCAGGATACAACAGGATATAGGTCAGTTGGAGGTGTGGGTGGAAAAATGGTAGATGGACTTTAATCTGGACAAATGTGAGGTGATGCATTTTGGAAGGTAAACTACAGGTGGAAATTATACAGTGAGTGGCAAAACCCTTAGGAGTATTGATATGCAAAAGGATCTGGGTATGCAGGTCCACAGATCACTGAAAGTGGCAGCACAGGTAGGTAGTAAAAAGGCCAATGGCATGCTTGCCCTAATTGGAAGGGGCATTGAGTATAAGGATAGACAAGTTATGCTGCAGCTTTACAGAACTTTAGTTAGGCCACACTTGGAATATTGCAGACAGTCCTGGTCACCACAATACCAGGAGGATGTGGATGCCTTGGAGAGAGTACAGAAAAGGTTTACTCGGATGTTGCCAGGTATGGGGGATTTTAGCGATGAAGAAAGGTTGGATAGACTGGGCTTATTTTCACTGGAATGCAAGAGGTTGGGGGGCAACCTGAAAGAAATTTTTTATAAGATTGTAAATGGCATAGATAGAGTGGAAAGTATGAGGCTTTTTCTATTGTGGAGGGGATTACTTACTACGGGTCACAGGTTCAAGGTGCAAGAGGGGAAATTTAAGAGATATGCAAGGCATGTTTTTCACACAAAGGGTGGAACGTGCTGTCAGAGGAGGTGGTGGAAGCAGACACAATAGCAGCTTTCAAATAGCACCTGACAAATACATAAATAGGAAAGGAATAGAGGGATACGGATCCTGTAAGTGAAAATGGAAGGCAAAATGCGTTGGTGCAGGCTTGGAGGGACGTGTTCCTGTGCTGTATTATTCTTCATATGTCTGCATTGTGCATCTTTTGACTTGACACTTGTCATTTGGTATTGGTATAGGCTTTCCTGTTCACATTTCAACAGTGCTTCTAATGTATATAATGTGTACATAAATGTTCTTGTTTACTTCTAGATGTACAGGTTAGGTGGATTAGCAATGGTAAGTGTGGGGTTATGGAGATAGTATCGAAGATCTCAAAACATCTTTTTATCAGTTAATTACTCCCTGTCCTCTCTACTCCGGATTCAACTCCAGACTGTGTTTATGACCGATTCTTGCCTTTAAATGTTTTATTGTTTCTTTCTTAATGAGTTTTAAGGTCATTTTAAGGAGATGACTCATTAAGCTTATAGTTCTAAATTGATTACTTCAGGTCTTTTATATATCAACAAACAGTGAATGTCTCTAATCAGTTGCAATGTAGCCTGGTGTATACGTGTATTAATTTCTTTTATCATCTCTGGCTCTATCAGGTCTTTTATACATCATCTGTGCTTGTAGTCTTTCCTATACTTAGCAAATTTAAAAGCATTCTTTACCTTTTGTCATAAGTTCATTGTTTGGTAATTTGGTCGTCACACAATTCATTTTTCATATTCTGTCCATCTTTTTGCAACTGCATCTCTTCCTAAGAAAAATATCTCAAGATGTTACATTCTATCCACATTGCTGTACACCTCAAATCTGTACAGTGTGTAAAGATGTGTGGAACAACCTTTGAAATGTGGATGCTAAGATCAAAGAATCCTACAAGTGCAGAAAGAGGCCATTCGGCCTATAAGATCTGCACTAACCCTCTGAAAAGCATCCCACACAGGCCCAGCCTCCACCCTATCCCCATAACCCCACATTTTACCATGGCTAATCCACTTAGCCTGCACATCCTGACACTACAAGGCACTTAAGAATGGCCAGTCCTCCTAAGCTGCATATCTTTGGACTGTGCAAACCTGGCAGAAACCCACACATAAATGGAGAATGTCTGTATTGAGTTTGTGCAGTCACTCAAGGCGGGAATCGAACTCGGATCCCTGGTGCTGTGAGGCAGGTGTGCTAACCATTGTCCCCCAGTGATGTGTGCTTAAAAATCAATAGACGACAAAAGAGAGAACTGAAATTGCAAAAGAGAAAAGAACTCTTTAAACAAAAATTAATATCCAGAAAAGAGTGTGTCAATATATGTAATTTGATCAGAGTTGAGAAGCTAAGGAGATCTCTTTTAGAAAGCAAATTGGCAGGCAGCAGAAAAAGGGATCAATTCCTGATGCAGTTGGATGTTGGGCATCAGAGCGGTTGCAGATGGACTACAACGGATACATGAGAGTGGTGCAAGACAAACTTGACATACCATGACAACAGCATCTGGTAGGAATAATTGCAAGCAGGAACAAGAATGAATTTATGTTTAGCAATGTATTTTCAACAGTAACTTTTTTCAGACTTCTTCACATTTGCATTGCTGCTCAGAAAATGATGACGACCGAAGTTTAATTTGAATAATGGGTTAAAAACTAAGGATATTGAAACTGAAGGCATAAATTGTGATTTTTGTGGTTCTTGTAGCTTGCATTGCTACAGTATGATGTAATTAAGGCATGATTGTGCTATCCTATCACTGACAATCTGCTTATCTTAAAACTGTAAAAGACATACACCATCTCTTTATAAATAAATAGTTTCCACAGAGTTGGTGTGAATAAGAAATTACTGTACATAGTATGAATTGCAGTTTGTAACCAGACCTAAACAACATGTATTTTAAGTTTTAAGACCCTTTCTTTCCACATCTTCCCTGAACCCTGTTCTGTGGAAGTACTGGTGTAAACCTTTGGAAGGATTCAAGCTGATATTTTGAACTAAAATTCAACCTTTAAATCGTTACATATATTTATTGAGCTGGCAATATTAGAGATGGTGGTACCTTCTAGAGACAGTATAAATGAGAATGACTTGTCATGATCTGGGCAATGGATGAGGCTTTTTGGTATTGGAATGAAGACTTGATGTGAAAAAATATTAGGCTGACAATTACAGTGGGTTTTAAGCAATCCAGTAGCTACATGGTGAGTAGAAAATCCACTTCTGCATTTGTGCCCTAGCTATCTAACTCCACTATAATTGATAACTGAAATACAAATATTTATTTTATTTTCGATCTCCAAAGTATGCATCTGGTAGTGTACACTAATTTTCATTCGTGTAAATTGTTTCATTAGTGAAGAAGTTGACTTTGCTTCTGTTTGTTGGACAAAAATTTAAAAGCTGTTGGAGAGTTTCCTCATGAAAGATGTTTTTAATCAGCTTTTAACTATTCAAACATCAATATGGCTTTCTTAGGTAGCGTTGTTTCAACAAGCCAAGTGAGCTATGGTTTTGGTATTTGTAACAGTATTTTGAGGTGAAATACTTCATGTCCAACAACTAGCAAAAAATATGAATATTGCTGGTCCCAGAGCTACAACTGACATTAATTTCTTGATGAGGATGCATCAGCAGAGGAGTTAATAAATTAAGCGGCAGTTACAGAAAGGGTGAGTGAAGGATAAATGTGTATCAAACTGTGATACTGAACAGATTAATAAGGCTGATAAAGTCAAAGCAAGTACTCAGATTTATTTCTACAGTGCCAGAATTTAAAAAGTAGAGAACCTATGCTAAACTTGTGTGAAACTTTGATTAGACCACTCTAGTCACTATTATAAAAATATAGAGGTAAGAGTACAGTTCCCCCCTCCGTGATACCAGAATACAGGGTTGTTCCTATCAGGAAGGCATGACCATGCTGGGCTTATCAAAATAGAAAGCTAAGGGCTGCCTTATATAGATCTTGTAAATTTTGCAAAGTTTTGATTTGTTGGCTGAATGCAAGAGGAGATTAGTCTGTCTCACTCCAGATTTTGCTTTGTAGATATTGAGAGCTGTTAGGAGCTGCAGAATATTTTGAGAAAGGCATGATCGAGAAAGAAATAGATTATGTTGATACTTGAATGTGGAAGGATGAGAGGAAGCCAATTGGAGAAGAAATGTTGGCATAGATTACAGCAAAGGTTGAGTGCTGAACAGTGGGTTGATGGGCATACAAGAGGACTTTGGAACAGTGAAATTACTTTCAATTTGGATAATTTGATGAGATGTAAGTGTTGCTGGCTATGCCATCATTTATTTCCCATCCCTAATTGTCCTTCAGAACATGGTGGTGATCTTGAATCACTGCAGTCCTTAGGGTTTAGTTACTCCCACAGTGCTGTTAGGTAGTAATTTCCAGGGTTTTGACACTGCACAGTGATGGAGCAGTGATTATGGTTCCAAATCAGTATTGGTATGTGTTTTGAACAGTTTATGGGTGGTGATCCCAAACATCTGCTCTTGAGCTTTGAGGTGTTAAGAGGTCATAGATTCTCAAAATGCTGTGGGTAGAACTTGGGTGAGTTTCTGCTGTGCATCTTGTGAATGGTGTATCCTGCTGCTGCTGCATTGGATAAAAGTTGGATTTTGAAGGTGGTGTAAAGATAATCTGTCAAACAGATTACTTTATATTGGATGGTGTCAAACTTCTTGAGTGTTAGAGCTGCGCCCATCCAGGCAAGTGGATCACACTCCATCACACTCCTGATGTTTCTTGCTCAAAGGATGTCGCTGTCCCTAGCTAGGCCAGAATTTATTGATCATCTATAATTGCCCTGGAGGAGGTGGTGGCGATCTGATTTTTAAACTGCTGAAGTCCTTGGAGTGTAGCGACATGTATAGTGCTATTAGGAAAGGAATTTCAGATTTTGACCCAGCAACAGTGAAGGAATGGTGAAACAGTTCCAAGTCAGGATGGAGGGGAACTTTTGCAGATGCTAATGTTCCCATGCATCTGTAGGTTTGGAATCTGGCATCTGTTGTGTGAGCCAAGGTGAGTTAATGCAGTGTATCTTGTAAATAGTGCTCACTGCTGCCACTTAAAAGTTGGTGAAAAGCATGATTATTGAAGGTGGTGGATGGGGTGCCAATGAAACAAGCTAATCTGTCTCGATGATAAGCTTCCCATGTGTTGCATATCCATCCAGGCACGTGGAGAGTTTTCCATCACACTGACTCATGCTTTGTGGTTGGTGGTTGTTTTGGGGGTGGGGACAGGAGAGAAAGAGGCAGCATGTTAGTTGTTTGTCACAGAATTCCTAGTCTCTGATCTGTTGTAGCCACAGTATTCGTGTGGCTGATCCAGTTCTATTTCTGGTTTATGGTTAAACCCCCATATTTTGATAGGGGAGTCAGCAATGATGCCATTGAATATTGAGGAATGTTGTTAGATTCTTTTGTCTTACACTTGTGGGTGTGAATGTTACTTGCCTGGACGTTGTCCAAGTCTTCCTGTATTTGAACACACGCTGATTCAGTGTCTGAGGAGTGTTGTTGCTGGAAATTGTGCCATCAACAGCAAATCTGACCTTTATGATGGAGGACCGGTCATTGACGAAGCAGCTGGAAATGGTTAGCTTAATGCTATGTCATTCAGTGGGCATGTCAGCTATAAAAGGTGGAAGGTTTGAGAGTACAGTGAAAGCTACTGAAATAGGGATTTTTTTTTTTCAATTTGAGCTAAATTACCATTGGCTTCTTGGATTTGTGCATTCCGTAACAGCTGGAGGTTAGCAGTACCTGGGCTAAAAATTGCCGATTAAGTGTGGCATTTTTGTCCTCAATGGAGAGAGGCACAGTTTAGGAGGACTAAGTACAGGTTTAACAGAATGCTAAAGGTACCACTTCAAATTGATGATGTTGAAGCTTAAGTGGAATTTTGAGTCTCAGCTCGAGATATGAGATATTAAAAACAAATCCACCTGTTGCAAGAAAGTTTGTTTGCGTCACACAACACTAATATGAAGATCCAGCTTCATGGAGATGCTTATTCTTCACCTCCAGAAGTACTGGATTCACACACTGGAACTTAACATACACAATATATTGTCCAGTGGTTAGACAGGCCACAGGTGCAATTGGGAATCTCATTTTATCATACACGTACTCTAGTTAGAATGTGTTATTGGTCTTTTCATGTTAATTTAAGCTAGATTTTTTTGTCCATAGGTGCAAAATCTAGCTTAATGTCCAGATATTAAAGCTAAGTGTGTGTGTATTTGTGATAAAAAAAATTCTTGAATTTTGACTAGTAAAACATTTATGGTACCAGTGCTCTTGTAACATTATGATAACCATATAGCAACAAAGTGGTAGGACTGAATTTGTTAATGCAGTTACCCCATACCACTGAAATGTACATTTAAAGTACAACTTTGAGTAAATGTTAGATTCTGCTCAGGTCTTTGTTCTCCTTTCATTCTCTCTCATCCTTATTTATTTACTTTAGTCATATTTGTCCTTATTAATTTTTAACATAACTAAACCACTTTAAATTTATTTGCAGTTCCTTCCTCCTGGCTTTTGCCATGCTGTAAGAAAATGGAACAGAAGTGATTGGCTAAAAACACATTTTAAAAGTTTTCTTTCTTTGCAGCTTTGAAGCCAGGAGACTATCATAGTCCAGTCATATGAATGTGACTAGGTTAATTTTTTAATCTGTAAAATTATTGACATTACCAGAAGCTTAGCAAGGTGAGTCAGCTTATCATTGGAACCCCCATCCTTGTCATGCACAGAAAAGCAAACTTGTTTCTAATGTACTATTATTGGTGATAACAGTCAATTTGCCACTAAGCATTGTCTGATCTTAAAGTATTACGTGAATAGGAGATTCTACTTATTTTCCAAGTGAAAACAGGATAATTTTGAGTTCTTTTCAAATCGTTACTTAACATGGTGAGTTCACTTATTTGCTTTATTCACGTTGATATTTAGTCTAGTTTTTGGTCTTGTTATATGGCAAAACCTGAAGTGGAGTTGACCCATTTAGTAGCGGCAGTGCATCTTGTGGATGGTGCACGCTGCTGCAACTGAATGTTGATGAAAGTGGCTGGAGTGCCAGTCAGGAAAATTGCTTTGTCTTGAGTGTTGTCCAAACTAAATCCATCCAGGCCAGTGGATGTACTGTGCTTAATTTCCAGAAGGCATTCGATAAAGTGCCATATTAAAGGTTATTGTGGAATATTTGGGGGTGGCATATTGGCATGGAAGCAAGATTGGCTGGCTGACAGAAAGCAGAGATTATGCATAAATAGATCCTTTTCAGTTTGGGAAGATGCAGTGAGCCACTGGGGTCGGTGCTGGCACCTGAACATGTTACAATTTTTACAAATGACTTGTATGAAGGGACAAAGGTTTAGTTGCCAAATTTGCTGATCATACAAAGATAGATAAAATAAGTTTTGGAGAAATTTTGAAACTACAAAAATATATAAATAGGTTGTGAGTGGGCAAAGATTCGGCAAATGGGGTGCATTGTGGAAAAACGTGAAATTGTTTATTTTGGCAGGAAGAATAAAAAAGTATGTTCTAAATAGTGAGAAATTGCGGAGCTCTGAGATGCAGTGGTACCTGAGTGCCATGGGAAAAAAAATTACAAAAGGGTAATCTGCAAATAATTAGGGAAACTAAAAGAACACTATAGTTCATTTGAGAGAAGAACAAATTAAAAAAAAGTTTATCCTTCACTTATACAAGGCACTAAGGAGACCACATCTTGAGTATTGTAGACTGTGTTGGTCATCTTATTAAGGAAGAATGCAAATGCATTGGAAGCAGTTCACAGCCTGTTTACCAGACTAATAACTGGAATGGGGAGTTGTCTTATGAGGGAAAAAATGTTGGAGAGAGACTAGGCTTTTCTGATGAAGGGTTTAGGCCCGAAACGTCAAGTTTTTCTGCTCCTATGATGCTGCTTGACCTGCTGTGTTTATCCAGGCCCATGCTTGTTATCAGAGAGACTAGGCTTCTATCTCATTTACTTTTGAAGAGTAAAAGACAACTTGACAGGGTGGATGTTTCCTCTTACGGAAGAATCTGTAACTAGAGGTCACTGTTTTCAAAAATGAATAGCCCATATAAAATCAATGAGGCAAAATGTTTTCTGAAAATTGAGAATCTTTGGAACTGTCTTCGTGGAAAAACTGGTGGAAGCAATCTCCAAGTATTTTTAAGGCAGAGGAGGTTGGATAAGTGAAGTAATGAAAGGTTATCAACAGTAAATAGGACTGTGAATTTTGTGTGCAATAAGATCACAGGCTCAAGAGGTTCATTGGCCCCCTTGCTAATATGGTGACACTTCTTTTTGATAAAGGAATACATGGAGTGAGCCACAGGTCATTTTGCTGAGTGGTGAAACAAGCACTAGGGACAAAATAGCTGACCCCTTTCTTTGCACTATCTGACTGCCCGTAAAATGGCTACCATTTATACCTAAATCCTCATATCTTTGACTCCAGTAAATGTTATAATTAAGATTTGGGTCATTCTGCAGCATGTAAGATTCTAAAGTTAGAAAAGATGTATATATTGCAACAATTTGTGGCATTTATATTGATGCAATTCAGAAATATCTTCAATGTAATTTCTAAGGCAGATAGTGTGGAATTATGCTACTGTAGTAGATTTAATTTGTTCTAGTTTTGAAATTTTCCTTGCATCATATTTTCAAGGTGCCTTAGTTTACATTGATCTGTTTATGTTAACAGGCTATTTTGCTCAGTTATGGACTATGTTCCAATTTACTATAGTCTGATCTTGGCCAAATGTACACTGTGCCGTGCAATTGATGGGAGACTTGTTACTTCAGTAATTATATGTAATTTAGAATTAGAAAGTGTAATTTGGCTGCTGCAGATTTTAACTTCTTTATTTCTTCTACAGAATGCAGTAATAGTGGCCTTGTCTTCACAATCCTGGGACGTGGAGTGTGCAACAGAACGACTTCTCAGTAACTGATGAATTTGGGATCCCTTCTATACCCAGATGCCCTTTCATTGACAAACACCTCTACCCTTTGTTCTTTCTGGGTTCTGCATAGATTCCATTTTAAACATCACTGTAATATGTGATAATCGCTATAAACGAGACTGGATTCGATGCTCTGTAAATAAAGCTCTCAAAAGATCTGTGTAAATTAAAACAAAGGGGAAACGTGAAATACATTTTAATTTTTTTTCCTACTCACCATTGTAAGGATCCTGAGTTTGAGTTGCATTCATCCCTGAAGATGACACACACACCTGCTTTAGTACAGTTTAACAAAGTGACCAAGGCTTTTGATTGCATCAGTTTGTTTTTGATAATAAAAACATGTAATGTGGCCTGCATCTTTAGAAAATGGTTGATTTCTATTTTTTGGCTGTGTCATGGCTTCTGCAGCCATTACTCGTGGTAATACTTCTGATCAGAGATGATGTTTCGTGAAAGGCTGCTTTACTCTAATTGTGACATTAATGCACAAGTTAATGTGAAGACATTTATGAATGTTAATTTTCATGGGTATTAAATCAAAGGTTGAACAGTATGCCTGATCATGATGCGATTACTCGAGTAGTCTCCCATGACTGCATTATTCTCTGAAATATTTTGCCATGACACAATCAAAAAGTTTTACAGGCTAGGTTTTCTTAAATTATTATGGCTGTTAAGTAATGTGATCACTATTTTAATCTACTTAACGGCTGCTTGAGTATTCACTCCCTGCTTGTGATTCACAATTTCTATAATCAACTTTGGAGGCTGTGGTGGCTCTTCTTTTGCTGTATATAATTTAAAGTTCACGTAGAAATAGAGGTGTTATTGATCAGATTGTCTGCACTCTGTCCAGTATCTCTGAACATTCAAATAATGGGATATTTCCTGTATATACAGCCAAGCTTTCTATTCGTATTAAAATGGTGTTTCATCCTAAAAGTTTCAACTAACGTTGGGATCATTTAATATAATAGTTGGTTTCTCAAAATTTGGAACACACATTGATTTTTGCCTTTGTTGAATTGAAAGAGATTATTTTTATTTGATATGACAAATAGGTGAACAGTTATTGGCCGATAAAACATTACATCTTAATGCATATAATATGCATAACTGCTAATTTTTAAAGGTATATTTGTCTCTCTTCAGAAGGGTTTGCTGTTTTGCTGATGAATGCTGTGCATCTGTTGAGAAATAGGACAGGAATCAGTGTAGCTCTATGCATTCAGAAAGTTTCTGCACTTTTATTTATTTAATTTTGTTCACTCTTAAAACTTTATTACAATGGAACTATGATTTAAACACTCCCAGATTCTGACCTTAGGTTTTCATAATTTGGAATAGGGAAAGGCTTTTCAGTCCACTGGAAATCTTCTGTATAGTGGGCTGATGCATTGTGACTTAAATTTATTCTGGAGAACTTGGCTGTTTGTAAATCTTGTACTAATGCAAGTCATGTGTTGGCCCACAAATGCCTGCCCTTGTCTAAAGTCTTCCAAACAGTTGTTAAGGTGTGCTTGACTACTAATAGATTCCTGTAAGCATTCTGTGTTGAATTGTTCTTATTTCCTTGAAGAATAGTCTGTCTACAACCTTCAGTCTGAGCTTTATTTATGAATTTTCTCTGTGAGAAGAGGACCAGTGAACCATTGTCCCTAATAGGGAATTAGCGGTTTTTGGTAGTTGATTTTCCTATCATGTCTTCACTTAAATATGTTATTTGATGGTGGTTGCTGTTTTTCATGCAAATCCAGATACAGGGGCATCATAAGCTTTGTGTCATGAACTTTGGCTTTGCCTTCCCTCAGACAAGAAAACTGAAGCCAACTTTAAAATGGCAATGCAATTAGCTAACACATCATAGATTACAAACCTTAAGTATGCTTAACTTTCAGGTATCTTAATTTACTGAAATCTGATGGAGTTGTCATATGTCACAGTATAAAAATGAGAACAAATCAGCATATTAAGTCACAATGACTCTCTAGCTTTCCTTCAGTAAAATAGATGCAAATTATATGGACTTTCAGAAAGCAGAAGCTCATTGGAATTGAGGGAAATTACTGACTAATTTAGGAAATTAGCAGGGCATTGGAAAATGTAGAGTAAGCACAATGTGTAGGTACTCGAATCAGATCATGAAGAAGTGTATGCAAATCAGAGGACTGTGATATGCTTAAAGAAATTAACATAGACAGGAGGTTGAGTGGTCTGGCAGGCTTAAAAGTAGATAAATCTCTAGGCTGTGTGCAGAAAGAGAGGAAATAGCAGGGGCACTGGCAATAATTTTCAATTCACCTCTGACCACAGGAGAGGTGCCACAACTAGAGGACAGCCAGTGTGATGCTGTTATTCAAGAAAGGGGCAAAGATGAACCAGGAAACTTGTCAAATCTAACCTCAATTGTGGGGAAATAATTGGAAGTAATTCTAGACGGACAGAATTAATTTGCACTTAGAGGCAGGGATTAATCAGACAGGAGAGTGGAAGAACAGTAGGCCAAGGCAGCATCTGGAGGAAAGGAGCAGTCAACGTTTTGGCCCTGAAGAAGGGTAATACCTGAAATGTTGACTGCTCCTTTACTCCAGATGCTGCCTGGCTTGCTGTGTTCTTCCAGCATCTTTGTTTGTCTTCCTTTTTGGATTCCAGCATCTGCAGTGTTTTTTTTTGTCTCTAAGTAGGGATGAATGAAGAATAATCCACATTATACAAAGGATATGATAGTTTTAAGGAAATGTCATGCCTGACCAACTTGATTGAATTTTTCGAAGAGGGAACTGGGCGCATAGATGAGGGCAGTGCATCTGACACAGTCTGTTTGGACTTCAGCAAGGCTTTTTACAAGGTCCTGAATTGGAGAGTGACAATGAAGGTAAGAGCCCATGGAATTCAAGGAACTCTGGCTGAGTGCCAGGAAGCAGAGGGTGATGGTCAAGGCGTGCTTTTGTGACTGGAAGCATGTGGGGTTTTGCAGGGATCAGTGTTGAGGCCCTTTTTTTTTGTGGTTTATGTAAATGATTTGGACTTGATATAGATGAGCTAGTCAGATGGGGCTGATCAGTGGCAAATGGAATTCAATCTGGATACGTTTGAGGTGATCGATTTGGGTAGGCCAAACAAGGCATTACATGACATGATGAACAGAATGACCCTGGGAAGCAGTGAGGATCAGAAGGTCATTGATATCCATGCTCACAGGTCCCATGAGGGAGCAGGACAGGTAGATAAAGTGATCAAGAAGACATGGGATACTTGCCTTTGTCAGCCGAGAGCAGGGAGGTTATGCTGAAACGGTATAGGCTGTTTGTTAGGCATAGTTCTGGAATCCACATTATTATTTCTTCATTCATTAATGGATGAGGACGTCACTGGCTGAGCAACGTTTATTGTCCATCGCTAACTGCCCAGAGGGCAGTTCAGAGTCAACCACATTGCTGTGTGTCTGGAGTCACATGTAGGCCCATGTCCAACTTTCATGCAAAGTTGTGCTTTATGCAGCATAGATAGAAGCGTAAATTGGAGATATTGATAGATTAAAGGAACGGTCAAAACTGGCAACTGCATTTCTATACAAGCAAGTGGGAATTCATATAATTGGTGGGAGTGAGAATGTACCTTTTTTATACTTTCAAAATGTAAGCCTAGAAATAGTTGAGGTCTGAAAGATTTTGGGTTGCATGTGCAGACCATTAAAATTTAACTGACTACTTAAAAAGGCTGGTGGAAACTTGTCTGGAGAATTAGAATACAAGGGTGAAACAATTACATTGCAGCTCTACAAAGCATTGGTTAGACCCCACCTGAAATACTGTGTTCTGAGCACTGCATGTTAGGAATACATTGACCAAGGCTGGGTGAGTATGGCATCAATTTACTTATTTCTAAGTTTTTTTTTTTTTGTTTCCATCTATAAAGGTTAATTTATAAGGAGGTATTACAGAGACTAACATTGTATTTCCTGGAGTTTACAAGACTTGTGGGTAATTTTAATGAATGTTTTCAAGTGGAACTGAGAATGTTATGATCTCCATCAAGACAGATTACTTTAAAATGTATGTCCCAAATGAGTAAACTTTAACTGAAGAAGAATTTATATTTTAAGTTTTTCACTAACAAGCTAAAATCAACATAATGCTTGATTTTTAACAGGTGACTAATTTATTGAATTATAAAGATACTTTTCCATTAAATAACTGATGTGATCAGATTTGTCTTACAGCTTCTTTAACTGATCATCACACCTCTGGTTAAAATATAGCATGACAGGACCAAATCCCAGATGATGCTAGAGGGACCGAGTAATATCTTCTGAAAATTGTTTGTGTGAATATTCCAGAACTCCTTTTCATCAACAAGGCCCAATTTAGTGTTCCATCTTTTTAAGTAGAGAGCAAGCTGTCAGCATTATCCTACTTGGGTGCTGACAAAAAAAGGTTTTCCCTGCTTTTTCATAGTAGTTGCTGCATTGTTTCTATGTCTCATTTGAAATAAAAGCTGCCTTTTGTTTTCTTTGCCAAGGTGTGAAAACTCATCTGATTTTCAACAAATTTTGGTTCGGGTTTTCTTGCGTGACAGTTAAATCATATGGGCCTATCTTCCAGCAAAGGTTTTATATGACCACTGCCAACTGACCATCTCCTGCAAGAAAACCTATCCTAAATATTGACAACAGTCTGGAGCTGGAAGAACACAGCAGGCCAGGCAGCATCAGAGGAACAAGAAACTTCACATTTCAGGTCAGGACCCTTCCTCAGAAATTTCTGCCTGGCCTGCTGTGTTCCTCCAGCTCCACACTGTGGAATCTCTATCATTAAATATTGTTTTGTTTTTAAATATAACTGCCTTGCAAAATGCTGCATTTTTTTTGAAATTGTTTCCATGTACATTTTTCCCTCTGGAGACGCTGGGACTTGAGGGAAGAGCCACACCTTTCGAGAATGAAGTTTGGAAATGGTGGAGAGGATTGAACTCCCTTCTGTGGTTGATGCTGAATCAACTAAGTTTGTTTGGTAGTTTGGTTAAGTGAATGTATTAAGTGATATTAGATATGGATTTAGGTCATTGATCATTAAATAACAGAATCATCTTGAGGGAGGGATGACCTAGTTCTTTACCTGTTTCTCCTGACAATCTTAACACACACAGCCTCCGTGTTCTATTGTATCTATGTCCATGGCTACTGTATTTTGAACTGTGGTACTTCCAACTGAGTGTAGTACACTAGACATCATTTAACCAAAGCTTTATGAAAATCTAAGCATAGTATGTATCTTATTGTATTTCTGCCCCCTCAGCCATTTTACTTTTTATAATTTCTAGGTATGGACCCCAAAATATTGCTCCTCTGCAGTTCCTAGCTGCTTATTATTGATCCAATCACATTTCCATATTGAATGAAGTCTGCCTGTTTTGGCTACTTGTTTGAATTTCATTTATTGTTGGATGTACATCTCACTAATTCCTTAAGCTAAGTCACAAAAAGCGTTCAGTACGGATTCTTCAGTGACACCCGTAACACTCGTACAGTCTGGCTCCGACCTTCAGATCAATCATGGTTGACAGTCGAATTTTTTCCCCTGTCTCTAGGATCACATTCTGATCTACCACCTTAGTTCCCAACACTATAAGCATACAAGTAAAAATTAACAAATATTGCAGGTTACTCAAACAAAGCATCTTTTCAGATTATAACATTAGGTTGGCACTAGATTCCTAACTACTGCTGATAACACTTAGTCAACACCAGTCAGTTGTCTACGTTTCACTGTCCTTCTGCAGTGTTAGTGGTTTTAACCTACATCTTTTCCTGTACTCCTTAATTGGTGTTCCAAGGAAAGGAAAATTCTGTTTAAACTGTAGACGTACACCCTGGAGAAATCTTGCAGCCACACTATAGATAAGAGTGCACCTGAAAGACCAAGCCTTTTCTCACTAAATGGCGAGTTTGCTGAAACACAAAATATTGCATCTTACATGTCTGATATTCCAGTGTCTTGCAGGTGATCCTTATCTGACATCCAGTACTGGATGAGCAGGAATGTTCTTCTATATTGGGAAGAACAAAGTCCATTATTTTGGATCACTTCCTCAAACTCTGCTCTTTCATCGTTTCAGTTCCTTCACTTTGTAGTGGCTGAGCCAAACTGTTCACAATCTTGATATCATATTTATTCCTGGAAAGAACTTTAAATCACATAGCTATGCTTTTAATATGACTGCCTACTCCTGTCTCAGAGACAGTAAGAACTACAGATGCTGGAGGAACACAGCAGGCCAGGCAGCGTCACAGGAGCAGGAAAGTTGACGTTTCGGGTTGGGACCCTTCTTCAGAAATCCTCCAGGTCCACACAGTGTTATTGCCTACTCCTATCTATCATTTCCTCTCTCTCTGCTTTCTTGCTGAAAAGCCTTTGTCACCTCCAGACTTGATAATGCTAACATACGCTTGGCTGGCCACCTATGTCTAACTTTTGAGGTCATCCGAAACACCACTGCCATGTCCTGATTTGCATCAAAGGAAAATACACCCATTACCCCTGTATTGGCTCCCATTTACCCAACTCTTCAATTTTTAAATTCTTCCTCTGGAATTTTCTTCAACTTTAAAATCCTCTAAGCCAGTTATATTTTTCAAATAACAAGGTGTAGAGCTGGATGAACACAGCAGGCTGAGCAGGAAAGCTGACATTTTGGGTCTAGACCAATTCCAGCTTTACTTTCATCCATTTTAATGGTAGAGCCCCCAAGCTTTGAAACTTCTTCCTTGAGTCCACCCCATCCATTTTCCTTAAACTTTCCCTCTTTGATTAAGCATATCAGTTTGTGAAGGGCTGTTTTGCGGCATGGTAGTGTCCCCCTCTTTGAGCCACAAAGCCCAGGTTCCAGTCTCACTTGCACTGGATTAGCTCTGAACAAATTAATTAGAAAATATCTTGCATAGTTCATTGTTGTTTTTTGTTTTATGCTGCCTGTGTGAAGCACCTGGGGATTACCTTAAATAAAAGTGCAAGTTTGAATTAATTTTATATAATCTGTGAAATGATGTAAGTAAAGCATTTGAACGACAGATCTTTAACAATTGTAGTTACACTTAATTGAAAATTATACTCCAGTATAAATAATTCAGCTATATCCACCTACACCAGAACCAAATAAGAAAATATCAGAAGCCCTTTTTTTAGAAAAAAGTTAATTTAGCAGAATGTTGCTGAAATGAATTTCCCTTGTGGTAGGAGAGGTAGTGTTGTTGGTATAATGGTTAGCATTGGTGGAAAGGGCTGTTTTATGGCAGTGGTAGAGTCCAGGAGGTGTGGGTTCAAGTCATACCTTCTCCAGAGATATGTAATAACATCTCTAAAAGGGTGATTAGAAAATATAAAAAACTGGATTAGTGGAATTATGCTGAGCATGACAAGTATTTTATACTTCCAATACTTGCCTAGGCAGATGAGTGGTAGAAAGCAGAGCTTCAATCTTTGCAGCATAAATACTTGCGTTGGTTTTTGTGACGTATCATGTTTCCTTTTGCATACTTTTTAAACTTCCATTAAAAACTACATAGGAATATGGGACCTATTTTGTACTACAAACCTGCTGCACCATTTTAAAGATTCTGTTAATGGCTGTTTGTAAAATTTACTGAAGAATTTTTAGGCCACTTCATAAGATAATCTGATTCTGCTTCAACCTCCCTTTCAAACAGGAAACTAAACTTCCACTACATTCTGGGTGAAGAAGTCTCTCAACTTAATAATTCATTTAGACCCTATATGTTATTGATGTCTATCAGGGGAATGGAGTTCTTTCTATCCAGGCCCCAACAAATCATATTTATACAGTTGGTACAGAACCATCTTGCCAAGGGGAGGCAATGGCCTAGTGGTGGTATCTCTAGAAACTCAGATAATATTCTGGGAACCTAGGTTCAGATCCCACTATGGCAGATGGTGGAATTTTAATTCAATAAAGAATCTGGAATGATGATTATGAAACTATTTGCTTCCCTACGACCCTTGAGGGAAGGGAACTACCATCCTTACCTGGTCTGGCATACACGCAACTGTAGACCCAGGATACTGTGTTAAGGATGGATAATAAATGCTGGCTTACTCATAGACACCCCCATCCCATATAAATTTAAAACAGGACACTATATCCCATATGTTGCCTTAAGCTACCCCTAGGGATCACCAAACATTTACTCTAGATTCCTTCTATACATATTTCTGTGTCCTACCCATATATCTGTGATGTTCTCCAGATCACATTGTCATCTTTCTGCTCACCAGGGTAATCCATTGATTAAACTTCCAATGTTTTCTGTGGTACTCTTGATTTATCAATGACAACTAATTCTTGAATCATCTACAAACCACAATGTTTGGTACATTTGCGTCTAAAATTTTGGTTATACTGAAGTCTATTTTACCATTTAGAATTGACTCGAAAACATTTACATAATGGATATTAGGTGATAATTGATGGGCTACCTCATTAATTTGGGAAAAGTACTGCTGCATATGTTTGGCACACTTTGGAGATCTGGTTTCTTCTATTTAGTGGTATAAAGCAGGTTTCAGCATTTTATTTTAACATATATTTGGCTTGTAGAATTATTAATGTCTGCAATATATTGATTCAAAATACTGTAAATGAATTTTGACTACAACTAATTTTTTTACATTATCATTCTTTAAATTTATTTTTCAGAATCCAGGGATAGTTAGCACACAAAGAAAAATCAATCTACTTTCAAAAGCTGACTTGTTCTTTTTCTTCTCCTCCGTTCACACTTCATTTTTCAACTATTAAATTATTTGATTTCTGTATAGTGTGCAAGTTCTTGATTGATCTTTCTGTTTGGGAAAATGTATAATATCAGAAATTTGTTCTAAGTATCCACACACTTCCAGGGTGCCTTCACTAACTGAAGCACCTTCGGGAAACCAAAACATGTTACTTCTGTGTAGAGCCTGGCCGTGGTCAATTTTCTTTCTTTCATCCCTTTTAGGACAAATTTCTGTTGTGTTAACATTTATATTCAGTAAGCCTAATTTATGTGTTGGTTGTCTCAGTTACCATTTTAATATTTTTTGTTCAAAGGCTGTTGAAAGATTTTTTTTTTTGTTCTGCAACATGATAATTTGTAGACAGTGGAAAAACATTAACATTCTTTTTGTCAGCTGACTCTTGAGCTCTTCTATAGTGATTTATGCACAGCTCCCAATTTGGAATTAGATTGCTGATTTTGGCATTGGTATTAATTTTCAACATTTCCTGCAACTTGGTAATTAAAAAGCTTTATGAACATCAGCTTATACTTGCATAGTGCCTTTACCATAACATAATTAAGCATTCCCAAGAGGCTTAGTAGGAATATTAAAATTAAAAACAGTGCCAAGTAAGGGGATCAGTTCAGAATAATCTACAGCAACTAACATTGTTTCTGTTGACATCTCACCAGACTCTTAGACATTGATTGGGGATTTATGTCAAAATTGAAAGAGCAAAGTGATAACAGAGATAGGATTTGGACAATTATTCAAATCAAGTCATTGGCTCACAGTTAAGCAATGTAGATGAGAGCTGAGCTTCCAACAACAGTTGTGCAATCATTAAATCTGCCTACTTCCATCACCATGACATATTTTGACTTGGCCCTGTTTCAGCTGCGGGAGCTTCATTGAGGTCTTTCCTTGGAACAGATGGTTTAAATTCATACTGTTGCAAGAGAGATGGCTACAGTCACTAACCAGGAAGAGTGTTTAGAACAGGGTTTAAACAACAACTTCAGACTTTGATAATTAATTACTGGATGTTGTACAAGCAGTACATGTGGATGGGAGTTGAGGTTAGGTAAAAGAATGTCCTTAACACATCATCTATATATTCACTGATGTCATTAAGAGGATAGCATGTGAATGAGAATTGGAAATGGGTTAAGGGAGTGGTGCAAGTGATATTCTAACTGATTTTCTAACTGATTAGATAGGAATGAAATCGAATGAGGACAGTCTATGATAATGGAGATACGTTACAGGAAGAGAGTGTAATAACCCACAGCCGAGGTTAAAATAGTCATTTATGACTTGTGAGGAGAGGCTGCTGATGCTAGTTTCATGGAAAAACACAACTTATTAACAAAGTCAAGAGGGGAAATTAGGTGTTCTGCAGGTTATATAAGAGTAAGATTTCATGGACAAAGGAAGATAAACGTCAAGCAAGGTGAACTAGATGGGAAGAGGCGAGTAGCTATCATTTTAGCAGTTCTAACAACTGTTGGAGGTTCAAGACTACAAACTGCAGTTGAGAAACATCCTGGAATGTAGTGCTTTAAAGTCTGGTTTTAGGCTCAAGGAAGTGGGGAGGGTGGTTACATCATGATTAATGTAATCAACCTCAATGCAAGAGAAGCTGAACTGTATTAAAATTCTAATACCCCAATGAGCAGACATATTGAGGAGCTTCTTGAAATTAAGCAAAGCACAGAATAAACCAAAAGCCGTCAAACTAAGTAGTGTAGTAGTTGTCTTGGTGTCTGCAATGACTTAAAAGCAGAAATTAGAGTCTGTGCCTGGGTAAATGTTTCCAATTTTAAACTGGAGTCATACTTGGTGTGAGAGAAATCAGTTGTCCAAGGGCCAACCATCTTCAGTTACTTCATCAGTAACCTTCCCTCTATAATAAGGCCAGAAGTAGGGATGTTTGCGTAACATTTAGGACTATTCAGAAATCTTCAAATATTGAAACAGTTCATGTCTATATTCAGCAATCAGCTTTGGCTGATAAGTGTCAAATGACATTCATGCCAGATCAGGACATGTCCACCAAGAAAGAATTTAAGCATGACCCATGACAACCAATGCCAATTACCATCAGTGAAGCCCCCACTTTCAACCATGGGGCATTTACAAAAGCCTGTTGGCAGCAAACAATTAATCTCATCTTCCCAATGCCTATCTGCTATCTAGAAGGCACAAATAAGGAGTACGTTGGAAAAAATAGACACTGAAGAAAGTCAATATCAACTAGGACAAAGCAGCCAACTAGCTTGGCATTCCTATCCAAAAACCTGCAACATTCATTCTCTTCATCTACACAATGGCACTTGTATGTACCATCAACAAACTTCAATACAGTAACTACAGTATCTTTCTAACCACCAACCTTTATACTACCTAGCAGGACAAAGGCAACTGATGCATCGACACTACCAATTTCAAGATTTCCTCCAAATTACAGACAATCCTGAGTTGGACCAATATCACCGTTTCTCAAAACTGGGGGAAGTCCCTTCCTAACAGCACTAACTATACATGTCCAAACATTCCTACGGACTGCAACAGTTCAAGAAAGGAGCTATATCAATCACCTCCTCACAGCAGTTTGGAGTGGACAAGTGTTGTGCTAGCCAGTAATGCCCATATTCTGTGAATGAATCCCAAAAAGTCATACCAGATATTCAATATCATCAGTTTACACACAAATGAAAACATCCAATAATCATTATGTTTTTACCCAGGAGATTCATTATTTAATAAATATCAAATTAATTGGGAAGGTATACTGTCAGTAATTGACGACCTCACTTACCAGCTATAACTTGTGTGAAAATTAGCAGTTTAATGGTTGAAATTATAGAGTGGTATATTTAAAATATTTCATGTTACTACTTCTCAGATTACTGTGCAATGTTAAATGAAACATTATTACACCAACAGCCGAGATCCATCTCACATCCTAGCCTTTGCGTTTGTAACCAGCAACTAAGCTAAAGAAAGATAAGCAATGTGGCACTTGCAGAGAATACAGCTAGAATTAAAGTTTATTTCATAAATTCCAATATATAATTGAACATACACTAAACTAGAGGAACAGCAATCTGGACTACAGTTTAGTGCACTGCACAGAATGACCAAATAAGTTCAAGACGTTTTATAGAATCTCTACAGTGTGGAAACAGACCCTTCGGCCCAACAAGTCCGCACCGACCCCCAGAAGACTCACCTAATCTACACATCCCTGAACACACTGGGCAATTTAGCATGGCCAATCCACCTAACCTGCACATCTTTAGACTGTGGGAGGAGTCTCCCACGCAGACACGGGGAGAACACAGTCACCCGCAGGTGGAATTGAACCTGGGTCCCTGATGCAGTGAGGAAGCAGTGCTACACACTGTGCCACCATGCTGGTTTTAGTATCACAGGATAAGATTTAAATTATCCATGGTTGAGGGAGAGAGAGAGGAAGCACATTTAATGATTGAAACAAAATCACTGTGACCTGATTTTTACATAGACTTCGCAGAATAATCTCGCAGAATAATCCCACCCAACACTCAATGCCCAGTTGTCTATATCCAATACAAGGCTCTCCAAATACTTCACAGCTATATACGAACACCTTATTCTCTTTCGCCAGTCCCCTTAAATACATCTAGGTTATTGACTTCAACGCGTATGGCTGTAATTCCAAGTTACAACCACTAATGTCTCCTGATTGCTGTAACTTATTTATCATAAGTTTTTGGATTCTTTCACAAGTTGAATCATCTTTGCTATATCTAATTGAATATGGTAATTTTAAAGACTTGTAATAAGGCATCCCTCCCCCCCAAATGTGCCTTTTTAAAGAAAATAGCCATATCCTCTTCAGCCTTTCCAGAGTTCTTTTGTCAACCTTATGACTGATTTCTTTTTCACCTTTCTCTAGAGACTTGAAATATTTCTTAAAAGGTAGAGAACTCTTGGTCCAACCAAGATTCTTACACAGGTTCAAAATCAATTCTCTTTTTCATTTATTCTTCTAGAACTACTTGGCGATTTGTGTGTGTTTTCGGCCTTATTGTAGTCTCACTCCATTTGGATGCTAGGGGTGTTCTCCTTACTCCTATCAAAATGCATTTAAAATTTCTCTTGTAATTACTTTTCCAGTCATACTGCCATTCTGCAACTTTGTTTTTTCCTTTTGTCAGTATTATTTATACACAACTATAAATACCAAATTTTGAAACTGCACCTCTAATTCCAGAGTGCAAGTTGTTGTGCTTAACAAGTCTCAATGTGGGACACCATTCCCCATTTTCATAAATAGCTCTAATCGTTAACTGTTTTCAATTTCACGGCAACCTTGTGAGAACTCTACTTGTTCTCACTGCTAATATACACTAACCTACTGAAGGCCTTTCAGAAAATATGCTGTTTTCTCCATCTTTGGGGATACACATTTACTTGCCATTTACCTGTTGGTATGGAATCATTTGTAATAACACTTGTGCAGATTTGGACATTAAAACAACTTTTCAATTCTCAAAGGTTGGCTCTGCAACTGCTTACCCGCAGTTTTATAAAGTTGAGGGACTCGAGATAGATAATGTGTTGACAGATGTTGTCAATCGTGATTGGCTAATTCAGGAAGAGGCACTCTTGCACTCAAGATGAGAGAGCAATATTTTAGAACTGTTACTATACAGCTGCCACAATCATCTCAAAATAGTGTTCTCGATCATACTCCATTTACAATATATTTAAACTCTAATAAAAATAATGTGCTGGAGAAACTCAGCAGGAGTAACCACATCTGTTGAGAGGGGTACAGGTTCTTCCGTAGAAGTCCTATCAGATTCAAAACATTAACTCTATCTCCTCACAGATTCTGCCACACCCACAGATTTTCTAGCATTCACTTATTTGAAGACAACACAGGTAGTTCTTAATTTTTAAAATTCATTAGTGGGGCGTAGTCAGCATTTTCATTGCCTGTTCTCAGTTGCCCTTGAGAATGGATTAATTTTGATAGAACAGCCGGAAATATTTTCAAAAATTGAGAAAGTGGAATAAAGTCATCTTTGATTATTAAACAAACAACTAAAATCCTGACTAACTGCAGTTACAAAATAGTTTGTCAAAGGTTGAAATCAGCTCCATACTCCTTTCCACTCTAAATATTGTTCTTTAAAAATAAATAACAGGACAAATTACCACCTGTACAACAACGTTTTACTGCTCGATATAATCCAAATTACTAAAAAAAATGCAAACTAGATAGATTAGAAGTTTTAAACTCGAGCATTGCATTTAACAAGCATGCATGAAAAATCCCATGAGTAAAACAATCCCAATGCTGAGCATTTGTTTTCTTTCTATTCAAAGACTTTCACAAAAGTAGACAGTATGTAAATTGTCCTACTTAACATAACAAACTACCGTCTGATTCATTTTGCATTGTGTATCTCCTTATTTATTCATACATGGGATACAGATTTTGCTGGCAAGACCAGTGTTTAATAACCAATACAAAATACCCTTAGAAAATGGTAATCAGCCTTGAATTAATGCAGTCTCTGTGGTGAAGATAC
The DNA here is from genome assembly GCA_024137785.1 of Ginglymostoma cirratum. Classification (NCBI taxonomy): domain Eukaryota; kingdom Metazoa; phylum Chordata; class Chondrichthyes; order Orectolobiformes; family Ginglymostomatidae; genus Ginglymostoma; species Ginglymostoma cirratum. The sequence goes on from JAHRHZ010000049.1 coordinate 21,800,074, forward strand.
TCTTATGTGCCAACATGGAAGAAGTTCGGCCCAGTGAAGATGAAGGAGTAGCCTATACTTCCAAGTCAAAAGTGAGATAGTGGAGGAAACTTGCAGTTTGTGGTGTCCAACAAGACAGAATCTAACCACCCCTTAACATTTAATGGTATTGCCATCACTGAATCCTCACTAGCATCATCCTAGTGGTTAGTATTGACCAGAAACTGAATTGGACGAGTCATATATATACTGTGGCTACAAGAACAGGTCAGAAGCTTGTCACCATCTGGGACAAAAAACCACCAACTTTACTGTCCACGAGCATTGTGTCACAAGGCTGACAGGTAGTAGCAGCAGTGTGTACTATTTACAAGATGCACTGTAGAAAACTCAGCAGACATCATCTTCAAAACCCACAACCACTCAAGGACAAGGGCAGCAGAAGCATGGGAATACTACCACATGCACATTCCCCTCCAAGCCACTCATCATTCTGATTTGGAAACATATCACTGTTCCTTCAATGTCGATGGGTCAATGTTCTTAAACTCCCTCCCTAACAGCAATTAAGGAGTACCTAGATCAAATAGCCTGCAACTAACCATCGTCTTCTCAAGGCCAACTAAGGATGGGCAATACTAGCCTACTTAGCAACACACACATCCCACAGATGAATTAAAAACAGTAGTTGTTATTTAACAGTGATGCCTCCAGAAAGTTGGCTGGTGCATTTATCAACGATAACATTGAATGCCAATTTTTGGAGAAAGCCATTGCCTGGTACAACATATCAGAATTTAGTCCATGTTGCTGCATTCAGGCATGGCCTGTTTATTATTCGATAAGTTGTGAATGGTGGTGAAATAGAGTCATCTTAACTGCTGACCTTTTAACAGAGAATGAAAGACACTGCCCCAAGAACTGCAACAGAAATGCCCTTTGGCTAACATTAATTGATAACACCATTAATCCTGCAGTATTAAAAGGAAATGTACATCCAGTTCTTTTAGATTTTTGTCCTATCCCTTTGGTGACTATTTTTAAAGGGTAAATGTATGATACAGGGAATACAGTAGTAGTCATTTTTAATTTGTCAGTTTATTTGCATTTTCTGAGTGGTAATAGAATGTCAGGTAAAGACTTGTACCTAACAATTATAAAGGGTCAAGTCCTGATACGTGAATGCTTTAATTTGGAAATCATTTCCAAGTGTACAAATTAAAGCAATTATGTTTTAATGGAATAACAGTAATCATGTGGAGCAAATACTATTTATGGTCGCTTTAAATTTCAGAAGTTATTGATAACTTGCTAACTAAATCCTACTACTAGCTGCTTGATTTTGGCCCTGTCGTTTTCTCCTTTCCCTAATATCTTGGGCTCCATCCCTGCATTCCAGCATGCTAAGATTTTGACTAGGTGGAGGAAAATATCAGGTTTTTTTTTCTTTCCACATCACCATCTTTGCGCCCAACATCTCGTCGAATAATTTAGGACAGATCAAGCAACAACTGCAATTTTCCTGGTTTGTACACCTCAGAGGCTCATTGCTTTGGACAGCTAGTCATAAAAGGTCTGGAATTTTTTTTATGCTGTCGATGGCAGGGTCATGGGTGACAGGGGAGGAGTGGCAAAAATTGATCAGTCCTGAAAAAAAGTTACACTGGTCATGTAACATTAACTCCATTAACTCTCTTCACAGATGCTGCCAGACCACCCGAGTTTCTCCAGCATTTTCTGATTTTGAGATTTACAACATCTGCAGTAATTTGGTTTTATTTATTGTCAGGGTATCATTCGTTTCTTCTAAAGTACTGAGAGTAAACTGCAAATGACCATCTTTGCTTTAGATTGTCACACTTACTCAGTTTTAGGACACATAGGTCAATTTCAAATATGTTTGGCCTTAATTAAAAAAAAGGTTTTATTGTTAAGAATTCTGCAGTGCCCACTTCAAAAAAAATTTAACACTCTTGTGACTGCTAATACTGTGGCGGACTGATAAGCATGCTGGTTAGTCCGTGGTTCAGGAACAATTTATCACAAGGTGCTTCAAAGTAGAATTATAAGGCAAATTTAGACATAAGACCATAAGACACATGAGCAGAAATTAGGCCATTCAACCATGGCTGGTAAGTTTCTTAACTCCATTTTCCTGCTTTCTCACCTTAACCCTTGATCCCCTTGACAACCAAGAACCTACTTTTCTCAGTCTTAATTAAACTCAATAACTAGACACTAGGCGATATGAAGGCTACATTAGACTAGATGGCTAAAAGCCTAATCAAAAAGGTAGGTTTTAAAATAACATCTTAAAGGAGGAAGGCAAGGTAGTGAGGCAAGGTTTTACAGGTAAAATTCCAGGTAGAGCCTAGGCAACTGAAGGGATAATTGCAAGTGTGGATGATTAAAAAAAGGTTGGGGATGCCCAGGACACCAGGATTATGTCAGCACAAATGTCTGAGGAGATTTATAGAACTGGAAGAGATTAGACTTAGTTAAGTATGAGGCCATGGAAGAATCTGAAATCGAGGACGAGAATTCTTTAATCAGGGTATTGCTTAATTGGGAGCCAAAAAAGTTTGGGGCACACAGGGAGTGACAGGTGAACGGAACTTTGTGCAAGTCAGGACACAAACCGAGCTTTAGATGAACTCAAGTTTATGGAGGGAAGAAAGTGTAAAGTCAGCAAAGATTATGTTTAAATAGTCAAGTTTAGCAGTTTAAAATTACAGCAGCAAGACAAAACATTACACAAAGGAGAAATATAGATTTAAGTGGGAAACAGATGTAAATTTACAAATTCTCCTCTTCATGGGGATTCACCTCTCGTTGAGGTATTATAAGCACTTATTGTTTGACACCTTGACCAGATGCAAGCCTGGACCATAACTGCTGATACAGTACTTTAGAGTGTCACAAGCCTCATCATGCTTTCAGCTAATATTGAACACAGGTAGAAATTGGTATCCCATACTACTTTTGGGGTGTAAATTAGGCACAAAGCATCTAATTGGTAGTAAACCTTTAGTGCCAATATTTTCTTGGGGGTCCTGAACAGATAGCAGGCTTATTTGATGCATAAACAATGTCAACGTGGGATAATAGTCCTATCACAAAATTTATCAACCACTCTGTATTTTCAAGAGATGCTGCAGCAATGCAAAAAGCAAATGTTACTGAGTTCTAATATCCTTGATTATGGGACAGCAAGTGGGCACTCCCTAAACTCCACAGGATTTGCATTCAATCCCTCCTGTGATAATCCCCCTACCTGGCACTTACCTGCATGCTGGTATAGACAAGGTTATGGAAGTATGATCAGGATGCAGTTTGCATGAGGCCAGAGGTCCAATTTCCAGTGATCCTTTTGCTCATTTCTAGGTTCAAACTGCTTGCACAGCACCAAATCTGGGCTCAAAAACAAGGCAACATACTGGCAGTATAGGCTAGTGATAAGAGGAAGTACTGACTTAATTTCTCCTCCCAGTTTAGTGGCACTGACGTTAGTTGTAACACTTGTACGTCTGCCCTGGCAGGTTAATTCTACACAGATGAGGAAACCAACATCTTTCTTGATCCATATGGTTCAATTACGCACTGGAAAAACCTGCTGAGTCATTGGGAAAGTTGGAAAAGTAGATTTAATCAAGTGAGTTGATAGTTTGATAATTGTTAATATTGCATTTGCTATATACATTTTAAAACAGATCACTGACTCTCAACCTCACCTTCCTGGGTCAGTCATCAAGTAACACAACATATTACAAGGAATGATTCCAAAATCTGCACATTATGCTGATTTTCAATTGTTTCATTCCTCTTCAATGCAACATGATAGATATCCTGTAAGATTGCCAAGTGAAAATAAATATCCTTTTTAGATTACAAAGGGAACAAAATCTTGAATTTTCTTTGCCTAATGGCACCTTTCTTTAGCCATTAAAGATAGCTAGATATTTCTGTACTGTCCAACAGGTTTGAATACTTGTTTTGAGAAAGATAGCCCTCAATTTTCAGGTATTCCCCGAACTCAAGATTTCTTGGATAGTTGCAATCCTTCACTGACAGTTGAATCCTTGACAACGTGCCACTGGTTAGAAAACTATTGGGTGCAGTCCACAGGAATTCTTGCTAGGATCTATTATGGCAGCCATTCACTGCTGATGTGCATTCTAAAGCATTCATTGTCTCCAAAAGGTTTCAAACTCCGTTGATACTTCTTAAAATAGCCAAGTGTTAGGATTGTTCATAAAATACATTCTCTGGAAAGGTAACTTCAAGAAGTTCTTTTTTGGAGATCCTTAGTCATGTATATAATGCGGTGTGTTCCATCTATCGAGTTAAGGCCATTCATAGTTGATTTCTACAACAATGATCCTCCTAATTGTTATTAATATTTGATTGTGCATTGCTCATAAATGCAGAGTTGTTTTGGGAAGTGTTAATAGTCTAGAGAATATACACAAACTTCATCTGGCAGAATGGGGAGGAGGTAATGCACATTTGCACTGTCAATGGTGAATAAAATTTCCTTTCAAGCATTTAATTCTCTTTACGCTTTCGAGGGTGGTTAGCAGCTTTGGGTACTCTCCATATTCTGTCATTTTACAGAACAGAGCTTACATCCATCTTTGTTTTGCTTATAAAATCGAAGTTGATTTCTCAGGAATATTTAGAACCAGTTTGCTTAATGACTTTTTTTCCGACAAGATATAAAAGTAAGTTCCCTGGAGCACAAAGGTGCTCTTCCACTTTTATCAATCTGTCTTCTGGATACAGAACCTTAAGTTAGACAAGTCTTGCATCAAAGGTTGTGCTAGTCCAGAAGACTCGGTAACAACTTTGAATTGGTCACAAGTTGCTGGAAACCATTCGTCAGGTTTGTTTTCCTGAAATACTCATGAATACCTCTTGCTTAGCTCAACTGTGAAAATTTCTGACCTGGAGCAATTGAGAAAGGACACACTCATCAAGCTAGTCTTCTAGTAAACAAGCCAGCTGCAGTGAAGTCTTGTGCGGAGTTTGAAGCAAGCCTCATACTGCTTAAAGTCATGCAACATTGGAAGGAAGTACTACAAATACCAGGAGTACTTAACTGAAGTGACTGTTGTGGTTATTTGACATGTCTGTTAAGGCACAATTCACTATTGGCAGAAAGCCAGCTGCTGAATTTGTTTTACGGAGATATCAGCACCTGCCTTGTCCGGGTGACTTCTTGTGTTTTGTTTGTAGCTGTGAAATCCAAACAGATGGGTGGTTACTGTGAATCTGTATAGCTTGTTAATAAAGCTTCAGCTCTGCCATGCACTCCAAGTAACAGGCTGATTCAGTAATGGGAAAGAATTTTTAAAAAAAATTAATAGCTACAAGAGTCCTCTATAGACATAGGATTCAGAGAATAAAAACTATTCTTAGAGGTGACGTTGACATTACAGTCATAAATTGAAACGACGCCATGATTGAAGGTATAACTAAAGCATATGAAAAGTTCAGGTGATAGAAATTAAATAGTGGGTACCTATAAAAGATATAATTCACAAGAAATGGTCGACGCATACTGAATTGATGTGATTCAACAATGAAGCCGGTGAACTGTTAAATCCTTTTAAATTGACATGGAAATAAACATAGCTCCTTTATTAACAAATAAATTCCTTTTAAAACTAACCACGTTGACCATGGCAGCCAATGGTTTAAGTAGAAAATTAAGCCACCAAAATTCCCACCTTATTATGCATTTTTGAGGGTGGAAGAAAAGTAAGAGGATTCAATTCATGATGTGTGGCGGCAATGCATCAAGTTTCCCAGTAATCTAAGGCGGCTCATCTTCTCTGGACAGTTTCTCCTTCCCTGCTCCTGACTCCACATCATTTAAAATTTTAACACAGGCTGAATCATTTTAAATGTACATCTCTTGCCATTAATCTATCTGGTTTTGATTGTTCAGGAGTACAGGTTTTGAGGGAGAGAAACAGAAACCAGGAAACACCTAAGAAGCATTTATTTTTTATGCAACAAAAATTTAAATATGATCATGTGTACATCAAAATGTACACCAACTACAATGAACAATGTCTGGAATCACAACATTGATGCAATTGTAACGAATTTCACTAAAATAAACAAAGATGAGCGTGAACTGGGAGACAAACGGGTGAAAAATAGATTTAAAAAAATTCAAACGTATCAATAAAAACCACTCAGTTAAATGCTTTAACAATCTGAACTTTTTGAACTGTCTTCACAAGCTGCCAAAATCCAAATTTTTCTAAAACACTTCATTTTTTACATCATTGGTTACAGAGCCTGGTAACTTGAACATCTCATCATAAAACTGGTCTTTCAAAAGTACCTCAATTTACTTCAAGATTTGATACAAAAATCTGAAACTCAAACGTTTCCATTTACCTTTCAGAGCAATATACTTTTATAAGAAAGTAGAACATAAAAGGCCTCTGATAAAATTTCATAAATTAAAACTACTAAAAGCAGGATATAAAAGGTAATGTTAGGATGGAGGATTTTTAAAAAAACATCCTGATCTAATTTTTACTCTTTTCAATATTCAACATTAAAAGCTGGAATTCAAGAATAACCCATTGAACATCTACATAAGGGTCCTCAGAACCCCAGATTCAAATACTAGCTTAACAAACATTTGCACTTTGCTACAAAGGTTCAGCTTCACTAGTTCTCAGCTGAGTTGTCAGATCGTAGAGTTCTGTAGTAAGCTCAACCGTGTAGGGAAAGGGTAGACATAAATACAAACAGTCCTATCCCACCCTAGAAAGTGAGTTGCCTATTGGCCACTGGCAACTGTGGAGAAATCCACACTTTCAGATCATCCTCACTCTCCCGGGGAAAGGAAGGGAAGCAGAAAAAAAAAAGGATACATTTGGGGGGGGGGGAAAGAAACACAAAAGGCAGCAATTCCAATACCATTTCCATCATGAGACTTCAGTCTGTATTCACAAAAGACCCACATTTTCCTGTGCAAGTTCCATTAACTGTGAATATATATTACACAAAAATATGATGTTTTTGTAAACACAGACTCTGGCTAGCCTACACACAACTTGCTGCGAATTTTTTATTGAGAAGGATAAACAAAATGGACTCAGTGCAAAAATTTCAAAGAACAGTGTCAAAAATATCCCCAACTTTTAACGGCAGACTTTAGTAATACACCTTTTTTTGTAAGTCTTTAGTACATTTATGGCAGTAGATTCAAATATTATAAGCGTATATTGAACTGCTCTTTTAAACCATTGTTTTATTCTTCCACACTCACCAAAATCAGATTCTGTTCAATATGGGACTATTTTAAATAAGACAAACGCTTTTGCCTGAAAAAGTTAATTGTAACACATGACGATAATGCACCACTGCCGACTTCACAAATCAGTATAATAACTTACTTTGGAAGGTAAACTGCTGCAGTAAAATTACTGATGCATAATTAAAATGGTTAAATAAGACATCTTGTAACAAAATCCTAATCTAGCGATTATTTTTATGAGTGTTGGTAATAGTTAAGTAATCTTAACATATAAAGATGCTTCATAAAAATAATCCCAGGGAATTACAATGCTGCCCCTCCAACATTGCAAAGTTAAATGTTCGGTTAAATTTAAATGAAGGAGTTCAATCATATCTTAACCAAAACTCTGATGCAGTATTGTCCTGATGTTTTGAGTGTGAGGAGTTTTGTAAACTAATTTAGGTTTTTGAATAGTATCTCAATCCTTTTATGTGGTACATTTCCCTCAGTGGCAAGGAATACTTCTTTTCTACAGCCTTTGTCTCCTTCCCTTTGGCATGGACTTTCTTCTTACCTACACAAAAAAAATTATGAAAAGTTGAAGAAAGCAAAACAAAAGTAACTGTCTTACTGAACAGGAACACATTATATATGTATGTCTATTGTGAATTGCTTTGTGAATCAGTGTTTTATGTGAGATCAAATGCAAAGGAGTGCTTACAAATGCATGCAAGTAACAACGTGCATTTATATTTTCAATATCCAAGAACATACCAACGTGTTCCACAGAGGAGAACATATACAGATGCTTTAGGAGGTGACAAAGTTTGATTCTGAAACTTTTGAGTTTAGGGATTGGTTTGGAGAAATCTTTTAAAGATGGGTCCAGAGCAAGAAGGGTTTAATGGGGGAGTTTCAGAGGTCATGGGTTAGATAGCAGATGGCTCTGCTGCTAAAGGTAAAAATTTGTGTTAGGGACAATAGAGGGCCAGAGTCAGAAAAGAGAGGAAACAGAAGGAATGTAAAGCAGCAAAAGGTGTGGAAAGATGTAAGGATGATGATGATGAATTTAAATTCAATGATAGATTAGTGGGCATCATTCTAAATGATAGAGCTTTGGCAGACTTAGAGTTTGTCAAAGAGATTAGCAGGAGCAGTCTATTCTAGAAATACTCAGTTTCAGCAGAAATAAAGGTAAGATGGGATGGCAAGAGGAAATGTAGATTTAAAAGGCTGTTTTGATAGGAGGATTTGAAGCTCAACTTTGATAAGGTAGTTTAATTTAGAGTAGTAAGTTATTTTTTACCCCCTCCTCTAACAGTCTCAGAACTATAGAATTTTTTGTCACATATTGAGTGAATTTGATTCCTATGGTAAAGAATGTCAACAGTGGAAAATGGGAGACCTAGCACGATCTTACTTCGTTTCAGCATCAAATATTAGTATAAAGCATTGTACATAAACTGCAACGCAAATATTCCATGTTAGCTACAATATTGAACCCTTAAGGCCAAAGGAAATCTGTAATCTGTTAGTCTGTGCATATATGAACCAAAGCTCCCAAAGGAAAAGCTCAGCAGAGACCTCGTTATGTGTCACAATCAATAGTGAAGTAGTCCTCGCTGGGGAAACAACCCTAGATTAAAAAAGAATCTCCAAATCATAGAATATATATGCTTTTATTTGATTCCACAAGAGGGAAAGATAAAATTCATAAGTTTATTCTCTTGATAGTTTTACCTTTAGTCTTCCAATAGAGGAAATAACTGAATAAACTGAAGAGGCAGGACAAAGGATATGCTTGATAGATTTTGTGAATTTGGTTCAAATGTACTTGGCTGACAACATATTTTCCTGCTGACATCATTATGATCAAAATGTCAGTTTACAAAACTAAACATTGAGCATACAAAAGGAGAGGCACTAATTGCATACATGGACAATTTTTGGGGAAATGACGGTTGTTCTTGAATTTAGAAAATAATGGAAGTTCTGTATCTTGAGAAGATTCAAAGGTGCCTTGTCATATGATATTAGGTTTCAGAGAATATCCACAGATGGTTCGATGCTCAATCTGTCAGCATCCGGTACAGCTCTGTGTTTTTATCTTCGTGTGAAATATTTTCAAGGGATCCAAAACAGAATTCTTAACATCTAAACCTGGATTTTCTACAGCAGCTTCACATGGTTTGGTATAACACAAAAATTTTCCTTCACTTCGCAACTGAATGTGAAATACTGAACTTGTCAGTAAGCACTGAAAATCCATCAGAGGTAGACTGCCTTGGAAATCTCAAAAACTTCAAGACTGAAAGATTATCCACCACAAAGTAAGTCGTACTCGAACAAAAAATTAAGTTATTCCAGAAATAACATATTTAAACTAAAATTAAGGAAGCAATCAACATGATAATTCATCTTTGCTTTTCCCATCTTTTCTTGGAAAAAAAGGCTGATTGTGCTTTGTTGAGTATTCCAATGATGCTTTTGAGGGGAGCAAGGATTTTTTCACCACTTTATGTCAATATAAATTTGAAGTTTACGGTATCTAGTTCTCTCCAGGCACACCAACTGGAAGATCAAAGACCATACTTCCAATACTGAAATAAAGCAGAAAATTCTGGAAAACTTAGCAGGTTTTGGAACATCCATGAACAGAGAAAATAATTACAGGTTTAAGTCAAACACCTTTCATTAGCACAGATGGGAGATCATCGGCCTGAAAAGTTAACTTTGTTTCTCTGCTGCCTGACCTGCTAAGAATTTCCAGCAATTTTTTAAAAAACCGTTACTTCAGATTTCCAACATCTATACCACTTTACTTGTCTTCCAATCCTGAACTTCTTTTCAAGCACATAGAACAGTGCAACGCAGGATCAGGCCCTTTGGCCCACCATGTCATTCCAAACTCATCACATCTGCCTGCATATGGTCCATATTCCTCTATTCCCTGCCAGTTCATGTGTCTAAGTACTTTTTAAACATTGCAATCATCTCCGCTTCTACAACCTTCCCTGGCAGTGTGTTCCAGGCACTTACCACTCTGTGTAAAATAAAAACTTTCCTTGCACATCTCCTTTAAATTTTCCCCTCTCATCTTAAACTTACACCCCCTAGTGTTTGACATTTCCACCCTGCGAAAAAGACTCTGACTATCCACCCTATCCATGCCTCTCATAATTAAATATAATTCTCAGTTCATTCCTCAGACTCTGATGCTCTAGCGAAAAAATTTCCAAGTTTGTCCAGCCTCCTTACAGCTAATACATTCCAATTCAGGCAACATTCTAGTACATTCTCTTTTGCACCTGCTCCAAAGCACCCATATTCTTCCTGTCATGTGGAGACCAGACTACTCTCAATACTCCAAATGTGGCCCAACTAAAGTTTTAATTAGCTGCAACATGACTTCCCAACTTTTATACTCAATGCCCCAACTGATGAAAGCAAGCATGCCATGTGCTTCTTTATCACCTTATTCACTTGTCCGCCACTTTCAGGGAGGTATGGACTTGCATCTCAAGATGCCCCGTTTTTCAATGCTCCTAAGGATCCGTCCCTTTTCTGTATACTTTCCTCTTGCATTTGACCTCCCAAAACGCATCACCTCACTTGTCCAGATTAAACTCCACCTGACATTCCTCTGCCCAACTTTCCAACTGGTCTATATTCTGCTGTATCCATTAATAATGTTCCTCACTCTCCAAAACTCCTCCAATTTTTGTGTCAGCTGCAAACTTACTAATCGGACTACTTGCATTTTCATCCAAATCATTCATACATAATTCAAACAACAGAGATCCCTGCACTGATCCTTTCAGAGCACCACTGGTCACAGACTTCCAGTCAGAAAAACAACCCTCCACAACTACCCTCAGTCTTCTATGACCAAGCCAATTTCGTATCCAACTTGCCTATGCATCACAGATGGCACACAGTAAAAGATATTTTAAAAAAGACAAAATGAAATCAAATTTCTCAGTTTCTTGCAACAGATCTGCAGAGTTTGAATTAGTTTAACTTGTGTTATGGCTATGGATGGGTTATTCATAGCATCTCTAGAGAGTAAAACTTCCACCCTCATCAATTAAGAGTTTGTTAACAAAACTGATTTTGGTTGCACTGAATCTTAGCTATTTCACAGACTTAAGACACTTATTCCAGACCTGGAGTTCTGCAAGTGAGCTTATTTTCAATAGCATACTGAACCTAAAACAGTTCCTTTTGGGTCTTCCACCTAACCCTTGTTAGGCTACTCTTAATATTTTTGGGTTGTCTCTTTCAATAAGATTTTACAATCGGTCAATTAATACTACTGCACCTTCAAGAAGCCTCTCTCTGCTAGCTTTGTGTTATCAACCTCATTCTGGCTGCTCTCACAGGATTTAAACAAATCCAGTTCCTCAGCTGAACTTTCTGGAGCAGACTCTAGATCCATCACTGAATATCCATCACTGTCCAAAACCTGGATTCTGAAAAATAAATAGGACTCAAAGTCAGTAGAAGGAAATTCTACTTCATTCCCTTAAACTGACGTGTTGTGTTTATTTAGTTGTTAACTAGATAAAGCTGGCAAAGAGAGGACAAAAGTAAATTATGAATTTAAAAAAAAAAATCAGACAAAGAAAAACAAACATATCTGTCAAAAGTTCCCTTCCCAAGAAAAACTACCTTTGTAGATCCATTTGTCTCTGTGCTGATGCTCGCTTGACATTTGTTTCTTGCTGTTTTGGTACTTTAACATTTGTTGTTTCTGGTTCTGCAGGGCCCTCCTGACTGGCTGCAACTCTTTTTCTGCCTCTTCCTGCAGCTTTGTTTGGATCTGAGTTCTTTGCAGTATTACTTTCAGATACAGCTTTGGGAGGACGACCTCGCCTGGCTTTGGGTGGAACTGGTGCTGTTGACTCTTCAGATTTTCTCTCTTCTGGTATCTGCTGAATATTCTCTGAACCAGCTGGTGCTGTCCTTTTTTTCCCACGTTCTGTGCTGGTCTGTGGTGGTAAAGACTGTTCAGAGGACATCTCCTATTATAAGGAGGACAGAACGTACACAGAGCAATGCATAATACTGCAGTAGATAATTCCAGAAGCTATTGCTCATGATTTTATTTTGAAGAAGTTTTCTTTCAGGTTATAAAACCCGTCAATTTAAAATAACACTCGGATGGTAAAATGCAACGTGTCAGCTGTGCATATTTAAAGGAAATCTTACCATAAGGCACAAAAGTGTTACTGCACAGCTCGTTTCTAAGATATTAAAATAGGGTTGATGAAAGGATGAACTGTTTTCAATCTTATCGGCCCAGAGTCTCATATTTTGCAATTACATAAAGTACATTGATGTGATTTATTCGGAGGATCTGCAACCATTACACTTTATCAGAGAAAGGGTGCAAGGATATGTAAGACTTCTAACTGTAGGCCTGCTAGTTTAACATCAATAGCGTGATTTTGGTGGTTGAGATTTTACAAACAATAATCAGAGAGGAAAAAGTCCAGAAAGACCTGAAAAGTTTGAACTAATTGAAGAAAGGTAACACAGATTTGGAATAGGCATATCACGCCTGACTAATGTAAGTGAAGCTTTTTTTGTGAAGTGACAGAGAAGACTGAGAATGGAAAGCAATTGCTGTTGTCTACAGGGACAAAAGTACATTGACAAATAAAAAGCTAGTTAACAGAATTGAGGCTGCTGGAATTGTAGTGTTTAAGCACAGAAAACAGCGCGTTTTGCAGACTTGAGGATAGCAACAGAGATGTTCTCCAAAGTTCAGTCTTAGGACAATTGTTTCTTTGGTGCATACAAGATGATACGGATTCTGGAATACAGAATAAAATTTCAAAATTTTCCTACAATACCAAACTTGGGTGTCTGGCAAACAGAGGATGATACAGAGAAGCGTGAAGTGTTGTATTTTGATAGAAGAAACAAGGAGATGCAATACACCATTAATAGTACAGTTCTAAAGAACAGTCAGGGACAAAGATGCCTGGAGAGTCACGTATATTAATCTGTGAAAATACTGAGTATTGTAAAGAAAGCATTTGGGATTGTGTTTTATAAATGTAAGTATCGTGTTCAAAAGGAGGGGAGTTATGAGGAACCTTTACAAAAGTCTGGTTAGAACACAAGTGGAGTATTGCATCCAGTTTTGGTCATTACATTTTAGGAAGAATGTGAAGATCCATAAGAGGGTGCACAGGTGGTTTAGCAAAAATGATTCTACGGAATTTTAGCTACAAGATTTGAGAAGATGGGTTGGTTCCCTATGGAGCTTGAGAAGAAATTTGAAAAAGTACGCAAGATAGGAAAAGTAGATAAAGAACTGACTGCAATTTGAGGAGCAGGGAGCACAAATTTAAGGTTTTGGGCAAGAGATGCAGGACACCTATGTGGAAGCAGCTTTATTTTTTATATATGCAAGCAACAAATACCTGTAAATTGCTGCCTATGAAGGTGATGGGAGCAAATGATAAAATAACAGATGATTTCAAAAAGAAACTCAATAGGCAGTTGAGGGAAATAAACTTGCAACACTATTGCGCCAGAGTAGTAGAATGGGGCTGACTGGATTCCTTTACGAAAAGTAACATGGAGTTGACAGACTGGATAGCTGTCTTCGGTGTCATAATGGCTCTACCACAATGAGTCATTCTCAAGATCATGAGCTGAAATTACCACCATACATTCTCCTTCTTGTGAATTTTTGTACATTAGAAATGAAAACTGGCCATAAATGTACAGTGTTGCCTTCCGAAAGGAAGTCTGAAGCACATGGAGGCAGATAGAGAAATGGGGGCAGATACAGAAATGTGCATTTTGTATCAAATTTATTTCCCATCCTCCCTTCTAGGGTCAGCGCAAAAAGACTGCTATCGTGACTTTTAAGGTTCCAAGATCCAAACAGAATAGGCGTACTGCACCTTGTTTCTGACTGGCTCATCCTTCTTCTCCGTTTTAGCTGGTACAACTGTGAGTAATATTACTGGATTTTCCTCATTCTCACTAATTTCTGTTTCTGGAACTTCTGAATTCTGCTCCCTGCAATGAAGTAAATAAAGATACAAATGATCTTTCCAAAATCAGAAGCAGCATATTAGATTCAGTTAATTCAAATAGTCAAACAGTTAATTCAAATTCAAATGTCATTATAACTGTACTTTCAACTGGAATTAGGAATGTCAAAATGTTGTTTAAAATTGATTTAACTGGCAGCGCAGCGGTTTCAAATCATAGGTCAAACAAATAAGTTAACAAAAAAAGCCTCAAGACATCAGAATAATGTACAGACAACAGGATTTATGTACATGATTTGAATGAAACTGGGTTTAACTGCATGCAAATATTAGAACAGCATCTCAGCTACTAACATAATATTCAGAGGGGGAATAGAAAGAACACCCAGATTTTAGACTGATCGTACAAGAATATCCCAACTATGAATTCAGGTATTCTAACTGATAAGCGTCTCAAAACAATTTGTTTTTCTATAAGCATTATTCATATTTCAAAAATGATCTAAAGGTGGATTTATTTTATCCATTGCAGATTTTTGCGCCATTTAGTAGGATTTTAAAGTATTATCCCTAATTATTTCTTATGCTATCATATTTAGGCTAGACAAAATACTATTATTCAACATTATTGTTCTACTATAGTAGAATTTTATGATGCATATTACCTATAACACCAACAGGCTACATTAACTATTTTGTAAAAATGAAGACTCCATGGCAGTTTGAATGTCTTTTTTTGTAGAAAGCTGACAAATTTAATTTTCAATTTCGTAAAAAGTGGCAGAGGTTTGAATGTATGCAACAACAGAAGACTACATAAGGTTCAAACATACTAGAAAAGTGATTTGAATTGCGTACATGCAAGACAGTATACGGTTAAAGGGCAATTAACACTGTGTAAAATCAACTAAGTAAAATATCAAGGATTTTCCACGTTTATATGATGCGAATGTGCTAGATACCGTCTTCAGGTCAAATGGAGGATTTCATATTGGTCTCTCCATTTATACAGCAATAAGCAAGCTTCACAAAGCAGTGATGCTCAATGTGATAACATGTAGAATTGAGATCTACAGCAAACAGCTGGCTTTCCAGGCAAACTCTCTCTTTATGGTACATTTCTCCATTGGCAGAAAGGCAAAATTATCGGCTTTTTACTTAAATACACATAGTATTCAGAATAAAATAACTGAATTAACAGCACAAACATATGTTAACGTGAATGGTCTTACAGCTGTTACGGAGATATGGTTACAAGGAGATCAAAGCTAGGAACGAAATATTCGGTGGTATTTGACTTTTGAAAGGACAAGCAGGAAGGGAAGGGATGGGTAGTGAGGTAACTTTAATAGTGCTAATATGATAGCAGGAAATGATCTAGGATCAAATGGTATAGAATATATATGGGCGGAGACAATGTATAACGAGGGGATGACAACCCTGGTCAGCATAGTTTATAGGGTCCCTAACAGTAACTGTTCTGTAGGACAGAATAAATCAGGAGGAAGTGAATATACCACAGTGAGATGTGCAGAGAATACAAAAACAGATGGGAAGGAAAGTGATGAGAACAAACTACAGTGTGATATAGACACGTTAAGCGTGTGGGCAAAAATTTGGCAGATGATACGTGTGGAGAAATGGGAGGTTATGCACTTTGGCAAGAAGCATAAAAGAGCTGAACATTACTTAAATAGGGAAAGACAGCACGATGCAGCACAGAGGGATCCAGAGGTCCTCAAGCATGAATCAAAAAGAAGCTAACATCCAAGTTGAGCAGGAAATTGGGAAGGCAAATGGACTGCTGGCCTTTATTTCAAATGGAATAGCAAATCTTGCTAAACTGTACAAAGCATTTGTCAGACCACAGCTTGAATATTAAGAACAATTTTGTTCCCTTACTTAAAGACAGACATAGTGGCGCTGGAAGCAGTCCACAAAAGGTTCACTAGGTTAATCCCAGGTATGGAGAAATTTTCTTTGAGGACTAGTTGAGTAGTTTGGTCTTATTCGCATTGTGGTTTAGGAGAGTGATAAAAGACCTAATTGAAACATAAGATTCTTAGGGACCTCGACCAAGTAGATATATAGACAGTTTTCTGCCCTGTGGGATAGTTTAGGACCAGAGGGCATAATCTCAAAATAAGGGGTCACACGTTTAAAGATGAGGAGGAATTTCTTCTCTCACAGTGTGTGGAAATCTTTTATCACAGAGGGCTGTCAAGTCTGTGGGTTATTAAGTATATCCAAGGCTGAGATAGACAGATTTTTAATTAGTAAGGGGATCAAGAGTTACGAGGATTATAAAATCAGTCAATATTCCACTGAATGGCAGAGCATAAGTTTTAAAAATATTCATCATGAGATGCAGGCGTCGCTGACTGGATTAGCAATTTTTTCCACTTGTGGGACTTGGGTTTTGCTGACTTAGCAAGCACTCACTGCTCGTTCTAGTGGCCTTTGGTGAGGACGTACACTGCTGCAATCCACATGGGTAGGTAGACACACAAAGCAGTTAGGAACAAAATTCCAGGATATGAACCAGCGGGAGTGAAGGAACAGCAATGTATTTCCAAGCCAGGATGCTGAAATGGCTTGGAGGGGAAACTTGCATTGGTGGTGCTCCCATGTATCTGCTGCCCTTGTCCTTCTAGATGCAAATGACCATGCGTTTGGAAGGTGCTGTCTAAGGATTTTGGTGAATTTCTGCAGTGCATCTTGTAGATAGTAAACTGCTACTACTAAGCATCAGAGGTGGATACAGTGCCAATCAAGTGGGCTGCTTTGTCCTTGATGGCATCAAGCTTTGAGTGTTCTTGAAGCTGCACCCATCCAGTCAAGTGGGGACTTCTCCATTGGACTCCTGACTTGTGCCTTGTACACTTTCGGGAATTAGATGGTGAATTACTTGCTGCAGTAGTCCGAGCCTCTGACCTGCTCTTGTAATCAGTTGAGTTTGTGGTCAACAGGGACTCTCAGGCTGTTGATAGTCAGGGATTCATCAATAGTAACACCAATAGCATCAAGCGGCAGCAGTCAGACTGTCTCTTAGTAGAGATGGTCATTGGCTACTTTTTGTGTGGCGCAAATGCTACTTGCTGCTTCTCAGCACAAGCCCTAACACTGTTGTGGTTTTGGTGCATTTCAACATGCACAATTTTCAGCACCAATCAGCAAACATCCTCACTTCTAACCATATGATGGAGGAAAGGTCACTGATGGTTGGGCCAAGGCTTGACAGGCCCGAGTGCCTACTTTGCTCTTACATCTCATGGTCATAAATGCATGAGCATGAACATTTGCTGAGTGTCCAGGAAAACACCTACATAATTTAAAAATTCTTTCTTTAACTTGCATTTCAAAATGGTAAGTATTCAATATGGCTTTGAAGCTTCCTTAGATAAGAATCCTTAATTTTAAGTCTTGTCCCCTTATACTGGATAATTCCGTCACAGAAAGTAGTTTATTTCCATCTCTCTCAACCAATTATCTTGTCACCTTAAACAACTCAGTTAGATTACACCGTAATTTTCCATGTTCCAGGGAATACAAGCCTCATTAATTCAACCTGCCCTCATTTTCATGAATTTAGGGCCACTGACACCATGGCTCATGCTGTGTCATCCATAACTGAACACAGTACTTAGAGTAGGCTAAATGCCACCTTTGGTCTTCATTCCTGGTCTCCAAGCCCCTTGCAATAAACAAGTCATGTTGTAAATGTGACAAGGTGTAGAGTTGGATGAATGCAGCAGGCCAAGCAGCAGAGGAGCAGGAAAGCTGACATTTTGGGTCTGGGGCTTTGCTGAGACCCAATTTCAAATACTGTGTCAGTGTTTGCCTCCATATTGAAAAAGAGATATACTTCCATTGGAGGCAGATCAGAGAAAGTACATAAAGTATCTCTATAGTGAGGGCACTGTCCTATGTATAAAATGTGCCTATATTCCCTGGAGTTTACAGGAATGAGATACTGCTTAATTGAAACATACAAGCTTCTGAAGAAGCGTGATTAGGTAGATAGTGGGAGATTGTTTTCAATGGCTGGGGAATTTTAAATTCACTCATGGGATGGGAGCATCCCTGGCTAGCCAGCATTTATCGCCCTGGAGTCACATGTAGGTCAGACCAGGTACAGACAATAGATTTCCTTCCCTAAAGGACAACAGTAAACCAGATGGGTTTTTCTGACAATCAACAATGGTTTCATGGTCATCATTAGACTCTTAATTCCAGATGCTCTATTAAATTCAAATTCCACCATCTGCCGTGGCACGGTTTGAATCCGAATCCGAATCCCCAGAACATTAGCCGAGTTCCTAGATTAATCAGTCTTAGCAATAATAGCACCAAGCCATTCGCTTCCCGGTCTAAAATATGAAATATGGGACCACAGTTTCAGGATAAGCAAGGGGTGATTATTACTCCATTGAAAGGGTTGTGAATCTTCGGAATTTCCAGAGAACAGCAGATGCTCTATCACCGACTACATTTAAGGCTAAAATAGAGGGGTATCTGATGTTTCAAGGATATGATAAATAGGCAGCAAAGTGGCAATGAAGTCCAAGATCAGCCATAATCAGTCCTGTTCCCAGTTCTTATCTTCAGATACTTTATGAACAGCATTTCTTTCAGCCTAAGATCAAAATGGGGATGTTTGCTGAGGATTGCAGAATATTCAGCACCATTTGTCATTCCTTAGATACTGAAGCAGCCCATGTTGATTTTCAGCAAAATTTGCAAAAAATCCAGGCTTTGGCTGATCAATGGCAAGTAACACCAGCATTACATATTTGCCGTACAATTACCATCTGCAACAAGAACGACATGCTCAACGTTCAGCAGCAAAACTACTGTTGAATCTCCCCGCAATCAACATTCTGGAGGTTACCATTGACAAGAAACGTAATAGGTCTCGCCACATAAATACATAGCGCTAACAAGTCAGAGGCTTGTAATCATCCAGCAAATAACTCAGTACCTCGCTCCCAAAATCTATGCTCCACAACTCAAGGGCACAACTCAAGACAGACATTCTCAGTTTGCCTGGCAAAATGCAGGTCCAACAACGTTCAAGGAGCTCATCCAAGACAAAACAGCCTTCTTGATTGGCAAACCTACTCAGCACCTGTGTTCATTGGCATCACTGTATACCATTTACATGATGCACTGCAGCAACTCACCAAAGGTCATTTGAGAGCATCTTCCAAACAGGGGACCTGTACCACCTGGAAGGGCTACAGCAAAAGATGCAAGGACATATCATCATCTGCAAGTTCCCCTGCAAAAATGTACCACCTTGACTTGGAAATCTTGGAATCTTGTATCTGAAGCTGTACCTAGGCACCTTTGTACTTAAACTTTTCATTGCACTCACTTGAGTACGTGTGACAATAAACTAATTTCAATTCAATTCAAATATTTCATTTTTCTTCATAAGAGTTAAAAACCTGGAAGACACTTAACAGCAGTGAGTATGTACTTACACTGTATGAAATGCAGCGGCTCAGAAAGGCAGCTCATCATCCTATTTTCACAGATAATTACGGATGGCCATATTGGCTTTTACAATGATACATCACATTAGGTAATAAACTAGCCAATTTATTTAGCTATTAGCTAATAAACTACCTTTTCTGCTCTTTACATCTTTCCAAGTCTATACAATTTTGATCAATTCCAACAAGAATGTCAGAGGTCCAGTAACTTAATACCCAATCGACTCTTCTGACATGCACACTGGAGTAATGTCTTACCTTCCCCTATTTGGGGGTGGCGAACTAGGTTCGGAATTTCCACTTATATTACTTCCCATCTCTAACCCTGGAGTTCTGTCTTGTGGTCTTCTTCCAGCAGCTGACAAAGGTTTGTTTACTGCACCCAGTACAGTGGCTGGCTTGGGCTGAGAACAATAGTGTTAAAATATATGCATCAATCACCACAAAAATTAATCTCCTTGCAAATGAACCAACCCATTTTATACATTTTGCAGAAACAAGCAGTTATTGTGTTTTGGAATTCTACAAGTCAATATGCCACAAACTGAACTGCAATATTTCCTGGAAAAAATTAACTGCAGTATTCTTCAGCTAGTATTTTTCCAAAATACACAAATTAATATTTAATAAACAGGCTACTGCAACGCTGCTCAAAATGCATAATGTAACAGATCATTTACATGCTGCAAAATGGGTAATCGAAGTACAGTGCATGTGACAACCTGCACTGCGATGGATCAAGGTTTGATAAAATCTGTCACATTTTGGCAGTACAGAATTGTATTTCAGAGCACTGGGTAACGATTTTGTGACTAATGACAGCAACCCCACTACCAATTTTTATGACCTAACCACAGTTTATGGTGAAAAACAAGATCATTATATTGACTCTTAACAGATGAACATACTACCACAATGTTGTTTTTAAGAAGTATACATTACTTTTGTTTCACTTGAAGCATTTTTTCAAAAAACTAAAATTATACCCAAAGGATCACTGTAAGCCAAGCATCAAGGAAAAACAAAGATCTTGCATATAGATCTACATAAAATCCTTGTACTGTAACCCTTCAGTTAATTTTATCATGAATGATATTAAAGTGCATTAGTTCAAAATTACATTACACGCTCAACAAAATTTTGAATTCCAGGAAACTTATTATGGTTTCAAACATTAGCGACAATATACTCCTGAATAACGGAAATCATACTCTCAACTGAACCAAGCTTTGCTTATTTGAACATCTCAACAGCAGTGGTCTCATCTCAGCCTTGATATCGATTATTCTATTTGTAAAATTAAATTTTAAACTCATTGTAAGCTGATATAAGAAGTTGGAATGAAAATGTCACATCTTCAACAGTTTTCACTATTAATAGGCTAAAACTCCTGTTAATTATCACTTAAGTACATTTGCCAAAGTTAAAATCAACTTCTTTTCATGAGCCATTCTAAAATTCAGCCTAGATTCAAAGTACAGCAACTGTAAGGATAAATTCCTACCATTAAGTTGGACAGAAGGGGAAGGTGAATGTAGTGAACTGGGGAAAGACAAGCATAGAGGGGCAGGAAAAAGACAGGGAGTCTAACAGTAGTAGTAACTCCATGCTAAGAAAAGTGGAAAAATAATAAAATTAATGAAAGCACACTCCATTTATAGAAACAACTAACTAGTGACATAAATGGATAGAAATCGTTTAACTGTGTCATTACTTTGACGCAGTTACAAGGTCAGATTCTTTCTTGGGAATTGGGCATCACTGAAAAGACCATTATTTTTGCAAATCCTTAACTTTCTTCGAACAGAGGGCTGTCAACCACACTGCTGTTGATCTGGTGTAATATCTGGCCAGATCGGGTAAGGCTGGCATCATTTCTTTCCCTAAAGTTCATTAGAGAAACAAATGGTTTCATGGTCATCATTACTCAGACTAGCATGTTTATTAATTGAATTTCAAGCCACAAGATGAGATTTGAACCGGTATTCACAAAGCATGAGCCCAAGACCTCTGATTTACTAGTCTAAGGAGATTACTACCAAACCGCCATCTCCCTTAACAGAGTACACATCTCAAGAAAAGGAGGAGCTACCCTGATACTAAATGGAAAAAAGAACAAACAGATTCTGACCCATCATTAGAATCAGTACTGACAGAAACATGGGACTGGATATCACAATTACAGAGACATGGCTCGAGGGATGGACAGGACTGACAACTTAATGTTCCAGGGTACAGATGCTATAGGAAGGATTGAAAAGAGGGCAAGAGAGGAGGACGAGTGGAGTTTTTTATTAGGGCTAATATTACAGCTGTATATAGGGAGAATATTCCTGGGAATACATCCAGGGAAGTTATTTGGGTGGAACTGAGAAAATAAAGAGATGATCACCAGAGATAAAAAGGTACTGCAGATGCTGGAGAATCCCAGATAACAAGCGTGGGGCTGGATGAACACAGCAGGTCAAGCAGCATCATAGGAGCAGGAAAACTTGACGTTTCGGGCCTAGACCCTTCATCAGAAAATCCTTTCTGATGAAGTGTTCATCCAGCCCCACGCTTGTTATCTGGGATGATCACCAGATTGGGATTGCACTATAGACTCCCAAATAGTCAGTGGGAAACTGAGAAATAAATTTGTAAGGAGCTCTCAGTTAAGAATAATACAGTGGTTCTCTGAGGGGATTTTAATTTTCCAAACACAGATTGGGACTGCCAGTGTGAAGAGCTTGGTTGGAAAGGAATTTGTTAAGTGTCTGCAACAAAATTTTCTGATTCAGTATGTGGATGTATCTACTACAGAAGATGCGAAATGTGACTTACTATTGGGAAATAAGGTGTCAGTGGGGGAGCACTTTCGGCCACTGGCCATATTTCTATTAACTTTAAAACAGTATTGGAAAAGGATAGACCTGATCTAAAAGTTAAAGTTTAAGTTGGATGAAGGCCAATTTTGATGGCATCAGGAAAGAACCTTCAAAAGTTGATTGGGGGCAGATGTTCGCAGGTAAAGGGACGGCTGGAAAACGGAAAGCCTTCAAAAATGAGATAACGAGAGTTCAGAGGCAGTATGTTCCTGTTAGCGTGAAGGGCAAGGCTGGTAGGTGTAAGGAATGCTGGATGACTAGAAAAATTGAGGTTTTGATCAAGAAAAAAAGGCAGCATATGTCAAGTTTAGACAGCAGAAATTGATTGATTCGAAGAGTATAAAGGCAATAGGAATAAATTTAAGAGGGAAATCAGGAAGGCAAAAACTGCACAGGAGATAGCCTTGGCAAATAGAGCTAAGGAGAATCCAAAGGGATTCTACAAATACATTAAGGAGAAAAGGGTAACTAGGGAGAGAAGAGGACCCCTTAAAGATCAGCAAGGCTGCCTATGAGTGGAACTGCAGGAGATGGAGGAGATACTAAATGAGTATTCTGCATCAGTGTTTACTGTGGAGAAGGAGATGGAAGACAGAGGTGGGGAAATAAATAAGGATATCTTGAAAAATGTCCATATTACAAAGGAAGTGGTGGTCAATGTCTTAAAATGCATAAAGGTGGATAAAATCGCCAGGACCTGATCAGGAGTATCCAAAAACCCTGTGGGAAGCTAGGGAAGTGATTGCTGGGCTCCTTGCTGAGATATTTGTATCACCGATAGCCACAGGTGAGATGCCAGAAGACTGGAGACTGGCTAATGTCATATCACTACTTAAGGAAGGTGGTAAGGAAAAGTCTGGTGAGCCAGACATTGGTGTTGGGCAAGTTGTTGGAGGGAATCCTGAGGGACAGGGTTTACATGTATTTATAAAGGCAAAGGCTGATTAGGGATAGTCAGCTTGGCTTTGTGCATAAGAAATTATGTCTGACTAACTTGATTGACTTTTTTTTTGAAGAAGTAACAAAGAGGACTGATGAGGGCAGAACCATGGACATGATCTATATGGACTTTAGTAGAGTGTTCAACAAAGTTCCTCAGGGTAGACTGGTTAGCAAGGTTCGATCATACAGAACTGGCTCAAAGGTAGAAGACATAGGGTAGCGGTGGAAGGGTTGCTTTTCAGACTGGAGGCCTGTGACCAGTGATGTGCCACAAGGATCGTTACTGGGTCCACTGCTTTTCATCATTTTTATATAAATGATTTGGATGTGAACGTAAGAGGTACAGTTAGTAAGTTTGGAGATGATACCAAAATTAGAGGTGCAATAGACAGCAAAGGAGGTTACCTCAGAGTACAATGGGACCTTGATCAGGTGGGCCAATGGGCCGTGGAGTGGCAGATGGAGTTTAATTTAGACAAATGTGAGATGCTGCATTCTGGAAAGGCAAATCAGGACAGGACTTATACACTTAATGGCAAGGTAATGAGGAGTTTTGCTGAACAAAGAGACCTTGGAGTGCAGGTTCCTAAGTCCTTGAAAGTGGAGTTGCAGGTAGATAGGATAGTGAAGGCAGCATTTAGTGTGCTTGCCTTTATTGGTCAGTTCACTGAGTACAGGAGTTGGGAAGTCATGTTGCAGCTGTACTGGACATTGGTTAGGCCACTTTTGGAATACTGTGTGCAATTCTGGTCTCCTTGCCTTAAGAAGGATGTTGTGAAACTTGAAAGGGTTCAGAAAAGATTTACAAGGATGTTGCCAGGGTTGGAGGGTTTAAATCTATAGGAAGAGGCTGAATAGACTGGGGCTATTCTTCTTGGGCTGTCGGAGGTCGAGGGGTGACCTTACATGAGTTTATAAAATCATATGGGGCATAGATAGGGTAAATAGAGAAGGTCTTTTCACTAGAACGGGGGAGTCTAAAACTAGAGGGCATAGATTTATGGTGAGACAGTAAAGATTTAAAAGGGACCTAAGAGGTGACTTTTTCACACAAAGGGTGATGTGTATGGAATGAGCTGCCAGAGGAAGTAGTGGAGGCTGGTATAATTACAACATTTAAAAGGCGTCTGGATGAGTATATGAAGAGGAAGAGTTTACAGGGATATGGGCCAAATGCTGGTAAATGGAACTAGATTTATTTAGAATGTCTAGTTGACATGAATGAGTTGGACTGAAGGGTCTGCTTCCATCCTGTATATCTCTATGACTTGAAACTTGGTAATTTGGAATATTAAGAATCTTAAAGGATGATGAAACTAGTTTGTGTGGATCCGAACATTAGTTATACCAGTGGACGGAGCATTAAGCAAATAAGGATTGCAACTTGCAACAAAGACAATGAAACAATTGTGGGGAAGTTGAATCTTAATTTTTAAAATTCTAATTTATTAACGAGTTTAGTTGCTGGCTACTGCCCATCCCTAATTGCCTAGATGAGTCACATGTAGGGCAGACCAGGTAAGGATATTAGTGGTGGTTTTTTCTTACAATTGACAATGGTCATCATGAGACCCCTAATTTCAGATTTTTATTGAATTCAAATTTCACCATCTGCCATGGCAGGATTTGAAACCAGGTCCCCAGAACATTACCTGGTCTCTGGATTATCAGTCCAGCGAAAATACCACTAAGCTATCACCCCTCCAAATTCAGGCTTGACAAATCAACTTGACGAAGGTTGTCTTGAAAATGAGGTCACAGAATGCTTCCACGATAACTTCCTGGAACACGTTACGGAACTAGGACAAAGCTATTTTAGACCCAGTATTGTATAGGCAGGCTTAATTAGTAATCTAATAGTAAAAGATTCTGACATAGTGTGACTCACACAACTGAGTTGCATACTAAGTTTGGAATGCCACGCTCAAATTTAAAACAAAAATCTGAATTACGTAGGTACGAAAGGTGAGCTTACCAAGATGAATTCTGGTAAACAGTCTAAAGGGTGTGTAAAGAAACAGTGAGAAACGTATAGAGGAACAATTCAAAATGTTGTGAAAAAATGTTTAATTAAAACACAAAAACTCAGGAAGATCTGTCTATGGCTTACTATAGCAATGGCATGAAAAAAAGAGGCTGCTAATGCTGTAAGGAATTGTTGCACACCTGAGGACTGGAAGAGTTTTAGAAACCAGCAAAGTGCAAGCAAAAGGCTGATAACAAGGGTGTCAAGCAGAATGACAGTAAATTAGCAAAAATACATCAACAGATAGTAAAAGTTTAAGCATATGATGAGAGGCAGAATCATTAAAGTAAGTATTTGTCCATTAGTGGTTGAGACTGGGGATTCAAGAGGGAATTAAGAAAATAGCAGAAGTTTCAGCAAGCATTAAAAAAAACTGCCTTCAAGATAACAAGCACAAAAAAAAATCCTACAAATAGGAAAAAAACAAGATGCTAAAAGGAGGGAAAAATTTAAAACAATCGACATCTCAGGAGAACACGTATAAGGAAAATAAATGGGATTAAAAGCTGACAAGTCCCCTAGATCTGACGGCCTACATGCTTACGTCTTAAAGGAAGTGGCAGCAGAGATAGAAGACGCTCAAACAACTCTATTCAGAAAAGGAAGGAAACTAACATCAGGAACCTAGAAGTCAATTAGCATTACACGTCTCATTGAGAAAATGCTAGAATCCATTATTTAAAAAGTACTAGTACAGCATTTAGAAAATCATAAAAGCAAGAAAAATTCATACAATTTTGTGAAAGAGAAATCATGTGACAATTTTATTTGAGTTCTTTGAGAAAGAAACGAGTCAGGTGGATAAACGAGAATCAGCAGTTGCAGTTTTTGTGGATTTGTGAAAGGGATCCCATAAAGTGCTACCTAAAATGTTACTACAAAATATAAGAGTTCATGGTGTTGGGCAAAATACATCATGGATAGAGGATTAGAAATAAAGTTGGGATTAATGGCACATTTTCAGATTGGCAAATTGGGACAAGTAGGGTGTAACAGGAATCAACAAAAGCTCCTTAGCTATGTACAATCCATTTAAATTGCATGGGTAAAGGAACCAAGTGTACCGTAGACAAATTTGCTGATGATACAAAAAGAGGAGAGGCAGTGGCATAGTGGTAATGTCACTAGACTAGTAATTCAGAACTCTGGATTTATGTTCTGAAGTCAAGGGTTCAAATCCCATGGTTGATAGCAAAACTTTAATTCACCAAAAATCTGGAATAAAAGCTAGCCGAATGATACCAAGGCATCTAATGCTGTAGTTGCTGACTAATATTGACGGTCATTCACTGGTGTCCTTTAGAGAAGGAATCCTGCCAGTTTTACCTAGTCTGGCCTAGAAATGACAACTTTCCTCTGGATAATTAGGGACAGAAAAATAAATGAAGGTGGTCTTCGAAAAGTTGAGGTTTGCATCTGCTGGAGTTTTGAAGACTTAAGTGACTTGATTGAAACCTAAAATTCTGAGGGGCCTTGACAGAGTAAATGCAGAAAGGATGTTTCAACTTTTGAAAAAAATCTAGAACCAAGAGGTCTAAAAGTGACCTTTAAGACAGAAATAAGGAGAACGGTCTTCTCAGGGACTTTGGAATTCTCATTTTTTAATGGAAGCAGAGTCCTTGAATATTTTTAAGG
Source organism: Ginglymostoma cirratum (assembly GCA_024137785.1). NCBI lineage: Eukaryota > Metazoa > Chordata > Chondrichthyes > Orectolobiformes > Ginglymostomatidae > Ginglymostoma > Ginglymostoma cirratum. The sequence continues at coordinate 21,827,301 of JAHRHZ010000049.1, forward strand.
CAGATGTGAATAAATCATTGACAAGGGGCTTAATGGCAATTGAAAGCAAGCGGACATGTGCAGTAACTGAATCAGCTGTGATCTTATTGAATGGTAGAGCAAACTGGAGGGGGATGAGTGGCCTACTCCTGTTCCTAATTTTTACACGTAAAATGTGAAATTTTGAATGGGCTTGACAGAATACATGTTGAAATGACGTTTCCCCTGTTGGGGGAATCTTAAGAGCTAGCAGAGTTTAAAAATAAGAAGTGTGCCATTTAATTCTAAGATGAGGAGTAATATTTTTTTCTCCTAGGTCTTTGCTTCTCTCTGCCCCAGGGAACAGTGAAGACTAGTTCACTGAAAAAATTCATGTCAGAAGTAGGCACATTGTTGATCCACAACGAGTCAAGGGTTACAGAGGTAGAAAGTGAAGTTAAGACTAAAGTCAGATCATCAATGCTGATATCAAATGGTAGTATTGGTTTAAGGGGACCCCTCTTTTTCTTATATTCTTATGATAAACTAGTTGGGATTATAGTAACAGATTGTCAGCGTTTATACCTACATTAAAAGAGGCGGAAAGCTCAAGTTAGTTCCCAAGAGGTAGGGACAGAAAACAAATTGTGCAGAATGCTGAAATGGCAAAAATGTTGAACAAATATTGTGTGCCTGCCTTCACAGTAAATCTGTATTAAATTCATACTGGCTGTAACGCAGCAGCTCGAAATCACCTTCTCAAGACTATCAGGGATTAAATGATGATTCAGCCAGCAACTCCTGCATCACTCAAATGAACATTTTAAAAAAAAAGCACATTATACTACTGCCAAAAACTAGATCACACAGCAAAAAACCGCAAAATTGCAGCTGCAGAACCAAACATTAGCTTAGTTTCAAGAAAAATAGCTTGGCTGCAAGACAAATATTTATCATTTGAAAAGTTAAAAAAAATTTGAAAGGTCAGCACCTAAATGCCAAGAAATAAATATATTTTCAAATTCATACAAAATTCAAGGTGCCAAATTCTTTAGCACAAACTCCTCACACAGAAACTGAAGATGACAGGTTAAGGAGTGGCAAAAACTTGGCAGATGAAATAATTTCGGAAAATGAGAGATTATGCACTTTGGCAGGAAGATTAGAGGAGGTGAATGTTACATAAATAGAGGACGACGGCAGGAAACTACAGGGCAAAGGGATTAAGGAGCCCTTGTGTATGAATCACATCCAAATTCACTGGGTAATAGGGAAAGCAAATGGAATGTTGGTTTTTATTTCAAAACAGAATGGAGCGTAAAAGTAGGAAAGTTTTGCTAAAACTATACAAGACCCTAGTCAAATCAATGGTGCAATACTGTGAACAGTTTTGGGCCCCTTACCAAAGGAGAGATATAGTGGTATTTGAGGCAATCCACAAAAGGTAGTAGACTGGGCCTGCATACATTGGAATTTGGAAGGATGAGAGGCAACCTTATCGAAATATACAAGATTCTTAGAGGACCTGACAGGATAGATGTCGAAAGGTTAATTCCCCTTGTGAAAGAGTATAGGATCAAAGGGCATAATCTCAGAATACAGAGTCGCACATTCAAGAAAGAGACGAGGGGCAATTCCTTCTCTCAGAGGGCAGTGAATCTGTGAAAATTGTTCCCACAGAGAGCTATCAAACCTGGGTCAGCGAGGGGAGCGGGTGAGGGCCGGAGGGAGAGGGGGCATGAGAGAGAGAGAGAGGGAGCAAGCATGGTAGACAGCACGAGAGGGAGGACCAGAGCAAGAATGCGTGCGAGTGGGAGCTCACGCGAGAGAGAGAGCGAGAGCGAGCATGAGGGGGAGCAAGAGAGAGAGGAGGGTGACAGACAGAAAGCCTTTTAGGCTGTAAGCGAATCAAGAGGAAAAGGTAGGAATGTGGAGTTGAGAGTTATCAGATCGGCCATGATCTCATCAAATGGGGAGCAATGGGTGACAGCCTATTTTTGCTCCTTTGTTTTATGGTTGAACTTGTGAGAACGCACATAAGATAGCTGCATGTTGAAAGTTGCATGAAAATTACACAAACCAACATTGAAACAACTAACTTCTGAGTTTGCTTTCTAAAAAACTGTAAACAACCTAAAAATGTGAAACTATAAAAAAATTCAACTTCTTATGCAATTTTATTTTGTTGTCACTCGTAAAATGGAACACTTTGATTTTTGGAAACCTGAAGGTTGTGTCAAAAATTGCAGCCCAGGCAAACAAAGTGTCAGATACACAGCAAAACTTTATACATTTTTTTCTATTAAGAACAACCTTAACCTCAGAAGTTCCATATTTCGTAGGAAGTGGTGGGGAGTTTTAGAATGGAGACCTGCATTAATGAGGACTGGATAGAAACTTACCTTCCCTGTCAGTAATAACGTCTTTGCCTCATCTGACAAGTAGCACTTGTTATTGCTGGAGTCCTGAGCAAAGAAACATATATCAAAAATAATATATTTATGAATGAGGCAGCAAAACAAAAAATCTACCACCAAAGCTACAATAGCAAACTAATAGACATGCATTTCATTAAAACAGATCGGCAAAATTAAAGATTACAAATAATTTGCTCCTTCTACAATGAAACCTTCTCACAGTGAATACAACCACATTATCTTGCCTGTTGAGTTAAATGTTTCGAACACGTCTACTAATCGTACTTGGACCACGAAACATACATTTGGTACAACTGGCCATGTTCAAATGTCAATAGGTTTGAGCCTGGAAAAGCACAGGTCAGACAGCATCCAAGGAGCAGGAAAGTCAACATTTCGGGCCAAAATGCTTTGTCAGGACTGGGGAGAGGGAAATGGTGGAACAGATAGGCGAGTAGAAAGATACACAGATTAGGTCAGGTCAGGGAGGCGAAGAGAAGGGGACCACTGGACATGGGATAAGGCTGGGGGGGGAGGGGAAGGAGAAGAGGGATTTTGAAGCCGGTGAAGTCAATATTGAGGCAATTAGACTAAGCTCCCAAGGTGAAATATCAGGTGTTGTTTCTTCAGTTTGCATTTGGCCTCACTCTGACAGTGGAGGGGACCAAGGGTGGACATATTGCCGTGGGAGGGGGAATTAAAACTGATGGCAACCGAGAGGTCGGGTTGGTTGGTGTGTGAAGAGCACAGATGCTCCGTGAACCAGTCTTCAAGTCTGGGCTTGGTCTCCCTGGTACAGAGGAGATTGCATCGGGAGCAACAGATACAATAGATCAGGTTAGATGAAGCGGAGGTGAATCTCTGCCGGATTTGGACAGAGGTGAGAGGGGAGGTGTAGGGGCAGGTGTTGCACCTCTTGTGGTTGCAGGGAAAGATACTGGGTGTGATGGAGAAGCTGATGGCAAAGAAAATCTCATTTTGGTGGTGGGTCGGATCATAAGTGGCAGAAATGTCAGAGGATGATGCGTTGGGTTTGGAGGTTGGTGGGGTGGTACGTCAGGACTTGGGGACTCTATCCTTATTGTTACTGGGGGGAGAGAGTTTGAAGGCAGAAGTGCAGGAAATGGAGGAGATGCAGTTGAGGGCATCCTCAGTTACAGAGGAAGGGGGGGAAATTCTGGTCTCTGAAGTAGCTGGCATGTCCTGAAGTAAAACGCCTCATCCTGGGAACAGATGTGGTGGAGGCAGAGGAATTGAGAGAATGGGATAGCATCTTTACAGGAGGATATGTGAGAGGTGGTGTAGTTGAGGTAGCTGTGGGTGTCAGTGGGTTTAAAATGGATATCGATATTCACCAACACCTTCCACCCAACCCTCACATTCACCTGAACCATTTCTGTTACCTCCCTCCCCTTCCTTGGCCTCTCCATCTCCATTCCAGAAACTGACTCACTACTGAAATCCATTTCAAACCCACTGACACTCACAGTTACCTTGACCACACCTCCTCTCACCATTCCTCTGTAAAAATGCTATCCCACACTCTCAATGCCTCCGCCTCTGTCGCATCTGCTCCCAGGATGAGGCGTTTTACGCCAGGACATCTCAGATATCCCCATTCTTCAGAGACCAGAATTTGCCCTCCTCTGGAATTAAGGATACCCTCAACTGCATCTACTCCATTCCCACCCTACTGCCCTCAAACACCCTGCCCCCAACAAGGATAGAGTTCACTTAGTCCTCTTGTACATAACCCCATCAATCTTCAAATCCAACGCATCATCCGCCGACATTTCTGCCACCTACGATCAGACCCCACCACCAAAAAGACATTTCCTTCCCTACCCCTGTCCGCTTTCGTTCCATGACTCCCTCGTCAGCTCTACACTGCCACCAATTCCTCCACCACACTCGGTACCTTTCCCTGCAACTCCAAGAGATGAAACACCTGCCCCAACACCTCCCCTCTCACCTCCGTCCAAGGCCCCAAGCTTCTTCCAGATGCAGCAGAGATTCACCTGCACTTCATCCACCCTGATCTAATTGTATCCATTGCTCCTGGTGTACACTCCTCTACATCGGGGAGTCCAAATACAGACACGGGGACTGGTTCACGGAGCATCTGTGCTCTGCACACACAAACCGACCTGACTTTCCAGTTACCATCCATTTTACTTCCCCCTCCCACGGCATCATGTCCATCCTTGACCTCCTCCACTGTCAGAGGGAGGCCAAACGCAAACTGGAAGAACATCACCTAGTATTTCACCTTGGGAGCTTATAGCCCAATGGCGTCAATACTGACTTCACCAGTTTTGAAATCCCTCCACCTCCAGCCTTATCCCATGCCTAGCCCTCCCTCTCCTCTTCACCTCCCTGACCTAACTTGTCCATCTTCCTACTCACTGATCCGTTCCACCCTTCCCACTGACCAATCACAATAACGTCCTACATACATTCACCCATCAACATCCCATCTACACTTTCCCCAGCCCCACACCCCTCTCTCTATTTATGTCTGGGCTCCCCTCCTGCTTCCCAGTCCTGATAAAGGGTTTTGGCCTGAAGCGTTGACTTTCCTGCTCCTCAAATGCTGTCTGACCTGCTGTGCTTTTCCAGCCTCACATCTATTGACTCTGGCTTCCAGCATAGTCAGTCCCTACCGTCTCCAAGTCAATGACCATTTTCAAACTGCCTTTCAGTGACTCACTTGATGAAGTCGGAGAACAACTTTACCAAAACATGGTATGATACATTTAGTACACACCGCTGTCACCAGATTTCCTTGTTGATTTATATTAGGCATCATATAGAAAACTGACAAATCTAAAAACAATGCTATCGATATTCTTCCACAGGTGTCATAGATGAATAGTCATGGCTCACAACCTAAAAGCACCTAAATATATGAAACTTACTCCATCACACAGAACAATACTTGGAATATTAGGTATGCCTGAACTCTAAAGCTTGCTACATGGGTTGTTTCAACAGTCCATCACATCATTACGAATATTCTCTTTACTATCAAAGAATTATACTCATTCAGCTGTTAAATTACGAGAATGATAAAAACTGCATAGCCTCTCGTGCATGTATGAATAGTGAAAGAGGGAGAAAATCTGATTAAAACTTAAGCTGACCAATTATTGCAAGAATTTACAGCATGTTCTTGTTAACGTGCATTGCCCTAGCACTGTTCACTCGCTAACTTGCTGGGTTTGGAGGTCGACTACTCTTTTGCTGGGAATACATCCCACGTTCTCACGTGTTGTGCCTTAATCAGTTAATTTCATATTTTCTGCCAGAAAAATCTAATGTCAACCTTCCAATAAAAGACTTGTTCAGCTTTGTTTCTAGAAAAGCTGGCCATCCCAATATCATCCCTTCATAGTATTCAAAGCCAACATTAAGTACAAAATTAATAAATTACTTTGTCAGGTGGGGTGAAGAACTTGGTCGGCAACACAGGATCCTTTGGGGAGTCCAGGTTATAGGTGGTACTTTTGGTTGTGATGACAATAAGCGCCACATCACATACTATGTAGAGTTTCTGTAAATGCAAACAGAAAAGCACAACAGTAGCAACATTTGTCATGTTTACAAGGTTCTTAAAATTATTTTCAAAATTAAAATATTTGCAGCATTCCAATGCCATCTCTTATAGGATATTCCATGTTAAGATGGAGGATATGGTTTTATAATGAAGCAACATGTCATCACTCTGATGCTAATGGCACTTGCATTTTAAATGTCAAAACGAAATCAATTAAAGCAGTCATGTCTCCAATTTACTGGCAACTTTTGCTGTATCTATCTCAGATTAGGAAAAAGAAAGCAGGGAATGATTTAATTTCTTTGTTTTTTTTCCTGGCTTGAAAATGGAACATTTTACAAAACATATGAACTAAAACATCATAAACATCTTCAAAAGGGCTGATGGCTGTTAGAGATCAATCATGTCAGCTCCAGGACATCACTGCAAGCGTTCCTCCGGGTCATGCCCTAAACTCAACTATTTTCAGTTTTCATGGGTTGTGGGCTTCGCTGGTAAGATCAGGATTCATTGCCCATCAGTAACTGTCCAGTGGACAGTTAAGAGTCAACCACGTGACTGTGGGTCTGCAGTCACATGCAATGCCAGTAAGGATGGCAGTTTCAATTCCTCGAGGACATTAATACTCCAGAACATTAGTCTAGGCCTCTGGATTACTTGTCCAGTGATATTACCACTTTGCCACTACTTCCCCTGGCTTCAAGTGACTTCAATTACTTTTCCTCCATCATAAAGTCAGGAGTGGGGATGCTTGATGGTGATTGCACCACATTCAGTACACTTTGCAGATTCTGAAGCAGTCAAGTGTACTTATGCAGTAAGAACTGAATAACATACAGCCTTGGGCTGATTAGTAGTAAGCAGTATTTGCATCACACAAGTACCAGGCAATGACCATTTCCAACAACAGAAAATCTAACCATCATCCCATGGCACTTAATTATCACCATCACTAAATCTCCCAGTTTCAACAAATAGTGTGACAGGAAGATGTAGAAAAATCAGAAATGGTTAGCAAATGCAGACATCCACAAAAGGGACTCAGCACTCCTCATCAATAAGCAGGTGATAGTGTTGGATTAGTGGTAATGCCACTAAACTAGTAATCCAGAACCCCTAATGTTCTGGGATCAAGGGTCTAATTTGACCATAGCAGCTAACCTGACCTTCATACGATTCCAGATTCATTGCAATTTGATTGATGCTTGGCAATAACTGCAGGCCTAGCCGGCAATGCCCACATTGAATGACTACTAAGAAAGGTTACTCCTGCAAGCAAGCATTTAGGAAGTCTAATAGTCTATTAGGCTTTTTCACAAAAGGATTTAACAACAGGAGTAGCTAAGTCTTGCTTCAATTGTTTTGAACCTTGGTTTGACCATACCTGGAGTGCTCTGTACAATTTTGGTCCCCTTACGACGGATATTATCACCTTATAAGACCATAAGGCATTGGAGCAGAAGCAGACCAGTCAGTCCACGAATGGGCAGAGCAGACTTCAATGAAATCACGGATGATTCTTAACACTTTCCTGCCATTTCCCTATAACCCTTGATGCCTGTACTAATTAAAAATCTATCTCAGCCTTGACAATCCAGCTTCTGCGGTCTTGTGAGGTAAAGGTCAGCATAGATTCCACAGCAATCCAAAAGAACAAATTCCTTCTGCTCTCTGTCTTAAATGGGTGACACCTCAACTCTGAGATGGTTACCTTAAATCCCAGAGTCTCTGACAAGGGGAACCAATATCTCCACATCTACCCTGGCAAGTCTCTCAAGAAACGAGTATGTTTCAATAAGGTCACCTCTCCGTCTTCTAAACTCTAATAAGAACAGGGCCAACCTTGTCAACCTCTTTTCATAAGCAAATTCTACCAAATAAGTACGCATGAAGGGAAAATAAACAATCCAACTGGAGTTAGGAGAATTCAAATTTGCCAAGTTCTTGGACTTTTTTTCTAAAATCCCTCTGCAGTGGTTAGGAATATTTTTCGAAGGAAATTAGTCTAAGGAAATATAATAAATTAGAAAATTAGCCTCAGTCATACTTGCCAAATGAATTTGTAGCAGTGTAGATTAAGAAACAATTAAACTAAAATGTAAATATTATTTTTGATTGTATTAAACAGAAAATGATTATAGTGGTTTTACAGCATTTCTTTCTTCATTGTTATAATGTTAAATATATGCTTTATTTGGGTGAGAATCAGTCAAAAGAGCACAGCAACATGCTAATTAGCTGCTAAAATGGGGAGGCGACGGCCGAGTGGTATTATCGATGGACTATTAATCCAGAGACCAGTTTAATGTTCTGGGGACCCCAACTTGAATTCTGCCACAGCAGATGGTGGAATTTGAACTCAATAATTATCTGGAATTAAGGATCTAATGATGACCACGAATCCATTGTCGATTGTCAGAAAAACCCATCTGATCCACTAATGCCCTTTGGGGATGGAAACTGCCATCATTACCTGGTCTGGACTACATGTGACTCCAGGCCTGCAGCAATGTGATTGACTCCCAACTGCCCCCTGGGCAATTAGGGATGGGAATAAATGCTGCTTGGCCAGCAACGCCCTCATCCCATAAATGAATAAAGAAGAAAATAAAAATCAACTTGAAAAGCGAGTTTGGAAGAGAATAGAAAGCATCAGCTCAACAGAAAAGTAACAAATGAAGTGCTGAGGAGCGTGAACAACGATAGGAGTTTGTTGAATGAAATTAGCAAAGGTAGAGGGGCTGGCTAGTGACATGCTAAAAGGAACTGGACCAATAAGAGATGTAATGGAGGGAGGGTTTCAAAGAAAATAGGAATAGGAAGGAAGATGTCTTGAGAATTGAAATTAGTGGAAAATGATAAGACTGGTATAGGGCAAACAGACATGTAGAACTCGTCAAGCCAAGGCCGCGCCTTCAGGCAGAACACATTGCGATGAATGAAGTACAGTAAATTGGCTAATGGCTGTGTTCAAGTAGCAAACAAAAGTTGGAAGATTTAGAGCGTACGACTCAATTCTGTTTCAAAATAAAGTTGCGTAAGTGAACAATTAAATCCAGCCAGACGCATTAAATAGATTATAATTTTGTACTTTTGCAGCGTCAACACTGAAGGTATGTTGTTGTTCAAAATTGTGCACACATGATTATGGTGCAATTTACCTCAACCAGAAGGGAATTGCCTTGGAAGTTTTCAACAATGTCTCATGAAGTCTAATGGCATTAGGTCAAACATGGGCAGGCAAACTTCTTGCCAATTACTATAAACCTTCTTCTGATGAATCAGCAGTCCTCTATGTTGAGCACCACTTGGAGGAAGCACGGAAGGTGACTAGCATGTAGAATACACTGTGGGTGGGGGATTTCAATGTCCATCACTGAGAATGGCTCAGCAGCACCACTAGTGACCAAACTATCCAATTCCTATGGACATAGCTGCGCTGCAAGACTGGGTCTGCAAGTGGGCAGTGAATGAACCAAGAGGCAAGAATCTACTTGGCCTCATCGTCATCTTTTTCTACCTGTAGCAAATGCATCCATCACTGTATTGTCCCTACGGAGACAATATTGTGTGTTCATTGTTTGAGTTATTGTTGTCACATATACTTAGATACAGTGAAAAGTGTTGTTTTGCATGCGATACAGGCAGATCGTACCAGACAGAGTGCCTCAACGTAGCAGAACAGAGCGCAGAATACAGTGTTACCGCTGCAGAGAAGGTGCAAGACCAGATCAGAATTAACATTTAAGAGGTCCATTCAAAAGTGTAACAACAGTGGGGAAGAAGCTGTTCTTGAATCTGTTTGTACACGTATTCAAACATATATATCCTCTGCCTGACGGAACAGAGTGGAAGAGAATATAACCGGGGTCTTTGATTAAGTTGGTCGCTTTCCTGAGGCAGTGGGAAGTATAGGAGGAGTCAAATGGATGGAAGGTTGACGATGGGCTGGGCTGCTTCACGACTCTTTGTAGTTTCTTGCTGTCTGAACAGTTGTTGTACCATGCTGTGATGCATCCACATAAGATACTTTCTATTGTTGTGAAGGTGGGTAGAGTACTTGTGGATTGGGAGGCAGGAAGTTAGAATTTGGTGTTTGCAAAATGCTAAGTGGGGGAGGAAGCATCACGTGGTCCCATTAAAAGATCATGTGCTTTTTCTGTGCTTAGAAATTAAAAACTGATGTCTGCGAGCACCAGCCTGAAAGTTTGCAAGTGTAGAGTGCCTGAATTGAAACATTTATACCAAAAGGCCGTACAGTTAGCAGGTCAAGAAACAGTTTCACCAAGACAACAAGTTTTGAATTTAGCCAATCAATTTAAACCAGGCACTGAAATATCAAAAACCAATTAAATTTAAATCTGATAGTTTTGACAACATTCTAAGAATTTGGCATCAAGGGAATAAAAAGGGGGCAGTTGGAAAACACCTCAGCTTAGGCAGATAGCAGCTAGCTCTAACAGCCCACAGCTCTCAAGAGAGGATCACTGGCTCTCACAGCCTCCTCTACATCTTACAGAAAGTACTATCTAAATAACAACGGTACCAACCACACTCGTTAATATTCCTGACAGAAGAATCAATGGAGAAATCACAGAATATTCTGGAAGACACGTAATCTGACTGTAATTTTGAGAGACTAAATTCCATTTTATTCTTAATATAACCGGGACTTGTATTTATTGGAACAGCATACCATTAGAATCTGAGATAAGGAGGGTAACGACTTCAAGGTAGGCATCCTTAGAAGAGACTTCGCAGTGGGGTTAAAGTTGTTACAGAGGTAGTAGGAACTGTCGATGCTGGAGAATCTGAGATAACTTCAAGGTTAGCATCCTTAGAAGAGGCTTCGCAGCTAAATCTTGCCTTTTTCGGGAATAGTTTGTAGTTAAAAGAGATTTATTCAGTTTGTTAATAGCTTAGTTCATTTGCTCACTGTGAGGAGTTAGATAAACAAATTTGTTACCTGTTGATTTTAAAGTGTGTGTCAGGGATTTATTTTATTTAACCTGTGGAAGTTGCAGAAAAGCATGTGACACCACTTTTCACACTCCTTTTACAGAGTGTAGGGTGAGGTGCTCTTCTTTGGGTGTCTTGATTTTAGTCCGGGGGGTGATCAACCTCCACTTTATAACAGACTGGGGGCTTGTCGTCCGGGCTTTGGACAGATTTAAAGTAGGAAAGATTTCAACAGATTTAAACAGACTTGGGGACGAGTGTCCACTATCCTTTAGTAAAACTTAAGTGAGAAGTAGAAAATCTGTTTAATTTCTGTAGCTTGTCGTTGGTTAAATCAAAATTGGAGAAATGGTTCTTAACATTACTAAACAGGTTTCTGGGGTTGAAGATGCTTCCCAAATTTGCCAAGAAAGCTTAGAAAGACTGAAAAAAGTGGCACTTTTAGAATTAGCACATAGGCTAAAATTGGGTTTAACTAGGAATAATAAGAAAGCTGAAATTGTAACGGAGTTAGTCAAGATTTAGGTATATTAGAGAAATAGTCAAGTGCAGTGGAATTTGAAAAAAATTAAACTGCAAATGAGACAACTGGAGTTAAAGACAAAAAGGAAAGAATGCTTCTAGCTGAACAAAAAGAAAAGGAAAGAATCGCTGTGGCAGAAGAAAAAGAAAACAAAAGAGAAGAAAGAGAGGAAGTAAGAGAGTTTGAACGTGAGAAGTTGGCAATTAGACAGGGAAGTCAACTTAAAAGGAGGCGAGGTGAAGGTAGAAGGCATGCTTATTGAGGAGGAGTGTGATAATGAGCAAACCCATCGTAGCCAAAGACCTGGTAGGGATATATACAAATGTGTCAAAAATTTACCAAAATTTGATGAAAAAGATGTAGAAGCCTTTTTCATTTCCTTTGAGAAATTGGCTAAACAGGTGAACTGGCCAGAGACTTTGTGGGTGATGTTAATTCAGACCACATTGGTATGCAGGGCTAGTGAGGTGTTTGCAGCACTATCAGAGGTGGTGTCAGGAAAATATGAAGTAAAACAAGCTATTTTGAGTGCCTATGAACTGGTATCAGAAGCATATTGACAACAGTTCAGAAATGTAAGAAAGGAACAAGGTGAGAATTATATTGAGTTTGAAAGAATTACAGAGAGAAACATCGATACATGGATGAGAACATCAAAAATAGAAAAGACATCAGGGTCTTAGAGATATTATTCTGCTGGAAGAATTTAAAACAATGAGAAGAGTTGCAGAGATGGCAGATGAACACACATTTGTGCATAACTCGAAATCTAGCTTCCAACTGCAATTTCATTCTGAGAGGGATAGAACTTGGGAGAGAGAGAGATCCTTTAATGAAAAACAAGAAGTAGATCACACTGGGAACAGTTTTCCACATGTGAAAAATGAAATCCAAGAGTGTGGAAAAGAGGTGAAAAATCTCAGGTATTTTCCTGCAATAAGGTGGGACACACAAAGTCACAGTACTGGTGGTTTAAGAGGCACTGGAAAAAAGGATGTGGGTAAAAGAGGCTAAACCAGTGGGATTAGTTGAGGGTATGAAGGAAATCCCAACAGGAGTCGAGGTGCTGCAGGACAGTGCACAGCCTAGTCACAGGCAGGACAGTAAGATATCGCCAATCTTTTCAAAGATTCCACCTATATGGGTAAGATTTACTCAGGTAGGACGGGGGAATAGGTAAACAAGTTAAAATATTAAATGAAACAGGAGCTAGTCTGGCTCCAACAGTAAGAGATGAAAATATTTGCACTCCTGAAATACTGCCGAGGGAGTGATAATCTTTGGAATAAATGGAGAGAGGACCAGTGTTCCTGTATGTAAGGCAATGCTAGAAAGTCCAATCAAGACTGGAGAAATCATAGTGGGAGTGATTGAAAAATTGGTTATCCAAGAATAAACTGTATTCCTGGAAAACAATATAACTTGATCACAGGTTGGAGTGATGCCCATTTATAGTGGAAAAGCTAAAAGAAAACCAGGGAACTGAGGAATTAAAAGAAAAATATCCTGGAATTTTTCTGGACTGTGTGGTGACAAGATTCCACAGCCACAAGTTAAAACAAAAGAGAAAGACAAAGGAATTGAGGTCCAGTTAGCTGACATTCTGTTTGAAAAACCTAAGCGGGTAGAGGATCAGGCAAAAAAGTATTTTGTTCTGAGAGATAAATGGAGCTACAACAAAAAGATGAGATTAGAAAGGATTTATAGGATAAAGGATAAAAGCCTACTTGAAAAAGGAATCAGAGTGTATTCCAGAATGCTATTACCTTGAGGGTAAAATCTTAAGGCGGAAATGAAGACCTCGGCAGGTTAGCGCAGATGAGAAATGGACGGAAGTCCACCAGACTGTGCTGCCGGTAGAATACAGACAGGAAGTATTGCGGGTAGCACACGAATTACCATAGGAAATCATCTAGGAGTGAGGAAGACTCAGGCTAAAATACAGATGCATTTTTATTGGCCTGGATTATATAAAGATGCATGGCAAAATTCAACCACACCTGTCATACGTGTCAGATGGTAGGAAAGCCACAAGCAGTGATAAAGCCAGCAGCTTTGATGTCAATTCCTGCATTTGAAGAATCTTTTTATATGGGTTATAATTGATTGTGTAGGCCCCCTCCTGAAAACCAAAAGTGGGAGCCAGTATTTGCTAACCATAATGGATGCATCTACCAGGTTTCCAGAGGCAATTCCATTATGGAATGTCAAGGCAAAAAAGGCTGTAGAGGAGTCGCTTGGTTTCTTTACCCATTGCGGACTACCCAGCGAGATTCAGTCGGACCATGGGTCCAATTTTACTGCGAAATTATTTAAAGAGGTCATGGAAAGTTCAGACAAACACTTTAAATCAAGTGCATATCACCCTGAATCCCAGAGAGCACTGGAAAGGTGGCATCAGTCGCTAAAAACCATGCTGAGGGCTTATTGCCAGGATTAACTAAATGATTGGGATAAAGGAACCCCATTTATACTATTTGCTATTAGAGATGCTCCAAACGAATTGACTCAGTTTACTCCATTTAAATTGATACTCAGATATGAAGAAAGAGGGCCTTTAAAAATTAATTAAGGAAAAGTTGATAGGTCCAGAGTCAGAGATCTCATGGTTGGATATCAAAGATTAAACTGAGTGGGTGAATTAGCTAGACAACACCTAAAAGTGGCACAGCACCTAATGAAGAAAGAAGCAGATAAGAAATCTAAAATTCATAGTCTGCCCATGGGTATAAAGTATTGGTGCTGTTACCAGTGGTAGGAGATCCCTTCAAAGCAAGGTTTAGTAGTCCCTATCAGATTGAGAAGTTGTTAAGTCAGGTGAATTTCCAGCAACTTTGTTTTCGCTCCTGATTTACAGTATCCGCAGTTCTTTCGGTTTTTATTCACCCAATTCCAAGGCTGGAAAAAGTGGGATAAGACACTTACATCACAAAGTTGGACTTGGTTCATGGTTACTGACAAGTACCTTTGTCGGAGAGAGCAGAAGTAGTTTCTGCTTTTGTAACCCAAAATGGACTATATCAATTTAAAGTAATGCTCTTCGGAATGAAAAACACACCAGCCACTTTTACAGTTATTGCAGGATTGACTACTTGAGCTGTCTACATAGGTGATCTTTAGCCATTCGTGGAAAGATCACATGGAGCATTTGGCAGAGCTGTTTGAGACGATGGAAGACAAAGTTGGTCCTTAACTTGGCAAAAACAGAATTTGTGAAGGCGGAAGAGACAATCTTACGGCACAACATGGGGTATGGACAGATGACACCGAGGAACGTGAAGACGAAGGCCATCAAGGAATTTCCAAGACCATCCTTGAAAAAGGAAGTGGGACAATTTTTAGCACTGAGTGGATTCTACAGGAAACTTGTACCAAATTTAGTAGCTAGTGGCACCATTGAAGGATTTGTTAAAAAAGAACACGAACTTTTGGTGAACAGAAAAATGCCAGGAGACAATTGAGGATTTAAAAGCTGCGTTAACCACCACACGTGTTTTAGCCATGCCAAGTTGTGTGAAACCCTTCAAAGTTGCCATCGATGTAGGTGTTGGAGCTGTGTTGTTACTGGAGGATGACTGTGGAATTGAAAGGCCAATTGGTTATTTTTCAAAAAAACTCAATACCCACCAGAAAAAGTATTCAACCATTGATAACGAATTATTGAGTTTGGTAATGGCCTTACAACATTTTAATGCTTACGTTGCAAACAATGCATCAGACTATTGTGTTTCGGTTTTAGTTCTCAGAGGGGGGTCAACCTCCACTTTACAACACTGTGGTGCAGTTATAAAACTGGTAAGAGTCCTTGTAGACATGCAGAATTTCATTAGCCTTCTGAAGTAGTAGAGACATTGCTTTCTTGACCGTTGCGCTGAGGTAGTGGACCGGGGTGAATTGTTGGTGATCATTACTCTCAGGAACTACCTAATGGGACAGACTTCAGATAGGTCTTGCAATCCAAAACTAGGCATCTGCAAGGTCATGAGGGCTGTCAGTCATAGCAGAATTGTGTTCAACTACAATCTGGAACATCAGGGCCTGGCTTAGCAGCCAAAGATCCACCTGTGTTCAATGAGAAATGCAGGAGTGCATTACAGAAATGCACCAGGTACATAAAAAAAAACGAGGTCTCAAGCTGGTGAAGCTAGAAGTCAGGATGACTTGCCCACTAAACAACAGAAATAGCATGCAACAGACAGGGTTAAGCGATCCTACAACTGCAGCCCTGCCACATCCAGTCATGAATAGTGGTCGGCAATTACAAGATCGGCCATGATCCTACTGAATGGTGAAGCAGGCTCAAGGGACAGAAAGCTCTACTCCTGTTCTTATTTTTTGTTGTCTTATGCTCTCATAGGAGATGTACTTCTACAAATATTCTCATACCCAACCACTGGAGAGCCCACATTAGTGCAAAAAAAAAATGTAGCATTTACACCAATTTTCAGTCAGAAAAATCAAGTTTATTTTTATCCAACCCAGCAACATCCTGCTACAGCCTGAGTATTTTTATGGCTGGTTCACTTCAGCATCCAGTAAATGGTGACCACAAGGATGTTAATTGAAGTAGATTCAGCGACTGGAAATGCCATTAAACGTCAATGATGATGGTCATTGCCTGTCACTTCTATGACATGAATGCTATTTGCAGCTTCCTCCTGACCCCAGCATCAGAAATGGAGACATTTGCTGATGTTTGCATAATGTTCAGTGCCATTCACGAGTCCTCTGTTTCCTCTGAAACCAGTCTGTGATCACAAGTATCAAGTCCTGCTAAGTAGCAAATAGCTACTTATGAAATGAACCAGCCATAAAAATACTTAGGCTTTTAAAGCAGGTTATAGCCTGAAGATTCTGTGGCAGGTAACTCACCTCTCATTTCCCCAAAGCCTGTCCACCATCAAAAAACACAGTAAGAGGTGTGATGGGATACTCTCCACTTTCCTAGATGAGTACAATTACAACACTCAAGAAGTCTGACACCACCCAGAACAAAGCAGCCGTTTGACTGACACCCCATCCAAGACCTTCAAAATTCGCTCTCTCCACTACCAGTACACAGAAACAGTGTACCACTATAAGAGATATAGTAGTAAATTACCAAGGCTGCTCCCATAGCACCTCCCCAAATTTACAACCTCTACTCTCAGAAGGACAACAGGTGCATGGGCACACCATCATCTGCAAACTCCCCTCTAAGCCACAAATCATATTTATTCAAACCATATCAGTGTGCCTTCACCGCTGACTAGTCAAAATCCTGGAACTTTCTTCTTAGTTGCATGTTGCTATACTAAAGAACTGCAGCAGTTCAAGAAATCAGCTCACCACCACCTCTCCAGGGCAATCCTTTAGGGATAAATGCTGGTCTGGCCAGCAAAGTCCACATCCCATGAATGAATATATAAAAATGTTGTATAGTACAGACTACACAGTGTGAAGTAAATTTTATATAGTATCTGCATAAAGCATAGTACAAGTTTTGCACTTCTTACCTCATTCATTTTGCCATCATCTGGTGCTTGGGCATCCTTTGTTTGTTTGATGTTCTCCACCATTTTTCTTATAAAAGCATGACTATTATTTTCATTTTTTGTCATTAAAACTTCCAACATGAACCACAGGCACCTTATCAAATATAAGTTTAAAAAAAGCATTAGCTACTTTAAAACAAAAAACAAAACAAAAGGAGAATGCTATGATTGGCACCTTACACTGAAGGGAAACTACTTTAAAATAATTGTCAAGGTCAAATTTTTGCAGTTTAGTTTTACTTACTCTTTGATGTCACGCAGCTGCTCAATATCCTGAGTTTTCGTAAAATCTGGGTCATGAGCAAGCAAATGAACTGTGTATGGAACTACATATTCTGGCAATAGAGATAACAGCTTCTCTGAAGAAAATAAAAAGAACGCTTAGAAAGTTTTTCCTGAAAGGTTGCAAATGCGTGATATATACATGTCAATTTGAAAAGTGGCAAGAACTAACAAGCAATTTCAAACAGCCTTATACTAACAAAATCAAATAGGTAGTGCATAAAGTTATGTTATTGCTTAAATTGAATTTTACTCAACATTTAATTAGTTATTACAGAAGGAAAACCTAAAATACACAAATAGCAGTTTTTATTAGTAGCTATTTTTCAAAATTATTTATGAGTGCATATATTAGGTACAGCAGCAGGTCCTTCAGTCACTGAAACCTGCTCTGGCACGGAATTAAATGGCTGCACCTCAACACCATTTATCCACCAATGCTCCTTACTTTTAGTCAACAGAAATCTCAGTTTCAAAAGTCTCAATTGATGTAGCATTCAGTATATTGGAAAGAATGTTTCAGATTTCCACTATCCGGGTGAAAAAATAGCTCTGTTCTGGTCTCACATAATCTTACAAATCAGACATTGGTTATGTATTTTCTCAAGGGAAAACATTTCTTTGTCCCTGCATTTCCAACTCCTTTTAATACTTTCAACCTTCCGACCAGATCTTCCCTCAATATTTATCTTCAAAGGAATGAAGAATTTGCGACCAACAAGAATTCCATCCTTATTTTTGAAATGGATATATGGGCTGGCACCCAAGAAAGTGGAATGTTAGTAAATGTGAGATTATCCACTTTGGTAGCAAATGCAGGAATGCAGATTACGTGAATGGTGATAGATTGGCCAAGGGGAGACAGGAGCATATCTGCATATCAGTCACTGAAAGGTGTCTTCTGGATGCAGCAGGTGGTGAAGGTAGCAAATTGTATGTTTGCCTTGCTGCTAAGGTACAGGACATTGGTGAGATCACACCTGGAATAGTGAGCGCAGTTTAGGTTTCCTTATCTGAGGAAGATTGTCCTGGCTATGAAGGGAATACAACACAAGTTCACTAGACGGATTCCTGGAATGCCAGGACTGATGTATGAAGAGAGACTGGTTTTGTTAAGACTATATTCACTGAAGTTTAGAGGATTGATTTTTTTTGGGGGGGCGGCCCCCAAGGGTGGCATCTCATAGAAACCTATAAAATTCTAACAGGACTACATAGGAGTAAATGTAGGGAGGATGTTTCTGATGACAGGGGAATCGAGAATGTGGTCATGTCTAAAGATATAGGGTAGGTGATACAGCATAAAGATGAGGAGAAATGTCTTCACTGAGAGAGTGATAAGCACTGTGGAATTCTCTGCCACAGAAAGTGGTTGAGGTCAAAACACTGAACGTTTTCAAGGAGTTAGACGGAGCTAGTGCTTAGGGCTAAAGAGAACAAAAGGAATGGGGAAAATGTAGGAAGAGGTTACTGAGTTGGATGATCAGCCAATGATCATTTGAATCATGGAGTAGATTTGAAGGGCCAAATGGTCTACACCTGCTCCTATTTTCTATGCTTCCATGTTAATTAACTTTTGCAAAAATTTAGTGTACTTTTACAATAATTTTGACTTTCAGTAGTTGTTCCTGCTGCAAGGTAAATGAAGCAGCTGCTGTGCATGGACGGTGGGGGAGAAGCTCACACCTGAGAATGGCAATAGGCTAAGTGACTAGTAAAAACAAACAATAGGGCGGGTTGGTTTAACTGCTTTTAAAGAGGAACAGAAGAACCTCTCCTTTTCTTAGAGGTATGCTTAGGCATCCGGAGTGAAAAGCATTGGTGCTGACTTGCTCAAGGGAAATTCAAATCTGCAATGTTAGTACTTGATAGGCTGCAAATTAATGAGGGGTGAGGTTGATGTCAGGGTTCAAACTACTGGAAAGGGGAAAGCTGAAAGTGGCATGGCTGAGTGAGAGAGGCATCAGAGTAAAGTTAAATAGTAGGATGTAACAGCAGCAACCAAGCAACATATCAGAATGGACAAAAACAGAACCCGGTGTGATTTGCACATCAATGATTTGGCACAACTGATGACAGACTTAAGCTAAGCACAGGAGGACAGAATTTCAATCACCCAGCTGATCAAGTAGTCACTGGGGGAGGGGGGGTGGTCAAATCCACTTGTAGAGATGTGGAAGAGAAGCTGAAATGGTCAGGAGTCCCTGAAAGAAAGGGAACTATTCTTGAAGCAAGGAGAGGAAAACAGTTGATCCAGGAACTATGAAAGGGGCATGAAACTGTTTGAGGTACTGTTGGAGATTGAAACCAGGAGCATTTTTAAAGAAAGATATTACTACATTGGAAGCTGTTCAGACAAAGTTCATTAAGATGATAGAGATAACAAGGTGTAGAGCTGGATGAACGCAGCAGGCCAAGCAGTATCAGAGGAGCAGGAAAGCTGACGTTTCGGGCCTATACCTTTCTTCAGAAATGGGGGAGGGGAATGGGGTTCTGAAATAAATAGGGAGAAAGGGGGAGGCGGATAGAAGATGGATAGAGGAGAAGATAGGCGGAGAGGAGACAGACAGGTCAAAGAGGCGGGGATGGAGCCAGTAAAGTTGAGTGTAGGTGGGGAGTTAGGGAGGGGATAGGTCAGTCCAGGGAGGACGGACAGGTCAAGGGGGCAGGATGAGGTTAGTAGGTAGGAGGTGGGGGTGGGGCTTGAGGTGGGAGGGGAGGATAGGTGGGAGGAAGGACAGATTAGGGAGGCGGGGACAAGCTGGGCTGGTTTAGGGATGCGTTCGAGGGAGAGGAGATTTTGAAGCTTGTGAAGTCCACATTGATACCATTGGGCTGCAGGGTTCCCAAGCGGAATATGAAGTGCTGTTCCCGCAACCTTCTGGTGGCATCGTTGTGGCACTGCAGGAGGCCCAGGACGGACATGTCATCTGAGGCATGGGAGGGGGAGTTGAAATGGTTTGCGACTGGGAGGTGCAGTTGTTTAGTGCAAACCGAGCGGAGGTGTTCTGCAAAGCGGTCCCCAAGCCTCCGCTTGGTTTCCCTGATGTAGAGGAGGCCACAATGGGAACAGCGGATGCAGTATACCACATTAGCAGATGTGCAGGTGAACATTTGCTTGATGTGGAAAGTCTTCGTGGGGCCTGGGATGGGGACGAGGGGGGAGGTGTAGGGGCAGGTGCAGGGGCAGGTGCAGCATTTCCTGCAGTTGCAGTGAAAAGTGCCAGATGTGGTGGGGCTGGAGGGGAGTGGGGAGCAGACAAGGGAGTCACGGAGAGAGTGGTCCCTCCGGAAAGCAGATAAGGATGGGGAGGGAAAAATGTCTTTGGTGGTGGGGTCTGATTGCAGATGGCGGAATTGTCGGAGGATGATGCGTTGGATCTGGAGGTTGGTGGGGTGGTACGTGAAGACGAGGGGGATTCTGTTTTGATTGTTATTGCGGGGAGGGGGTGTGAGGGATGAGTTGCGGGAAATGCGGCAGACACGGTGGAGGGCGTTCTCGACCACTTTGGCGGGGGGGGAAGGAGTTCAGGTCCATGAAAAACGAGAACATCTGAGATGTTCGGGAGTGGAATGCCTCAGCCTGGGAGCAGATGCGGCGGAGGCAAAGAACTTGGGAATAGGGGATGGCATTTTTGTAGGAAGGTGGGTGGGAGGAAGTGTATTCTAGGTAGCTGTGGGAGTCGGTGGGCTTGAAATGGATATCGGTTTCCAGGAAGGTGAGAGAGGTATCAGAGATGGTCCAGGTGAACTTAAGGTTGGGGTGGAAGGTGTTGGTGAAGTGGATGAACTGTTCGAGCTCCTCGTGGGAGCACGAGGCGGTGCTGATCAATGTAACGGAGGAAGAGGTGGGGTTTAGGGCCAGTGTAGCTAAGGAAGAGGGATTGGTCCACGTAACCTACAGAGAGGCAACCTACAAAGAACCATTTCAACTCCTCCTCCCATTCCTCAGACGACATGTCCATCCTGGGCCTCCTGCAGTGCCACAACGATGCCACTCGAAGGTTGCAGGAACAGCAACTCATATTCCGCTTGGGAACCCCGCAGCCCAATGTTATCAATGTGGACTTTACAAGCTTCAAAATCTCCCCTCCCCCGAATGCATCCCAAAACCAGCCCAGCTTGTCCCCGCCTCCCTAACATGTCCTTCCTCCCACCTATCCCCTCCTCCCACCTCAAGCCCCACCCCCACCTCCTACCTACTAGCCTCATCCCACCCCCTTGACCTGTCCATCCTCCCTGGACTGACCTATCCCCTCCCTAACTCCCCACCTACACTGACCTTTACTGGCTCCATCCCCGCCTCTTTGACCTGTCTGTCTCCTCTCCGCCTATCTTCTCCTCTATCCATCTTCTATCCACACCCCCCCTTTCTCCCTATTTATTTCAGAACCCCCTTCCCCTCCCCCATTTCTGAAGAAGGGTCAAGGCCCGAAATGTCAGCTTTCCTGCTCCTCTGATGCTGCTTGGCCTGTTGGGTTCATCCAGCTCTACACCTTGTTATCTCAGATTCTCCAGCATCTGCAGTACCTATTATCTTGGATTCTTAAGGAGATTGACAGGAGGTTTCAACTCATGGGAGTGTTGAGGACCAGAGGGCATAGTCTTAGAATAAAAGGATGTCAATTTAAGACTGAAGTGAGAAAGAACTTTCTCTTTGAGGGCTGAGTGTCTTTGGAACTCTTGCTACAGAAAGCTGTAGAGAGAGTGTCCTTGTAGTTAAGCTTGAGACTGTTAAGATTCTTGATTAGTAGTGGAATCAAGGGTTATGGGGAAAAGGCAGAAAAGTGAATGAGAGAAATGTCGAATCAGCCATGATCCTACTGAACAGCTTTCTCCACTCCTAAAATCTTATTGTCTTATTATCCCTGGATTTTGGGAGAGAAGTGAAAAAGTTATCAGGAATCAGCAGGGGGTTGGTTTCAGATGCTAACAGTGGAAACAAGCCGATCTGGACTAAACCAGTGGAGGAGTGAAAGTCCTCACCCAAGATCAGGGCACAGTAAAGAATAAACACACTAAAAAGAAAACGTTTGCCACAAGTCAGCTGAAATTGATCTAGCGAAGATGGTAGAGGGAAGTTAAAAATTTTAATTGGTTCCCGAGTAGCAACAAGCAACATGAAAATTTTGTAGTCTCAGCTTAGAAAAAGTTAACTTGAGGAGTACAGTATATGGTTTTTACAGTGGCATGGTATTTGAGATAGATCTAAGTTGCGGTGCTGCTGCAGAATCAGTCTTCTCAAAGGCATTAATGCCCAATTGGTAGCTTCTAGCTTAAGAAAACTGGAAAATTCATTACGTAGATTGAAAAAAGGATGAATAGCTTGACAAAAGGTTTAGAGAGGCTCTGAGGGAGAGGGGAGGGTAATCTAGAAATGACTGCCTGAAAGACTGGAAAGGCAGCAACCCCCACAACACTTACTAAGTATTTAGATGAATACTTGAAAAGCCATAGCGTATGAGCCAAGTGCTGGAACATGGGATGAGAGTAGATAGGTACTTGATGACTAGCATGGACATGCTAAAAATCCAAACTATAAAACTGTAAGACTCTAAACAAAGGTAACTTTAGGTATGAAAATTGATATGGATTGAGAGGGCAAGAGTAAAGGATCAAATAATTTTAAAGCACTTTAACACAGTAAAATTCCCAAGACACTTCACAGGAGGGCTCTCAAACAAAATCTGACACCAAGGCATGAAAGATAATATCAGTATAGGTGACCAAAAGCTCTTAACAAAAGACAGGCGGAACGTTTCACAGGAAGGGAATTCCAGCACTTAATATCTAGGCAACTGAAAGGCACAGTTGCCAATGGAACTGGCACGGCACATCCATTGGATGTGCCAAACAAAACTATCTCTAACTTATGGAAGATCTTTTGTGAACACTTACCGTATATGGCAATACTAACCATGAGCCATTGGGTTCTGTTTGATATACTCTCTCCGTATACTTATATTTTTAAGGAGGCACTGTCTGGCATGCGCTCTTCGCTCTTTCACAGGGTCCTTGGCACAGAGTGCAAACACTGCCATGTACTCCAATGGAAGCAGCAATTTCCCGAGGGCCTTGTGGAGTTTCAGAGCAAATATCTGCCTCACCTGGTAGCACTCATCCTTCAACAACAAAATTATAAAATCAGAAATCATTGTATCAGTCAGAATTTTACAGCATAAGCCACTATTTTCATAATATAAAAAGCAGAATATGGCACAGTAATTTTTCACATCTTATGCAGCATGTGATCATCTGAAACCTCTGCAGGATGGTCCTTAATCTGTGAACAGTCTGAATTGCAGATAATAATTCAATTTCATTACAATGGAAACAAAAGACTGTGAAGGCTGGAAATCTGAAAGAGCAAAATAAAATGGTGGAAACATTCAGCAGGTCTGTCTGCTTATCTGGGGAGAGAAACAGAGTATACTGTTTCAGCATCCACAGATGCCACCAGACCTATGGAGTCCAGAGCTGATTTTATTCCATTTCACTGTATCCGTCTTGATTAAACAAGGTAAACACTAGATTCTTTACAAGCACATGCTGGCATCATTGAGGCAATTAATTAGGATGTTATATCAGCATATCAAAATTCATTGAGATACTTCCACTTGCTAATTACATATTCTGATGTTTGATAATTCATTGGGCAAGTTTCACTTACCAAGCACAGTTTAGCAATACTCTCCTGACCTCATTTTGAATCAATACAAATGAGCCATTACTACTACTATTTTCCCCTCAATACAGCCTTTGGTGATTTAAAAAGAACTACCAAATTGATTACTAGCATTGCTTACTTCAGAATACATCCAAACTGAAATATTACCAGTTTTATGATCACAGAATCAGAGTAGTGTTGCAGCACAGGAAGTCATTCAGCCCCTTGTGCCTACACTAGCTGGTTAAATGAAAATTACATGTGCCAATCTCCTGCTTCCCCCTGCCCCATACCCTTGCATGCAATTTTTATCCAAATAGGTATCCAATGCCCTCTTGAATGCCTCAGTCGAATCTGCCCTGACCACACTACCGGGTGGTCATTTCATATCCTAAACACTTGCTGAATGAAAAGATTTTTCCTCACTTCACCCTTGATTTTTTTTTTTTGCAATTACTTGAAAACTATAATCCTGCATTCTTCTTTCTTTGACAAGCAGGAACAGTTTCTCCCTACCTACTCTATCTAGCCCACTCACAATTCTGAAAACCTCTATCAAGATCTCCTCTTGGCCTTTCTTCACTCCAAGGAGAAGAGTTGTCAACTTCTTCAATTTATCCTCAACTGAAATTCCTTATCTCTGGAATGATATTTTTAAACTGTTTCTCCATTGCCTGCAATGTATTCACAATACTCCAGCTTAGCTCTAACCACTGGCTTTCACAAGTTCAACATCACCTCCATGCTCTTGTGCTCTATGCCCCTATGACAAGGCATCGGGACCAGATGAGATGCCTCCAAAGATTTAAGGGTGAGTGTGTGGAAATTACAGGAGCACTGACCCCAATCTTTGTCCACCATAGCCTCTGGGGTGGCGCCAGAAGGCTGGACGATTGCAAAACATTGTGACTTTGTTCAAGAAAGATTGCAAAGATAAGCCCAGCAAATACAGAACAAAGTACCAACAGTCTTGTGCCCTTTGAACCCTTCTACTGACTGAGTGACATCCTCTGTCACCTTGACCTGGGCAATATCCCTCTCTTTGGAAAGCCAGACGCAAAGTATTTACTTAACACCTCAGCTATGAACCTTGTCTCCAGGTGGAAACCCCCTTATTGGTATGTGGTTGGCCATACCCCTCCTTCTGCCACCCTTTTTCTATTTATACGGCCAATGACGACTTTAGGACACTTCCATGTTCGCTGCCAGTCTTTTCTCATTTTCCTCTTTGCTCCTCTTATTTGCTTTATCTTCTCCTCCTCTGAACTTTCACTATTTCTCCTGTTTCTCAATTTTCTTTTCTACCTGACACTTGTGCATTTGTTTCTAATTTATCTTAATTTTTATCGCCTTAGGCATCCAGACAGGTCTGGATTGTCTTTTTGATTTTCCCATTTGAGGGTATATACCTTGACTGTACCGGAATCATCATCTTTTAAAGTAGCCCGTTGTTCAGTTACTGTATTCCCTATGAACCTCTCGCTCCAGTCAACCCTGCCCATTGTCCTTATCCACTGAAATCCGCTTTGTGCCAACTGATTTTTTCCACTCTGGATAATTGCACGTCATTCTCCACCATCATCCTGAACTTTACAACAGAACCTTACAATACAATGACCACTGTCTTCTAAATGCTCCCCAAATGTCACTTGATCAATTTGACCCAACTCATTTCCAAGAACCAGGTCCAACAGTGCATCCTTTCTTGTTGAACTGAAACACACTGTTGTAGCAAGGTCTCCTGCACGCAATCTATGACTACTTACCCGCCATCGTTCTATACACTACAAGTATCCCAAATTAAGTTTAAGTATTGAAGTCACCCATTAAAACTGTTCTATGACATTGGCATCTCTCTAATTTTCCTGCAGATTTATCCTTCTACATCTAACACTGTTTAAATTGCTGAATTACTTCACAGTTGTTTCAATTTTATAATTACAGTAATGGACAACTTAATTATTAAAACTCCGCTAAAACCTATCCTGGATCCCATCATCCTTGCAAGCAACCATCACATCTACAACCTTCTTTTGTCTTCAAAACCTCGAATGTGTTAACTCCAAAATCAACTTGCAGCTTTCCTCAAACTCCATGGTCAAATTCCTCTGATCAGGATTCCTCCAACTTCCACACATTCTGCCTGCCCCAGCAACAAAACAGGGTTGTGAACCTCTGGAATTCTCAACCCCAAAGGGCTGTGGAAGCTAGTTTGTGGCTTATATTCAAAGCAGAGATTGACAGATTTCTTGAGACTAAAGCCATTAAAGAACAATTGTGGGAAATACGACACAGGTGCAGGATCAGTCACGATCTCGTTGAAAGCAGGGCAAGTTCATGGGGCTGACATGATCCTACTTCTTATGTTACCTTATCATCCTGCTTGACCTGTCTGCCGCCTTTGACACAAGTGACCACAGCATTCTACTCCAATGCCGTTCTATCGTCATCCAGCTGTTTGGGACTACTCTCATCTGATATCATTATTATCTACATTTAGTCAGATATTCACTTATAATCGCTTCTCTTCCTGCTCCTGCACCAGCTAAACCCTTGTCCCCCCAAAGATCTACCCATGATCATGCCCCTGCCCACCAATTACTCATTTGCATGTCCTCAGTAATATCAACCAAAGGTACAGCATTAGTTTTCACATGTACACTGACAACACCCAGCTCTACCATATCACAAACCTGTCTTGACTCTTGTACAGTTACTAAATTACCATGCTGCTTATCCAACATCGATTACTGGATGATCAGAAATTTCCTCCAATGAAATATTGGAAAGGTTAAAGGACATGGCCTTTGGGTACTACGCCATTTCCCAGATTCCAACTCTAAACCCCTCTCTGACAATTGCCTGAGAATAAATGCCTGTTTGCAAAAGCAAAGTACTGCAGATGCTGGAAATCTAAAACAAGAACAATAGCTTACAAAACCTAAGAGATCAGGGAACACGGTGAGCAGAAACAGATATTGTTTCAGGTCACTGACATTACTATCAGAAAGGTCAAACATTAACTTTTTTTTACCACTGATGAAAAGGAGCTGTAGAGTGTTTCTGGTCTTTTCTGTTGCTATTTCAGGCAGTTCACAGAGTTGGTATCATACTTGACCCTGAGTGAGTTGTCAATTACATTTTCACAGCATTACTAAGAAAGTTTAGTTCCACCAACATAATATTGCCTTACTTTGTCCAGGCGGAAACCCTCGTTCACACAGTTGTTACCTCAATTCTTGATGATTCCAACCATCTTGAATGGATTCCCACATTCCACCCTCTGAACTTGACATTGTCCAAAACTTAAAATTTCCTTTTTACTTCAAGTCCCATTCTCTATCTGCCCTGCACTCACCTTATTTGTAAATTTCCTATCCTTGTTTTTTAATCATTTTGTGGTTTTGCCCCTCCCTATCTAGGTAACTCCTTCAGCCCCATGACCATCTAAAATGTCTGCATTCCTCCGACATTGGCCATTAAAAGTTCCACCATTGGTGGCTGCGCCTTCAATTACTTTGGCCCTAAAGCTCAGAAACATCCTCCTTACATCTAACCTACCTGTTTGACCAAGTATTTGACCATCTAACCTAAAACATTACATGGCTTGGTGTCAGACACAATAGTGTACATCTCCTGAAAAGATCTTGGGAGGTTTTAGTACATTAAAAGTGCCAATTAAATTATTGTTGCCAAGACAGGGGAGCTAACCTCTCAATTTTTTTTTTAAGTTTAGCATAACTTCCTGAGCAAGCACTCTCTTAATTAATATTTAAAAGAGTGATCTGAATTTATTAGAAGATTTTTTTATACAATTAGATGAATCATTTGCCTGGTATGCATTTCAAGGATGAGAGATTGAATTGTACAAATTTATTGAAATTATTTTTATGTCAGGCACCTTTCTAACTTTAAGATCTTTGTTGCAAACCATATTTAATTATTAGTCCAAAGTAGTACAAGGCAATGACGTAAGGAGTGAAAAGAAAGTAACAGAACTTACATTAATAACAAGTGCACAGAGCTGAAACTGCTCTGGGGTGATAATCTCATGATAACAAGGTTCTTGTGCAAGTTTTAGTATGGCACATCCTGCAGCCAACCGTAATCGAGACATATCAGATTTACTGCAAGACAGGAAAAACAACGTCAACTATTCATGGTAAAGTTCCACATCTGTACTTAAGAAAATCTCCCAACCGGAGCACTTGACAACCTGCAAGAAACCAAAATGAAAACAGTGCAAACAAAAAAATGAATTACTTGATGATCTTTACTCCACAAAGAAAAGGTCTCCCACAGACATGGACACGCTGCATGTCTGAACATGACAAAATGAGGAAATCAGGATTTTCAGCTTCTCTTTACGTTCCTCAGATCATTCTCCTACTAATTCTTGTTCATATAAGAAATAACTATCATTAATTCAGTTTTGACCATCTCCAATAAACAAGTACTTTTTCATAAGAATTGTAAAATCATTGCAAACCAAGTTGTCCACTTTCCTTCTATCATTCTTATATTTTATTCACACATATATAAGCAACCTCACCAAGGAATAGTTCCTACAAAAAGCAAAGTCAGAAGTCAGAGCCAACAACAGCTGGCAGTAACAGCGTTCCAAAATGTATAAATCTCACTGAAAATAAGCGAGTCCACTAGTGATAAAATGAATAATTATATTTAGCCTGCCTAAGAAATCTAGAATATTCTGGTGGAATTATCAAGGGTAATTAAGATAGCACTATAAAAGCAGACTGATGTTTGCAGTTAAAGAGGTCAAGTCACAAGCCAATTTGCAACAGAATTCAAAGAAGAACCATTATTTGTGGAAGTCCAGATCTCCTTGACACAGACACTGGATTAATAGATTCCCGTCTGAGGGGCTGAAATCTCCTCAGTGGCAGGGGCAGGGAGAAAAAAAAAATTAAAAGTAAAATATTGCAGATGCTGGAAATCTGAAAAAAACCCCGAAAATGCTGAAGAAACTCTGCAGGTCTGGCAGCAACTGCAGAGAAAGAAGCAGAGTTAACACTGCTAGTCCAACTTCTGCAGGACTGGAAGGGGCTGGAAAATTATGCTTTTCGCGCTGTTGACAAAGGGGAGGTTGAGCAGGTGGAATACATCTCAAGGCTGCTCACAGCAGGAAAAAAAAGGGAGTAGCAATGTTAGTACCGTAGATAGAGATCTAAAATGAGCGTATATGAGTCGTAAAAAGGAGAAAAAAGGATTCGCTCTGCTGAAAGCAGAGCCAACAAAATACAGATCGGAGATGGATTGGGAATCAAAATGGAGAACAGAACTCATGCTCTGAAGTTGTTGAGCTCAATGTTGAGTCCTTGAGGTTGTAAAATGCAAAAGCAGAAAATGAGGTGCTGCTCCTTCTGCTTTGTTGAAATACTAGCAGGTTCAGTATGAAATCTGTTAGATGGGAACGAGATGGTTTTTTGAAATTACAAACACTAAGGTCAGGGTCTTCCCCATGGACAGAATGGAGGTATTCCACAAAGCAGTCACCCTATCTGTTTCCTTTTACTTCAAAGGAGGATTCATTCTCCACCCACCCAGACACCCCGTCATCTTCACTTTCCACCTCACCAATCTCCTCATTCAAAGGATCATCTTCTGCTATTGCCACCACCTCCAGCAGGACACCAGCACCGAATACATCTTCCCCTCTTCTCCATTATACACATTCTGCAGGGACCCTTCCTTCAATGTCACCCTGGTCCACTCCACACCATTTTGAACAGTTCCTCACTTTCCCATGAAATAGAAGGTCCTCTCTGTCCAAGGCCTCAACACAGTTTCCAGATAAAACAATCTTTTACTTTTATTTCTTTTAATCTAGTCTACTGTAATCTGCTTATCAGAATGCAGTAGCCTTTACACTTGCAACATCAAATGAAGTCTGGGTGACCACTTCTTTGAACACTCTGTTCTGTGTGCATGAATGATCCCAAGATTTCAGTTGCTTGTCATTTCAATAAATCACCATGCCCCATGCCAATATTTTTGTTGGAAACTGGAAGGTGGCCTAATTTTCTGTGCAGGCACTTTACAGCCTTGAACTCAACACTGAGTTCAACAACTTCAGAGCATGACCTCTGTCGTCCATTTTGATTTCATTCTCCGCACCAAAAACATGCTTTGCTCTCAGCAGAGCGACCCATTTTACATCTCTACTCTACCATCACTGGCATTCCCTTTATCTTTTGGTCCGGACACCCTCACCATCTGTTAAAGATAACACAGAGTGGAGCTGGAGGAACACAGCAGGCCAGGCAAGAGAGGAGTAGGAAAGTTGATGTTTTGGGTCAGGACCCTTGTTCAGAAAGACCCTATCTCTCACCATCTGTTCATCTCATTCCTCCCCACTTCTGTCAACAGCTTTTAAAGATGACCATTTTGCAGCCCCCCTCAAGTATGAAGAAGTCATACCGAACTTGAAACATCGACTTTCTCTATCCACACACACTGACAGATCTGCTGAGTTGCTCCAGTATTTTCTTTAATTAAAATTATCGGATATTTAAGAAAATATCTGAGAAATAATTGAAGTCTGGATCTTCAACTTGACACTCCTCAATCTGAGACAATTAACGGTTCTCCCAGCTCCAAGTCAGATGACTGTAGGGATCAAGAATGATTGCATAACCTAGGTTAATACTTGCATGCATAGACAGTTTTGAACTGCCAGAGAGGCAATCCTCTTATTTAAAACTGAACCTTCGCTAATGATTTCAGCAGACAGTAAAGACACTATGGCACTATACGAAGGTGAGAATGTTTTCCCTATCTCCTCGAGCCAATAGCTTCAAAAACTGCTCTAATATACAAAGAACTGTAGATGCTGGAAACCTGTAACACCAACAAGTACTGAAGAAACTCAGCACCTCTGGCAGTGTCTGCAGAGAGATGAGCAGAGTTAACACGGAGTCCAGTGACCCTTCATCAGAAGAAAAATTTTATGGTATTAATCAAGCGTCAAGCCAGGGTGGAACGAATCTCAAGATTAACTGTAAAATTAAATATGCTAAGGAGGCAGACTGAAAGATTAGAAATATAACACAAATTTCCCCTTGTCTGTAAATGGACTTTTCCAAGTGCAAAAATCATAAACTGCAGCCAAGCATTGTAAAGTAATGATATTGCTTAAAAACGTGAAATATCACTTGCGGATTTCACATCAATAAGGGCACGGAAATATAATCCAGTCCATTGTCATCTTTCAACCAACCATCTTACAAATCATAGACTAATTAAAATGTCAACAATGTCACAAAATGGCAGCTACTCACCATAAGATCTAGGAGCAGTAATAGGCCATTCAGTCCATTGAGTCTACTCTGCAATTAAATGAAATAATGGCTAATCTGAAAATCCTCAACTCAACTTTCCTACCTTTTGCCCATAACACTTAATACACTTACTAGTTAAAAATGTGTCTATCCTGGCCTTGAATATACTGAACAACCCAGCCTTTCCAGCCCTCTGTGGTCAAGAATTCTGCAGATATACTACCCCGAGAGAAGGAAATCCTCATCTGTCATCCTTCCATTCTTCTAAATTGCAATGAGTACAGGCCAAACTTACCCCTTTCCTCAGAAGACAGTTCTTCCATATCCACTGACAGTCTAGTGATCTGGACTGTCTTCAATGCTGGTATCCCTTTATTTAGATAAGAGTTCCAAAACTATTCACTGTATTGCAGCTGTGGTCTGACTACAGCCATAGTTTTAGCAAAGGCTACTTACCTTTATACACCAATCCCTTTGAAGCAAAGGCCAACATTCTATTTAACTTCACCATTATCCACTGAACCTGGACGCTAGCTTTTTGAGATCCACACAGAGGACTCTCAAATGTCTCTGTGCTGCAGCTATCTGCCGTCTTTCTTTAAAGAGTATTCATCTAATTTATTCTTCCCGCTAAAGTGCATAACCTCACATTTTCCCATGTTAGTTTCTGCCCACTTGCTTAACCTGTCAATATTTCTCTGCAGCTTTTCAATCATCCTCATCATTTGCCTTCCCACCAACTTTTATTTTATCTGCAATCTTGACTATAGTACATTTAGTTTCCTTATCCAAGTCATAAGTACATGTTGTAGACAATTGTGGTCCCGTCACAGAAGCACTCTAGTGGTAACTAGTTGCCATGCTGAAAATGACTCCTTATCCCAACACGGTCTTTTATTGTTAGCCAATCCATTATCCTTGTTAATATATTGCTTCCAGCACCATTGACTCTTATCTTATTAAGTAGCTTACTGTGTTGTATTGCACCAAATGCTTTTTGGAAATGTAAACATATTACATCCACAGCTTCCCCCTCATCTATCCTGCTTGTTACCTCCTCATGACATCCCAGTAAATTTGTCAGGCATAATTTGCACACTGAAAAATAGCTAGGGGTCAACCAGAAAGAGTTAAATGCACAGCCTCAATCCAGGCTTGGAATCTGGAGGGTTACAAGTGATTGAGCAAAAGTTAAAATGCTGCTCAAGTTTCTGTTGAGCTTTATTAGAATAGACAAGAAAAACAAGGACAGGGAGTCTGGATTGGAAGTGCAGAAGTGAGTATGATCTGGAAGGTGACAATCTCAGATTATAACCTCTATCTTCGACTGTTTTTGAGAGGCAGGCATCGGAAATGATTCTGTTCTTCCCATTTAGACTCCTCTAGACCCATCTCTTGCTTCGTTACTTTTCCATTCACCACCTTCTTTAGCTTTGCATTACTGCCTTTTATCATTTAATCTCTTCTGCCTTCCGGAGAATTACAGATCTTCACTTTTGTTCTTGGCTCACCACCTTCAATCCTCTTTCTGCCACAGCATGTGCTCAAAACCTGTTTGCTTCAAGTGTTTTCAGTTCTTGCAAAAGGCCATTGACCTTAAATTTTTAAGTGGTTCTCTCTCCAAACATGTAGATCTGAATATTTTCAATATTCACCATTTTTATTTCAGATATTAAGCATCCATTTTGATTCTGGACTGGAAGTTGGTACAAAAATACAGTTAATGAAATATTGGTATTTGTGTCACGGTAATTCAAATTTAAGATAGTGGCACCCACATTGTATGGAGCTTTGGTTAGACCCAATCCGGAGTACTATTTTATTTTACACATATTATACCTCAGGAAACAAGTACTGGCCTTGAAGAGAGTGCAACAGATTTACCAGAATGATACCAGAGGTTAAAAGTTTAAATAATGAGGATATATTGCAAAAACTCCCCCTTGTATTCCACTGAATTTAAAAGGTGAAGTGATGATTATCTTAACAAGGTAACCTTAATAGGTTAAATGCAGAGAAATGATAGTTGCCAGTGGGGGAATCCAGAACAAGAGAGAATAATTTTAGAATTACACACGATTCTTTGGAATTGAAATTAGGAAGCATTTTTTCATAAAAACGATAACTAATCTAGAACATTCTCCTCCAAAAGGCTATAAGACGTTACATCAAATTAAACTGTCAAAACCAAAATCAGTTGATGTTTATTAGGTACAGGTATCAAATAGCACAGCAGAACAAATTCTGGTAAATGGTGCTTGAGTACAGTTCAGACATGATCCAACTGACTATCTACTTCAGGTTCTATTTTTCATTGCAATCAGGCAGAGTCTCAGGAGTGCAACCTTAATTCCAAGAAGGCTCTTAAAGGATCTTGAACCATCTGATTTCATTATTTTCAACATTAGTGCTAACACAAGCGAAAGGAGGAAGGAATATGAGGAACAAAGAAAAATAAAATTAAACCATTTGAAACATTGATTACAATTGTATAGAGAGTGAAGCAAACCATGCACTTCAGTAATCTGCAATATATTTGAAAGCAACTCATGCATCAAGCATCAATTCGGAGCATGTTGCTCACAGGGATCTCTGGCACACCTTAAACTTTATGCAAGCATCAATCAATACCAATAGCAATTCTAACAGAACATTTAAACTCTGAAATTGCTTCCATCTTTCTTGGTTCCTGAAAGATACTACTTGAATCCAATCTTTCTGGTTATCTGCCCTAATATATCCTTAGATGGCTTGACATTATATTTTATTTTGTAACATATATGTAAATACAATTTGTTATCAATTAATGCAGATCTCAACTAAAGACCTCGACCTTAAAGTATTAACAACTTAGCATCATTTAACACAGAAGAGTTCTTTGGCCCATTGAGTCTGTGTCAACGTCTCCACAAATGCCACATTCCAGCACATAACCCATAAGCCTTGAATGGTAAGATATTTCATGTGTTCAACCACATACTTTTAAAGGCTAAGCTTTCATGCCTCAACAATCCATCTAGGCAACACATTCCAGATTCCCTATCACACTCTGACTTTAACATTTTTCTTCAAATCCCCTCTAAACCTACTGCTCATCACCTTAAAATTATACCCCCTCATTAGTGACCCTTCAACTATGGGAAACAGCCACTTCCCCTCACAGCCAATGCCCCTCACAATCTTATACCCTCAGTCAAGTATCCATCAGCCTTCTCTGCTCTACAGAAAATAACCTGAGCCAATTAAGCTTCTCTCCATAGCTGAAATGCTCAATCCCAGGCAACATCCTGGTGAAACCCTTCTACACCCATGCCAGTGCAACCACATCCTTCCTATAGTGAGGCACCCAGAACTGCACACAGTACTCCAGCTGTGGCCTAACCAAAGTTTTATACAGATCTAACATAACCTCTCTGCTCTTCTAATCTATTCCACAACTGATAAAGGCAAATGTCCTCTAGGCCTTCTCAACCACCCTATTAACCTCCCATACTATGGAATCTGTGGAGAAGCACCCCGAGATCTCTCTGTTCTTCTGAGTTTCCTAGCATTTTATCATTCATTGAGTACTCTCTTATCTTGTTATTTATAGACAATAGACAACAGGTGCAGGAGTAGGCCATTTGGCCCTTCGAGCCAGCACCACCATTCATTATGATCATGGCTGATCATCCACAATCAGTATCCTGTTCCTGCCTTATCCCCATAACCCTTGATTCCATTATCTATAAGAGCTCTATCCATCTCTTTCTTGAAAGTATCCAGAGACTTGGCCTCCACTGCCTTCTGGGGCAGAGCATTCCAAATATCCACCACTCTCTGGGTGAAGAAGTTTTCCCTCAACTCTGTTCTAAATGGCCTACCCCTTATTTTTAAACTGTGTCCTCTGGTTCTGGACTCACCCATCAGCGGAAACATGCCCCCTGCCTCCAGAGTGTTCAATCCCTTAATAATCTTATACGTCTCAATCAGATCCCCTCTCATCCTTCTGAACTCAACTGTATACAAGCCCAGTCGCTCCAATCTTTCAACATACGATAGTCCCGCCATTCCGGGAATTAACCTCGTGAACATACGCTGCACTCCCTCAATAAGCAAGAATGTCCTTCCTCAAATGTGGAGACCAAAACTGCACACAACACTCCAGGTGCGGTCTCACCAGGGCCCTGTACAGCTGCAGAAGGACCTCTTTGCTCCTATACTCAATTCCTCTTGTTATGAAGGCCAGCATGCCATTAGCTTTCTTCACTGCCTGCTGTACCTGCATGCTTGTTTTCATAGACTGATGTACAAGAACACCTAGATCTCGTTGTACTTCCCCTTTACCTAACTTGACTCCATTTAGGTAGTAATCTGCCTTCCTGTTCTTGCCACCAAAGTGGATAGCCTCACATTTGTCCACATTAAACTGCATCTGCCATGCATCCGCCCACTCACCTAGCCTGTCCAAGTCACCCTGTATTCTCATAACATCCTCCTCACATTTCACACTGCCACCCAGCTTTGTGTCATCAGCAAATTTGCTAATATTACTTTTAATGCCTTCATCTATACCATTAATGTATATTGTAAACAGCTGCGGTCCCAGCACCGAACCTTGCGGTACCCCACTGGTCACCGCCTGCCATTCCGAAAGGGACCCGTTTATCACTACTCTTTGCTTCCTGTCAGCCAGCCAATTTTCAATCCAAGTCAGTATTTTGTCCCCAATACCATGTGCCCTAATTTTGCTCACTAATCTCCTATGTGGGACTTTATCAAAGGCTTTCTGAAAGTCCAGGCACACTACATCCACTGGCTCTCCCTTGTCCATCTTCATAGTTACATCCTCAAAAAATTCCAGCAGATTAGTCAAGCACGATTTCCCCTTTGTAAATCCATGCTGACTCTGACCTAT
Source organism: Ginglymostoma cirratum (assembly GCA_024137785.1). Classification (NCBI taxonomy): domain Eukaryota; kingdom Metazoa; phylum Chordata; class Chondrichthyes; order Orectolobiformes; family Ginglymostomatidae; genus Ginglymostoma; species Ginglymostoma cirratum. Next base: position 21,863,395 of record JAHRHZ010000049.1, read on the forward strand.
CCTATTACTGCTATCCAAGTGAGTCGTAATTTCTTCTTTTATAATTGACTCCAGCATCTTTCCCACCACTGTAAAGTGGTGTAAAGTGCATCGTCACACACTTTTCAGAGTTAAATTTCATCAGCCACTGATGTGCCCACCTGGCCAACCTGCCAATATGCTATAACCTAAGACCTTCTTCCTCAATATTAACAATCTGCCAATCTTTCTGTCTTTCACAAATTTATTGATCACTCCCCACACCCCTCAATTTTCAACAATATCATGAACAATAAGGGATGCAGCACTAATTCCTTTGGTACGCCACTAGACAATGGTGTCTGGTCACAAACAGCCTTCTACCATCATTCTCTGTCTCCTACCACAAAGAAAACTTGCCAAGCTACCCTGGATCTCATGCACATTTACCTTCTTCATTAGTCTCCCATTTGAGATTTTGTCAAAGGCTTTGCTGAAATCCATACAATCTACATTAACTGACCCACCCTCAATACAGACCTGATTATTTCCTTGAAAAATTCTATCTAATTTTTGAGGCACAACTTCCCTCTGATAATCCATGCTGACCATCCCCAATTAAATCTTGCCTCTCTAAATGGAAATTAATTCTATCCTCCAGAATTTTCTCCAATAGTTACCCTATCACTGATGAGGGGCTCACTGGTCTGTATTTCCCTGATTTATTTCTGCTACCCTTCTTGAAAAGTGGAACCGCATTAGCTGTTCTCCATTCCTCTGGCACCTCCCATGAGGCTGGAGAAGTATTAAAAATTTGGGTCAGAACCCTTGTAATTTTCTCCCTCGACTCCCAGCACAGTCTGAGACAACTCATCCAGATCTAGTGATTTGTTTACTTTTAAGTCCTCCAACAGTTCCAACAGCTCCTCACTCCCTTTTTCACTCCTCTCAACAACTTCACAGTCCCACTTCCCAAATTCTGTATCTACATCCTCTTTCTCCTGAGTGAAAACAGCTGTGAAGTACTTGCTTAACAATCTGCCCATGTCCTCACCCTTTGTCCTTAATAGGTCCTACTCTTTCCCTGGTTATCCTCTTCCCGTTGTGGCAGCTTGTTTGTACAGGCAGTGTTGCGACAATGAACATTCAAAATATACAAGCAACTTGGCAAAACGATCAATGGATACTTAAACAAGCATCTTTTCTTTCTGTGTGCATCAACAGAAGATAGCTATACCTGATTACAGAGAAAAAAGAACTTCAATCACATGCATCTCTTTTATACAACTGATGAGGAGACCGGATTGAGAAAGTGAAGATGATGAACAAAGAATAATCTTACCATCTTCCCACCATTTGAACTATCTACCTTCTTATAATTGTGGCTTCTTCAGGACCCCTGATTTTAAATGCTCCAAAATGAATGGTCATGTCTTTCTACGCCTTGGCCTTCAGTTCTGAAATTTCCCCTCTAAACTTTTCTACTTCTCTATCTCTCCTTTTTCCTTTAATTGAACTGACATTCCCGAGTTTAGAAGAATTAAAGGCTATCACATGAGAGATAACAGATTCTGAAGGAGTTTGAGAGGATAGATGTTGATTGTTTTAGAATTCCTGACCAACAGAAACAGTCTTATGATAACTGGCTGATCGGAGAAATTATTTCACTCAGAAGGTAAAATATCTACGGAATTCTCCACTCCAGAAAGTTGTGGATACTCCAACATTTAAAAGATTCAAAATAGACAGATTTTTGATCTCTTGGCGAACCAAGGGGTATAGGAGCAAGTAAGAAGGTGATGTTGAAGCTCAAGATTAGCCATATTAAATGGCAGAGTCAAAGGTATACAGTTGAATTGGGCTTCCACTTGTGCTCTTAAGAAACTCTTAAATTAAAACTTCCCTCTTTGGCCAATCTTTTGCCCTAGACTCACTTTAATGAGTGCAGTATTGAGTTTTTTTTCATATTTCTTCTGTTATAATTACCTTATCTTTTTCTGTTCAGTTAAGTCACCCTCACTGACCAACATGGCCGATAGCAACCGGAGTGTGGAATTCGCAGATTTGGATTGGTTGTTCTTCATCCCTAACAACCACCGTACCAAAAGCTTAATGGCTTGAACCTAATGAAAAACATTGAAATTACTGCATTACATATTCACAATTTTTTTTAATGAACAAGTTTTCAAATATAGACAACTACCAGTAGACATTTTACATGTTGTTGTGCATGTAGTAAGAACTGACTAAAATATAAAGTAGCATCTGCTAATGAGTATTTTTATTGTTATGCATGAATGCGGAGACACGCACATTTTAAGAATATGAATCTTTTCAGTCTTAAACTAGTAAAAGCTAGCAGAGTTATAAGGTCTAAAGAAGAACCACAGAGTTTTACAGCACGACAAGAGGCTCTTCAGCACATTGTGCCTGCGTCAGTAGTCAAGCACCAATCTACTCATCCCATTTTCCAGGATCGGCCAGTAACATTGTGTGTTATGGCACTTCAAGGGATCACCTAGAAACTTTTTCAAATGTTGTGATGGTTCCTGTTTATAACACCATTTCAAGCAGAGTAACAGCCCCTTGGTGAAAAAAATCTTCCTTGAATCCCCTCTAAACCTCCTTCTCTTCACTTTAAATCTATCCCCTCTGCTTATTAAACAATCTACTGAAGAAAAAGTTTCTTCTCGTCTATGTCCCTCAATTCTGTCCTCCCATCAATCTTCTCTGCTGTAAGGAAAACTATCCCAGCCTATCCAGTCCTTCGGCATAGCTAAAACGCTTCAACTTTGTTAACAACCTGGTCAATCTCTTTGGCACCTTCTCTTGTGCAATCACATCCTACTACCTTTACTGTGGTGACCAGAACTGCACGCATTACTCCAGCTGTAGCCTAGATAAACTATTACAAGTTCCCTGTTATTATATTCAATGCCTTGACTAACAAAGGCAAGAATTCCAAAATATTCCAAAGGCAAGTATTCTTAGCCACCTGACAGGCTGTTTCCAAGGATCTACGGACATGCACACCAAGGTCATTTAGATACTCTGAACACCCTAGGGTCCTACAATTTATCGTATATTCCCTTGCCTCGTTAGTCCTCACAAAATACATTACCTCTCACTTTTAAGGATTAAATTTCATTTGCCACTGTTCTGCCCATCTGACCAGCCCCCTCCGATACCCTGTCATCTCAGGCTTTCCTGCTCATTATTTAGCACACCACCAATTTGGGGGAGTAGCAGAAAGCATAGGGGATTGTCAAAGAATACAGGAG
>JAHRHZ010000049.1:21867033-21879447 GCA_024137785.1 Ginglymostoma cirratum
ATCTTGATGCTGCTTGACCTGCTGTGTTCATCCAGCCCCATGCTTGTTATCTCGGATTCTCCAGCATCTGCAGTACCTTTTATCTCTGATACAATTTTATCCCCGCACCACAAGCCTTTCACATTTTGTTTATGCCAGCTAATATTAGGAAATTGAAATTCCCTATTATTTTACACTTCTCTGAAATTTGCCTACAATCTGCCCCTTTATCTCTTCCTGACTGCTTGTAAGGTCTGTAATGCATTCCTAACAACATGCCTGCCTTCTTTTTAAGTTCCACTCATTTGCCGCAATTCAGGAGCCTTCCAAGATTTCAACGTTCCGAACTGCAGTAATTGACTCCTCAATCGACACTGCAACATCACCGTTTTTACACCCTTTCTGTCTCGCCTGAAGATGCCATACTCCAGAAATTGAGCTGCTAATAATGATCCTCCCTCAACCATGTCTCCACGATAGCATAGATGTCATATCATCATGTGTTAATCAGCACTGCAACTCATCTGCCTTACTTGCAAGGCTCATCATATTGGACTTGAATTGGTAACTCTGCTTCTCTCTCCACAAATGGTGCTAGACCTACAGTGTTTCTCTAGCACTTTGTTTTCATTTCAGATTTCCAGCATCCACAGAACTTTGCTTTTATATTAGCACAGCTATAAGTTAGCGTTTCAGCCTACAGTACCTTAGCGAGTACCTCTGGAGAGACCTCTTCATTTGGAGTCCACAATTTACCATTTTTCCCTCCAGGAAACTATAGAAATGAGATGCTAATTATTTGTATGTCGAGAACAAATGAAAGAAATCCGGTCAATAAGCAATTTCTTGCTAGCTGGTGGTACAAGCATTACGAGATATTACTCCTATCCCTGAAAAAGACTCATTATACAAGTTGGCAATTTTTACTAAACATATTACTTATTAGCCCCATCATAGTAATTGCACTATTGCATCCCATTCTAAAGATGGTCACGTATGATGGGCTTTCCAAATGCAGCATCTTACCAAAGTGACCATTACTCATAAGAACATAGAAACTAGAAGCAGTAGTAGGCCATTTGGCCCTTTCAGTCTGTTTCGCCACTCAATATCATCATGGCTGATCCTCTAATTTAATGCCATACTCCAGCTTTCTCCTCATACTCTTTGATTCTCATCAATGGGAACAGTTGTTTCCTTTCTACTCTGACTAGATCACTTATGATTTTTCAACACCATAAGACATAGGAAAGAATATGAACAAATTAATTTTTCTACACAAGTTTGTTCTATCAATATAAGGTTATTTATTGTTCATTATTTTCTCATCATGCCATAAGATTACTACTACTATGACAAATCACATATCATAAGGAAGCCATCTATATACAGGTAAACTGTCAATAAACTTTTCAAATTTACTCTAGGATCAAACCTCAGCAGTAGTTTATATATCAAGTATAGATTTACTGGGAGAACTAAAAACTTGTTTATTATTTTGAATTTCTAAGTATTTCTCTAGGATATTTCCTAAGCAGCCTGGTACAAGAATCTCATAACAGGCCTGCCAGAAAAGCTTCTTTTCCAGTCTATAATTCCATTACATTTATTTAAAAAATCAGACGTATCTTTCCCAAAAGCTGGGAGTAACATGATGGGTCCTAAATTTCTTCAGATGTCCTGCCATCGTGTTCTAACGAAGGGTCATTGGACCCAAAACACTAAGTCTGATTTTTTCTTCACAGATGCTGCCAGACCTGCTGAGGTTTTTCAGCAACTTCTATTTTTGTCCCTGATTTACAGCATCCGCAGTTCTTTTGGTTTTTGTACTGCCATCATCTTGCGCTTTAATGGAGGTGCTGCAGCAACTGCACGTACATGTATAAATATTGTACTTACTACAACAAAAGTTAACAATGTCATGGTAGAAAATCTGAAGAAATTCAAATCTTTTTATTTCTGGCTGATCAATTAACATGTTAATCATCAAGTAAGTGAACTGAAATAGAAACCCCAAATTAGGATGAGGAAAACACATCTGAATTTAATACGGTGGGACATTTTTAGCCTTGGTGACAAACTGGGAGAGCCACAGATTCCATAACATAGATTCCAGTGTAACAAAATGAAGAAAGCCATCATGATCATGGTATACAGAGAGAAAAAAAAATCACTTCAGTATCATAAAAATAATTTAGGAAACCAAATGCACAAACCTGACATACCCTGTCATTCATAAGTAAATCTTTGACAATAAAATTTGCGACCACTGATTTCATTGGAGATGCAAACTGATCTGGGGCCAACATAGCAATGTGTCCTAGGGAGACGAGTGGCGTTATCAGCTGTTCTGGGGTGTCAGCATTTAGGCTTTTGCTTAGTGGCTGGAGAAAACAAAATATAAACATAAGGAATTTACAAAATGGTAAACCTCAGAAACCAAGGACTGAACAAGTCATTCAAATGTGCAGTATTTGTTTCTAGTTTTAAATTTTCAAATGAGGCTACAAAGATTTACGTAATAATTTGAGCAACTCAGATCTTAATTGAGATAAAATTCTTTCCATTGTCTACAAGTTATTGACATTTTCAAACAGCAGTTTACAAATTCAGAAAATCCTAGATCGCTTTTTATTTCTTGTAGAAGCTATTTTTCTCTTAAACTTAAATGCTATATCAAAGACGTAAAGCTAACTTTGATCTTTCAAAAGATGCGTCTAATTACAGCTCATATCAACAGATAATGCAGAAGTGATCTATAAGTAAAATAGTTACTTAGACCAAAAGAAAACATAGAAAATTGTATTTTGGTCTTGGTGAACTGTCAATCATCACTCAGCATAAAACCCACCAACCTTGTTCCAGTGAAGACTGGGGTCAAACAAAGGTGCATCACTGCACCAATCTCTTCTCCAATTTCTTTGCTGCAATATTGCATCTTACCTCCAGCAAATTATCCATATGCATGGAGATAATCCATGGAACAAACAACAAAGCTACCTTGCCTTCAATCCAAAACTAAAACCACTCCAGCCTCTGTCACAGAACTGCAATATCAGATGACTCCAGTGCCTACACATTCAAAAAATAAGCTACAACTCATTATTGACTCCTGTTCTTGAGTATATGGCCTTAAACTAAGCATTCAGAAATCCTCTTTCAACTTGCTCTCACAGCACAAATGCCAGTGAATGCATCAGCCATTTCAGAACCAAACTTCCCCCTCAGCTGCTTGGCTGCTGAGGTTTTGCACATGCTGAAATGGCACACCTTGCAGTGGCTTCTACTTGTGGAATTGACTGCAGGGCAAGGACCTTGGAGGTCCACATATCATAAAATAATATTATACAGAACATTGTTCAGAACCCACTAAATCAGAATAGAAGCAGATCATCCTCAATCCTGAGGGACTATCTAAGAATTGATGATCGCCACACTGCATCAACTCAAATGCTCTGCCAAAAAATACACCAATAATGCAGTCAGTTGATCACAATGTTCATGGTTTAAACAAAGAATAATTGAACAACAAACAAAACTGAGCTTACATACTTCAAAGATTTGTGCCAATTGTACTTCTTTGTTTGTGAAAATGGCATGAATGCAGTGTACAGCTTGCTTAGCCTGGCGAGGAGTGCCTCTTTTTGCTTTCTGATGCAGAATGGGAATGAGGGTGCTGCAACAAGAATAACCAAATTACTTTATTAACAAATGAATTTTTCTTTGCAAGATCAACCTCACTTTATTAAAAATTTCTATTTCGCATTTCAGTTTCCTTTATTTATATTACACATTCTCCCAGCAATGTTAGCTTTATATAAATTCAAAATGGTCGACTTCATTCCATACATACATTTAAATAAGTCATTAGACACCGAAAATAAAATAGAATGTAGAATCATAAACTGATACAGCAGACAGGTAGATCATTAATTTTATACCGTTTCTGCAAAAGCTTTTCGATATTCCTTTTCCCTTGCTTGACCCACAGTCTATTAAGTATTTCCGTATAAAGAAATCCAATTTGCTTTTGAAAGTCATTGCTCCACTACCCACTCAGGCAAACATTGCAGATCACAATAAATTGCTGCTTTATATTTCTCATCTTACCTCTCAGACTTTTGCCAATAACTGAATTTGCTTCTTCTGGTGCAGGAAAATGCTTCTTCAGCAAAACATTTTGAATGTTTTTCTAAATCTCTCTTATAATTCCTAGTTCTCAGGAAAACTACCGCAGCTTCTTTCTTGTCTACATGTAACTGAAGGCCCATATGCCTGATTACATTCTACTAAATTCCATCTAAACTGTCTGAAAAGTCTGACAGCCTTATTAATGTACTTTGCTAAGGATTGGAAATGATAATCCAGCTGGAGCCTAAGCATTGATTTCTGAAGGTTGAGCACATCTTCCTTGTTTTCAGACTCTTTTCTTGCATAAGTGAAACACTGGATCACTTTGTTCTTGCTCCCACTTTAAAACTTGACCATTTAGTTTATACTGGCTCCACATTTTCTTCTTTCCAAAATACACCTCCTCACATGTAAGAAAGAGACTCAAAAGGCTTAATAGTCTCCTCTTCTTTCTATGGTTTCCACCTTTGCCAGGAAATCACTTGGGTTTCAGGTGAAATGGTAAAATGTCCAAATTGCACATGATAGACTGAATGGACCAATTATTGAACGGATTTTCAACCAGGTTGTTACTGTGTTTCATACATTGCCATGCAAACAGAAAATACTTCACTACTACAGAAGGATAGTGCTAACCAGCAGATAGTGTTTGGTCCAAACTAAAGAGTACAACGACTTTTGATATAATTTAATGAACTGAATTTATAAATCATTTCCCATGTTAGTTACATTTGTTAGCAACCCCATTGCTAGGTGGAACAGCAACTGTGCATGCTTGGCGACACAATTTGAGTGTTATATCACTGCAAAGGTAAGGAACAGCAGCTGCCAGGAACAAAGATGGGACTGAGCATATAATGAAATTATAGACTTGGTTCAATTTGAAACTGACACCTGAGCAGTCACGCAGGATAGAAATATCTCCCAGCCTGTGGATAGTAAGGAGGACAGGAACAACAGTAGTAGGAACAACAGTGGTGCAATGCAACTAGAATTGCAACCAGTCAACCTGTGGCTGTATTTAAGAGAAAAATATTATCGCTTGTTTTGACTGTTTCAAAGCGGTCTTGCTCATTTCCTATGATGAGGTGGGCAGTACCTTGTGACAACATGAATATAATTCATAAACGGTAGCCCCCCCTTCTTCACGCACAACATGAGAAAAACTCCTATGTATCTGCGCACGTCAAGAACTGGTGCTCAGATGGTCATTTTGATGGCCATCTTTGCATTCGGGCCAAGTGCACCATTTGAGGTCACCAGGTTCTACAGAAAAGCATGAGGGAAAATCAGAGTTAATGTTTCGGGTCCAGTGACCCTTCCTCAGAACTGATGGCAGCTGGAAAAATGTGACATAGCAAGGTGTAGAGCTGGATGAACACAGCAGGCCAAGCAGAATCAGGGGAGCAGGAAGGCTGATGTTTCGGGCCTAGACCCTTCTTCAGAAATGGGGGAGGGGAATGGGGTTCTGAAATAAATAGGGAGAGAGGGGGAGGCAGATAGAAGATGGATAGAGGAGACGACAGGCAGAGAGGAGACAGACAGGTCAAAGAGGCAGGGATGGAGCCAGTAAAGGTGAGTGTAGGTAGGGAGTTAGGGAGGATATAGGTCAGTCCAGGGAGGATGGACAGGTCAAGGCGGCGGGATGAGGTTGGTAGGTAGGAGATGGGGGTGGGGCTTGAGGTGGGAGGAGGGGACAGGCAGGAGGAAGGACAAGTTAGGGAGGCGGGGACAAGCTGGGCTGGTTTTGGGATGCGGTAGAGGGACGGGAGATTTTGAAACTTGTGAAGTCCACATTGGTACCATTGGGCTGCAGGGTTCCCAAGCGGAATATGAGTTGCTGTTCCTGCAACCTTTGGGTGGCATCGTTGTGGCACTGCAGGAGGCCCAGGGTGGACATGTCGTCTGAGGAATGGGAGGGGGAGTTGAAATGGTTTGCGACTGGGAGGTGCAGTTTAGTGCAAACCGAGCGTAGGTGTTCTGCAAAGCGGTACCCAAGCCTCCACTTGGTTTCCCTGATGTAGAGAAAGCCACAACGGGTACAGCGGATGCAGTATACCACATTAGCAAATGTGCAGGTGAACATCTGTTTGATGTGGAAAGTCTTCTTCGGGCCTGGGATGGGAGTGAGGGGGTAAGTGTAGGGGCAGGTGTAGCACTTCCTGCAGTTGCAGGGAAAAGTGCCGGGTGTGGTGGGGATGGAGGGAAGTGTGGAGCGGACAAGGGAGTCACAGAGAGAGTGGTCTCCATGGAAAGCAGATAAGGGTGGGGAGGGAAAAATGTCTTTGGTGGTGGTGTATGATTCTCTGACACTTGCGCCATCTGCAATCCAACCCCACCACCAAAGACATTTTTCCCTTGAAACAGTCAATGTGGTATACTGCTAACGTGGTATACTGCTAACGTGGTATACTGCTAACGAGGTATACTGCTAACGAGGTATACTGCTAACGAGGTATACTGCATCCGCAGTTCCTGTTGTGGCCTCCTCTACATTTACGGGCTCCACCCCTGCCTCTTTGACCTGTCTGTCTCCACTCCGCCTATCTTCTCCTCCATCCATCATCTACCTGCCTCCCCCTCTCTCCCTATTTATTTCACAGCTCCATTCCCCTCTCCCATTTCTGAAGAAGGATCTAGGCCCGAAACATCAGCTTTCCTGCTCCTCTGATGCTGCCTGGCCTGCTGTGTTCATCCAGCTCTACACCTTGCTATCTCAGATTCTCCAGCATCTGCAGTTCTCTGTAGCTGGGAAAATGTCGGTTTCTATGCAGAAGATAGGATGGCAGAAGGGGTAAGATGCAAACAAAAGCTGAGGACAGAGCCCAAAGACAGAGAACATGTGTACACACAAAGGAGTTGATAACGATCTGCCTCGGAAGGTGAATGACTATCAATGGAGACTATTAGTGGCTAACAATAAGTAGTTTGTAATATGGCCTGGTGTGTGGGGTAGGGGGCCAGGACCTGGGAGAGTTCAGGCCCCAAAATTATTGAACTCAATATCGAGTCCGGAGGGCTGCAGAGTCCCTAAGCGGAAAATGAGATGTTGTTCTTCCAGCTTCTGCATATATTTTCCAAGCTACCATCAGTTTGGAGCAAGGGTCACCAGACCCAAAATATTAACTCTGATTTTTCTTCAGAGATGCTGCCAGACCCGCTGAGCTTTTCCAGCAACTTCTGCTGTTGTCGTGGAAAATAGCACCAACAGGTTCAGGTGGGGTCAAGAAAGGAAATAGACAAGATGCACTTCACGGAACAAACAAAAGTTGAAAAGGGGTAATGAAAGATGAGAGTGACAATACACAATGGGAAACAGCATAAGTCAACACTGAATGATTGACACTTGTTGGAAGTCAGTTTTTTTTTTTTCCCTTGCAACATAGGTGTGACCGAGAAGGCCAGCATATGTTGCCCATCCCAAGTGCCCTTGAGTGGAGTGGCTAGGTTATTTGAAAGTGTAGTTGAAGAGTCAACCACAATGCTGGCCGAAACAGTTAATCATGACACAATTCCTTCCCTGAAGGAAATCCATGAACCAGATGAGTCTTTATAATAACTGACAATGGTTACGTTGTTACAATTACTTTTCAATATTAAAGTTTACTGAATTCAAATGTTACATATCTGCCATTGTGGAATTTGAACCCATTAGCCCAGAATGTCAGCCTCGGCCTTTGGATCACTCATACTATGTCACTGGTTATCCAGTGAGCGAGATGGGAGGACACGAAACAAGTTGTATGAGTGGAGTAGAACTGGGTCAAGAAGGTCAAAGACTCTCTGTTCCAGCATTGCAGCTGCTGCCAATGACTTCTCCAGTTCTTTACCCCAAGCATCCTTCCAACTTACCCATACCACTCACCAGTTTTGACCAGACAGAACACATGCTAAAAACAACCAAAGGAAACAATATCAGGAGTAGGCAGTTTCGCCCCTTCAGCCTGCTCTGCCATATATCTGATCCTGATCCAACATGCCTCATGTCCATTTTCTTACCTTTTCCCCATAATCCTTTGTATTCCCACTGATCAAGAATCTAACTCAATCTTAAATACACACAAGGACCCTGCCTCCCTTGCTCTCAATGGCAAGGAGTTCCAAAGACACTCAACCCCTGAGAGGAGAAATACCTCCTTATTTCAGTCAGAATTGGTACCCCTTTCATCTGGGACTGTGCCCTCTAGTCCTAGAATCTATCACGAGGGAATTCATCACCTCAGCATTTGCCCTGTCAAGCCCCTAAAGAATCCTACATGTTTCAGTCTCATTCTTCCAAATTCCAGTGATTAGAGTCCCAATCTGTTTTGCCTTTGCTTGTTAGAAAATCTTTCCATAACAGGGATCATCCTAGTGAACATTTTTTGAACCACCTCTAATGATATTATCTCTTTTCTTAAATAATGGGACTAAAACTGCTCACAGTATTTCAGTAGTCTTACCAACACCTTGTATAGTTGCAGTAAGACTTCTCTACTCTTATACTCCAATCCCCTTGAAATTACGGCCAATATTCCATGAGCCTTCCTGGTTACGTGCTGCACCTGTTTGCTGGCTTTCTGTTTCACGTACAAGTTCCCCCCAATCCCTTACTGTTGCAGTTTTCTGAGATAGTAGTACCTGCAGACGCTGGAGAATCTGAGATAACAAGATGTAGAGCTGGATGAACACAGCAGGTCAAGCAGCATCAGAGGATCAGGAAAGCTGACGTTTTGGGCCTAGACCCTTCTTCAGAAAGGAACGACCCTTCTTCAGAAAGGTCTTTCCTTTCTGAAGAACAAGTTATTATAAAGACTCATCTGGTTCACTGATTTCCTTCAGGAAAGGAATTGTGTCATGATTAACTATTTTGGCCAGCATTGTGGTTGACTCTTCAACTACACTTTGAAATAACTTAGCCACTCCACTCAAGGGCACTTGGGATGGGCAACAAATGTTGGCCTTCTCGGTCATACCTACATTACAAGGAAAAAAAACTGACTTCCGACAAGTGTCCTTCCTTTCTGAAGGAGGGTCCAGGCCCGAAACGTCAGCTTTCCTGCAACCCTGATGCTGCTTGACCTGCTGTGTTCATCCAGCTGTACAACTTGTTATCTCTGTTGCAGTATTCTGTAGCTTTACTCCACTTAACTAATACTGCATTTTGTTCCCTCTTCTAAAATGAACTACTTCACATGTTCCCATATTATTCTTCATTTGCCAACTTTTTGCCCCCTCATCTAACCTATCGATGTGTTTCTATAAACTGTTTGTGTCCTTCTTGCAGCTTACCTTACTACATTATCTTTGTGTCGTCTGAAAATGTGGCTATGATACATTTGCTTCTTTCTTTCAAGTCATTAATGGAGTACAGTAAATAGTTGCGGTCCCAGCACTGATCCCTGTGGAACCCCAATAGTTACAAGTTGCCAACTTGAAAAAGAACCCCTATCCCCACTTGCTGTTTCCTACCCATTAGCTAGTTCTCTACTCATGGCTGAGACTTCCCCAAAAAGCTAATAAGTTAGTCATGAAGTCATGCTGACTCTGCTTGATTGGAAAGAAGAGAAAGAGGAGACACAATATGATGCAAACCCAAAACGTAAAGTGCAACAAACCAATCACACCTGAAAGGTGTCTAGCAAGACAGAAGGCATACGCTATAACTTGTCAACATCAATGCTACGAGCCATCTGCTCGTGCACACAAATTTTTCTACAATTGCATTATCTATAACTGACTATTTCAAACAATATTTTGCAAACTTTTCCTTGCACAATAATGCTTTTGTCCAACTATGTACTTACGAACGAATTTGTAGAAGGTCAGTCTCTATTTTGTGCCCAGTATTTCTGAAGATTTGAATGGCAGCTTCGGCTACTTTATCATCCTCCATCTTTAGACACTGTAACAGTGATTCATAAGTCTCTGAAGAGTGAAAGGAGGTGGGATGTGTGAATGATAAAACCTGTGGAACAGAGATTGGGAGAAGACAATAAAAACTACTTCAATTACCTTTTTCTTCTTTAGCATAATAGCCTTTGAATAAGCCATCATACCTTTCTTTTATTTAATCAGGAACTAGCATGATATAACAAAACTGAATCCCTGTTGTTGCATTCTACCAAAAGATTCATGAAACAAGAACGGTGTTAGACAGCAAAGCAAAATAGACATTTGGTTGCACAGAACTTAATTTTTCTGCAAAAAGATACATGCTGTCAAAGCTTTTCAACTCACACTTGGGCACAAGAACACAATTTCAAAGGCAGCATCAGTAAAATGCCATCTGGCAAGGTATGAGCAGGAATTTAAATATCTAGGCTAATGGCAACCATTATTAAATACACCCATCATTCACTGGGCATGCACATTACTCACTGTCATTCAGTTCCATGAAGGAACTAATGAGAGAGAAATCTACTTGACATGTTGAAATTGCAGCATATCATTAGGCAGGGCTAAGAAATTCCACAAGCAACAGATCAGATCTAAGTGCTGCAGTCCTATCGCATCCAGTCATGAATAGTGGTGGACAATTAAACAATAAACAAAAGGGAACAGCCCTATCCTTACTGATTTGGTGGTGGTGGTGGGCATCAGATGTCCTTGAATGTACGACCCACCTCCCCCGCATCATGGTTAGCAGTCCTCAACCAACTGAATTCACCTCATGTGTAAAAAAGATAGGAAGGCAATGGATACTGGAGGCCCTGACAAAGTTTTGGCAGAAGTACTGAAAATGTGTTTCAGAACTAGTCACATCCTGAGCCAAACTGTCCAATATAATCACCCAAACTGGTATCGATACAACAATGTGGTAATTTGCACAGGTCTGCCTGGTGCACAAAAGCAGGTCAAATCCAACCCAGCCAAACACGACTCTATCAGTCAATTCACAATCATCCACAATGTGATGCAATCAAGTGCCACTTGCAGAGGAATAAGCTCCTCATTGACATTCAGTTTGGGTTCTGGCAGCTTCACGCAGTGCCTAATCTCTTCACAGCCTTGATCCAACATTGCTCAAAAGAGATGAAGTCAAGAGTTAAGACAATGGCCTTGATATCAAGGAGCCCTCGATACACTGGGGATTCAACAGGAACGAGGGTGGGGGGGGAATCTCCACAGGTTGGAGTCATACCTGTCACAAAGGATGATGATTGTGGCTGTTAGAGGTCTGTCATCTCAGTAACAGGGCATCATGGCATGTGTTTCTCAGGGTGGTGTCCTACATCCAACCATCTTCAGCTGCTCATCAATTTCCACCATCATTAGGTCAGAAGTGGGGATATTCACTGATGATGGTACTATGTTCAGCATCATTCACAACTCCTCAGATACCGATACTGTCCATGCCCACATGCAGCAACACCTGGACAGCTTCCAGGCTTGAGCTATATCACCATTTAAGTAACACTTTCTGTTTTTCATACTGAAGTGTACAACTTCATATTTAGTCATATTGTACTACAGCTGCTACGTGACTGCCCGCTCGCAACTTATCTACATCATCGTGAAATCTCCTTGCAATCTCCTCAAAACTCAAGCACGCTGTGTGTCATAAGCAAACTTGGAAATGTTGCATTTGGTTTCTTCTTCCAAATTATTTTTATTATATGTTAAATAGCTGGGATCAAACCGTGAACCTTGCAATACCTCCCTTGTCACTGCCTACCATCTGGAAAAAGACCCACTTATTCCCATTCTATTTTCTGTCTGTCAAACCAATTCCCAATCCACACTATATATTATGCACCTTACTTTTAATTCATTTGTGGGACCTGGCTGCCACTGGCTGGCTGGCCAGCATTTACTGTCTGTCCCTAGTTGCCCTTGAAATATATTACCGCTATCTCATGCGTTTCATTTTTGCTCACTAACCTGTTATATGGGATGTCATCAAAAGCCTTCATGAAATCTAAATAGAGCACTTCCACCGGTTTTCCCTCATCCATTCTACTGGTTACAGCCTCAAAAAACTCCAGTAGATTTGTTAAGCATTATATGCCTTTCATAAACCATGGTTGCTCTGTCCAATCCATGCTCCCCAAGCGTTATCACATCTTTCCTAAAAGGCTCTAGCATTTTCCTCACTACTCGTGTTGGCTAACTGGTCTACAATTTTGTTTTTTTCTCTCTCTTCTTTTTTAAATGGTGGGGACACATTTGCACCCTCCAATTTGTAGGAACTGCTCCAGAGTCAATAGAATTTCGGAAGATGACCACAACACATCCAATATTTCCAGAGATAACAAGGTATAGAGCTGGATGAACACAGCAGGCCAATCAGCATCAGAGGAGCAGGAAAGCTGACGTTTCGGG
>JAHRHZ010000049.1:21879847-21948760 GCA_024137785.1 Ginglymostoma cirratum
ATGGCCTGCTGTGTTCATCCAGCTCTACACCTTGTTATCTCAGATTCTCTAGCATCGGCAGTTCCCACTATCTCGGAATCAATATTTCCAGAGCTCTGGAATGTTAACTAGCATGCCATGACGATTTGTCAGCCTTTAATCCCGATAATTTCCCCCGCATTACTTTCTTACTAATACTGACTAGTTCCCTGGTACACTGTCCATGGCCCAATCCAATACTAATTTGCTAATCAATCAGTACCCCTTTCTTGTGCAGTATAAGCTGTGATTCTTTTGAAATTAGGTATTTTTGTATTGGTTCTGACGAGTGCAAGACAGCCTCAACACCGTGTCTCTTTTCTTCAGCATTTCTAAAGTGAAATTAGGTCTGTCTGCCAAATTATAGATATAAATGACATTTATAAAATCTTCATCCTTCTTGGAAGTCTTACATAAATCTAAGTACTGAAACTCAAAGTGCAAAAAGTAACATTTAAATGTAAATGGAGTCGAGAGCATTGCTTTCAGAAATTTTGACATTTGCATACCTTAAGCAGCTCCAAGCCTGCTCTGATTGCAGAATCGGGGGTCACACCTTCCTCTTCATCATCTGCAGTCCCTTCTATGGATTTGTTCATTAGTTTCACTAAAGAGCTGCAGAAGGCACAAAACATTTGTAGTTTCATACAGAAGGTTATTGGAATGAAGACAAGTGAATTTTAAAATGCTGCCACTTCTTCAAACCATGCAATTCAGGGGTGATCAATCAAAACTTTTTTTTTTAAAGAAATTCATTAACAGGACGTGAGCATCACTGAGCAGGCTACCACTTATTGCCCTCCTCTAGCTGCCCAGTTTCTATGTTTTCCTTCGACTTGTGTCAATGGATGATGTAATTGCAAATTGTTTTAGGTAACAGAGACTGATTTGGAGGTCAAGCATGATCCAGAGACCCATTCTATATCATAAATTCAAAAGTGGGCAGACTAGTGGTAAATCTGATATTTCAGAATCCTGAAAAATGAAAAATGTTGCTTCAAATGTCATTTTGCGAAAGTTTCAGGCAATTGCTGATAAGTCAGTCAAATTCTTTTGCAGTTAAAGATGGCAGAAACACAATCATCTATGTCCTATTCCTTAAATATAAGTTGCAGAGAAGGAGTGCTTCATCAATCTAACAGTAGGAATTCTATAAGGGACAGTCAACTTCAACATAGGTTTTCCTGTTTCCCAAAACACTGGATGATGATCACCCCAAGAGCATGACTGGTACTCTGCCCAGATCCTAATGCCATAATGAAGGCAAGCATCCATTATATAGCTAAGATAATCATTGGCAGTTACTTCAGAAAGCTTTATTTCACTTTATCGTGAGATTAATCCAAAAATCTGGACTCAAAAGTACATTTACAGTATAGCAACAATCATTTCCCATGAGTAAATAAAAAAACCTTTAACACGAATGCAAAGCAACATGATTTAGTACTGATACTCAAGGTGCACTATAATTAGAACATGTAAACATTATACATTAAATCAATCCAACCTTGAAAATTTACAATTTCAGAACCAGTGACACTGTGAACTTTCAACTGTTGCCACACTTGAACAGATGGGAAAAGTTAGCTAATCAATATATCTTAACATGTTAACAAGACGACATCTCTCACTGCCTTTCTCGCAATTCAAGAGTTTCTTCTGAAAAATGTCATGTAGTTGCTGAAATCAAAACGCCACAGGACAAAGTTTTATTTCTGAATTGATTGCTTCAGTTAATATTTTGTATAACTTTATTCAATTCTGTATTTGTGATTTGTTCCCTCTGAACTAGCACCCCCATTTTGACTTCATTACTGTCATTCATTCTTGCAACTATAAGGAAATACACCAACAGCCATTGGGGCTCATTCTGGGGTAGGTGGGACCTCTACAAACGGGATGGTCTGCACCTGAACCAGAGGGGTACCAATATCCTGGGGGGAAATTTGTTAATGCTCTTCGGGAGGGTTTAAATTAATTCAGCAGGGGGATGGGAACCTGAATTGGAGCTCCAGTGTACAGGAGGTTCAGAGTAGTGAGGTCATGAATAAGGTTAAGGTCGCAGGAGTGTACGGGCAGGCAGGAAGGTGGTTTGAAGCGTGTCTACTTCAACACCAGGGGCATCCGAAATAAGGTGGGTGAACTTGCAGCATGGGTTGGTACCTGGGACTTCGATATTGTGGCCATTTCGGAGACATGAGTACAGCAGGGACAGGAATGGTTGTTGCAGGTTCCGGGGTTTAGATGTTTCAGTAAGATCAGGGAAGGTGGTAAAAGAGGGGGAGGTGTGGCATTGTTAGTCAAGGACAATATTACGGTGGTAGAAAGGATGTTTGATGAGGACTCGTCTACTGAGGTAGTATGGGCTGAGGTTAGAAACAGGAAAGGAGAGGTCACCCTGTTGGGAGTTTTCTATAGGCCTCCGAAAAGTTCCAGAGATGTAGAGGAAAGGATTGCAAAGATGATTCTGGATAGGAGCGAAAGTAACAGGGAGTTGTTATGGGGGACTTTAACTTTCCAAATATTGACTGGAAATGCTATAGATCGAGTAGTTTAGATGGGTCAGTCTTTGTCCAATGTGTGCAGGAGGGTTTCCTGACACAGTATGTAGATAGGTCAACAAGAGGCGAGGCAACATTGGATTTGGTACTGGGTAATGAACCAGGCCAGGTGTTAGAATTGGAGGTAGGTGAGCACTTTTGGTGATAGTGACCACAATTCGGTTACGTTTACTTTAGCAATGGAAAGGGATAGGTATATATCGCAGGGCAAGAGTTATAGCTGGGGGAAAGGCAATTATGAGGCGATTAGGCAAGATTTAGGATGGGAAAGGAAGCTGCAGGGGCTGGGCACAATTGAAATGTGGGGCTTGTTCAAGGAACAGCTACTGCGTGTCCTTCACAAGTATGTACCTGTCAGGCAGGGCGGAAGTGGTCAAGCGAGGGAACCATGGTTTACTAAAGAAGTTGAATCTCTTGTGAAGGAGAAGGAGGCGTATGTAAAGATGAGGCGTGAAGGCTCAGTTAGGGCACTTGAGAGTTACAAGTTAGCCAGGAAGGACCTAAAGAGAGAGCTAAGAAGAGCCAGGAGGGGACATGAGAAGTCTTTGGCAGGTAGGATCAAGGAAAACCCTAAAGCTTTCTATAGGTATTTCAGGAATAAAAGAATGACTAGAGTAAGATTAGGACCAGTCAAGGACAGTAGTGGGAAGTTGTGTGTGGAGTCCAAAGAGATAGGAGAGGTACTAAATGAATATTTTTCGTCAGTATTCACACAGGAAAAGGACAACGTTGTCGAGGAGAATACTGAGATACAGGCTATTAGGCTAGATGGGATTGAGGTTCATAAGGAGGAGGTGTTAGCAATTCTGGAAAGTGTGAAAATAGATAAGTCGCCTGGGCCGGATGGGAGTTATCCTAGGATTCTCTGGGAAGCTAGGGAGGAGATTGCAGAGCCTTTGGCTTTGATCTTTATGTCATCATTGTCTACAGGAATAGTGCCAGAAGACTGGAGGATAGCAAATGCTGTCCCCTTGTTCAAGAAGGGGAGTAGAGACAACCCTCGTAATTATAGACCAGTGAGCCTTACTTCGGTTGTGGGTAAAGTGTTGGAAAGGATTATAAGAGAGAGGATTTATAATCATCTAGAAAGGAATAATTTGATTAGGGATAGTCAACACGGTTTTGTGAAGGGTAGGTCGT
The DNA here is from genome assembly GCA_024137785.1 of Ginglymostoma cirratum. Classification (NCBI taxonomy): domain Eukaryota; kingdom Metazoa; phylum Chordata; class Chondrichthyes; order Orectolobiformes; family Ginglymostomatidae; genus Ginglymostoma; species Ginglymostoma cirratum. The sequence continues at coordinate 21,883,567 of JAHRHZ010000049.1, forward strand.
GCCTCGCAAACCTTATTGAGTTCTTTGAGAAGGTGACCAAACAGGTAGATGAGGGTAAAGCGGTTGATGTGGTGTATGTGGATTTCAGTAAAGTGTTTGATAAGGTTCCCCACTTTAGGCTATTGCAGAAAATACGGAGGCATGGGATTGAGGGTGATTTAGCGGTTTGGATCGGAAATTGGCTAGCTGTAAGACAGAGGGTGGTGGTTGATGGGAAATGTTCATCCTGGAGTTCAGTTACTAGAGATGTACCGCAAGGATCTGTTTTAGGGCCACTGCTGTTTGTCATTTTTATAAATGACCTGGATGAAGGCGTAGAAGGATAGGTTAGTAAATTTGCGGATGACACTAAAGTCGGTGGAGTTGTGGATAGTGCGGAAGAATGTTGCAGGTCACAGAGGGACATAGATAAGCTGCAGAGCTGGGCTGAGAGGTGGCAAATGGAGTTTAATGCGGAAAAGTGAGAGGTGATTCACTTTGGAAGGAGTAACAGGAATACAAAGTACAGGGCTAATGGTAAGATTCTTGGTAGTGTGGACGAGCAGAGAGATCTCTGTGTCCATGTGCATAGATCCCTGAAAGTTGCCACTCAGGTTGATAGGATTGTTAAGAAGGCGTATGGTGCGTTAGGTTTTATTGATAGAGGGATTGAGTTTCGGAGCCATGAGGTCATGTTGTAGCTGTACAAAACTCTGGTGCAGCCGTACTTGGAGTATTGCGTACAGTTCTGGTCGCCGCATTAAAGGAAGGATGTGAAAGCATTGGAAAGGGTGCAGAGGAGATTTACCAGGATGTTGCCTGGTATGGAGGGAAGGTCTTATGAGGAAAGGCTTAGGGACTTGAGGCTGTTTTCGTTAGAGAGAAGGAGGTTAAGAGGTGACTTAATAGAGACATACAAGACGATCAGAGGATTAGATAGGGTGGACAGTGAGAGCCTTTTTCCTCGGATGGTGACGGCTAGCATGAGGGGACATAGCTTTAAATTGAGGGGTGATAGATATAGGACAGATGTCAGAGGTAAGTTCTTTACTCAGAGAGTAGTAAGGGCGTGGAATGCACTGCCTGCAACAGTAGTAGACTCGCCAACTTTAAGGGCATTTAAATGGTCATTGGATAAACATATGGATGATAGTGGAATAGTAGGTTAGATGGGCTTCAGATTGGTTTCACAGGTTGGCGCAACATCGAGGGCCAAAGGGCCTGTACTGTGCTGTAATGTTCTATGTTCTAAGGCAAAAAGAATGCAGTGATAACAGATACATGCAAAAAGTGTCAGATTTGTAGAAGTCTAAGTACAACCGAAACTGATGAGACAAATTTCAGTAATAGTATCCCAGAGGCGATTAAAAGTTATGAGGCATCCCTGATCTAGTGGTACAAAATCTATACATAATGTAGCACTTAATTACTTAATATTTTGGTGGCCTGACAATCCTTTCGTAGTACAAGTTATTAAAGTCGCACAATAAATATTCCAATCATGCACTTAGCATTAACATAGTCTGTAAAATACAGTTACCTTACCTTATGGCTTCTGAATCAATATGTACTGGTGCAATCCTCTCCAGTAGGAATTTCACCATTTCCAGGAAGGGATTCGTGGGCTGCTTTGGATTTGCTAGTTTACGTGTAATTTCTCTCTAATTAAAGAGAAAGTGTATTGTTTAATGATAACATAGGGATGATTGCCGTTGATAAAGCTTGTGAAGCGGTATAATATTTTAACTCATTCAAGGGGTGCAGCACAGCATTTATTACCATCCAAATTAGCCTTTGAAGAGGTGAACCACCTTCTTCAAATGCTACAGTCATTGAGGTGTAGCCGAGCAAGGGCTGCTTCACACCACCACTGATGACCTATTACTTTACTGATGATTGAGGGCAGACCAATGAGGTAGCAATTACTAAGTTGAATTTGTGTACACAGGACATACCAGGGGAAGTAGTTACATTGTTAGGAAGATGTCAGTGTTGTGCTAAATATCAATGCACATCAGCTGGTCATATAAATAACCACACACACTACTTATAAGTGTTTGAAACTACCATGACAGCATTTCACAAGAAAATTCTTAAGCCTTTTTGTTGAGGTTGTTGCTTTTTACTTTTCATCATCCAGGTCAACTTGATGGTAAAATAGGAGTTTATCAGAACTGATGTGATTAGCTCATGGACAATTCTGGACTGAGCAAATCACTTCAAATCTAGTTTTGAGAATTTCAGATTGGAATAGGAAGGTGTCAGGTGCTGAAATTCTCAAAGGGTTTGCAGAATAAGAAACCATCGCTAAGACTAAACATCTAGCCATTGCTGCTTACAAAGGTGAACAAAAAGTTGTTGATTTTTGAGAGTTACTGATATAATTCAATTGTTGAAAGTTGAAAAAAGAATTCTTTCCAAATTTAGATTTTACTTAAAGGATCTTTCCTTAAGCATGCCTAACCATTATTTTATGAAAAGTTCTATTTTCGTCAAGCACAATAGCATATGATTTATTCTGAAGATGCCAATGATGTATCTTCTTTGACATGAATGTGGTAACTAATCATATTTGAACTTTCTGATCACCACGTTTGTGAAATCTCCATGACTTAAAAATAAGATCTTCAGGCTTGAAGAGAATCTAGTTTTTTGTTAATTATAAGCAAAACTACACCAAGCTTCAGACTCAAAGGTTTAACAAATCCAAACTTTGGCTAAGTATATCAAATCAACATTCTTGGGTTGGAGTGGTTGAAGATGAAGTACAGCACAGTGAAACGAGAGCACAGTGAGAGATTACACATGGCCAGATTTTGCAATCAAAATAATAATGGTGCCTACTGACTATTACTGTTATTTATACCTAAACAGTTCAGCAATTTCAGGCTTAGGACATATATGTGGATAAATCTGAATATCTAAATATTGAAATTTGAGCTGTGCCATTCACAATTAGTCAAACAAAAATGGTATTTCATAATCTGCATTGTGACATGTATTGAATTCAATTGTGCGTGGTAGGCATTAAATAAATACAGTGCAAGTACTTTAGATTCAGAGATCTGCAGCACAGAAAAGGCCCTTCAGCCCATCAAGTTTGCACTAATCTATTCTAGTCCCATTTTCCAGTACTTGGTCCATAGCCTTGCATTCTTTGGTATTGCAAGTTCACATCTAAATACTTAAATGTTATGAAGGTTTCTGGTCTTTACTATCCTTTTAGGCAGTGAGTTTCAGATGACTACCAACACTGGGTGGAACCATTTTTCTCATATCTTCTCTAAATTGTCTGTCTCTTACCTTGAATTTATGGCACCTGGTCATTAACCCCTCTGTCAAAGGGATCTCCTCTTCTCTGCCCCGTCTACGTCTCCCAAAATTTTATACATCTCAATCATGCGCTCGTATTCTTTCCCTTATTTACTTAACTATTTCCTTATTAACATAGTATCTCAAAGCATTTAATAACCAACCAAAGCCACATAAAATAATAATGCATCTTACCACACAGACTTCTGCTTGTTTACATGAACATGCTGGGCTAATCAGCAGCTCTAACTGAGCCCGCAGCCTTTCATCATCACCCAGGACCTGGTTGAACTTCTTCATGAAATCTTGTGCTTTTCCTGGATCAGGCAAATTTTCTGCTCATAGATATAACAGATTTCAAAATTGTACATTATTAATGCTTACTGATACAGTAATCAGAATTACTGTTCTTAAAGTGTATTACTGAACATTTCCAAAATCTAACTTAATTATCATAACTCTATTGTCTGCACCAGTAAGTTTCAAACTGGTAATTTGCTTACCCTGAAATGAATTAGCTGTACCGATTATCTCTCACATAACACATAATGCTCAATACAGTTACATTAAGAGTAAGGCAGTCAGGAACAGGTATGCCTAGAACTAAATCCCACAGATGTCTTAAAGAGTGGCCAATCTTCGCTCTCAAGGTGGAAAATCCAAAATCTGTAAGCCTTCTGCATTTGTTCACAAGGATGACAAACAATCAGATCATTGAATTGGAGGTCAGAGGACAAGTCACAATACTGATGTCATCTTTATGAATTCAGAATTCTCTTACCAATAAAGAACAATTTAAAGACAATTGAGTTGAACAACAGAATCTTGGGAAGTACAACAGTGTGAATTCAACAGTTGATTGCTGCACTGTTTCAGGCAATTGCAAAGTGACATTCCCACTGGATTAAACACCAGATTACCTAATACCTAGAAATGCCTTACATGACAGCAGGTAAACCCTGCAATTCAAATCCTCCCAAAGCAAAATTTTGGATCTTGCATGTTTCCAGATTTATAAGTGCGGTCATTTGAAGGATGGTTTGCATTTTTGCAAACAATGTGAGAATGTGGCCTAATTAGGCAGCCATTTAAATGGCAGATCTTCTTGTAGCATTGACACATGGTTATCAGCCATCTTTTTGCTGGTGCTAAAAAAAATCAATGGAGTTCAAAACCTAGTATTTTCAAATGGTGAGCATTACAAGAGCTTACTGACACTTGATGTTAAACAGATTTCCAACTTCAAGGGTATACAAGGCATATGGCGTCTGGTGCTTTGATTCTCAGAGTATCCAAATATATGTTTGAGACAGGTGAAGTATTGATTACAATGATTACAATTTACATTTAAATGTAAAAACTGGGAAAGATATGCATTATTTTACTCAATATCAAAGGTTTTTTCAAAAAGATGTAGCTTGCTGAAATGGAGAGTCTGTTCCTGATTCAAAGACATGATTTCACTTCAATTACATACTCAGCTAGTGGTGGCACTTGAGGAACTTTGACTTCAAGTGGATGAGCCTCAGCCTTTGCATTTGTCCAAAAGGTCTGAGGTTCTTGCAACTTGAGGGCAGGAGCTTCAGGCAGTTGTTCTGGGGGGCAGTGGGGACAAAAGGGAATGTAGTTGTGTTCGGGTACAGTAGCTCCATTCTGCAGTTGACATCATTAAAACTGAAAGCTCTGTTGCCTGTCTGGAGCTAAAGTTAGGGAAATCTCCTGAGGGATGGAAAGGCCTTGGCATAGGATAGCAAGGACCCAGCTTTTTTTGATCCATAAAATTGATAGGGCCAAGAACGAGATTCAGCTGAGTTGGTATGAGCAGCTACAGATTAAGGTGAAAAGGAGAACAAAGGTATTAATCCCTGGATTACTACCCAAATCATGGGCAAACTGGAAGAGAGCAAATAATATTAGAGTTATAAGGTTTTAGAGTAGATTTGTAGCTCGGTTGGCCCGCCGAGCTAGTTCATTGTTCTGCAGACGTTTCTTTATGCTGCTGGACAACATCATCAGTGCAGACCCCGATGAAGCGCTGTGGTGTTTTCCCGCCTGTTATTTAAACTCTGGTGCCCGTTGAGCTGGATTACCTCACTTCCGGTTTTTCCTTCACAATGGAGTGTATATGGGGCCTCACTCTATGTATTTGTTGATGGCTTTCTTCGTGGAGAGCCAGGCTTCTAGGAATTCCCACGCTTGTCTCTACTTCGCCTGTCCCAGGATTCTGGTGTTGTCCCAATTGAACTGGTGGTTTTCCTTTTCCTTAAGAGTTAAATGTGTGGCTTCAAAGATTGATGTGGAAGACATGGGAAATATTCCTGGGACTGTGACACTAATACTGAGGAAAACGGGCAGCTGTACAATTGGGAACATTGGGAAGCCTTCATCTGAACCATGCTTAGACCAACATACTGGCAAATCATAACTAAGACTGTGAAAGCATTTTAAACTAAATTGTTGTGTGCGTAATTCAAGGGAGATCAGGAAAGTTAAACAGGGGGGGTCAGAGTAATGGTACAGGGTGGGCAATGATAACCAGAGCACAATAAGGAGGGACAGTGTACAAGCATAAGAATATACAGGGGGTTCTGCTACAAAGCATGTTCGGACAACACAATTTGGCTATAACGCAATTGATGAATGGGGGAACGCTATTTCCAAAACACGAACTTGCACTGGCTATAACGGATTCCATTGAATACTCATCTTGCTGTCAGGAGCCCTTTACTAATGATATCTACAGTGTACTTTTACAATGCTGTGATTCTGACAGTCCTAGAGAAATTCTCCCTGTCGGCTTTTATTAAAACTGATAAGTGACGTGCTGGCTTGTAACTTATCAGGAAAAGTAGGGTGTAGGGGAGAGTGAAAAACAATATATCTAACTTACCTTGAAAGGAAACACTGAGGCACAGGACTTGGGTACAACAGGAGGATCCAGCATCCTATTTAAGTAATTAGTAAGATCATGGTTGACTTATGCTTCAACCTGATTTTCCCATCTTTGCTCCATATCCCTCGATACCCTTGTGGTGTGGTGATAAGATTGCTGAAGGAGTCTGAGACTTTATGGCAATGTGCACATATGTATACGCCACAATTTGGAACTACGGATAGTGGTGGTAGAGTCTCCAATTTATTTTTAGTCACATGGCTGACCAGAAATTCTCCCATTCTTACAGTCTGCTATTGGCAGTGTTGGAAGAAGTTGCCAATTGATACTCAAGTTTTTTTAGTCACATCGTGAACGAAAAGGAGCTGCAAAGCTGCTGTCACAGTCAGACCGACAGGTGTTGACAGTGTGCTATCCTTTGTGTTACATTCTTTTCAATGGTCTGCCCTTAACCCTGCTTTTCCCATAGGCCTTGTTATTTCTATCGTGCAATTTTCTATAACACAATGTTGCGTTGGAACGCAACTATTGCGTTACAGCATAACCCCCTGTACTGCAAATGAGATCAAGGTAGGAAAAAATGTTAAAAAACAAGAATTGAAGGATCGTTATATGAAAGCTTGTAGCATTCGCAATAAGATGGCTGATTTGATAGTACAAATAGAAACAAATCAATACAATACGACTGCCATTACAATTAAATGGTTACACGTGACCACAGATGGGATCCAAATATGCCAGCGCATCTGACATTTCAGAAGAACAAAAAGGAAAGGAAAGGAAATGGGGTAGAGATCTATTAATCAAGAAACAGATCAATACAGTCATGAGAAATGATGTTGATCTGAAAGATCAAAGTCAGAATCAGTTTGGGAGGATGTAAGAAATGCGAAGGGGAAAAATGTCACTGTTGGGAGTAGTTTATGACCTCCCTAACAGTTGCTAAACTGTAGTACAAAATCTGAATCAAGAAATAATGGGGCTCGTAAGAAAGTGCTACAATAATTATGGGCAATGGTAATCTGTATGTACATTGGAAGAATCAAATTGGCAAAGGTAGCCTTAGGATGAGTTCACACCTGGGACAGTTTCTTGGAACAATTTGTTCTGGAACTAACTGGGGAACAGGCCTGGTAATGAGTAATGAGACAGAATTAATACGTTACGTCATAGTAAGGATTCTCAAGAAAAATGACATTATACAACTTCACATTCAGATTTAAGGGGGGAATTTAGGTTTGAAACTGGCATCTTCAAGTTAAATAAATGCAATTACAACAGTATGATGACAGAATTAAAGTGGACTGGGAAAATAATTTAAAAAGGTAATATGATAGTTAAGAAATAGCAGACCTGTAAGGTAATACTTCTAACTCCTATACTTATTTTCTACATATCTATATCTATGCTTCTACGATACAAGAGTTCATGGTGCTGTGGGCAGTGCTAAAGGACTTGTTACCTAACAGGAAACAGTCAGGATAAAAGGACAATTTTCAGGTTGACAAACTATATGAATGGAGTGTCACAAAGATCAGTGCTGAGGACTTAATTATTTATGATTAGGTTGAAAGGCCAACTGTATGACAGCAAAATTTGCTGATGATACAAAAATGGGTAGGAACTTAAGTTGCGAGGTGGATACAGGAGTCTGCAAAGGGATATAGGTAGATTAAGAGAGTGGATAAAGATTTGGCAAATGGAGTACAACTGAGGTTGTCTTATTTGACAGGCAAAACAGAAAAATGAAAGCAGAACATGATTTAAATGGAGAAACCCTGCAGGATAGGGAGTATATAGGGCTCTGGGTGTACCTGTACATAAATCAGAGCAAGTTATTAGAAAGGCAATGTTGACCTTCATTGAAATTGGGATGGAATATAAAAATAGCGAAGTCTTGCTACAACTTCACTGGACATCAACTAAGGCACTCTGCTTAGTTTTGATTCCTTGCCTTCTCGGGTGGGGATATACCTGCTTCGGAAGTGTTTCAAAGAAGGCTCACTTGGCTGATTCTGGGGATGAAGGATTACCTAATGAGGCAGGTTTCAGGAGGTTGGACCTGTACTGAGTAGAATTTAGAAGACTGAGAGCTGAAATCATGTGAGAGTAGATGTTGACAAAATGATTCCTCTTGTATGGGAATCTAGAACAAGTGGCAAAGGTTACTGTTGCAACAGTGATATGAAGGAATGTCCTTTCTCAGAATCAAAGGTTGCAGGGCAGAAGGCAACAGTGAGCTCAGCTTTGATCTTAGTGATTGCCAGAGCAGTTTCAACAGGCTAAATAACTTAGTTTTGCTCCTATTTCTTATAACTTAGGCGCTTCGGAACAATAAACGAAAATAAATACTTCCATGTCACAAGCAGAAAAGTCTAACAAAATATATGATAATGGCTTTTTTAAGAAAATTATGAACAAGAGAGGGAAGGAACCAAGTCTACTGGTCACTGGGATAGCAATTCAAAGCCTTAACTTTTGACTGTCTAAAGAACAAAGGGAGAGCTTAAGAGAAATACCTTTGTGTGCAAAGGTTATTAGGCTAAAAAGTGTGAAGGAAGCAAAGGGAAGTGGATGAATAGTGGAAATAGAAAGGGCCAACAAAGTAGAAAAATTAGGTAATGGAGATTTCTGGTATGGTCGAATGGCATCCGTGTTGTAAACTTTTCCAATTCTATTATCATAATGACGGAATTATTTAAATCGTGTTTATTGCTGATGAGAGTTGAACTAAGATTGTGTATGAATTGAATCAATGACCTATGCGAGAGCTTAAACAATTTGCTTTTAACCAATTGTATTCATGGTGTTCCTACAATATTCATTAGAAATACTAGTTCTTGGTCATCCCTTAATTCAATTATAACAAACGAATAGAAAAACACCAAAAATATTAAGACTTTATATGAGATCAAAAGGAAAAGACGTTAAACTACAATCACAAAGGTAAGGGGCAATTTGGAGGTGCCGTGTTTTAAGCCCACAATGTGTGCGCAAACCACGCACCTTGCCACTGAAATAGATCAGCAAAGCTTCAGCACCATGTGTGAAGAAAAGCCAAGAGCTTTCATGGAAATCTAGAAACAAATTGGTCAAAAACTGACAAATACTGGGATATCTTTAAAACTTTACTTTTCATTTGCTTTGTCTTAATTGGAAGAAAGACGGAAAGGTAAAGAAACCATTGACAATATTTTGACAGGCACAAACACATCAGGTTCCAAAACTGAGGGAAATAGGATTATTCACATGTTCAATCAAGAGAATCACATCTGCAAATAGGAAGCAAAGTAATCTTGGAAATTTAACGTTAATAAGCATGTCATACAATTAAATGGTATGGAGTCAAATGAAAAACAAGCAATTTCTACAAAGAACAGGAAAGCTCTTTCAGAATAAATTTCAACTGCCACACCTTGATCCCCCAAGAAAATTACAAAAAAAAAAGTACTTACTTGCTATAGCCATTAGCTTGGCAAACATCGCAGTATTGTTTGCTTCTGACTGAAAAAAGATAAGTAGTTAAAATTAGAGAAACAGAGTCTTTTTTGGAAGAGGTGGTGCTCACTTTTGAAGTTTTGTTATGCATATGTACTTTAAAAAAATCAAAGTATATTCCAGAACAATAGGTAAAATTCCAGAACTGAACTTATTCAGTTTTTGATCAAAATGATATGCTCATCAAAATATTATAATGCAAGTAAAACTTACAGCAGGCTGTTTGTGCAGGTCTAATAACTCGCGGACATGACTCCGTAACATGTTCTGGCACTTCCACATTTCATTCAATGCTCTGCGGGAGAAACCAAGATTTGTAATTGCAAATAGTTATGTGGCATTCTAGACCCTTAAGGAAACTGCTGTGAGCCTGAAGTCACTAAGCATAGAATGGACAAGGGTGGCAGACTTTTCTCCAAAAGGTGATAAGTGAATGGTTTTTCACAACTATGCAGTTTTTCCATCATCACCATTGTTGCTATTGGCTTTTTATTCCAGATCTGCTTAACTAACCAATTTAAAGACCCTAACCACCAGGGTGGAAACTGGATGTAGGCAGATAATGCAATCCTCTGGATTCCATTTGCAGTTCCCACGCTAGCATACTCAGGTTGTTGTATGATGTGGCAACCATGGATTGATTCATTAGTCATAAAACAAACCAATTTTTTTCAGACATGCCCTTAACCAGAAATTTTCCCTGAAGAGAGTGAACTGTTAGGCAAACAATATGCTTATTATCAATAAATATGACTGCAATAATGCTCTAAAAGCAGAAAAATAAGTTTTTGATGGCAGAAATATGTCTGACAATGTGATAGATGAAGTGACATAAATTGCTTTGCAAGAAACAAATTAAGCGAAAGCCCTTTTGACTAAATGATACCTCTTTTCAATAGTGGAGATTAATGTAAACAATTATGTCAAGCTAAATAATGGATAAGTTTAAACTCAAGATCTCTTTACTGCATATTCACATATTCATTACTGGAGTTATTTTATAATATAGAAAGGCTTCAATCACAAACAGCTAGGAAAACACAGATTACAAAACAACCTTAAATGGAACTGGGTGAACAAGAGCAGTCACAGCAAGTTTAAGGTGAAACACTGATAAAACAAACTCAGTTTATACAGAACTGGCTTATTGCTGTGGAGTGAACAGATTCGTGGGTATAACTTTGTTTCTTTCAGAAATTTGCTTTTTGTCATTGATTAAATTCACCTAACAGTACTTTAAAACTATAAAGCAGTGTTTTATATTGAAAGATATAATTCCCAAAATTTTTAGTGAACTTATTGCTATCTCTGTCTTTCAGGTGAGATCAGTTTCTTACAGTCACATTTGTCAGCATCTTTGTCTTGTAGCATCAGTGCCTTAGATTTTGAATTTAATGTGTGTTTTTCGGTTGGGACCAACAGATGGAGGACCATGGTAGCCTATTTAGCGAACTCCTCAAATATTGAAGCAATCAGTGACTAAAATGCCACAAGACCTGAGCAATATCTGGGTTTGGGCTGACAAGTGGCAAGAAATATTCATATCACACAAGGAGCCAGGCAATAACCATATCCAACTGGAGAATCTAACCATCACCCTTGATATTCCATGACCATTACTGAATCCTCTCCATTCTCAGGGTTATCATTGACCTGAAATTGAACAGGACTAAATACATAAATACTATGGTTATAAAACCAGGTCAGACGGTACAATTCAGAGAGTTATTCACCTCTGGAGTCCCCAGAGCCTGTCCACTAGCTACAAGGCACAAGTCAGGAGTGTGACAGAATACTCTCCACTTGCCTGGATGAGTTCAGCTCCAACAACAATGAAGAAGCTTAGCACGATTCAGGACAAAGCAGCTAGCTTAACTGGCATCACATCCACAAATATTCACTCCCTCCTCCACAATTATCAACGTTCAGTAGAGGCAGTATGCCATTTACAAGACATACTTAATTCAACAAGCCTCTTGAGACACTTCCTTCCAAAACCACAACCACTTCCATCTGGAAGAATAAGGGCAGCAGATACTTGGGAACACAACGACCTGCAGGTTCTCCTCCAAGTCACTCACCATCCTGATGTGGAAATACATCGCCCTCCTTTGAGCATTGTTGGGTCAAAATCTGGGAACTCCTCTCCAAATGCATTATGGGTGTAGCTGCATAAAATAGGTTGCAATGCATCAAGATCGTAGCTTATCATCAAGTTTTCAAGGGCAAATAGGGATGGGCAATAAATGTAGCCCAAGCCAGCAATAGCTGCATCCCAGAAGTTAATGAAAAAAAAAATCCTGTTTACGTCAGAATTCCAGGATACTTTGTTAGTTCAAAAAAAGACCCGAGTTGCTTGAGCTGAAATCAAAAATTTCAAAACTTGAAGGGGCTGGAGCCATTGTAATGCATCTGAAAATCATGAACATGGGTTTCATGAAATAGTCACCCCACTTCCACAGAAGACGTTGATAGTGAGGGAATGAGTGACTACCAGATGCTGTAAGCAGAAGACACAGATGCTGCCGCAAACTCCCAAGCCACTGGCATTTGCCAACTAGTTTCAGTTTTGAATAAGGGGGATTGCTACAGGTTCTTGGAGGAACCTTGTAAAAATAAAAGCCTCAGCACTATGAGGGGTTTGAAAGCATATGTGGAAAAGACTAAAAATCAGCTGTCCATACAAGAACTGGCCTGCATGTGACTCCAGACCCAAAGCAAGGTGGATGACTCTCACCTGCCCCCCCCCGCAACTGTGGTAGAAAACCATTCAGTTCAAGAGTGAGTGGTGTTGTGAAACAAATTGTAGCCTTGCCACCAACACCCAAGTTCCATGAAAGAATAAAAAGTCAGGTTTTAACGAGTGTTAGGAGGTGGAAAAGGTAAGTAGAAAAGCAGAGAAGTTTTGAGAAAAAATTATAGTTAGACCCCTTGCAGCTGAAGGTACAGTCATCAATGGTACAGCATTTAAAATCGGAAATGCTCCAGAAGCTAGAATTACAGACTGTAGATACCTCAGTGTTGTAACGCTGGTGGAGACAACAGAGATAAAGAAAGGCAAGATTACATGAACAATGAATTATGAGTACACCATTCAGCCCCTTTCAGCCTGATCTAGTGCTGGCGATATTCAAGAACAGGGATGAGTATATTAAAATGTAGCTAATATTTAACCAGAAGCCAGTGAAGGTGAGTGATCATGGGTGCTATGAATGGGACTCTAGTCAAGATGGAAAACGAGCAGCAAAGTTTTGGATCGTACCAAATTTACAAAGGGCAGAACTTGTGAGGTCAGCCAGATGCGCATGGAAGTACTGAAGTCTAGAGACAACAAAGGAATGGCTGAGACTTTCAGCATCAGCTAAACTGAGGCTCACTTGAGAGAGACCTGGTGCAGGTAGATTGAAAAAGGTAATTGCAAGACAGTGCAGCAAAATGGAGCACTGGCAGCTGTTCAGAATTAATCTTAATACAAAGTAGGCATCCTCTTCTGAAGGAAAAAGGTTGATTGAAAGCTATTGTGCCTTGTATCACCAAGTAAATCAAAAGTAAAAACGCTTGTAAAAATACCAGCAGCAAGATTTAGATGAAAGATTGAGATGTTATAAGTGGGAATTTTAAAAGTTAAACAGGATGCAGAAAAGTCAGGAAAAGGAAATAGCAGGAAACAATAAACTGAACTTGTTATAAGAGAATTAGTACATAATAGGGTTAACTGACAACACGAGATAAACTTCATCCATGAGAATAGAAATAACTACACCTTGAAGGAACTAACCAGTTATTTCAGTATTGCAGTGCTCCATTGTATTGGGTCTTTTTCTCTAAGTTGTGTCCTGAAATATTTCAGCAGCAGGAATGTGTACTTGTTCCCAAATATAGTCTGAGGTCTCACCGAAGACTTTTATATATCTCAGATGTTATGTATGTTAGCTATTAAGTACTAGGCAACAAACCTATTCGGTTTATCAAGACTTTATTCCCTAGGTGGTATCACTAACTCATACTAACATCAATGCGGAGGACTGGTAGCACTAAGTCCATCCAAGGCCTCCCAGATCATTTCAAAAGATACAGTCAGAGTCATACAGTGCAGAAAGAGACCCTCAGATCCATTTCATCCGTGCTGACCAGATAACCTAAAGTGACCTAGCTATATTTGCCGCATTTGACCCTTCCTATTCTTGTACTCATCCAGATAGCTCTTAAACATTGTAATTGCACCCAACTCCACCACCACCTCCGGCAGTTCATTCCACATACACACCATCCTCTGCATGAAAAAGTTGCCTCTCAGCTCCCTTTGAAATCTTTCCCTTCCCACCTTAAACATATGCCCTCTAGGTTTGGGTTCCCCTACCCTGGAACAGACCTTGGCTATTCACCCTATCCATGTCCCTCATAATTTTATAAGCCTAAAGGACATAGCTGCTAGACTGGGTCTGCAGCAGATGGTGAGAGAATCAACAAGAAGGAAAAACATACTTGATTTCATCCTTACCAATCTGCCGGCTGCAAATGCATCTGTCCATGACAGTATTGGCAAGTGTGACCACTGCACTGTCCTTGTGGAGACAAAGTCCCATCTTCACATTTAGAATAACCTCCATCGTGTTGTGTGGCACTATCACCGTGCTAAATAGGACAGACTTTGAACAGATCTAGCAACTCAAGACTGGGCGTCCATGAGGCACTGTAGGCCATCAATTGTTGCAGAATTGCACTCCAGCACAATCTGTAACCTCATGAGCCAGCACATCTCCCACTCAACTACTACCATCAAGCCAGGGGATCAACCCTGGTTCAATGGAGAGTGCAGGAGGGCATGCCAAATGCAGCACCAGGCATACCTGAAGATAGGATGTCAACCTGGTGAAGCCACCAAACAGGACTACTTGTATGCCAAGCAGCAAGTGATTGACAGAGCGAAGCGATCCCACAACCAACGCATGAGATCTAAGCTCTGCAGTTCTCGACATCCAGTCGTCAACTCACTGGAGAAGGTGGCTCTACAAATATCCCCATCCTCAATGGTGGAAGAGGCCACCACATAGATACAAAGGCAAGGCTGAAGCTTTTGCAACAATCTTCAGCCAGAAGTGCCACGTGATGATCCATCTCGACCTCTTCCGGTGGTCCCCAGCATTACAGATAGCAGTCTTCAGACAATATGATTCACTCTATGTGATATCAAGAAATGGTTGAAGATACTGCATACTGCACAGGCTACGGGACCTGATAATAGTACTGAAGACTTGTGCTCCAGAACTTGCCAGAAAAGTTGTTCAAGTAGTTACAACACTGGTATTTACCAGACAGTGAGGAAAATTACACAAGTACGTCCAGCACACAAAAAAAAGGACAAATCCAAACCAGCCAAGTGCCGTCCCATCAGTCTACTCTCGATTGTCAGTAAAGTAATGGGAAGTGTCATCAACAGTGCTATCAAATAGCATTGGCTCAGCAATAACCTGCTCAGTGACGCCCAGTTTGGGCTTCACCAGGACCACTCAGCTCCTGATCTCATTACTATCTT
Source organism: Ginglymostoma cirratum (assembly GCA_024137785.1). Taxonomy (NCBI): domain Eukaryota; kingdom Metazoa; phylum Chordata; class Chondrichthyes; order Orectolobiformes; family Ginglymostomatidae; genus Ginglymostoma; species Ginglymostoma cirratum. The sequence continues at coordinate 21,898,785 of JAHRHZ010000049.1, forward strand.
GGCTGAAACACAAACAAAAGGGCTGAATTCCAGAGGTGAAGTGAGAGTGACAGCCCTCGACATCAGGGCTGCATTTGACTGAGTATGGCATCAAGGAACCCCTGCAAAACTGGAATCAATGGCTATCAGGGAAAAAACTCTCCAGTGTTTGGAGTCATACCTGCAAAGGAAGATGATCGTGGTTGTTGGAGGTCAGTTATCTACAGGACATCGCTACAGAGTTTCTCAGGGTAGTGTTCGAGGCCCAATCGTTTCATCTGCTTCAATGACCTTCCCTCCATTGTAAGGTCAGAAATGGCAATGTTCGTTGATGACTGCACAATGTTCAGGACCACTCACAACTCCTTTAATACTGAAGCAGTCCATGTTCAAATGAAACAATTTCTAGTCAATATCCAGGCTTGGGCTGAGGACTGGCAAGTAAAAATCATGCCACACAAATGCTAGGCTATGACCATCATCAGTAAGAGGCAATCTAACCACCTCTCCTTGACAACGGTGTTACCATCACTGAATCCCACACTATCAACATCCTGGGGCTTATCATCACCAGAAACTCAACTGGACTCACCACATAAACAACAGTGGCTGCAAGAGCAGGTCAGAGCCTAGGAATACAGCAGTGGGTAACTCACTCCCTGATTCCCCAAAGCCTGTCCACCATATATAAGGCAAAAGTCAGGAGTGTGATGGAATACTCTCCACTTGCCTGGATGAGTGCAGCCCCACCAGCACTCAAGAAGCTTGACACCATCCAGGACAAAGCAGCCCATGCAATTGACATAATATCCACAAACATCCACTCCTTCCACCAGTGATGCTCAGTAGCAGCAGTCCACATTACATACAAGATGCACTGCAGAAATTCAAGAAAGACCCTCAGACAGCATCTTCGAAACCCACGACCATTTCCATCTAGGTGGTCAAGGGCAACAGATATATGGGAAGACACACCTGCAAGTTTCCCTCCAAGCCACTCATCGTCTGGATTTGCGAATATATCACTACTTTTCATGTTCGCTGGGTCAAAATTCTGGAATTCCCTCACTAAGGGCATTATGGGTCAATTCACAGCAGGTGGAATTCAGCGGTTCAAGGCGGCAGCTGACAACCACCTTTTCAAGAGCAACTAGGGATGGGCAATAAATGCTGGCCAGCCAGTGATGCCCACATCTCACAATGAATAAATTACAAAAAAAAACCTTTATCAGGGCACCCCTCGGCGTCAAAATACAAGAGAAAACATAAAGTATGTCAAACATTAGTGGTAAACCAGAAGATTGGGAAAATTTTAAAAATCAAAAGACAACTAAAAATATTTTCAATAAAATAAACTATAAGGGAAAATTAGCAAGCAATATAACAAAAAAATTGTCAGACCTTCTTTTAAATATACGAGAGAGAGAGAGAGAGAGAGAGAGAGGGAGAGACCAAAGTGAACAAAGGCCTTTGGAATGAGGCTGGACAATAAATAAATGGGGAACCAGGGAATGGCAGAATTGAATAAATGCTTTGTATCAGTCTTCATGGAAGAGGACAGCAACAGTAGTCATCGAATACTGTAGCAGTAACCAAATGGGGGGCTGATAAACTCGATACCACATTTCCTGAGTGGGAAGAGTGATAAACCAGATAACTGCAGATCAATGAATCTAATATCAATGGTGAGAAAATTATCAGAAATTATCATCAGGAACAACAGACCTTTTATTGGAAACACAAGGTTAGCCAAGGAGCATTAGTATGGATTTATCAAAGGAAAATACTGTCTCAACTACCTTGATTGAATTCCTTAATGAGTTATTGGAGAAGGTTCAAAGTAGTGCAGTAGATATATGGACTTCAGGAAGGGCCATGCAACAAAATGCCACACAAACGTTCGTCATTCTGTTGAACATAAAATTTAACTTGAAATAGCACTCACTTTACTGCATTTGGGTCCAAGGAAGCATAAAGGTAATACAGACACTTCATTCTTTCCTCTGTCTCCAGATTATGTGGAACAAGGTACTGAGCAAAGATTTTTTCCACCAATAATCTAATTTAGGAAAACATGAAGCATGAGATAGAAAGTTGGTTAATGTTAGACATATATACTGGTTGGATTCATAAATTTACATAAAATACTCCATGACTCCAGACCCAAACAAGTCCTCTGAACTAGATTGTCTCCCAACATGTGCAACTCCCAAGAAGAGGGAAGGTGGCAGCGTACTGGTAACATCACTAGCTGGAAATCCATTGGCCCAGGTTAATTTTCCAAGGATATGGGTGAGAATCCCAGCACGTTAGGTACTGAAGTTTAGATTCAATAAAATCTGAAATTAAAAGCTAGTCTAACGGTGAATGTGAAGCTATTGTCAATTGCCATAAAAACATACCTAGTTCATTCAAGTCCTTTAGGGAAGGAAATCTGACATTCTTGTTGCATCTGGCATCTATGTGACTCCAGAACTACAGCAAAGTGCTTGGACATAACTGTTCTGGCCTAGATAAACACTCATTTCAAGGACAATTAGGGATGGGCAACAAATGTTAGATACCCATGCGAGAACAAAAATATTCAGCTCTACCATTGCCTATTGCACTGTGCGTTCCCAAGACCAGAGCACACCTACACCAATTAGTAAATGAGAACTTCCTTCTCTAGGCTTGCAGTCAGCATCACGATCCACCTGGTGGTTCCTTACTGCAGAACCACTGGAAGAGGACTTCCTTGTCAAGTAGAGTGGAATTTCCAGCTTAAGACTATATATATTTAAGAGCGAGTATGTCGAGAAAGAATGTATTGCATGCTATAATAATGAACACTATGAATTGTTCAATTTCAATCTGTGATTGAACTCTGAGGCGTGGCAAAGTGGGTAATAAATACTGCTTAAAAGCTTTCAGCTTATGCAATGGAAACACATTCGCCGTATCCTCAGCTATCTCTGATTGGAGAATCTGGCTTGGAAGCTTAAGTAAACATCAAATCTTCCATGCTGTTCACAGCGTGCCAGGCATTTAATGACAGAAGTAAAATATCAGGCAGCATCATGGAGGACATCACTGAACAGCACTGAGGTGATTTTAGAATTCTGGAGCACACGAAAGTGGCCTTTTCAAAGATAAGGTCTTCTGATAGTGTTTTCAGGAAGAGCTGGATAGAAAGCTTCTACTGCTCCATGCATCTGGGAAGCTTCGCAACAGAATTCTAGATCTCAGATTTTACAGAACTTCTGGCTGACTAAACAACGCTGAAGATCCATAAATAGTTTACCATTAAAGGAGTTTCAAAGTAAGTTTTAATTGCCAAATTTAAAGATCTCTATTTCAGATTTTTTTTTATACTTTTAATAGATAATAAAAGCGCAAGAACTGGATAAATTCAGAGATAAATTTAAAAAGTGTACTTTGAACAATGCTAAATCTCAAGAAAATATGAGTGTCAAATGGCAACCAACAAATAATTATGTGACGTGCAGGTAACATAGTTACAGGCACAAACGTTCTGGCAATTGAAAAAAGTGCAATGAAAACTTTCACACATCCTTTCTGAGCAGAATCTCTCGTTATCAAGCTTCATAGCTTGAAATAACTTAGCTCAAACTACCTCCATTGAAAGACATTTGATAAGGTGGTACTTAAATAGTAACTACGTAAGAACACATGATTTGTTTTATTCATTCACGGGGTGTGGATGTGGCTGGCTAGGCCACCATTTATTATGCACTAATTGCCCAAAGAGCAATTAAGAGTCAACCACATTGTTGCGGATTTGGACTCACATGTAGGCCAGACAAGGTCAGCAGATTTCCTTCACATTAGTGAACCAGATGGGTTTTTCCAACAATCAACAACAGTTACATAGTCATCATTCATCTCTTAATCCCAGATTTTTTTTTATTGAATTCAAATTTCACCATCTGCCCATGGGTCCTGGGTCCCAATAACACTTCCTCGGTCTCTGGATTAATAGCCCAACAATAATGCCACTAAGTCATCACCTCCCTCCTAATAGGGTGATATATTACCATTGGGGTCAAATTATTTTCTTGAAAAGTATTCATTCATTCTTAAGACACCAATGTACTTAGATTAGCATGAGACAACAGGCATAAATTAGCAAAAGATTTTCTTTTCCCCGTTACAACAGACATGTACTTTGGCTATCATTCTAAATATTCTTTCCAAGACTGGAGTGGTCACAGTGAATGTGTTTCCATCGCATATGTACAAAGCCGAAAGCTTTTAAGCAGTATTTATTGCCCACTTTGCCAGACCTCAGATTTCAATCACAGATTGAAATTGAACAATTGATAGTGTTCATTATTATAGCATGCAATACATTCTTTCTCGACGTATTCTCTCTTAAACTTATATTGAGTTAAGCTGGAAATTCCACATTACTTGACAAGGAAGTCCTCTACTTCCGTGATTTCAAGGTTTCTTGGCTCCTAGTTTCCTCCAGACCATGGGAAAAAGATTACCAAGCGCTGGCAAAAGGCTACATCCGATGCCAGTTCCAGATGTGGGGGAAGGGTCATCGTCTCAAAAAGCAGGAGGCCGAGGAGCCAGTGACCTTCAGTTTCCTAACCTGAACACTCACTGCTCTATCAATCACAGGGTGGTTTGCTCCCATGTTTACTGCTGATCCCTGCAAGACAGCCCCTCCTTGAAACCTCACCACCTGGGCTCTTGAACCTCACCAACCCCCACGCCCTCATTCAGATCTCTAATCGAGGCTTGCAAGGACTGTACAGCAGGTGACATGGCCCTTTGTTGCAACGGTAGCCACTGTTCTCAGCTGATGCTACAGAGATACTGGTGTTCTGATTGACCTGGAACTAAAAAGAGGCAATAGTCTCACTTTAAAACAATGAACATTGTTCTCAGCATTAAATTTCCAAAGGGCAGCTATCATGATTGTGGGCAGTCCTCCATATTCATTTTACAGTCAACAGTGCAGGGGCTTAAGTGTCCTGTAAAATCCAGCTCAATAAATATCTTGGGATATGTGGCACATCAAGGGACTACATAAACATCCCCCACTTCAGTGGTTGAAAATGCTCTTGACCACATCTCTTGAATTTCCTGCACCTCTGCCCTCACACCCGCTCCCTGCAAAAACAAAGAAACAATCCACCTTGTCCTCACGTATCACCCCACAAACCTCCAGAATCAACGCATTATTCTCCACCGCTTCCACCACCTGCAATCCCCACCCCTACCCCATCTGCCTTCCGTAGGGACTTCTCTCTCCATGACTCCCTCGTCTGGTCCACACTCCCCACTAGCCCCACCACTCCTGGCACCTTTCCCTGCAACCGCAGGAAGTGTTACACCTGCCCCTACACCTCCCACCTCACCTCCATCTAAGGCCCCAAAAAAACCCCGTCCACATCAGACAGATATTCACCTGCACATCCGCTAATGTGGTCTATTGCATCCGCTGCTCCCAATGTGGCCTCCTCTCCATCGGTGAGGCCAAGCGGAGGCTCAGAGAACGCTTTGTAGAGCGCCTGCACTTGGTTCGCGACAAATGACAATAACTTCCAGTCACGAACCATTTCAACTCCCCTTCCCAGGATGACACGTCCATCCTGGGACCCCTCCAGTGTCACAAAGGCACCACCTGGAAACTAGAGGAGCAGCACCTCATATTCCGCCTTGGAAGCCTACAACCCAATGGTCGCAACATGGACTTTACTAGCTTCAAAATCTCCCCACCCCTGGCCTCCCCTTCCCCTCCCGTGACCAACGCTACCTCTTAACCCCACCTCCTTGATCTGTCCGTCTTCTCTCCCACCTAACCGCTCCTCCCACTTCACTGACCAATCCCCACTACTGCCTACCTGCACTCACCTATCACCATCCCACCTACCTTCCCCAGCCCCACCCCTCCTCTCTCTACTTATTTCAGGGCTCCCTTCCCCTCCCCCATTTCTGAAGAAGGGTTCCGACTGAAACATCAGCTTTCCTGGTCCTCTGATGTTACCTGGCCTGCTGTGTTCCTCCAGCTCCACGCTGTGTTATCTACTACATAAACATAATTTTTTGCTACCCAAGGGGAGATGGGTAGGGAACTCAATGTAGCATTGACTAATGGTAACAAAAGCCTGAAAAAATGAAGAGCAAATCTAGTGAAATATGTAAACAACATTCACAAATAATTGTATGTGAAAGAAGCTGCTTCATAAACCGACAAATCTGAAAAAGGTCAGCTTGTACAAAATAAAGTAATTATTTGTTAAGCAACCCAAAACAGAACAAGTTCTAAGGCTATGGCCCACCCGCAGAAGTGCAAAACTAAGGAATGTCAACTACATAGATACGTACAACAATTCAAGTACTTTTTCAAATTCAGAAGAAAGAACAGTTACAATATTGTGAATAATAATTTCTTCTAAACACATTTGAAAACCATCCATAACCTCATACATTGTATACAGTTATTTTGCAATTTAAAATGTGCAACTCAACCTACTTGTCATCAATGCTGTTCTGGTAATAGATATGCAGGAGTTTGTCCTTGATCCAGTTTACTTTTTGAGCAGCCTCTTTCCCAGCTTCCGCATGAAGACAGTACTTTTTGTATAACTGGGCCAAACCCATCATTGCTTCTTTCCTCACTCGCCACTTCAAACACAAAAAGATAAACAAAAGTCAGTCTGACAAAATATCAAATATCTTCATTGATTTCCCCAACTTATGCCAACCTTTGTCTTGGCTCCCTTGGAAAAGTGATTCTGAATAAGTTCTGGTAGCCATTTTACTTATAGTCAGAAAATAAATGATAGCAGTCTGGTGAAGGCTCTTCTGTGAATTTCTTTACCTGTGCAGAATGACCGAGCATGGCAGAAGCAGAACAATCATCAAACTTCTCTACAGAAATGAATCTGTGATTCATGCTGCTGTAACCTAACCTCCATACAGATCTTTTAAAAAATTCATTCATGGAATGTGGATATCACTGGTCAGGCCAGCGTTTATTATTCATCTCTAACTGACCTTGAGAAGGTGGTGGTGAGCCATCTTCTTGAACTATAGTGGTCTATTTTGTGTGGTTAAGGAAGAAGCTCCTGGACCTTGACCCAGCAACACAAAGGAACATGAGATATATAAAATACCTACGGTGTGGAAACAGGTCCATAGGCCTAACAAGTCCACACCGATCCTCAGAGAATCCCACCCACACCCATCCCCCTAAAACCCACCTAATCTACACATCCCTGAACATTACAGGCAATTTCGCACGGCCAATCCACCTAGACTGCACATCTTTGGACTGTGGGAGGAAACTGGAGCACCCAGAGAAAACCCACACAGACATGGGGAGAATGTGCAAACTCCATACAGACAGTCTCCCGTGGGTGGAATCTAACCCAGGTCCCTGGCACTGTGAAGCAGCAGTGCTAACCACTGAGCCACCATGCCGCAAACTTCCAATTCCAGATGGTGTATGAAGTTGCAGGCAGTACTCCCACGTATCTGCTGCCTTTGTCCTTCCAGATGTGGCGGCCATGGATTTGGAAGTTGCTGTCCGAGTAGCCTTAGTGATTTTCTACAGCACTTTGCTGTTACCGAGCAGCAGTGGTTGAGGGACTGAATGCTTGTGGATGCAGTGCCAATCAAGTAGGCTGCTTTGTCCTGGATGATGACAAGCTTAAGTGTAGCTGGGAGGAAGGACACCATTCCATCACATTTTTGACTTAAGTCTTGTAGATGGTATACAGGCTTTGGGGAGTCAGGAGGTGACTTACTCACTGCAGGAATCCTAGACTCTGACCTGCTCTTGTAACCAAAGTATTTATATGGCTAATTCTGTTGAGTTTCAGGCCTATGGTAACCCCAAGATGTTAACAGTTGGGAATTCAATGATGGCAATGCCAAGAATGCCAAAGGGTGATGGTTAGATTCTCTAGTGTTGGATATGGTTATTGCCTGGCACTTGTGAGATGCGAATACATACTGCCACTACATAGAGGAACTAGGGCTCTTGTGGTGCCCCTAAGTCTTGACCAGGAGGCCCAGGTTCAAGACCCACCTGTTCCAGAGTTGAGTATTAACATCTGATATGTAATCTGAAAATATCCACAAAATTAGTAATTTTGAGGTTGGTTGCTGAATGTTATTTCTATTTAGAGACTGCCCATTCATTTTTAATATTTGAATGAACAAGAAGGAATTAAACTTATAATGAATTGGGAATGTATTTCTGTCACGAAACAGAAGTAAACTGCTGATGCTTCAGGTGTTCGTTTTTTTTGCTTTCTCTGAAGAGACGGAATGTGCATGGTGTCAGAGGGATGATACTTTTATAAAAATAGACCATGAACAGACAAAGCTTGCATGTGATCAAAGTAAAGCCTGAACAACTTAGGAACTTTTTGAACTACTGCAAATGAACATTGTCTAATATTCTAGCGTGAACTTACTTACCCGAATGTCAGTTTCCTCCAAACTTGTGACCAAAAGGTAATGCAGTTTTCATGCCCAACATTAATCTAGTCAAATATATATGGCTTTGCATTTCCCAGTTCCGAAGTGAACATCATGAAAATTGTTAAAAATGACCAATTTTAATAGACAGAATAGAACATAAGTGTTTAACTAAACAAGCAGGACCAGCAAGGTGAAGGAAAAACATCAGCACTAAGGAAAATACATGTGAAGCATTTCATTTTTACTTTTAGTTCTTTTAGGTTCTTCTGAACAAAATAAAGCTATCCCTGACTTTTCACTAAATATATTTTTATTTCAATTTTGTAGGTTACAAAGAAATAACAAAACGTGGACTGCTGTAGGAACAAAATGTTACATTTCACCTGCCTGGGGATCAAGAAGTTAAAACATTGAAATATATCAATTCAAATCAAACAAATGAAAAAATTTTAACATTCTACAATGTCAAGTTTCAGGAAATGATTTTGACCAATTGGTATGGATTATGGGAATATTTATTTCAAGAGTACAACATATTGCAACTATAGGTTTTATTTTCAGTGTGGCTACTGCTCTCATGAACTGTCATTTACAAAAATATTACCAATAACAGAAATAAAACCAACATTCATAAGGCGTGGACACCACAGGTAGCAATCTAACAGTTTTCATTAATTGATGATCAACATTCAAAATCTTCATTTGAATTTTTGCTTGTTTACAAAGCAAAGAAATGGAACTGAGACATAAAGTATACGGACGTAAATTATGTGCAGTAAGCACAAATTTGAGACCTTACCCTTTTATCTAGTGTTCTCTCCCTCACAAACCCAAGCAGTTGGTCATTCACTAGTGATAGATCTTTCTTCCCTGCCGTTATTATTGTAACAATGACATCATGCCGGATTGCCTCTTCTGGATCATGTGATCGAACCTTCAAATATTCTATTAAAAGAAGTCTTATTTAAAATACAATTTCTGAATCAGGATTACTGGAAAATCTTTTTGACAAAGACACATACTAGAGTAAACAATTCTACGAACTCACCTAAAGATCATAACTTATTCAAAATACCTTCATGTCAACAGAACTAAGTTAGCTTATTCTTTGAAACCATTAGAAAATTCGCAATATTTAGTGGTGTAGACCCAAAATAGAAATATTTAGTGTTATAGATCCAAGTTCTATGCAAAATGTTAATTACTATTTCATCTTGTGATTTTTGAAAGTTGATTTCAAAGACCTGGATTCTGTACTTAGTAGTAAGGTAACTGTGACATGATTTTCCCTTTCCAGCAACAGTTTAAATCTGCTGTTTGAAGGAATCTCAGGACATGGAGCAGTACTGATATCAACTCCATAACTCGCAAACTACATACAAGTCTTCCCAAATAGCAACTAAGCAAGTTTTTTTTAAAAAACCATCTTGAGGCACAAAATAATTCTTTGATATCCTACCCTCATTTGCCAACGTGTGTATCGGAGTTCCCACAGTTTCATAGCCTATTAGAATATTTAGCAGCAAACCCAGAAAAAAGCAACAGTGCCATTTACTTACTGTGGCTGGGCCAACACTAGACAATTTAAAGTGATAACTCACCAACACATTCTCTAAGACAATAAGGGGCTAGGAATAAATATTAGTCTCAACACCAGTGAATACTTCCTGAACGATTTTTTTTTAAGAACGCACCTGTAGCATTGCATTTTGCAAGCCTCTTGCTCATGGTTAATTTTGTTCACAAATCTAACCCTGTTAATTGATATGCCTTAAAAAGTATAAACTTTGATAAACATGCATGAATTTAACTGGAAGTTTGGATTTTTAAAATAGAGGATTTTAGTTTTGGTTCTGGAAGCTTACCTTTTGCTGAAAGAAAGACGTCAGCAAGTCATTTGAAATAGTGACTAGAATACATAACTTCAAAGAAAGAATGTAATTCACTGAAGAGCTTCATAGGATACCTGTGGTATTAACAGATTAAATGCTTATAACTGAGTTTTATGACTTACAGGGACCATTCATTTAGCTTGGTCAGGGTTCTGATCAGAAAAATCAAGTTTCCATTTCAGGACAACAGTAAGAAGGGTTTTTCCTGTGATGTCTCCAACCTGCAACAGTTGCCCATAGCTTTTTCAAGTTGCCAGAATTGAAGAGGAGCTCAGGCCAGCAGAAACATAGTAGATAGCAGCAGGAGGTGGTCATTCAGACCTTCAAGCCTGCTCGGCCATTCATCACAATCATGGCTGATTGTCCAACTCCATAGACTAATACTGCTTTCTCCCCATAACCTCTGATGTGTTAAATCTAGTCGCCTCCTAAATATATTCATTGTTTTGGCATCAACTACTTCCCTTGGTAATGAATTTCACAGGATCACCACTCTTTGAGCGAAGAAATGTCTCACCTCTGTCCTAAATTGTCTACCCAGAATCATCATACTGTGACCCCTGGTTCTGGACACACCCTTCGTTAGGAACATCCTCCCTGCATCTACCCTGTCCAGTCCTGTTAGAATTTTATGAGTCCCTATGAAATCTGCCCTCATTCATCTGGACTCTCGCGAAAACAATCCCAACCTAGTCAATCTCTCCTCATACAGCAGACCTGCCATCCCCGGAATCAGGCTGGTATACCTTCTCTGCACTCCCCCGAGAGCAGGAGCATCCTTCCTCAGAAAAGGATTCCAAAATTGCACACAATGTTCCAGGTGTGGTATCACCAAGGCCCTATACAATTGCAACAACACATCCCTGCTCCTGTACTCACAACCTCTCACAATGAAAACCAACACACTATTTGCTTTCTTTACCGCCTGCTGCACCTGCATGCTTACCTTCGGCAACTGGTGCACATGGACGTCCAGGTCCCGCTGCACACTCCCTTCTCCCAATTTAGCGCCAGCCATTCAGGTAGTAATCTGTCTTCTTGTTTTTGCTTCCAAAGTGAATAACCTTACATTTATCCAAATTATACTGAACTTAAAACTATCTCAGCAGTCTAAGAAGAAGAACTGGAAAGGGTCAATTAAGTTGGAAAATAAAGGCTTGGAACAGCAGTGATGCTTCTCTTGGATTGAGTGTCTGTCAAGGGTGAGGGCTGGGAAAGAGGTTGAAAATTTGTTTTGCTCTTTATGTTATTGTCTTGTATTAAAGAATATGACAGCCTCATATTAGCATGTTTACTGACTAACCACCACAATAACCAAATGCAAAAATTATACTATTGATCCATCATGCTTGGTTTCATTGAGATCCAACTTGCCCAGTTTTATCATCAGCTGGAATCATGACAAACATTTTCAAATTTATTAAATTAATCTGCATTTCTGTGAACCACCTAGAAGAATCCTCTCCTGCAGACTACAGAATCCAATTCAGCAAATGCCAATTCAAAATAAGTATCAATAGTAAAATTTAGGTAGATTGCATAAAATGATGCAGCCAGTTAAAAGTAACATCAATTTTGAACAAGACATTTAGGAACTTATTTGAGTGATAATCATCCAGGTCTCAAGAATCACCCATTATTATATGGGCCAAATACACAAAGGAAACATTGAGCTATGTGAACTAGATGCAGTACTGGAGGAATTTAAAGAGAAAGGAGGGACAAGGTCAGACAGGGATTAAACATACAAAAGAATTTAAAATATGAAGCACTGAGGGACCAGAAGTTAATGCATAAGTACAACAAGGTGTTGGGCAATCACTACCAACAACAAAAAATGCTGGAGATCACACCAGGTCAGGCAGCATCCATGGAGACGGTGCAAGTTTTGAGTCCAAATAATGCCTACACTATATTGGGCAACCAGTGTTGTGCAATCAGTGCTGCGCAGGCTATTTATAGGTGGCAGATTTTTGAATGAACATCTCCAGAAAAAGAAATTGTGATAAACAGTTTATTTAAAAAAACTCATTGAATCAGCAAATAGACATTTATGCTGTTGGTCATTCGCAATTTCTCAATTTAAAAATCACCAAGCAATAAATGTTTCAAAATCAACGTGTACATTATTTATTACCAATTTCTCACTATATTACTTACTTTATTCTCCTCTCAACAATGCATTTCTCAACTGGGAAGAAGGATGTAATTAAATAATAGCATAAAGCAAGATATGCAAAAAAGTTCTAGTGATAGTACGTATCAAACACAGAATAACAAGATGGTTAAGAACGGTCTAATTTACATACTTTAATAAAATGGTGCAACAATTGTGGGACAGTTGGCTTTATCAGCAAACTCTGAGAAAGTGCAGAGGAGCCCCAACAGGCATATTAGCAAATGAAGGTAAACTTGCGCTAGAGTAATAACCATCTGGCCAATTTCACAACTAGGATGTCGAAGGGGCTGCACAGTGGCACAGTGGTTAGCACTGCAGCCTCACAGCACCATGGACCCAGGTTCGATTCCATCCTCAGGCGACTGTCTGTGTGGAGCTTGCACATTCTCCCCATGTCTGTGTGGGTTTCCTCTGGGTGCTCCGGTTTCCTCCCACAGTCCAAAATTGTGCAGGCTAGGTGGATTGGCCATGCTAAATTGCCTGTAGTGTTCAAGAGTGTGTAGATTAGGTGGGTTATGCAGGATGGGTTTGGGTGGGATGCTCTGAGGTTCGGTGCGGACTTGTTGGGCCAAAGGGCCTATTTCTACACTGTAGGGATTCTATGAATTATTTTATACCCCGAGAGAAAGTATTTGCACATCACTTATTTGTTATTTGTGAATGCTTCAATGAATTGATTAGTTAAGTACTTGTTGATAGGAGTGTTGCTTGCTCCATGTCCTGAGATCCCTTTGACTTAGCAGATTTAAATTGTTGCTGGAAAGGGAAAACCTTGATAGAGTTACTTCACTACTAACCGCAAAATCCAGGTCCTTGAATTCAATTTGCAAAAATCACAGATGAATGGTAATCCAAAATAACAGATTTTGAGATAACTAAGAAAATGATGGGTCACATGCATCTATAAGTGATATGGGAACATGGCATATTTATCTTATTATCACCAGGTTTTACGGCAAAAAATTGACATTCAGCTAGAAGAACCAACAAGTCGTGTGACACAAAATTAAACCATCGCTAAATCATAAAAGTTCATACAGAATTTGTTCAGACTATATGCATCTGCATCTAGCCTGCAGATGTGTTTACTTCCTTAAATCAGCTTCTGATGATTCCTTTCAACCACCAATCCAGTGTTCAATAAGGTGAATTAATACTTCAAGTATTGGTCTTGAAAGCAGATTTTACTCGACTCCACAGGTCAACACCTCACCTGTAAGATCTTTGGCTAAATCTGGATGATTCATCAAACAATGGCTTGCAAACTTCACGCATTCTAGTCTCACAGGAACATGTATGTCGTTAAATCTATATAAAAAATAATATTTTTGATTTTCATTGTGCGCATGTATGTTAACACATGCAACTTATTTCACCACATCTCAAAATAATTTAGAGAAGACTGTTAACAAAGAAATAAAATGATTTATTGAATCATTGAATATTGAAACCTATTGAACTACACAATAATAAAATGTACTTAAAAACCAAGATACAAGTTGATTGTCTACAATAGACAAATTATCTATTTAATGCACTGCAGGGACAACACACCAAAGACAATAACCCATCGCCAATTTGACACCACATAACAATTTTTGATCAATGTTCTCAACCAGCAGAAAGACACTGGAGGACACCATGTGCTTTGGGTATAATTGGGAATCCTGGGGCCAATAGTGGTCAAAGTTATACCTGCTTCCAGAAGTGATTTGCAACAACAATTTAAATTTATATAGCGCCCTCAATGTAATGACATGTCCCAAGGCACTTCACAGGAGCATTTTAAAATAAAGTATGATACGGAGTCAAGAGGAGATATTAGGACAAAGGATGAAAAGCTTTGTCAAGGAGGTAGTTTAAGGAGTGTCCGAAAGTATGAACAAGAGTTGGATAGAAAAACAGCGTAAAAGAAGGTCTTCCAGATCTTGGGCTCTGGACAACTGAAGGCCCTGCCACCAATAGTACTGCCATTGAAATTGGGGATCTACAAGAGGCCAGACTGAAAGGCTACATATCCCTAAGGATTGTGGAAGAGATTACACAGATAGGGAAAGGCGAAGCCATGGAGGAGTTCAAAAACAACGATAAAATTTTCAAATCCAAGATTTTGCTTGCAGCCGCCATAGTTCAGCAAAGAGAAAGATGATAGGAGGATAGAAATTTCTGCCTATTCAGAAACTGCGAACAGAGTTATAGAAAACCTCACATTTACTGAGGATAGAACATGGCAGACCAGGTAAAAGTGTTTGAGTAGTTGAGTCTAGAGGTAACAGAAGCATGAATGGGAGCCTCAGTAGATTAGCTGAGATGGACCACGATGAAAGATGGGACTTTTCTCAATGGAGCGTATGAGGTTGAGGCGCGGCTTTATAGAAGTTTATAAACTATTGACAGATACAGAGTTACTAGTAGTTTTCCTTTCCCTTAGAAAGGGGATTTCAGGACCAGGGGCCCATTTTTAAGGTTAGAGGAAAGAGATTTTAAAAAAAGAGACTTGGGCAATTTTTTTTTTAAGCAGAGGGCAGTTCGTGTGCGGAATGAACTTCCCAAGGAAGTGGCGGATGTGGGTACAATTACAACGTTTAAAAGACATTTGGATAAGTACATGAATAGGAAAGGTTTTGAGGGATACGGGCCAGGAGCAGGCAGGTTGGACTGGTTTAGTTTGGGATTACATTCGGCATGGACTGTTTAGACCGAAGAGTCTGTTTCTGTGCTGTACGACTTTGTAACTCTATGTTACGGAGGTAGAATTAGACATTATTAGGATCGGCACAAATGAGGTTGACAAACAAGTTCGTCACAGAGTCATTCATGACACAAAGGTTGCAAATAGATGGCGACATCTCAGACTGTTACCAACAATGATTATCTCCTTTCGACATGCAATGGCAGTACGATGGCTGAATCCTCCAAAATCAACGAACTTAGGGTTACCATTGAACAGAAACCAAACTGGCCCAGCCATATGCTGAGTAATTCACCTCCTGGCTCACTACAGCCTGCCCACCATTTACAAGGCATAAGCCATGAGTGTCAAGGAATACTGTTCACTTACCTAGACAAGTCCAGCTCCAACAACACAAACGAGACACCATGAATGAAAAAACAGCCTGCTTGATTAGCACTCCAGCAAAAATCTTCAACATCCAATCTCTTCACCAGTGATGCACAGTTGCAGTAGTGTGTACCAGTTGCAAGATGCACAGCAGCAAGGCTCATTTGACAGTACCCTCCAAACCCACATCCTCTGTTACCCAGTAGTACAAAGATAGTAAATACAAGGCTATGCCAATGCTTGCTAGTTCACTTCCATGTCACATATTATTCTTACTTTGAACTATTTTGCAATTTTTGCACTATTGCTGGATCAAAATCCATGGAACTTTCTTATTAGCAGTACTGTGGGAGGAACTGCACATTAAGGACTGTGTTTCGAGAAGGCAGCTCATCATCATGTTCTCAAGGGAAGTTAGGTTTGGGCACAAAACACTAACCAAGCCTCTGACACTCATGTCTAAAGAAAGAATTCAAGAATTATAGATTTGGGAGCAAGAAAAGAGTTTTAAACAGAAGTTAAAAACCATAATTTCAGCACCTGCAATATTTAATTGGAAGAAAATTTTGATCATCCAATACGGAGTATAAGATAAGCAAAGCGGGCAGAATGCACTGGCATTTTGGGTGGCGAGACAGGAAGGATCTCTTGTGCTTGGTATGACATCCAGAACCCGTGCCAACAAGGCAATTTCCACCCTTGGTACCAATTAATATACTTGTCCTCTAAGCTGTTGTGCCTTGGAGCCCATTCTCATGTCAATTTTACACATTGTTATTTCTCCTTGTTCACGTCATTTTACCTCCACACCTATTCTCATGCTATCAGAGATAGGAAGAACTGTCGACGCTGGAGTCAGAGAATACACAGTGTCGAGCTGGAGGAACCCTTCTGGGTCCCGACCCGAAACGTCAGGTTTCCTATTCCTCTGATGCTGCCTGGCCTGCTGTGTTCCTCCAGCTCCACACTGTGTTATCTCATGCTATCAGTGTCTTGCACTTTTTTGTTTGCAGTTCTCTCATTATTCTCTAATCTTGCCAATATCAATTCTCTCATTTTCCATTTAGCATTTTACAGGTTACTACTGCACTTTCTTTTTCAAACATTTCCCTTCACTGTGTTCTGTCCCATCTTTGAATGTTACCCATCTGCAACATTGTCCACTTGTGACAAAATGTCCACACGCTTGAAACACTAATTTGTCTGTTCGTTCTACAAATGCCAGCTAGCTTGTGGAGTACTTCCAACTTTTTCTGTTGCAGATTTCCAGCACCTGCTGTTTTTGTGCTGTTTCTAAGGGTGCCCTTTAAATTGAGCAGCTTTTCATAGATTTTACAGGTCTCACATGGCAGGTGTCATGTAATCAACATGTAAGCTAATGATCCCACTGTACAATATGACCTCAACATTCCTGTTTGGAGAGAGGGGAGGGGAAAATCTGGACAGCCTGCTCGTTCATGACTGCAATCCATTAATCTGTGCTGACTAGTATGAACATTGATATATAGCAATAAAAACAGCAAATATTTGGTACAAGGTCATGGGGGCTTTGAAATGTCTGGCCTATATTTATTGTCAACTTAGAATGACCATTTGGATAAGGTATAATGCTGCTATCCCAGTAAACCATACCCAAGTACTTTTCACCATATTTAGGGAAGGAACTTTCAATAGCACGTGTACATTTTCATAAGAGATTACGTATAAAAAGAAAGACATGGTAGTGTACTTATCATGAAAGCCACAGCAGCTCTTTTGAAATGTAATCACTACTGTAGTACAGGAAACTCAGTCAACTTGTGCGCGACAAGCTCCCACAGCCATCTTGAGCTTCCAACAAAAGTAAACCATGCACAAGAACACCACGTTGAATCATTAACAAATAAGTATCATACCGTCCGAGGAAGCACTGCCAGAGAGGGCGATTTTGCGTTGCGAGCTCTGAATCCTTTGCACCAAACAACTTAGCCAAGAGTCGAACAACAGCTAGTCGCTCTTCTCCATCATTACTCTAGGAAAACAGAATGACATCAGTAAAATATATAAGAAAGATTAATTTTCTGAGGACTAATGGAAGTTAGAGAAAACCTGAACACTGGCTAAAATAACAAAGATGTACAGTAATTCAATTTGACTGTACACTAACTTACCTAATGAACGAGATGATACTTTTACATGCAGATGTGAGAAAGGGAACAGAATACAATTGAGTTAAGTTTGTCTCATAGCCAGGATGGGCCTAAGATACACAATTTCTCAAGTGCACAATTCATTGACTTAGAGTACTCAACCATAAATTGGAGCATTATAACGTAAAATATTAAAGCCATCATTACCACATTAACCTCCAGAATTGGGAACTTTCGTATAAGTGCTGTCTCGTAAAACAGCACTCTATTTCCGTTATATTTGATAACTAAACACAAAATACATCTACTGTCACAGTAAAACTGAAGTCACATTTCACAAGAACAGTATAAACAACGGGCTTAGAAGCAGAGTCATACAGCATGGAAACAAATCCTTCGGTCCAACCAGTCCACGCTGACTATAATTGTACAGTCATACAGCACAAAAACAGGCCCTTTGGCCCAAACTAGTCCATGCTGTCCACTTAGCTAGTTCCAACTTTTTCTGAAGAAGTCCCATTTCTGAAGAAGGGTTGCGACCTGAAACGTCAGCTTTCCTGCTCTTCTGATGCTGCCTGGCCTGCTGTGTTCCTCCAGCTCCACACTGTTATTTCTGACTCCAGCATCGGCAGTTCTTACTATCTCTAGCTAGTTCCAACTGCCTCTATTTTGTCCATATCCTTCTAAACCCTTCCTATCCATTTAACTATCCAAATGTTTTTTAAATGTTGCTACTGTACCTGCCTCAACCACTTACTCTGGCAGCCCTTTCCACATATGCACCACTACCTGCGTGAAGACTGCCATTGGATCCTGCCTAATGGCCCCAAAATTGCCCCTGCTCCAATTTTGCACCTTAAACTGTGGACGTGTCCTATCTTCTTCCATAACTATGTTAAACCGAAGAGTATGGGCACTGGACCCAAAGTGCTCTCTGACTGACACTTAAGTCACTTGCCCAACATAATTTCCTAAGAGGAGGTGCAGTGTTGCACCCTTCAAAGTAGGGCCCTCTACATATTCATTTAGGAAACTTTCTTGGACACATTTGACTAATTCCACCCGATCCAGGCCTTTTATACTCTGGATTGACCAGGCAATACAGCAAATTAAAATCTCCAACCAATACTACACTATTATTCCTACAGGTATCTGCAATCTCTCTACACATCTGCTCCTCTAGTACCTACTGACTATTTGGGGGTCTATAATACAGTCCCAGAGTGATCATCCATCCCCTTCTTGTTTCTAAGTTCTCACTGTATGGCCTCATCTGACGACACCTTAAGAATATTCTCTCTACGCAGTGTTGTTATGTCCTCCCTTGTCAAAACGGCATCTCCCCCTCCTCGCTTACTTGCACTTCTGTCACACCTGCAGCTTCTGTATCCCGGAACAGAGCTGACAGTCTCACCCTTCTCTTAGCCATGTTTCTGTTATGGCAATAATATGCCAGTCTCCACAGCTAATACATGCTCCGAGCTCATCTGCCTTACCTGACAGGCCTTGTGTGTTGAAATAAATGCACTTTAAACCAGAAATCTTTTCCCTCCGATTACTGTGCCCCTGGCTATCCTGAATAGTAAACTTGCTCTCGATGGCTAACGTATTTTTCCCTGACTTCTCAATCCCAAACTAAACTAGCTGCACCTGCCTGTGCTTGGTCCTTATCCTCCAAACATTTCTTATTCATGTACTTATCTAAATGTCTTTTACATGTTGTAGCTGTACCCGCATCCACCGCTTCCCTTTGGAAGTTCATTTTACACATGAACCACACTGTGTAAAATGGTGCATCTCATGTCTTTTTTTAAATCTTTCTCCTCTCACCTTAAAAATATGACCACTAGTCTTGAAATATGACAAAATATTTCAGTGAGCATACATGTTTCCTCTTAAAACGACTTCTGTACGAATGCATCCCTGTACTCGCTCAGCAAATTCAGGCTTTCCAGTTTTAATGCACATATATTTGTATGTTTATGGCAATAATGACACAATACAAAATACATGTCTGTATAAAGTGTTCATTGCTGACTTACCACGTGCTGTGCCTCTGGAGACTTTTAAATAAACTAACAAAATATATTGAAAGTCTTGCCAAGTTAGAACGGGAGACTAAGAATATAGTAAAGCAAGCAGATAAAAATCTCCCAGCAAGAAACTACCACAAACTCAGGAAACCAGCCAATTGCAGTGGGCTATAATACCAATACATTAAAAAATGAATCAACAGATTCTCTTCAACATATTTAGGAGACATCAGTCACTTTCCTTCAGGAGCTAAACTTTATTATGCACAAATTAAGGCTTCAAACAAAGTTTAAATTTTTTGAATTAAATGTTCATAACAAATTCATTAAATTAATCCTCTCAATTACATTTTGTCGTTTAATGTCTAGATTTTCTCAGAAGCTCAAGCTTCAATTGTATATTTTGCCCCAGCATAACTGCACATGTTCAGCTTGCAGAATTTTTCATAATCGACAAAATATTTTTGAACTGAACTAGTGAGGCATGTATCTTACGTGGTTTCGAAAATGTTTACTTCACATTGAAACTAAAAATTGCTAAGTGCTTCTAAGATGAAGTTGTTTCCAGTTTGTTATTTTCCAAGTAATTTATATTATTTATATAATCAGTACAAAGCTTAATAAAAGTTTGTAAAATACCTTCGCTCAAAAATGCCAACAGTGAAGTTGTCTGATGATGAGTTAAGCAGTTTGTAACATAATACCAATAAGCACAAAAGGGGTTGCTGCAAACACATGACAAACAATTGACAAGTGAGAATGCAGAATAAGCACAATGCCTGCTTTTTAGAGGTGGGCGTGCAGATGGTATTCATTGCATATTGACACACTATGTGCAAAACTAAAACATGAACTGTTAACCCAGTGTAAGCAAATGCATTTGCCTTCAAAGTACATCAGTCTCTTAAATATTAATTTAATAGCTGAATAATGATAAATGCCAAAACACATCAACAGAACAGCAATAAATGGCATGAAATAGAATTATTACCCAGTACAGGCTACTGAATTCAATACTAATAAGTGCAGAAACGTTTGCAAACACATTTGGCAAAACAAAATACTCAGCACAGTAACTTGTAATACAACAACTTCGAGAAAAAAGATATTTGTGCTCCAAGAGACTGACAGGTGTTTTGCAGTTGCATGTCTGTGCTCAGAAATAACAGCAATTTTTTGATGCTCGCACGCGCAATTATATATGAATATTAACATCAGAAACATACTACTCAGCCCCTGACTTTTGCGCTTTTGTTCACTAAGACCATGGCTGGTGTGACTGTTACTTCAAATCTACAATTTCACCAATTCCAATTTCACCTACCTCCAATAACCTTTTAACCCTTGTTTAACAAGCATCTATCTACTTTTGCCTTAATTATATTCAAGCATTTTGCTTCCACCACATTTTCAGGAAGACAGCTCCAAAGACACACAACCCTTCATAAGGAAAAAAATTGTTTAACAAGTAACCTCTAATTTTTAAAACAGACCTCCAGTTTTAGACTGTCTCAAGAGAGCACCATCTGCACAGAGTCACAGAGTAATACAGCATGAAAACAGGCCCTTTGGTCCCAACTGGTCCGTGCTGACCATTGTGCCCACTCAGCTAGTTCCAATTGCCGCATTTGGTCCATATCCCTCTAAACCCTTCCCATCCATGTAGCTATCCAAATGTCGTTTAAGTGTTGCGATTGTACCTGCCTCAACCACTTTGTCCGGCAGCCCATTCCATATACGCACCACTCTCTGCTTGAAGAGCTTGCACAACAGGTCCTTCTTAAATCTTTCCCCTCTTACCTTGAACCCTTGCCCTCTAGTTTTTAAATTCCCAATCCCTGGGGAAAAGACCATATGCATTCATGCTATCTGTGCCCCTCACGACTTTATACATCTCAATAAGGTCATCCCTCATTCTCCTACATTCCAAGGAATAAAGTTCTATCCTGGCCAACCTCTCCTAATAACTCAGGCCTACTAGTCCTGGCAACATCCTCGTAAATCTTCTTTGCACAATTTCCAGTTTAACTATATCTTTCCTATAACAAGGTGACCAAAACTAAACACAATACTCCAAGTGCGGCCTCACCAACGACTTATACAACTGTAACATAAGATCCCAACTCCTCTACTCAATGCCTCGAGCGATGAAGGCCAGCATGCTAAATGCCTTCTTCACCACTCTGTGCTCCTGTGATACCATTTTCAACAAACAATGTATTTGTACTCCTCGGTCCCTCTGTTCCACGACATTCCGCAGGACCTAACCAATTCACGTACAAGTCTTATCCTGGTTTCACTTTCCAAAGTGCAACACCTCACACTTATTGTATTGAACTGCATTTGCCAATCCTCTGCCCACTTCCCCATCTGATCAAGATCCCTCTGTAATTTTTGATAATCTTTTTCGCTATCAATACCGCCTAATTTTGTATCATCCACAAACTTGTTAATCATGCCTCATACATTCACATCTAGATCGTTTATGTAAATAACAAATAACAAAGGCCCCAACACCAACCCGTGGCACACCCCTAGTCCCAGGCTTCCAGTCTGAGAAACAACCTTCAACCGTCACCCTCTACTTCCCAGCATCGAGCCAATTTTGAATCCAATTAA
The DNA here is from genome assembly GCA_024137785.1 of Ginglymostoma cirratum. Taxonomy (NCBI): domain Eukaryota; kingdom Metazoa; phylum Chordata; class Chondrichthyes; order Orectolobiformes; family Ginglymostomatidae; genus Ginglymostoma; species Ginglymostoma cirratum. The sequence continues at coordinate 21,921,125 of JAHRHZ010000049.1, forward strand.
CTTATTTGCCCTCAATCCCATGCAACCAACCTTTCATGACTAGCCTGCAGTGCGGGACCTTGTCAAAAGCCTTACTGAAGTCCATATAGGCAACATCCACTGCCTTACCCTCATCCACCTCTTGGTTACCTCTTCGAAAAACTCTCAAAGATTTGTCAGACATGAGCTCCCATGCACAAATCCTCGCTGACTGCCCCTAATCAGACCTTGACTACACAAATGTTGGTTGATCCTGTGGCTCAGTGTCCTCTCCAATCACTTGTCTACCACTGGAGTCAGGCTTGCTGGCCTGTAGTTCCCTGGCTTGTCTTGGCTATCTTTCCCAAACAATGGAACAACATTAACCACCTCCCAATCTTCTGGAACTTCACCAGTGGCTAAAGATGATGGAAAAATCCCTGCAAGGGCCTCTGCGATTTCTTCCCTTACTTCCCAAACATCCGAGAATGGACTTGATCAGGCCTAGGGGTTTATCTACCTTAATACGCTTTAAGGTTGCAAACATGTCCTCTCTGGTAATATACATGCGATCCAAAACATCCCCACTTGTTTCCCTTATCTCCTTAACATCCATGATTCTCTCCCCAGTAAACACGGAGGAGAAATATTCATTAAAAATCTTCATCTCCTGTGGCTCCACACACAGATGGCCATGCTGATGTCAAGGGGACCTATTCTTGCTCTAGCCACCCTTTTACACTTAATATAGCCATAGAACCTCTTGGGATTATCTTTAACCTTATTTGTCAGATCAATTTCATACCTTCTTTTTGCTCTACTGGTTTCCCTTTTGAGTGGGCTCCTATGTTTTTTATAGTCATCCAGGGATTCACTTGAGCCTGATTGCTTAAACCCAATGTATGCCTTCTTCTTTTTCCTGATCAGATCCTCGATATCAATCACCAGCCAGGGATCCCTAAACCTGACAGCTTTACCATCCGCTAATGGGACACACTGTTCCTGAAATCTTGGTATCACACTTTTAAAAGCCTCCCACTTGCCAGTCATTCCATTTCCTTCAAACAGACTCACACAATCAGCTGCTGCTAGATCCTGCCTAATGGCCCCAAAATTGGCCCTGCTCCAGTTTAGCACCTTGACCTGTGGACCTGTCCTATCTTTTTCCATAACTATGTAAAAACTACGAGAGTTATGGGCAGTGGACCCAAAGTGCTCTCCAATTGGCATTTCAGTCACTTGCCCAACATCATTTCCTAAGTGGAGGTCCAGTGTTGTACCCTCCCGAGTAGGGCCCTCTACAAATTCATTTAGGAAACTTTCTAGCACACATTTGACAAATTCCACCCTATCCGGGGCTTTTACATTCTGGGTAGCCCAGTCAATAGAGGAAATTAAAATCTTCGACCAATACTACAATATTATTCCTACTGGTATCTGCAATCTCTCTACACATCTGCTCCTCTAGCACCCGCTGGCTATTTGGGGGTCCATAATACAGTCCCAGAATGACCAACCCCTTCTTGTTTCAAAGTTCTAACCATATGGCCTCATGTGATGACACCTTAAGAATATCCTCCCCCTCCTCACTTACCTGTACTTCTGTCACGCCTGTAGCTTCTGTATCCGGGTACATGGAGCTGCCAGTCCTGCCCTTTTCTCAACCATGTTTCTGTTATGGCAATAATATGCCAGTCTCCACAGCCAATCCATGCTCTGAGCTCATCTGCCTTACCTGACAGGCCTTGTGTGTTGAAATAAATGCACTTTAAACCAGAAGTCTTTTCCGTCCCTTTACTGCGCCCCCAGTTATCCTGAATAGTAAACTTGCTCTCAATGGCTAATGTATTTTCCCCTGACTTCTCAATGGCCCCTCTCTTATTCAGAGTCCCACCCTGCCAAGATCCCTCAGGGGTTTATATGGCTCAATCAAGTAATCTCTTACTTTTCTAACCTCCAGCAGATATAAGCCTAGTTTTCCCAACCTTTCTTCAGAAGACATGTGAAATGGGCACATCATTAGTTAAGTGAACTTTCTGTGAGCTGCCTCCAATTCATTTATCTCATTTCTTAAATAAGGTGACCAATACCATGCATAGTACTCCAGATGGGGGAGGCGACGGCCTAGTGGTATTACCGCTGGACCGTTAATCCAGAGACCTAGATAATGTTCTGGGGACCCAGGTTCGAATCCTGCCATGACAGGTAGCGGGATTTGAATTCAATAAATATCTGGAATTAAGAGTCTAATGATGACTGTGAATCCATTGTCGATTGTTGGAAAAACCCGTCTGGTTCACTAATGTCTTTTAGGGAAGGAAACAGCCATCCTTACCTGGTCTGGCCTACATGTGACTTCAGATCCAAAGCAATGTGTGACTCTTAACTACCCTCTGGGCAATTAGGGATAGGCAATGAATGCAGTCTAGCCAGCAATACCCTCATCCCGTGAACAAATAAAAAAAAGTGGCCTCAACAGTGCCCTATATCACTAATACATAACCTATTTTTGTATTTAATATTCCTCAATGTATAACATTTTATTAGTTTTCCTAATTATTTGCTGTATCTGTAATACTTGCAATACTTGCAAAAGGACTCCCAGCTCCCTCTGCAATATATTAACATTTAGACTATACGCCTTATTTTTAATTCTTCTGCAAGTTCACATTATCCCACATTACATTCTATTTGTCAGATGTCTGCCCATTCACTTATCACTACCTTTTTTGCAATCACTTCTGCACTCTTTAAAACTGATTTTCCTAACAATGCTCAATGAAGTGTGTCATCTCAGTGCCTAGGATATCCTTGCTGGGGCTCCTCAAGAGGTGCCTGAAGCTCAACCATCTTCAGCTATCATTAACGACCTGTCCTCTATCATAAACAGTGAAGGAGGTTTTCTAAGAATACAAAAGGGGTATTGATGAAATAGGTCAATGAGCTGAAAAATGGTAGATGAGAATTCAATCTGGATAAATGTGGCATATTGAATTTTCGTATAACACCCTCGGGTAGGACATATACAATTAATGATAGGGCCTTTGGTAGTGTTGTAGAACTGAAGGACCTAGGGGTGCAGGTACATAATTCTTTGAGTTTGCATCACATACGGACAGGGTGGTTAAAAAAAGGAGTTTGACATGTTTGCCTTCATTGCTTAGGCTTTTGAGTATAGGATTTGAGAAATTGTGTTGCTGCTGTACAGGACTTTGGTGAGGCCTCTTCAGGAATACTGTGTCCAGTTCTGGTTGCCCAGATATAGGAAGGACATTAAGATGGAGAGGATTCAGAAAAGACTGACCAGAATGTTGCGGGGTATGAAAGGTTTGAGTTATGAAGAAAGGCTGGATAGGTTGGGACTTTTTTCACTAGAGCATGGGAGGTTGAGAGTTGACCTTATAGAAGTTTACAAAATAATGAGGGGTATGAATAGGGGGATTTCGAGACTAGGAGACACATTTTTAAGGTTAGAGAGATTTAAAGACGACATGGGGCAATTTTTTTTTTTAAAAACAGTGTGGTTCGTGCACGGAACGATCTTCCTGAGCATGCGGATACAATTACAACATTTAAAAGACATTTGGATAAGGGCCAGAAGCAGGCAGGTGGTGCTAGCTTAGTTTGGGATTATAGTTGGCATGGGCTGGTTGGACTGAAACGTCTGTTTCCATGCTCTATGATGAATTGAGTAACTAGTGTTGTAGAGAGACAGAATGGGCCTTAAACTAATGGATGGGGGAGGGATGGGGGTGATGTACGTTCAAAAAGCAAGATGTAGCAGCACCATAAGACAGAGTGGAACAGGAAGGGACAATAAGCATACAAGCACAGGAAAACAACAGATAGGATGAAAGGGGGCAAATGGTAGAAACGTGATAGTATAAAGATTCTTTACTTCGATGTGCATTGCATTTGAAACAAAATAAATTAATTAATGGAACAAACAGAAGTTAATGGGTATGGTCTGATATCCAACACAGAGACAAGGTTAAAAGGAGATCAAAACTGGGAACTAAACATTCAGGGATTTGTGGCTTTTTGAAAGCACAGGCAGGACAGAAACGGTGTTGTGATATCTTTGTTAGTACAGGAAGAAATAAGTATGACAGCAAGAAATGATCTTGGATCAGAAGGTATAGAATCCATATTGGTAGGGGTAAAAATAACAAGGAGAAATAACACTGGTAGGATAGTCTACAGGCACCTTATCAGTAGGGCAGAATAAATCAGGAGATAATGAGGATTGTAAGAAGGCAATACATTAATCATGGACAACACAATGTAGAGCTGGAGGAACACAGCAGGCCAGGCAGCAGAGCAGGAAAGTTGACCTTTCGGGTTGGGACGCTTCCACACGGTGTTATCTCTGACTGCAGCATTAGTTCTTACTATCTCTGAATACATTAATTATGGGTGACTTTTACCTTCATCTCGTTTGGGAGTCAGATTGACACAGGAACCTACAAGATGACGTAAGTGTGTATTTGGGAGTTTCCTAAAACATGCGTTACAGATCCAACTAGGGACCATCCTGACTTGGAAATATATCACTGTTCCTTCTGGTCATCAGGTCAAAATCCCAGAAATCCTTGCCTAACAGCATTATGGGTCTACATAGAGAACAAAGCTTTTCAAGGCAACAGCCCACCACCAACTTTTTCAAGGGAAACTAGGGATGGGAACTAAATGTGGCTCAAACAAATTTTTAAAAGAAATTAATCATGGGAAGAAAAAAACAGCAGAAACTTTTAAAAAATATTTTACACTTCTTCACAGTAGCACACATTAGAAAGCATCCTAAGGAAAGCTGAAAATCAATAGGATAGAGTGAAAAACAAACTACCACTACCTATAAACAAAACAAGGAAAAAAATAATAGGATTGAATGTTGACATGTCCACTGAACCAAAGAGTCCACTTCCCAGCTTCTCAGTCATAGATGAATTAGGCATGTAAACAGGGCCTTTGGCCCAACTCATCCTTGCTGATCATGTTTGCTAAACCAAACTAGTCCCATTTGCCTGCATTTGGTCCGTATTCCTCTAAACTTGCCTATCCATGTACCTGCCCAAACGTCTTTTAAATGTTGTCATTGTATCCACTTCTACCACATCCTCTGGCAACTTGTTCCATATTTGCACCACCTTATGTGAAGACATTCCCCATCAGGTCTCTTTTAAATCCCTCCCCTTTCATCTTAAACTTATGCCCTCTAGCACCCCCCTCCCATGGGTAAAAGACCTTCGTCATTCACCTTATCTATGCCCCTCATGATTTTATAAATCTCTATGAAGTCACCCCGAAGCCTTCTACACTCCAACGAACAAAGTCCCAGCCTATCCAGACTCTTCTTATAACATGAACCTTGCTGTCTCTATAAAATCTTTGTAAATTTTTTTTACCCTTTCCACTTTAATAACTTCCTTCCTATAGCATGGCAGCCAAGATCGTCTGCAGTACTCCAAAGTGGCCTCACCAATGTCTTGTATAGCTGTAACATGACATCCCAACTCCCATACTCAATGCTCTGACCAATAAAGGCAAGCTTGTCACAGACCTTCTTCACCACTCTGTCTACAGAAGAGGCAAGGGTCAAGTGGGGCCAGCAGAATAATGGAGTTATAATAATGGGCCACAGTCAGGTTATCCAGAATTTTACACTGGAGGTTTACAGGCCAAATGGTGTACTCTTGCTCTTGTTTCTTACGGGTCACTGACTCAAAAACAAGTTTTTTTTCTTGTCCTTAGCAAGGTAGCAGTTTCTTTCATTCAGTCACAAGACACTAGATTGAAAACCAGTTATTCAAACAATTATGCCCCCCAGTTTAATTTAATCTTAACGTCACACTGGTTTACTCAGTCATCTCAAAAACTACAGAAAGTTTGCAGGGAGCAATCAACCACAAGCAAACAAAAACATTCACAATTTGTCCATTTAAGTAAATAACTAACTGGTTCTTCTGATTTGAACAACAATTTGAACTCAGCAATTTTACCACCTGTTTGAAGGTTGCTTAACTAGATTAAATTGTTTAAATCATTTAAGTTGGTTTCATCCTTTCAAAAGATAAGTTAGGTTAATTAGTTGCTACAGTCAGCAAGATGACAAGTACTGCATATGCAACTGTTAAATACTATTATTGCAGCCTAGATATAGATTGTCATAATTTGTTTGTTTGTGCAGCTGGTTAGGGCATAATTTTTGTTACCCTTTTGCTTCAAAATATATACTGAATTAGATTTTTAAGACTGGTCTTTTTGATGCTCTCCTGTTTTTATGACACAGTACTGTGAAAGCAATTTATTGAAAAGGTTATAGCTAGTGAAGCTAGGAACCAAAAAGAACCAAGACTCATTTACAAGTGCACTTTAAATACAGAAGCCGAAAGGGGGGAAAATCTGAATATTCACAGAATTATAGATGCATAAAATCCCTGCTGTGAGAAAGCAGGTCATTCGGCCCACCAAGTCCACACCCCAAACCCCCAAAATCCCCATAATCCTGCATGTCCCATGGCTAATCCAGCTGGCCTGCACATTCCTGAGAACAAGGGCAATTTAGTGTGACCAATCCACCTAACCTGGACATCTTTGGACTATGGGAGGAAACCAGAGATACAGGGAGAATGTGCAAACTCCACACAGTTGCCCGAGGGTTGAAATGAACCTGGGTTCCTAGCGCTGAAGGACAGCGGTGCTAACCACTGAGCTACCGTGTCAACCACTGACTTCCGGTTTTCCCATAAATCATGAACAGTTAGTTTCAAGCATCTGTGGGTTTGGCAATTTTGAGAACTGATAGTGATGTAGGGAAAATCATAATCTAACCAAACAGAGTGAGCATGCTGAGACAGAATAGACAGAGGGGAGCCAATAAACTTGTTGTATTTGGACTTCCAGAAGGCATTCGACAAGGTACCTCTCAAAAGGTTAAGTCATAAGAGAAGAGTCCACCGTGTTGGAGTGGTATACTGGCACAGATAGAGAATTAGCTAAATGGCAGGAAACAGTGAATGGGGATAAGGGGTTTGTCTTTAGATTGGCGACCTGTGACTAGTGAGGTTTGATAGGAATCAGTACTGGGTCCACAACTGTTTACAATATATATTAATGACTTGGAGGGATCAAAGTGAATGTACTGTTGCCAAATTGCACATGATACAAAATAGGAAGATTGCAAGGGGTGTAAACAGTTTACAGGGAGATAAATAAGTGGGCAAAAGATTGGCAAATTGAGTATAACGTGTGAAAATGTAAAGTTGTTCATTTTGGAAGGCCGAACAAGTTGGAGAAAAACTGCAGACAGCTGCAAGACAAAGGGACTTGGGGGTACTTGTACATGAAACACAGAAAGCTAGCATCACAGGTGCTGCAGGAAATCAGGAAGGCTAACGGAATGTTGGCACTTATTCCAAGGAGGTTAGAGTAGAAGAGTAGGGAAGTCTTATTGCAACTGTACAAGGTGCTGGTGAGACCACATATGGAGTCCTCTGAGCAGTTCAGAGAAGGTTCACTTAGATGATCACCACCCCAACCCCCCATAACGCTGCGCATATGGAGGGATTGTCTTATGAGCAAAGGTTAAACAGGTTGGGCCATTACTCATTGGAATTTAGATGAATGAGAGGTGATATCATTGAAACGCATAGGGTTCTTAAGGGCTTGACAGGGTAAATTCTGAGAGGATATTACCCCTTCATGTGTCTAGGACCAGGCAGAATAAAGTCTCAGAATAAAGAGGCATCAATTTAAGGCTGAGATGAGGAGGATTCTGTCCTCTGAGGGTTGGTAGCCTTCGGAGCTCTGCTCGCACAGTTGTCTGTGGCAGAGTCCTTGAGTATATTTAAGGCTGGAATTTTTGATGAGTTGGGGAAATCAAGAATTATAAAGAAAGGGCAGGAAAGTGAGACATGAGACACATCAGACCAGCCATGATCCTACTGAATGACAGAACAGGCATGAGGGGCCAAATGGCCTACTCCTGTCCTGTTTCTTATTGTCTTAGGGAAATGGTGTTTTGTATCAAATATAGGAAGGCCAATGGTAAATGTCTAAGAGTGGAATTGGGGCACCAGTATGGTCCCTGAATTACCCCAATCAATTTTAATCTAGCTTGGAAAAAAATATTATTTGTATAAAACCCTGCCTTAAAATAACTTAGGACTCTGTGCTTTAGCTATGAACCTTTAAATGGAACAATGACAAAAGCTTTTGCAAGTAGCTAAAACACAATACAAAACTAATTTTCACTGTTTTACTTCAATATCATCTTAATAAAGAATATTTGGGTTTTTTAAAATGTATCCAGTCTCCTGAATCCATGTTCACAGTCTTTAAAATGTCATAGTTCCTCTGGAGCTCAAAAATGCGAAAATCGAAAGTTGTTGGAAATACTTACCCCTAAGTTATTCCACTATTCACAGCAATGTCTCCACTCTTTTAATGATTATGGAGTTGTGTTAGCTACTTCGCAAAGCTCAGGATCATAATCCACAGTTTAGTCAACTTAGGTGAGCTTCATTAAGTTCAATCCTCTTTGTTGTGAGATACTTAAGTGCAAGTGACTTGGGCTTCTCTTTCCTTTAAATGTATCTAACCTCATTACAGCTAGAATATCATTTACTATTTGCCTAGTATAGATCTTCTGTGGCTCCTGTAAACCAAATATTTCACTTCAGCAAATCTCTTAACCCTAGGTAAAGACAATTGTAATAATTTGAAGTTGTTTGTGTCCCCAAAGTATTCAAATTATTTAGAAATTCAAATTAAACAACTTGCACACTGACTCTCATGAATGCAACTGAATTATCCAGTAATCTGAATAAAGCAACTTCTAATTAACAGGGAGTAGACTCTAACCTTTTAGTAATTTTCTATTTGTCCTTAGATTCTAAGTGCTTGTTATCATGTCATCTGGATTTTTATTTTAACTTTTGTTCACTGCAGCAGGTTTGAATAGCGTTTCATTGTCACTTCAGTTCTTATGAACAATGTTAAAATGAGTACTTAGTTAATTTTTCTCACCTACCTTTGCTACTTTATCCCATTTATATATGCTGCGGTTGGTTAGATAGTTCGCAGACATTTCATTACCCTGCTGGATAACATCATCAGTACAGCCTCCAATGAAGCACTGTTGTGTTTTCCCGCCTGATATTTAAACCCTGGGGTCCACTGGAGTTGATTACCTCATTTCTGTTTTTTCTTTGCAGTGGTATATATATATTCTTTGCAGTGGAGAACCAGGCCTCTAGAAGTTCCCATGCTGATCTCTGTTTGGCCTGTCCACCAAGAAGCCCATCAATAAACACATAGAATTAGACCCTATATATACACCACTGCAAAGAAAAACTGGAAATGAGGTAATCAACTCCAACAGACCCCAGGGTTTAAATGTCAGGCGGGAAAACACAACAGCACTTCATCGGAGGTTGTACTGATGATGTTACCCTGCAGGGTAATGAAACGTCTGTGAACTAACGAACCAACACGACGAGCAAACCAACCATAGCATCCACAACCTGAGCTACAAATCTACTCAAGAGCCTTAGACCCATTTACATATAAACATCAGATTTTTAAAAACTTTTGTATATTTTGAAAGCCCTTTTTATTACCATTAGCAGCGCTTGGATCAATTACTTATCTTCAAAAAAGATAAACTGCAATAAGAATTATCTCTCATCAGTCACGCATCCATCACCGAAAAGTTACCTTAAGTTTAAACTCGAGCTGTGGCATGACCGAGAGGAGGAGATGAGGATCAATAGCGAAAAGCTCCATAATGAGATCAAAAACGTGTTCAGATAAATCACTGACTGAAGACTTTCCCAGAACTAGGACCTGATTGAAGAACTGATTAAAAAAATTCCGTTAAGTATACAGCTGAAATCAGTGAGAGCACATAGAAAACAAAGTAATAATTTTTATAAATATTGTATTGCTATTAAGCAAAATCCAGTAATACTCATTCCAATACATAATAAATTTAACAGAACTCCATTGGCTATTTCAATGAGTGTTCTTCCAAAAGTGAAGTAAAAAATTACATCTGTGATGGGTGACATTCCACCTCTCCTAATGTACATTTTATGCGAGCAAAAGCAATGTGATTTGCTGGTATCTGTTTGAAGTTCAGCTCAAAACTAGTATTAGCTTATGACTGTTTGTTTATGCCAGACTAGGTGCCTCAAATTTTAAAATTACAAACCACTCAGTATCATAGAGCCATTAAAAAAATCCGCTTCTGATTTACAACCTTTTATTGAGACATAACAGAGAAAAAGAGCACCTGATCTGGGAACTGTTTTTCTGTAATTTGTGCTATTTTTGTGACATAGCACACAAGAGCTGAAACATCTTGGTCCAAAAAGTGTTGAAAATCATAAGTTGTTAAAATAACATAATTGTCATAAAAAGTCACATTTCCCAGCTATTTAAGCACAGGAAGTTGCTATTTTAAAATTGTATTTTGAAAGTCCGTGGTTTAGCCAATATTGTCAATAGCATCATGACTAAGTCATAGTTTGGAGCATGGCTGGAGTGGCTTCTATTATAGGCTTTTTCATAGTTTAACGGTCTGATTCTGAAAAGTCAACTGCATTTAGGAAGAAACTTATGAACACAAACAAAAAACTGTTCAAGGGTTAGGGAAAGCGGGCAGGAGAGGGGAGTTGAGGCTGAGATGAGATCAGCCACGATCCTATCAAACGGCAGAGCAGCATTTTGGGACCAAATTGCCTACTCCTGCTTCTAGTTCTTATCACCTAACACTTTACAAACTGAATATCATGACAGTTTCTAAAAAATATTTAAGATGAACTACTCTAGAGCATTACAAATATGTAACCTACAAGAGTGGCTTACACCTGGGGATAATGACCAAGTTTCAAGAAATCAAACATCAATCATTTACAAGTTGATCAATACCTGTGCACTGTTAGAACAGTTCTATGGTTAAGAATGATTGTTTTCTATAGTCCTGTGTAACATTAAAAATAACAAAATCTCAATCCATTAAAACAAAACTCTTTTGGGCGCTGGAGAAAATCCTGGAAAGAAATAAAGTTTTTCCTTTACTCTGATTTACATAATGTAAGAATTAGGAACAAGAGTTAGGCCTTTGACATGAACCTGCTCAGCCGTTCAAGAGGATTGCGGCTGACGTCCCGTACACCTACCCAAATTTTCTTCCTATGTCTGATTCTATTAACATTTTAATCTCTGACATAGATACGTTCATTAACTGGGCTTAACCAAGCCCTCGAAAGTAAAGCTCATTGAACGAGCAAGTTACTTGCCCATTTATTAAATGTATTTAATGGCCAGCCCCTTAGTCAGACTCATCTAGACTCCTGGCTCCATTCTGTCACGCCCCTTAAGAATTCATGTTTCAATGAGATCAACTCTCATTTTTCTAAACTCCAGGCAGATTGTATAATCTATCTTGACCTTTGAAGCCTTGAAAAATCCTTCCAAGAAGGGCAGTCAATGTACATTCCAAGTGCAAAATGCACAAGCTTCTGGACCTGTTGGTCTAAGTGATCACCAGTGTGAAATGTGGAAAAGACAATATGTTGCTTAATTCAAGTTGTTCAAATTTGATTATTTGTGTTTTATTGAATATGTTAATTTTAAAGACAGAGAAACCACCAAAAACTTTCTAAATGGTCAAGTTTGACTGCTTTCAGTACCTGATTCAGACAGTTCATCAAATTGATTCTAAGTCACTCTGTATTTTCAAAATCATCCCTCCTCAACAATCATCTTGTCTGCTATCTATTAAGTTGGATAGTCCACCTGTTTTGGAATGATCGGATGACAGTTTGTGCATTAATAGCTACTATGATTGGACACAAAATATGAAAGGGTGGGACGGTGGTGGTTCCGGTCAACCAAGGAAATATTCCACTCACTATGAACATGATCCATGATTACTTTATAAGCCACAGGATATAAACAAATCCCACACCAACAAGTTGCATGCTCAGGCCACATATTATTAATGTGCTACTTCACTCCCACTTAGTCCAATCATTGCCATAAACATGCACAAAAATCTACAAAGAATTTGATTTTCAGCATTTTGACGTCTGTAAATCACCGCAGGCTTCAATTATGTTCCAGCTACCATACATGCAGGTTAATATCACAAAGAATCTTGATTGGCCATATCCTGTGATTTTCACTAGAATGGTTTCTGGATCTTTCAAATTCATAGTTCAGCTGCTGGGCAAACTGAAACTTGAAAGATATTTCAACCATGCTGTTGGTGAGAGATAATCGGTGCTCATGTTTTTGATGAATCAATGGATACTGGTAATTCTGGCATGGGCCTTTTGATAGTCTGTGAGCTCTAGGTCTTTTGCCACAACACTAGACATCTGTGTTCCAAAAAGCAGTTTTGCGAACTAGCTGCTGCTCTAAAATCTTCGCTGAATTTGCATTTGATTTGGCTTACATGTGTGTACATGTATTGCATTTCTGGTATTGCTGTAACCATTTTGACAATTTTCAAGGACACACCCTGATATCTGCTTCTGAAGATCAGGTCAATGGCTCCATGTTCTCAGCACATTTGGTCTTGGGCATCACCTTGAGCGTACATTCCTCCTTATTTCATTCTTGCACCATTTTTTGACTAACACCATATTTCCTTGTTGCAGCTTAGATATTTGCCAACTTTCAGTTTGAAGCTAATTTTAAACCTTACTTTTTCCTATAAAAGACATTTTTTCTCCATCATCCACCAAGTGCTACTGGCTATGTTTGGGCCTATCTTAAACTTACGCACATCACTTGCTTGATCCTCTGCAGTGAAATGTAGCATGTGAAAGAAAACAGGCAATGTCCAGCTACATCCACAAAAAGCAGGGCAAAACCAACCCAGACGATTATTGTCCCAGCCATCTACTCTCCGTATCAGCGAAGTGATGATTATTTAAATACAAACAATGTGCAGTGTTATAGGGTAAAGCAAAGAGATGGGTATTAAGTCAAAACGCTCAGAGCGCCATTTCTGAGGCAACAGGCCAACGGCCCACTTCTGTACCAGAACAATTTTGTGAAACTGTGAAAGAAATAAAGAAGTGGAAAGGAGAAATTATATTATTTAAGAAATACAGTCCCAATCAAAAAGTGAAAAAGATATGAACATAACTGCTGATACTTTTTATAAACAGATAAATTTGGTTCAGAGTGCTTCGCTTGGAAAAAGTGGAAATTTAACTTAAATATTTCTTAGAGCAAGCAGAGATGATTAAATATTCCATATCCATTTGCGCTAGATCTGACAGGTGGTGAAAAAATTCAGGACTTACCACCAGTTAGAACATAGTTACTTTACCAGCAAGGACTGGAAATATCAGAAATTTAAAAGGAGCAACAAATCAATGAAAGCAAAAACAAGTCTTTAAACTATTGCGATTGGATTTATCTTTCCAAACAGGATGGGTTAGGTTACAGAGTAATCGGTCACAAGGCATTATGAAAAAAGTAAATATTTGAGCTATTTCAAACTTCAGTCTATAATTTGCGCAATCAAAACTGCACAATCCAACATGTGCTATGAACTGAGTGGACAAGAAGATGGTGAATTCTGTTGAATCAAAATACTTACACTCGCAATACATGGTTCAATTGTTTGAGCTGTTCTCTTCAGGAGTACTTTAGCTAAATCATAGGCTTGCTTATTCATGTTCTGTAACAAAAACATGTGAACACTTATATGAATGCATTCATCATACCTAAACACTATATTCAGAAAATTGCCTTTAAAACATATACAGAAGTTAGGGTCTATGCTATCTCCTTGATATATTTTGAGGGGGTTTAGTCTGGTCCATAATATTCAGCAAGCACATGGGTGACGGGTGAATGGGATTTGATACAAATTAGAACAGAGGAAAGAGTTTTGGAAGACTTCAGGTTTTGTCATTTATATTTCAAACACATATACATTATATATATGGCCGGGACTGTATTAAAATAGGTCTAAAGCTAACAAGTCAGCTGAGGCTGGGAAAGAGATGGATGATGTTATGAAATTCGAAATAACTCGTCTCAGTGATGGCACAGATGTCCAATTGAAAGCTCATCTCAGGGGGATATACCAGCATGGTTGTGACAGTGTGGTCCAGCCTCAGATGATTGCCAAAGATAGCGATAAAGTCAATGGCTAGGGAGCAAAGTTTGCAGTGCAGACTAAATACAATGAATTCAGTCTTCTCAATACTCAATTAGAGAAAATTTGAAGTAATTATTTCTGGATGTCAGACAAACACTCTGAAAAATTTAAAGAGTGGACAGAATCTGCGGCAAAGCTGCATGTCATGGAGAAAGTGGGGAGAGGGAGAGAGAGTCATCTTAGGTGGTAGAATACACAACAGACCAGAAATGGAAGAGCAGAGAGATCTTGGAAGGTTGTTGTGCTGGAGAAGATGATCGAGATTGAGAAAATAATTTGAAAATAAGGAGTTGGGATGTTATGTCGAGGGTGTTCAGGTCAATGGTGAGGCCTCTTCTGGAGTACTGTGTACAGTTCTGGTCGCCTTGTTAAAGGAAGAACATTATTAAATTAGAGAAGGTTCAGAAAAGATTTACCAGGATATTGCCAGGAATGGAGGGTTTGAATTACAAAAATAGGCTGGGACTTTTTCCACTGGAACAGAGGAGGTTGAGGGGTGACTTTATGGAGGTTTATAAAATCATGAAGGGCACAGATGAGGTGAATAGCAACGGTCTTTTCCCAAAGGTGGGGGAGCTCAAAACTAGGGGACATATTTTTATGGTGAGAGGAGAAAGATTTGAAAAGGACATGAAGAGCAACATTTTTGTTTTACACACAAGAGTGGTTACTGTGTAGAATGAGCTACCACAGGAAGTGATGGATGCAGGTACAGTTTGAGAGACTTTTGGATGGGTACATGTATAGGAGAAGTTTAGAGGGGTATGGGCCAAATGCAGGCAGATGGGACTAGTTTAGTTTGGAAACATGGTCAGCATGGACTAATTGGATCCATGGCCTATTTCCATGCTGTATGACTCTATAATGATACACAACCAGTAGATTTCATAACATTAACCATTATAAATCTATAGATAGTTTAGCAGATAATAAAGGCAATGCAAAAGTCACATCAATATTTTCCTTTTATATGTAATGGCTTGACAAGCCTGTATATGACGATTTTTAAATACTCCATTATTTCTGGGCAAGTTTCTATCCAAACCAGATATTCCCTGCTATTCAGTGTACATATCCAGTTAGTAGTTCTGTCTCACATGCCAGTGTGATAACAGTTCAATCTCTGGTATTTGCAGATACGTGATCTCAAGTTAGATTCTATCACAGTTGCGTTGACCTGCGAGTACCTTAGTGAGTGTTCTCACTTGATTTTCTTTATATTCCTGACACAAACATTCTGGACATGGATTGGTCTCAATGTGAAAATATAAAGTTGGACTTCAGATCGTTGTTGCTGACAAAAGCTGGATTTCACGTGTTCTGATAGCTATCAGATTGTTAACTGAAGCACTCCAGTAGACTATTAAAGAGCACTAGCATGGTGGGAAGGTACTTGTATAGTGGCAATGTTACTAGACTAGGACCCAGAAACGTCAGGCTAATGTTCTGAGGGCATGGTCCCAAATTCCCAACTGTGAATTCAATTTAAAAAATCTGAAATGATGACCACGTAACCAATGTTGATTGCCATAAAAAACCAGGAGTTTCACTTAAGAAACATCAGGAAAGGGAATCTGCCATTCATACACAGTCCAGCCTACACGTACTTCCAGATCCTCAGCCATGTGGTTAGTGGGCTACAAAATGCTGTCCTTACCAGTAACACCCACATTCCAGGAGCAAATATTTTAAAAATGCTATGCAAAAAAATTGGAAAAGAGAGCATGTCTTTAACCTCTCACTCAAGAACATTACTGAAGCGCTATTTAAAATGATGGACTGGACGTTAGCCATCCTTGTTGAGACAAAATAATCTTACCAAATTACATGTTAATTCTTGCACTTGCTTTTTCTCATTAACTAATTCAAAAAGCATGACTCCTGAATACAAAGTAACTATCTTCTATTTAAGGTGGTTGAATTTAGTACAGGAGCATCTTCTGGATACTGATGCAAGGCCACAAAATACAGGAAAACCAAAAAACAGACCATCATCTTAAGTACAAGACCCTTGAAGTATGCAACATGCAGCTCTCCCCTTCCCAGCTCTCCACAAATTGTTTAGATTGCACAAATAAATCAGATCTGTGGAGGAAGTAACAGATTTAACTTCCAATATGATATTTCCTTAGAAACAGAGGTTGAAATGTTCTGAGCTACTAAAAATGGGAGGGCCGATTAGGTGGAACACAAGTGGTGGTCAGGGATAGCTTATTGGGAGAAGAAATAAATAAACAGGATGTCATGGAACAACTGGCAAAAATGAGCAGTCATGGTAATTGATGAGATTATATGTTTTACAATTTTTATTCTCTTTAAAGATTGGGAAGAAAAATGAATAATATTGCTTATAAATATATAAAGCGACAGCTGAAGGACAGGTTACCAAGTGCATATCAGAATTTGAAAACAAATCTGATCGGTTGACTTTTTGGGATAAGGAGGCAAGAACTGACTAAGTCAACTTAAAAAAATAAGATTTGCGTAAGTAAGAAAAAAAAATGCAAATTGGAATAGTCAACTAAACCAGAAAATCATAACATTATCGTTACAACTGAAAATGTGGATAGAGGTGTCAGGGCTGACAATAAAACACTTCCCCAAGCACAAACTTTTAGGGGAAAATGACAAAGAAACCAGAGAATAGGTACGGTAATTATATCAAAAACAATACTCATTATGACTGTTTCAGAGATAGTAGGAACTGCAGATGCTGGAAAATCTGAGATAACAAGGTGTAGAGCTGGACGGACACAGCAGGCCAAGCAGTATCAGAGGAGCAGGAAAGCTGACGTTTCGAGTCTAGACCCTTCTTCAGAAATGCAATTTCTGAAGTCGGGTCTAGACCCGAAACGTCAGCTTTCCTGCTCGGCCTGCTGTGTTCATCCAGCTCTGCAGCCTTGTTATCTCAATCATTGTGACTGCTTTGAAGACAATTTAGCTCGTATTCATTTAAAAACCCACCCATGTCCTCTGGTTCCAGGCACAAATTACCACTAAGATCCTTAATGGGCCCTGTTCTTTCCCTCATGATTCTTTTACCTTTAATGTACTTTTGAAATGATTTAGGATTGTCCTTTATTTTAGCTGCCATTATTCTGTGTCCTCCTTTTTGCTCTCCTAATTTCCTTTCCCAGTTTCCTTTTTTAATGTTTCCACTTGGACATTCTGTACCCCTAGAGCTTCTGTTGCTTTGAGCCCTTGGTATCTGCCATAAGCCTCCCTTTTTCTCTTCATCCAGTCCTATATCTCCCTTGATATCCAGGACTTGCTGGATGTTTGGTCCCATGTTTTATTGGAACATGTTCCTCTTGTACTCTCCCCATTTCCTTCTTAAAATGTGTCCCACTGTTCTGACATAGATTCAGGTAAAAGTATCTGCTTCCAGATCACTCTAGCCAAATCATGTCTGATCTTATTAAAACCAGCCTTACCACAGTTTTAAAATTTGATTTTAGGCCCATCCTTGCCCGTTTCCATAACAGTCTTGAAACTAATCAAGCTCAGATTGCTGTCTGCAAAATGTTCCATCACTGATGCGTTAACCACCTACCCAAACTCATTTGCTAAACTCAAGTCCAAGACTGCCCCTGTTCTTGAGAGGCTCTACATACTGACTTAAGAAGCTCCAGTGGATGCATGTTAAGAATACTCCTTCCCTCTAAACCTTTCACACCATGTCTACCCCAGTTGGTGAAGGTGAAATCCCCTATCATGACCCTATTACTTTTGCCCTTCTCTGAAATCAGCCTACAGATTTGCTCTCCTATTTGTCCTCAGACTGTTAGGGGGCCTAGAGTACACATCCAGCAATGAGATTGCTCCTTTTTGGGTTTTAAGTTTTACACATGGCTTAATTTGAGGAGGCTAAGATGTCTTAGGTCATTCCTTGTTCCTGCTGTAATTATTTCGATGATCAATATTGCAACACCACCCTTCTCTTATCTCCTTCCCCACCTTGCCTAAAGACTCTGTATCCTGGAATGTCAAGTTGCCAATCCTATCCCCCTCTCAACCATGTCTCAGTGACAACAATGAAATCATACACCCTTATTTGAGTTTGTGCCTTGGAGTCATCTGTTTTTTTCAATCAGACTCCTTGCTTTAAAACAAATACCATCCAACATTGCCAAACCTAACTTAAATGGCCTATAATTTACATGCCTTATTGACTCACTTGCTGTCACTTCTCCTTTTGGCATTCATCTGGAATGACCTCCAATTTCTATACTCGCTCACACATGGCACTGGAAGTAATCCAGCGAGTACTACTTTTTGGGTGCTGTCCCCTTTAGTTTACTTCCTAGCTCCCCAAATTCTGCTTGGAAGACCTTTGTCTACCTATGTCTTTAGTACCAATGTATATCACAATCTGTTCACCTTCCCTCTTCAGAATATTCTGCAACCAGTGATATCCATGATCCTGGAACCAGGGAGGAAATCTATCATCCTGGAATCTCTTCTGTGGCTGCAGAAACACCTGTCTGTTCCCCTTACAGTTGAATCACCAATCATTCTAGCTCTTCTGTTCTCCTTCTTCCCCTCCCGTACAGCAGACCCACCATGTTGCCATGAAGTTGGCTCCCACTCCTTTCCTCTGTGTAGTCATCTCCCCCAATTGTATCCAAAAAAGTAGATCTGTTAGAAAAGGTGATGGTCACAGGGGACTTCTACACTAACTGCCTTCCTATACTCTGCCCGGTGGTCACCCATGATTTCTGCCTGTCCAGTCTGCACCAAGAGTGACCGATTCATTGAACCTGTTATCCACAACATGCTCAGCATTGCAGACGCACCACAGCAAATTCGCCAGCGCTCCAGCTCCAAAATGTGGTCAGCTCGTAGCTGAAAGCTGGACACACTTATGTCTGAATACAATTAATTTACCTCCCTTACCCTACTTTGCTTACTGTCATTACTTTATCATATTAGTCCTAGCTTTCACTTATTCTTGTTGCTTCACAGTTAATCCCTCCTTCCAAATAAAAAATGCACTTTTGGAAATCCCAAGCCAATCAACAGACCACTTCCCTGAGACAATTTGGCATGGTTATTTTTCTCAATCAGCAGTCCCCTGAAGCTGCAGGCATTAGGGGAGGTAATGGCCTAGTGGTAACACTCGTAACAGAACTGGTCTGTTAATCCAGAGACCCAGATAACATTCTGGGGACCCAGGTTCGAATCCTGCCATGATAGACAGTGGAGTTTTAATTCAACAAAATATCTGGAATTAACAGCCTAACGATGACCGTGAATCCACTGCCGATTGTCGGAAAAACTCATCTGGCTCACTAATGTCCTTTAGGGAAGGAAACTGCCATCCTTACCTGGTCTGGCCTATAGGTGACTCCAGAACCATAGCAATGTGCTTGACTCTGAACAGCCCTCTGGGCAATGGGGATGGACAATAAGTGCTGCCTAGCCAGCGATGCCTTCATCCCATGAATGAATAAAGAAAAATAAATTAAACTAGGTCTCTTTTGTGGCATAGTGGTAATATCCTTACCCTTGGACTGGGAGGCCCAGGTTCCAGTCCTACCTACTCCAGAGGTGTGTAATGCTATGAAGTGCAGAATGACCCTCCCCTCTGTGAACTAAAACACTCCACAGTCTGTAAAAGGAGTGTGAAAAGTGGGGTAACCTGCCTTTCAGCCACTTTTAGCGGTCAAACAAAATAATTCCGTGACACTCACTTTAAAATCAACAATTAACAATTTATTTATCGAACAGTGAACAAATTAATTAAACTATTAGCAAACCGAGTAAACACCTAATAACTAACTATTCCAGAATAAAACAAGATTCTAATGGTATACTGTTCCAATGAAAAAAGAAGTCGCATATTTTTATAAAAATAAAATGTATAGCGTTTAATCTCTTGAAATTACAGCCAGTTCACGTTTTCTGGAATGCTCTGTGCCTTCTCCAGCAAATGTTCTGCCAGGAACGCCTTCTCTGTTGCTTCTTCTGTCAGGAATATTAACTAACTGTGCCATAGGTATGTTTGATTTAGATGGCGCTTTCTCTAAAACTTAGAGAAGACTGAGAGAGCCAGCGATTCTTGAGAACTGAGGGCTGTTAACTCTTACAGATGGCAATTTGTTCTCCTGTCTTTGTCCAACTGCCCCCTTCTTGTTTACCCTTGATGACATATCGATATCTTACAGTAGGATTGGTCCTATGTTGTCTAAACCATCAAATTTAAATTTGTTTCTTGGTATCTAAGTGCCTGGTTCAAACCGATTGGCTAAATTCAAAACTTGTTGTCTTGGTCACAAAACAGTTGCTTGGCCTGCTAACTGTACAGTCTTTTGATACAAGTGTTTCAATTCGGGTACTGCATTTGGGGAGGCATGGTGGCTCAGTGGTTAGCACTGTTGCCTTACAGCGCCAGGGACCCGGGTTCGATTCCACCCTTGGGTGACTGTCTGTGTGGAGTTTGCACATTCTCCCCACGTCTGCGTGGGTTTCCTCCCACAAGTCCAAAGATGTTCAGGCTAGGTGAATTGGTCATACTAAATTGCCCATAGTGTTCAGGGACGTATAGATTAGGTGGATGGGTCTGGGTGGGATGTTGAGGGTCGGCGTGGACTTGTTGGGTCAAAGGGACTGTTTCCACATTGTATGGATTATATGATTCTACTCTCTATGTATTTTCAACTTCCTCACAGACATTTTGTTTAAATCTCTAAGCACAGAAAAAGCACAAATCTTTTAAAGGTACCACACAATGCTCCCCTACTTAGCATTTTACAAACACCAAATTCTAACTTCCTGCCTCCCAATCCACAAATACTCCACCCAACTTCACAACAGTAATAACATCTCTGAACAAGTTGATTAGAAAAAATATATTAAGCTAGGTTGCCTCTCTCGTTGCTGTCCCTCACTATCCTTGGCCTCAATTTAACCTGTTACTGACTCTCTCCTCGCTGCTGTTCCTCTGATCCTGGCCCTCATGGGGCGGCACAGTGGCTCAGTGGCTAGTACTGCTGTCTCACCAGGGATCCAGGTTCAATTCCAGCCTCGGGTGTGTATGGAGTTTACACATTCTACCCATGTCTGCGTGGGTTTCCTTTGGATGCTCCAGTTTCCTCCCACAGTCCAAAGATGTGCAGTTTAGAAGGATTGGCCATGCTAAATTGCCCATAGTAATCAAGAATGTATAGGTTAGGTCAATTAGCCATGGGAAATGCAGGGTTACAGGGAAAAGGTAGGGGGTGGAGTAAGGGTTGGATGCTCTTCAGAGAGTTGGTGTGGACTTGTTTGGCTAAATGGCTTGTTTCCTTACTGCAGGGATTCTATGATCCTGTTGCCGTCTCCTTTCTCTCTGCTCAGTTGAATCTTTAGCCACTAGGCAACTTGAGAGTATTCTACCACATTTCTGACATCATGGTTGAAAAGCACTAGGAGACAGAAGCTTACTCACTACATAATTCCTAGCCTTTGACCTTTGCCGTTATCTTACAGCTAGTGTTTAGCTGACTAGTCCATTTCAACTTCTGATAACTGAAAGCCCCCAAGATGTTAACAGTGGGAGATTCAGTGATTCTCTTCTTAGATATAACTGTTTGGCACTTGGGTGATGTGAAAATTACTTGCTAGTCATCAGTCTAAGCCTGGATACTGTTCAGGTCTTGCTGCATTTGGACATGGACTGCTACAATACCCGAGGAATTGTGTGACCGCTTTATATTTCACAGGTCTTTTTTGTAAGCTGCGGCTGTGGCCTAACTGGTCAATCCTTGAAGTCTGAAAATCCGCGCAGAAAGCAAAGTGTCTTTTACTTCAACATATTCTGCGCATTAAACAGCTGCTCTCCCCTCACTTGCCCTCCTACACCCAACCCAGCACTCCTCATTGTCACAAGGTTCTCACCTGCAGGAAAAGGAATCAACATATACAAGAAAATCTTCAAACATAGATAACAAAAGAATACCTGAAAATCCTTGAAGAAACTCTCAAATTGGTGATCAAATATAAACCAAATGATGCACTCCAAATGCCTTATGGTGTATAGGATTTTTCTGGGTTCATAATAGCTCTAATCTATTATACTACATGTGAAAGTGTTTCACTGCTTTGAAAAATGTGGTAAGACCAAGTTTTGTTTCTTTAGGAGACTACAATTTCAAAAATACTGAATCAACATTCACAACCATGCATATTGAATAACAAGGTGACTGAATTCCAACATCTAATTGTAAATCCTTGGGTAACAGCATTGTGATTTGCAGCACTGAACTGATTTACCCGCTCACACATACGCATGAACAGCCACTTTGTTCCAGCTTCTTACTTGCAACTTACTTTAAGAACACAGTGCTCTGCTTCTTAGTTTCAAGAATACAGCTGTTTCACCACTGGGCACTTGCATATGTGAACATAGGTCTGCTAGAAAAAGACTCTCTTTTGTGATTTCTGATTACTGGTACCTCCAATGTCCCACTGCTTCCTTTCTTCCCCCTTCTTAGCTCCAAAAACACTGCTTTCACATGGCTGGTTTGCAAAGCAGATTGAGGCCAACAATGCGGTTCAATTCCTGCACCAACTAAGGTTACCATGAAGGACTCCTCTTCTCAACCTCTCCTCATGCCTAAGGCATGGTGATCCTCAGGTAAACCACCACTCTTTGTGAGACCGCAGCCCTATGATGCTCTGGGACTATGGTTACATTACCTTTTAATATCTCTTTCATATCAAGTTACCTGAATGTTATTTTATAATTTACCTTCCACGTTTGAAATTTGATGGTATCCTGCAAAATAGACATTGGATATCACCTTAGTTTCTTATGAAAAATATCTTCAAGTCACATATGGTTCTGACCGGACACAAATTATCTAATTTGACTTGGTATGTTTGAAGAAGAATTCAGTGGAATGAAGTAGTATAAGAATCCCTGAAGCATTCTAATATGGCGGTACTGATAATCACAGAAAATAGGTTTCTTTTTAAAAACAAGAACTATAAGCACAATAATAACGAAGCTAAAGGTGCAGCTCAGCATGAAACTTCACACAGAGAAAAAGCAGATCAGCTCATTACATTGTAAAGATGCAAGAGAAGACCATAATATGAAATTATGGTAGATGGTCAAATAGTCTTGGATCAGTGTAATTTCTTTGATTTTAAAACGATTTCACAAAAGATTTCCTGTTATTAAAAAGTTAATTAGTTTATTCTTAAAATGTGTTTTAAACCCCTCAAAAAATCTCAAACACTTGTAAAAAGTGGATTCAATGAAAAGGCAGGAGAGAGAATAGTTGTTGAGAACTATCATTGGGAGACAAATCTGGTGAACAACAGGCTACAGCAAGATGATGTCCAGGCAAGAGGTGAGAAAACTGCAGTTCAGGGCAACTGCAATTTAAACACTTCTCAAATGTTTATTTCTACTTCAGAGAATTTGGTTTCCCATCAAAATATTCCATTCAAAATCAAATACCTTGTGTGCAGGAATAAGGTTGATAAGAATGGAGTCCAGTAGGTCCTGTGTTACTCCATCTCCTTCCATGATGATAGAACTCATCAAATCCAACATGTGCATCTGAACCTTCTGATTGTGGCTGTTGCTAAGATAAAAATATGTTCAAATCATTACTGATCACACAACTACCTCCTACAGTTAAAAGTGGTATTCCTTATTCTGCAAATAGGGCTACTAATGCACCCCTTGATAACAGACTCTGAGCCTCCTGTAGTTGTTGTGATTATTATTTGGGAATAATATTTGGAAAAAAAACTCAGGGTTACCATTTACAAACACACTAATTAATTAGTCTGCTCAGCCCTTCGAGCCTACGCCACCATTTGATAAGGATATGGCTGATCTGACTGAGGCTTCTACTTTCCTGCTACTTTTTATACTCTACAAATATCCTAAACCTATGGACATTTTTATGTTCGAAGTTAAAATTGCCACTTTTGTTTTGATTGGATGGCATTTTACTATGCAACTAGAAAAAGTTGGCTTACAATTTTATTACCACTGAACATAAACTTTTGACCACCTTTCCTGATCCTCTCACGACAAATATAATCAAAAGATTGATTCAACACAATGTATTTAATTCTAATTTACAATAAGCAGAAAAATGTACATTAATAACTTCAGAAATCACATTGTGGAGAAACAGTAACAAACTAAACCTGGGACAGAAACTGCACCAGGTTAAGTAGAGATAATTTATCTCTCCAGTTTGTAGTTTGATATCACCTCTAATTGTCAAAAAGCACATTATTCAGCATTAGTTTTTATTTTGTGACAATATTTGAACACAAGTGAAATGCATCACAAACATTTAAACGGGAGGCGAATAAAATTCTTCAGTGACTAAGATTAATTTAACGATATAATGAATACAGACTAAATAAATGCCATGACTATTTTCGGTGACTAAGAAAGGTGACCAATTCAAATATAGCAGACATGCTGCAATATTCAAGGGGAAGTTCTATTTAAGTTCTTCTGTTACTCTACAATACTACTTCCTGAAAATTATCATGGTTACACAGAGGTAAACTGAAAAGCCATGATAATGGGAGGCAGAAGGCAATTTAAAAAGCAGTATTTGAATTTCAGCCCAGTCAAACAAGCTGGAAGATGCCAACTTTGATTTTTAGTCTGTCCTCAGAGAACTTAGACTAAGCAAACGGACAATACAAACATAAACAGCAATCTTGGAACAAAACACCCAATCAAATAATTCTCTGGGCAGACTCCTGTTTATCAGATTTATATACTGAATGTAAGGGCATATAGGGTTGATCGTTAAGTACAGCTAGAAAAAAAAAGAGGAAGTAAATAATTTCCTCCTGTTTTAACTGTTGGAAGGAAATATGGTGTAACAAAATATATTGGGAGTTAAAAAAAATACTTACTTAATGACTGAGAACAGAGTCCTGAAGAGCTGTATAAAAATCTCATTACAATCTTCAAGCTCAAAACAGATGTTATATGACTTGACCCACGCCAAATTCTGTGGAGTGAAATTATGTACTAAGTTTACTATTATCAAGAAAAGAATTAAAAGTGCATAAGATATAAAAGCAGGAAAACGCCATTCAGACCATCAAGTCTACTCCACCAATGAAATTATGGTTGATCTGATTATCCTCAACTCTACTTTCCTGCTTTTCCCTCTTTACTCTTGATTTCCTTACTTGTTAATTCAGTATCTGCAGTAAACATAGCTTCAAACTAATCAGCATGAAGAAAACAAATTATAAATATTTGGGCTCCCAAATATTTTTAAGTAAACAAAGCAAATGTTGAAATATAAAATCAATCACAATTTTAAAAATGAGATTCACACAGTATGGCTCAGTTCTGAAACTCAGGTCTACAATGGCCAAGCGTATTTAATAGTTTTGTACGATTGTTTTGAATTAAGTACTGACTCTTAGACAAAAACGATGTGAATGAAGAACTCACACATGAATGGGCCTTAGAGGCAGGAATTGCTCAATAGTGTCTCCAAACTACAGATAATGGGAACTATGATTACAATTCAGCAAACTTTACGTAAACAAAAGCCTAAAATAGTATTCACTGTTACCTGAGCTAATATTTTAACATACTTAATGATGTTGAAAATTTATGAAAAACATCAAAACACTAAGATTTTTTTCTAAATACATTAAAAAAATGGAGGATAACAACACATATAGCCTGAAAAAAGGTTCTTAGGAACCGTAAGGGTAAGCGGTTTTCTGACGAATATTGGAACAGTTCTTATTTAATACTTTGCATCAGTTTTCACAAATGAGACACACAATGAGGGGATTTTGTGTGAGGGAAATTGTGTCTCACAAACTTCATCGAGTTGAGGAAGTAACCAAAATGATTGATGAAGGCAGAGCAGAAGACATTGTTACTTGGATTTTAGTAAAGCCTTTGATAAGATTCCGCATGGTAGAATAATTAGTACAGTTAGATCACATGGGATTCATGGTGAGCTTACCAATTGTATACAAAATTGACCCGATGGTAAGAGACAAAGGATGATGATAGAGGGTTGTTTTTCCAGACTAGGAGCCTGTGACTCGTGGTGTTCCATGGGAATCGGTACCGGGTCCACTTTTGTTTGTCATTTATATAATTGATTTGGGTGAGAACATAGGAGGCATCGTTAGTAACTTTCCAGATGACACCAAAATTAGTGGTAGAGTGGACAGTATACAAGGTTATCTAAGATTACAAAGAGATCTTGATCGATTGGGTCAATGGGCTGAGGAGTAGCAAATGCAGTTTAATTTGGATAAATGTGATGTATTTCATTTTGGGAAAACAAACAAAGGCAGGACTTATACAATTAAAAGTAGGGCCTTGGGTAGTGTTGTAGAACAAAGGCACTTAGGGGCTCAGGTACATAATTCTTTGAAATTTGCATCACAAATAGACACAGAGTGGTTAAGAAGGCACTTTACACGCTTGCCTTCACTGCTCAGACCTCTGACTATAGGAGTTGGGGCATCAGGTTGAGATTGTACAGCGCATGGGTGAGGCCACTTCTGGAGTAATGCGTGCAGTTCTGGTCGCCCTGTTATAGGAAGGATATTATTAAATTGGAGAGAGCTCAGAAAAGAATTACCAGAATGTTGCCAGAAATGGAAGGTTTGAGTTATAAAAACAGGCTGGATAAAATGGAACTGTTTTCATTAGAGTATAGGAGGTTGAGGGGTAACCTTATAGAGTTTCATAGAATTATGAAGGACACAGATAAAGGTAAATAACAGTGGTCTTTTTCCTAAGGTGGGGGCAGTTCAAAATGAGGGGTCATATTTTCACGGTGAGAGGAGAAAAATTTAAAAAGGAGGAGGGGGATCTTTGTAAACAGAGAGTGCGTGGAATGAATTGCAAGTGGAAGTGGTAGATGCAGGTACAGCTACAACGTTTAAAAGACATTTGGATAAGAATATGAATAGGAATGGCTTGGAGGGATATGGGTGAAACGCAGACAAGTGAGACTAGTTTAGTTTGGGGACATGAATGAGTTTGAATCGAAGGGTCTGTTTTCATGCTGTATAACTCTCACACTGCAATCAGGGAGGAGTGTGATATTATTAAATAAAATTGAGAGAGAGGAGGCATTAAACAGTTTAAAATCTTTGAAAAAGTGGATAAAACCCCATAACTGCATGAAATATATCTAAGGCTAAGGCTGTAAAGGCTCCTTTTACATTTCCCTATTTTTAATTGCGGACTAAAATGAGAAAACAAATGCTTTTAAAAAACAAGTATTGCTGGAGAATTGTATCAGAGATAAAAGGTACTGCAGATGCTGGAGAATCCGAGATAACAAGCATGGGGCTGGATGAACACAGCAGGTCAAGCAGCATCATAGGAGCAGGAAAACTTGACGTTTCGGGCCTAAACCCTTCATCAGAAATGGGGGAGGGGAAGAGGGTTCTGAAATAAATAGGGAGAGAGGGGGAGGCGGATAGAGGATGGATAGAGGAGAGGATAGGTGGAGAGGAGACAGACA
>JAHRHZ010000049.1:21953760-21984569 GCA_024137785.1 Ginglymostoma cirratum
ATTTCTGATGAAGGGTTTAGGCCCGAAACGTCAAGTTTTCCTGCTCCTATGATGCTGCTTGACCTGCTGTGTTCATCCAGCCCCATGCTTGTTATCTTGAATTCAGGGCATGGTTGGGAACATGGGACTGGAATATCACAGCAATTTCAAAAGACATGATTCGGGGATGGACAGGTCTGCGGTTCAATATTCCAGGTACAGTTGCTGTAGGAAGGCTTTGGGGTGGTAGGTGGTGATGGATATTTACGGATAACATTACGGCTGCATTTAGGGAGGATATTCTTCAGAATACATCCAGGGAAGTTATTTGGGTTGAACAGAGAAATAATACAAGGATGATCACCTTTTTGGGATTGTACTATATACCCACTAACAATCAGCAGAAACAAATTTGTAAAGAGGTCTCAGTTATCTGTAAGAATAATAGGGTGGTTACGGGGAGGGGGGGGGCGGTTTTAACTTTCCAAACAAAGACTAGGGCTGCCATAGCGTTAAGGGCGCGGATGGAGAGGAATTTGTTAAGTGTGTACGAGAAAATTATCTGACTTAACGTGGATGAACCGACTAGAGAATGTGCAAAACATGACACATCCTTGGGAAATAAGGCAGGGCAGGAGACTAAGGTGTCACTGGGGAGCATTTTGGGGCCAGCGATCATAATTCTATTCATTTTAAAACAGTGATGGAAAAGGATAGACTGGACCTAAAAGTTCTAAATAGGGAGGACAGCCAATTTTAATGGTATTCAGCAAGAACTTTCAAAAGTTGTTTGGGGACGATATTCGAAGATAAAGGGACAGCTGGAAAATGGGAAGCCTTCAACAAATGAGATAATAAGAATCTAGAGACAGTATGTTCCTGTTAGGGTGAAAGGCAAGGCTAGTAGGTGTAGGGAAATCTGGATGACTACAGAAATTCAGGTTTTGATCAAAACAAAGGGAGCATGTCAGGTATTGACAGCAAGGATCCAGTGAATCCTTACAACAATATAAAGGCAGTAGAAGTATACTTAAGAGGGAAATTAGGAGGGCAAAAAAGGGGATATGAGACAGCTTTGGCAAATAGGGTTAAGGAAAATCTAAAGGGATTTTATAAATACATTAAGGACAAAACAGTAACTAGGGAGAGAATAAGGCCCTTCAAAGATCATTTGGCCAACCGTGTGGGGAACCCCAGGAGATGGGAGAGATGCTAAACGAGTATTGTGCATCAGTTTTACTGTGGAGAAGAATATGGAAGATACATAACGTAGGGAAATAAATAGCGGCATCAAAAGATGTGCATGTTACCGACGAGGTGGTGCTGGACATCTTAACTTGCATAAAGGTGGATAAATCCCCAGGCCCTGATCAGGTGTATCCTAGAACCCCATGGGAAGCTAGGGAAGTGATTGCTGGGCCTCTTGCTGAGATATCTGTATCATCGATAGCTACAGGTGAGATGCCAGAAAGACTGAAGGTTGGTTAACGTGGTGCTACTATTTAACAAAGTTGCTAAGGAAAAGCCAGGGAACGACAGACCAGTGAACCTGACATTAGTGGTGGGCAAGTTGTTGGAGGGAATCCTGAGGGACAGGATTTACATGTATTTAGAAAGGCAAGGACTGATTAGGGATAATCAACATGGCTTTGTGCATGGGAAATCGTGTCTCACTAACTTGATTGAGTTTCTTGAAAGAATGAAGAGGATTGATGAGGGCAGAGCATTGGACATGATCTTTACAGACTTCAATAAGGCATTCAACAAAAGTTCCTCATGGTAGACTGTTTAGCAAGATTAAATCACATGGAATACAGGGAGAACTAGCCATTTGGGAACAGAACTGGCTCAAAGGTAGAAGACAGAGGGTGGTGGTGGAAGGCTGCTTTTCAGACTGGAGGCCTCTGACCAGCGTGTGCCTCAAGGATTGGTGCTGGGCCGACTGCTTTTCATCATTTATGTAAATGATCTGGATGTGAACATAGGAGGTATGGTTAGTAAGTTTGCAGATTATACCAAAATTGGAGGTGTAGTGGACAGTGAAGAAAGTTACCTCAGAGAGTCCAACGGGATCTTGATCAGATGGGCCGATGGGCCAAGGAGTGGCAGACAGAGTTTAATTTAGATAAATGGAAAGTGCTGCATTTAGGAAAGGCAAATCAGGGCAGGACTTGTACACTTAATGGTAAGATGCTGGGGATTGTTGCTGAACAAAGAGACCCTGGAGTGCAGGTTTACAGTCCCTTGAAATTGGAGTAGTACATAGATAGGACAGTGAAAGCGGCGTTTGATATACTTCCCTTTATTGGTCAGTGCATTGAGTATTGGAGTTGGGAGGTCATGTTGCAGCTGGACAGGACACGAGCTAGACCACTTTTGGAATACTGTGTGCAATTCTGGTCTCTGTTATACGAAGGATGTTGTGAAACTTGGAAGGGCTCAGAAAAGATTTACAAGGATGTTGCCATGGTTGGAGGATTTGAGCTGTGGGAAGAGGCTGAATACGCCGGGGCTATTTTCCTTGGAGCAGTGGAGGCTGAGGAATGACTTTATAGACATTTATAAAACCATGAGGGGCATGGA
Organism: Ginglymostoma cirratum; assembly: GCA_024137785.1. Lineage (NCBI taxonomy): Eukaryota > Metazoa > Chordata > Chondrichthyes > Orectolobiformes > Ginglymostomatidae > Ginglymostoma > Ginglymostoma cirratum. The sequence goes on from JAHRHZ010000049.1 coordinate 21,956,323, forward strand.
TCGGGGTAAATAGACAAGGTATTTTCACTGGGGTGGGGCAGTCCAAAACTGGAGGGCATAGGTTTAAGATGAGGGGGGAAAGATTTAAAGGGACCTAAGGGGCAACGTTTTTCTGCAGAGAGTGGCGCATGTATGGAATGAGCTGCCATAGGAAGTGAAGGAGGCTGGTATAATTACAACATTTAGAAGGTATCTGGATGGGTATATGAATAGGGAGGATTTAGAAGGATATGGGCCAAATGCTGGCAAACAGGACAAGATTAATTTAGGATATCTGGTTGGCATGGATGAATTGGACCGAAGGGTCTGTTTCCGTGCTGTACATCTCAATGACTCTATGAGAGAAGATCCATTGGGCTGATAAAGGGTACGAGACCGGCTTATGCAGACAGTTTGAGCAGGTTGGCCTGTACTTTGTAGAATATAGAAGAACAAGAGGTGACCTTATTGAAATATCCAAGATTCTTAGGGGATTTGGCACAGTAGATCGGGAAAGGAGGTTTTTCCTCGTGGAATAGTCTCAGACCAGAGAACATAGAACATTACAGCACAGTACAGGCCCTTCAGCCCTCAATGTTGCGCCGACCTGTGAAACCAATCTGAAGCCCATCTAACTTACACTATTCCATTATCATCCATATGTTTATCCAATGACCATTTAAATGCCCTTAAAGTTGGCAAGTCTACTACTGTTGCAGGCAGGGCATTCCACGCCCTTACTACTATCTGAGTAAAGAACTTACCTCTGACATCTGTCCTATATCTATCACCCCTCAATTTAAAGCTACGTCCCCGCGTGCTAGCCGTCACCATCCCAGGAAAAAGGCTCTCACTGTCCACCCTATCTAATCCTCTGATCGTCTTGTATGTCTCTATTAAGTCACCTCTTAACCTCTTTCTCTCTAACGAAAACAGCCTCAAGTCCCTAAGCCTTTCCTCATAAGACCTTCCCTCCATTCCAGGGAACATCCTGGTAAATCTCCTCTGCACCCTTTCCAATGCTTCCACATCCTTCCTATAATGCGGCGACCGGAACTGCACGCAATACTCCAAGTGCGGCCGCACCAGAGTTTTGTACAGCTGCAACATGACCTCACGGCTCCGAAACTCAATCCCTCTGTGGTGGCAACTTTCAGGGATCTGTGCACATGGACACCGAGATCTCTCTGCTCGTACACACTACCAAGAATCTTACCATTAGCCCTGTACTATATATTCCTGTTACTCCTTCCAAAGTGAATCACCTCTCACTTTTCCGCATTAAACTCCATTTGTCACCTCTCAGCCCAGCTCTGCAGCTTATCTATGTCCCCCTGTAACCCGCAACATCCTTCCGCACTATCCACAACTGCACCGACTTTGGTGTCATCCGCAAATTTACTAACCCATCCTTCTACGCCCTCATCCAGGTCATTTATAAAAATGACAAACAGCAGTGGCCCCAAAACAGATCCTTGCCGTACACCACTAGTAACTGAACTCCAGGATGAACATTTCCCATCAACCACCACCCTCTGTCTTCTTACAGCTAGCCAATTTCTGATCCAAACTGCTAAATCACCCTCAATCCCATGCCTCCGTATTTTCTGCAATAGCCTAAAGTGGGGAACCTTATCAAACGCTTTACTGAAATCCATATATACCACATCAACCGCTTTACCCTCATCCACCTGTTTGGTCACCTTCTCAAAGAACTCAATAAGGTTTGCGAGGCACGACCTACCCTTCACAAAACCATATTGACTATCCCTAATCAAATTATTCCTTTCTAGATGATTATAAATCCTCTCTCTTATAATCCTTTCCAACACTTTACCCACAACCGAAGTAAGGCTCACTGGTCTATAATTACGAGGGTTGTCTCTATTCCCCTTCTTGAACAAGGGGACAGCATTTGCTATCCTCCAGTCTTCTGGCACTATTCCTGTAGACAATGATGACATAAAGATCAAAGCCAAAGGCTCTGCAATCTCCTCCCTAGCTTCCCAGAGAATCCTAGGATAACTCCCATCCGGCCCAGGCGACTTATCTATTTTCACACTTTCCAGAATTGCTAACACCTCCTCCTTGTGAACCTCAATCCTGTCTAGCCTAAATGCTTGTATCTCAGTATTCTCCTCAACAACGTTGTCCTTTTCCTGTGTGAATACTGACAAAAAATATTCATTCAGTACCTCTCGTATCTCTTTGGACTCCACGAACAATTTCCCACTACTGTCCTTGACTGGTCCTAATCTTACTCTAGTCATTCTTTGATTCTGAAATACCTATAGAAAGCTTTAGGGTTTTCCTTGATCCTACCTGCCAAAGACTTCTCATGTCCCCTCCTGGCTATTCTTAGCTCTCTCTTTAGGTCCTTCCTGGCTAAATTGTAACTCTCAAGCGCCCTAACTGAGCCTTCACGCCTCATCTTTACATAAGCCTCCTTCTTCTTCTTGACAAGAGATTCAACTTCTTTAGTAAACCACGGTTCCCTCGCTTGACCACTTCCGCCCTGCCTGACAGGTACATATTTATCAAGGACACGCATAGCTGTTCCTTGAACAAGCTCCACATTTCAATTGTGCCCAGCCCCTGCAGTTTCCTTTCCCATCCTATGCACCCTAAATCTTGCCTAATCACCTCATAATTGCCTTTCCCCCAGCTATAAGTCTTGCCCTGCGATATATACCTATCCCTTTCCATCGCTAAAGTAAACGTAACCGAATTGTGGTCACTATCACCAAAGTGCTCACCTACCCCCAATTCTAACACCTGGCCTGATTCATTACCCAGTACCAAATCCAATGTTGCCTCGCCTCTTGTTGGTCTATCTACATACTGTGTCAGGAAGGGCATACTTACTGCATAAGAGTTCACTCATTTATGACAGAGATGAGAAGGAATTTCTTTCTTAAAGGGAAGTGGAATCCATAGAACTTTTTACTGCAGAACGCTGTCAACGCTCTGACATTAAATATAATCAAGGCCGAGACAGATCGATTTTTAATTGGTAAGGAAATCAATGGCTGTAGGAAAATGCAAGAAAGAAATGAAGCTTATTAGGTCAGCTGTGATCTCATTGAATGTGGAGATGCTGGTGTTAGATCGGGGTGGGCAAGGTCAGAAATCACTTGACACCAAATTATAGTCCGACAGGTTTATTTGAAAACACAAGTGTTCGAAGTCTTCCTTCAAGTGTTAGCTTGTTTTTCAAATAAACCTGTTGGAATATAATCTCATTGAACGGCAGAGGAGGCATAAAGGGCTGAATAGCCCATTTCTACACCATGTCTTATGATCTTATAGCAGTAAACTGCATTGTCTGTTCATTAAAATTTAATTTCTCTCTGGCCACAGTGAAGTGCCAAAGGACTCGAGGACGGCTAATGTGGTTCCACATCTTACATTTACCTTTAAAGTAAGAACCAGTTAGGATCTAAACTATCTCCTGAATATATTTTGACGGGTTGGTCTGGTCCATAACAATGTAAAACATGTCATGAGCTGATGAGAGCTAAAACATTAAAACAGTTTTTTGAAATTCAGTCATGGGGCATGGACATCACTGGCCGGGCCAGTACTTACTGCCCATCCCAAACTGCACAAAGGGCCGTTGAGCGTCAACCACATTGCTGTAGGTTGAAAGTCACATTTAGGGTGAACTGGGAAAGGGCGGCTGATTTCCTTCCCAAAGGACGTTAGCAAACCAGATGGGTTTTTCCAACAACGAGCAAGGGTCTCACGGTATTCATTAGACTCTGAATTCCAGAATTTTACTGAATTCAAATTCCACCACCTGCCATGGGTCTCTAGAACATTACCTGGGTCTCTGGAGTAATGGTCTAATGATAGTATCATTAGGCCATCACATCCCCTAATTGGACTGCAGTGAAGGTTTAATGTGTGATAACCTATATTTCTGCAGGAGGCAGAATATGCAACTATCAAGAAAAATTGACCTGAGCAGATGTGTCTGTTTTAACAATCATTATTGATTATGGATAAAAAGCAGTACTCCTCATTTTCTCAGATGGTCAGAAAGATATTTTTAAATTGCGAGCCTTTTTTCCGAATCTGCATGTGTTTGAGTGAAATACCCCAAAATACAAATGCATCCATAAGACTTTCTCATGCACATTTCATATATACTATGAAACAGCATTACTTTCAATTACACTAAAATGAGAGATACCAAAGGAGAAACAATCTGAAACATTAATTCTGCTTCTCTCTCAATTATTACCTGTTTCCAGAAGTTATTTAATATTGACAGCAGCCAAGAAGAGGACACATTTTAACCCGAAAAATTAATACCTCAAGATTCCCCATCTCAGCAACTGAACTACATTTTTGAAACTCCAAATATTTTTTCTTCGCAAACAACAGCTAGATCATTTCAAACTTTTATAACATTCCTACCTCTCCTCTTCTTAATATCACCTTTGCATAAATCTTAAGGGTCTAAATTTGTGTTCTCTGATTATATCTTCCAGACTTACTTTAAAGTGATATTAGTATTTTCTTTAACGAGTTTCTTTCTGAAACACTTGTTTTCTAGGCTGGAGACATAAGCTACTCCAATACTACGAAGGGATTCCAGAAGACAGTTATGTTAACACCACTAACTATGCCTGAATACGAGGAGCCTTGTAACATTTTCAGTGATTTGTCACAGAGCTAGCTTTTAATCGAGGAACAGCTACAACCTTTAAGTAAGATGGTGAATCTATATTCAGAATAAAATTCCTGGTGTAAACAATAGATTGTTTTTAAATATTGCATATAGACTTAATTTCTGTAATCTTAAAACAGGTTACAATGGCTTACCTCTAACAAATAGAAGTATCTGTTGAACTGTGGACTTTTGGTGTCCTCCAATCCTTTCAGCTGCCGTGTAATGAACATGAATATGTCCTGCCCACACAAAAGAACAAGCATAATTTAGCAAATATTTGCCATTAATTAAAAATACTTCTGATTGATTCATGATCAAACAAAATGTTATATCCAAATTTACAGAACTTTGCAAAGCTGCAGTTGGTAAAATATCGGCATAACCTTAAACCCCATCAATTTGACTGTCTTCCATCTGTTAACTGACCCTGAAGCCATCTAATACATTATACCAATACTTATCGTAGGCAATAAGCTTTATATAGTACCTTCTGGATGTCTTCTGAAAATTCAAATACCCCACATCTACAGGTTTTCCTTTATCAACTCTGTTGGTTATATCCTCAAAGATCTCTAGCAAATTTATCAAACATGATTTTGTCTTATGGTGCAGTGGTTGCATCACTACCCCTGGATGGGGAGGCCTGGGATCAAGTCCCACCTGCTCCAGAGGTGTGTAATAACATCCCTGAACAGGTCAATTAGAAGAAAAGTTTCCCTTTCACAAAACCATGTTGACTGTTTGTTTGTGTTAAGGTTTTCTGGATGTCCAGCTTTTTCTTCCTTAATTACGGTCACAGCATTTTCCCAATAACAGATGTTAGACTGGCTTAGTTTCCTGCTTTCTGTTTTCTACATTCTTGAACAGCAGTGTCAAATTAGTGATTTTCCAATCCGCTGGAAATCTCCTGGAATATTTTGACCAATGCTTCAACTATCCCTGTAACTACTGTGAAAACTGTTGAATGCAAGCCATCAGATCCTGGTGACTTGCCTGTCTTTAATCCCCTTAATTTGTCAAATACTTTGTCCCTTGTGACACAGACTGTCATTGTTTGATTTACTGTAGTCACATGTACCTAAACACAGTTAAAAGTTTTGTTTTGCATGTAGTACAGGCAGATCATAACATACAAGGTTATACAGATCGTAGGGTATTTTGACAGAGTGAGGCATACAGTTACAGTTGCATAGGAGGTGCACAAAAGCAAGATCAACATTAGATTTGAGAGGTTACAATGTTTTTCCTCCCAATGGAATCTTATCTGATTTCTTAGGGAGGTTTCCAGTATCCTCCACTACGAAGGTCCATGCAAAATACTGGATTAAATTATTGGTCATTTCCCCTGTTGTCCATTAATTGATTTCAGAGTTGAATCCTCCATGGGCTCTATACTTACTTTAATTGCTCTCCCCTTATATTTCATATACAAAATCATCTTCCATATATCCTTTCCCATCTTATTGGTCCACTCAACATATAGATCAAAATCATGCATGACAAATGTAAAAACTTTTTCTGTTTGTTTTAATATTTCCTACCAATTTACTTTCAAAATCAGTTTCCTCCCACATAACAAGCGTGGGGCTGGATGAACACAGGTCAAGCAGCATCACTTGACGTTTTGGGCCTTGACCCTTCATCAGATGATGGGTCTGGGCCCGAAACGTCAAGTTTTCCTGCTCCTATGATGCTGCTTGACCTGCTGTGTTCATCCAGCCCCACGCTTGTTATCTCGGATTCTCCAGCATCTGCAGTACCTTTTATCTCTGATATAATTTCCTCCCTCTGTTGCTTTTCAGTCATCTGCTGCTAGTTCCTTAAAACCCAATCCTCTGGCATACCACTAGCTTTTGCCACCTTGTATGGCTTTGTTTTTGATCATGTACCTTCTTCAACCGCCTTTGTTAACCACCAATGGCTCATCCTTTTCATTGAGACATTCATTTTAACCAGAATAAACTTATGCTGAGCATTATAAAATATCTGCTTAAATGCCTGCCACGGCTCATCCACTGACTTTCCGCTTAGTCTATTTTCCCAACCCACTTTAGAAAATTCATTCTTCGTTCCACTGTAATTGCCCTCATTTAAGTTGAGGACATTGCTTTGAGTTGCTGTCCCGAGAAGAGAACGCAGAATTTTATTACGTAATGAACTACACATGGACTAATGAGAAATAATGAGGTAGGATTAATGAGAGATCTTGTAAACAATATAACCACAATATTGTGTAGTAGACGTTCAAATGAATCCTTCTTCCCACAAATTTTTTAAAGCCCTGTTGATAGCCCTTGTTAAAGATTCATTAGGGGAGTGGAGCCTGTGACAAACAGAACAGCTCTCTCTTTACCCAGTAGTGATGCCAATGGCCCAGCAACGGGAACTCATTTCTTACATACCAATATTTGAGCTACGCATTTACTTCTCTAATCTTATTTACCCTATGCCAATTTGCACATGGCTCAGGTAATAATCTGAAGACTGCCACCTCTGTGGGTCTGCTTCTTAATTTAGCCCCAAGCTATTCGTAAAGCCTCAGAACTCACGCCTAACACTCCCACAGCCAACAGTTGCTGCACATGGCCATTGTGGATCTCACAATGTATGAGAGCTCCCATGTACTAGAGCTGTAACACATCGCCTGTCCAGCCATCTTTATTCTATTTTATTTATCCATTTGAAGTTAACTATTTTAAAGGTTAATTTTTTAAATATATTCTTCAACCTGATAACAGCTCCTGATTCAAACCAATTAGTCAAGAGATATGGAAGATATACCGACTAATCACCTACCTGTTGCCCTGTAATGTCATACTTTAGCTCTAACAGAAAGAAACAAGCTGAAGAGGCTCTCTCCTCCCAGTTTTTAATTGCATCAATAGCTGCTCTTATTATGATCTTAAGATCTAAGGGTGGTCCTACTTAAGATATAGAAGCAGATTTAGGCCACTGGGCTCATAGAGTCTGCTCCACCATGGCTAATGTTTCTCAACTCCATTCTCCTGTCTTCTCCCTGTAACTCTTGATCCCTTTACCAATCAAATACACTCTTAAATACACTCAACAACTTGACCTTCTGCAGCAAGGAGTTCCACAGATTCACCACACTCTGACTGAAGCACTTCCTCCTCATCTCAATTCTAAAGGGTTGCACCTTCACACTGAGGCTGTGCCCTCAGGTCCTCGTCTCTCCAAGTAGTGGGAACATTTTTTCCACATCCACTCAAAGCAGACTTCTCAGTATTCTTCTCTTTGATAAGCTGCTGACCTGCTTCCTCAATTGTTTGAGAAGCTGCTAACTCTCCTGTCCTTATCCAGGGTAGCTACAATAAGTCTCCGAAACTACAATGTCTCCGAAATCACCTCAAAACTTATCTAACAGGTCTCAAGGTGAATAGCTTTGCCAGAGACGGCCCATCCTATCAATAAAATGTCAATTAAACATTCACTCTTGCCGCCAGCAACAATTACAGTAGTGTGAATCAGTTACAAGATGGACAGGAGCAATTCACCAAGCCTTTTTTCCCCCCTCACAGCACTCCCGAAATTGTTAACTCCACTACCTGGAAGCACAAGCACAACAGGAACACAGCCACTAACTGCAAACTTCATTCCAAGTCTCACACAAGTCTAAACTTGTCCTTTCTTGCCATTCCTTAACTGTGGCTAAGCAAGAGACCTAAAACTGCCCACATAATAGCACCGTGAGTGTACCAAAAGTGCATCTCACTGGTACAGAGATTCAAAGTAGCTCCTCTCCATTACCCTTTCAAGGGCCATTAGAGTTGTGCAATAAGCACTGGTCTTGCTGACAACACCATATCCTTAGATCAATAAAACCTCTGCTGCTCATCTACTGACACAAATTAATTCCAACTCACCCCTGAAGCAGAGTTGCTAATGTTGTCCCCCTGTACAAGAAGGGTAGTAGGGATATTCCAGGTAACTACAGACCAGTAAGCCTGACATCAGTGGTGGGAAAGTTGCTGGAGAAGGTACTGAGGGATAGAATCTATTTAATATTTGGAAAAGAATGGGCTTATCAGTGATAGGCAACATGGTTTTGTGCAGGGGAGATCATGCCTTACTAACTTAATAGAGTTCTTTCAGGAAGTGACCAAGTTGATAGATGAAGGAAGGGCTGTAGATGTCATCTACATGGACTTTAGTAAGGCGTTTGATAAGGTTCCCCATCGTAAACTAATGGAGAAAGTGAAGTCACATGGTGTGCAGGGTGTTCTAGCTAGGTGGATAAAGAACTGGTTGAGCAACAGGAGACAGAGAGTAGTAGTTGAAGGGAGTTTCTCGAAATGGAGAAAGGTGACCAGTGGTGTTCCACAGGGATCAGTGCTGGGGCCACTGTTGTTTGTGACATACATAAATGATCTGGAAGAGGGCATAAGTGGGCTGATCAGTAAGTTTGCAGATGACACGAAGATTGGGGGAGTAGCAGAAAGCATAGGGGATTGTCAAAGAATACAGGAGAATATAGATAGACTGGAGAGTTGGGCGGAGAAGTGGCAGATGGAGTTCAGTCCGGGCAAGTGTGAGGTGATGCATTTTGGGAGGTCTAATTCTAGAGCAAACTATACTGTAAACGGAAGAGCCTTGGGAAAAGTTGATGAGCAGAGAGACCTGGGAGTTCAGGTCCATTGTACCCTGAAGGTGGCTGCACAGGTGGATAGAGTGGTCAAGAAGGCATAAGGTATGCTTGCCTTCATCGGATGGGGTATTGAGGAAAAGAGCTGGCAGGTCATGTTAAAATTGTACAAGACTTTGGTTCGGCCGCATTTAGAATACTGTGTACAGTTCTGGTCGCCACATTACCAAAAGGATGTGGAAGCTTTGGAGAGGGTACACAGAAGGTTTACGAGGATGTTGCCTGGTATGGAAGGTGCTAGCTATGAAGAGAGGTTGAGTAGGTTAGGATTGTTTTCATTAGAAAAAAGGAGATTGAGGGGGGACCTGATTGCGGTCTTCAAAATCATGAAGGGTATAGACAGGGTTGATAGAGATAAGCTTTTTCCCAGGGTGAGGGATTCAATAACGAGGGGTCACGCGTTCAAGGTGAGAGGAGAAAAGTTGAAGGGGGATACACGCGGAAAGTACTTTACACAGAGGGTGGTAGGTGCCTGGAACGCGTTGCCAGCAGAGGTAGTAGAGGCAGGCACGGTAGATTCATTTAAGGTGCGTCTGGACAGATGCATGAGTAGGTGGGGAGCAGAGGGATACAGATCCTTAGGAATTGGGCAATAGGTTTAGACAGTGGATTTGGATCGGCACAGGCTTGGAGGGCCGAAGGGCCTGTTCCTGGGCTGTAAGTTTTCTTTTTTTTTCCAGTCCTTATGTTTGTGAATACATTAGTGTCATGGATATATTTTGAGACTACTACTCTAGACAATTTGAGTTCTAATCCCATCCGGCAGTTTGAAAACCTGAGTAAAGTTTCTTAAAAAATTTCAATTAAGATAGTGCTGGTTCTTAAGATTGTGTTGAAAGCTTAACTAATGACCTATTGAGAAGAAAATATGCCTTTCTTATCCAGTCTGGCTTATAGGCGGGTCCAGTCTCATATCAGTATGGTTGATTTTTAACTGCTCCCTTCCCTAAAGTACATGAAACCACAATAAAGGCGGCAACGCAAACTGCAGTGGGACAACTCTGGATGGACAATCAGTCTCAACAGCAATGCCTACATAAAACATGAACAAAACCTAGGTTATGTTAGAGATCATGTAACATGCAAACTTTTCTCAATGTCGAAGGGCTGGAGAATGTCCAGATAATACTATAAATTTGATCCCAATTTGAATCAAATTAAAAATAATAAATTCAACAACCTGGAGATATTTTCTCCAGAAGAGGGAGGCTAATGGTACACCTGAGAGACCTCTAAAGTCGTCACGTCTCAATATGGTACACATGCGGATATAATGTTTCCACTGATCAATGAATAAAGAACATAGCGGCATAAATGTAAGGTATTCAAAACAATCAAATCAAGAATCTTTAGAACTGCATTGTTTACTGCGTGCTGGATGTGGGTGCGTACTTTTAGCAATCGCAGTTTGGCTACTACTCGGTTTGCAACCCACAGTTCGGCCATCGCTCTCTTTGCGTCACCATCCCTGGGTAGGTCCTCCATGTTGAACACCACTTGAATAATGTACCAACTGCCAGAACCTATGCTGTATTAGATGTTTCAATGTCCACTAGCAATAGTGGTTTGGTGGCAGCACTACAGAGTTATCTGGTGTGTCATAAAGCACGTCATTGCTAAACTAGGTCTGTGCAAAGTGGTAACGGAACTAATAAGAATGAAAAATAAACTTGGCATCACTTTCACCAGGCTGTTTGTTGCAGATGCATTGGTCTGGGCGAGCACTGGAAGGAGTGACTACTGTATAATCCTCGCATTATCTTGTGCGGCAGTGCCACACAGCTAAATGGGGCAAGACTTCTGATGGATTTACTCTGCGTGAAATCAACAAGTGGCTGAAGGTACAGGCCATGGGTTCTGACAGCATTCTGACAACAGCACTGAACATCTGTACTCCAGAACTAGCTATGCACCTCACCAAGTTGCTCAAGCCACAACAAGTTGCTGGAAAAGCTCTGGCAGCATCTGCGGAGAGAAATCAGAGTTAATGTTTCGGGTCCGGTGACCCTTCCTCAGAATGCTACAACACCGGTATCCATAGACAACGTGGAAAATTGCCCAGCTATGTCATGTGTATAAAAAGCAGATCAAATCCAACCTGGCAAGTTACTGATCCACCAGTTTACACTCAAACATCAGCAAATTGTCAACAGTACTGTCAAGCACTAATGCTCAGTCTGGGTTCTGCCAGGGTTAATTAGCACCTGTTGTCATTATAGCCTTTGTCCAAACATGGACAAATGAGCTGAATTCCAGAGGTGAGAGTGACGGCACTTGACATCTAGATTGTATTGACTTAATAGACCATCAAGGAGCCTTAGTAAAATTGTAAAATGGTTGTGATTGTTGGAGGTCAAGCATCTCAGCCCCAGAACATTCGAAGTACCTCAGGGTAGTGCCTTAGGTCTAACCAGTTTGACCAATTATCAGCACAATCTGTGACTCCATAAAAAACAGGTGCACAAGTACGCCACTCGTGCCTGCTTCACCATTCAATAGGATTATGGCTGATCCAATACTCAAGTGCACCTTCCTGCCCTTTACTCATAACCCTTCATTCCCCCACTGACTAGGAATCTATCTCAACCTTAAATATATACGAGGACTCTGCCCCACAGCTCTTTGTGGCAAGGTGTTCCAAAGGAAGAAATTCCTTCTCATCTCAGCCTTAAATTGGAGCCCTTTTGTTCTAAGACAACGTCCTCTGGTCTTAGACCTTCCCAATAGGGGAAACATCCTCTCAGCATTTACTGTGTCAAGCCCCTTAAAGAATCTTGTGTTTCAATGAGATCAAGAATCATACAGTACAGAAGAAAGCCTTCAGCCTATCGAGTCTGTATTGCCAAAACTATACTACTACCTACACTAGTCCCACTTCTTCACACTAGGCCTGATATGTTAATGACACGTCAAGCGCTCATCGAAGTACTCTGAGGTTACCTGCCACAAGTATCCTCCCAGGCAAGACATTCCAGACCCTCAGTATCCTCTGGGTCAAAACACCTGCCGTCAAAACCACTCTAAGCCTCCCACCTATCACTTTAAAAAAGTGTACCCCTTGATTTTGACCTTGGACTAAGGGGACCAGCTGCTTTCCGTTCACTCTGTCCATGCCCCTCATAGACTTCTATCAGGTTTCCCCTCAAACTTCTCAGCTCAAAAGAAAACAACCTATGATTATCCGATTCTCTTTACAGCTGAAATGTTCCATCCTCGGCAACATCCTGGTCAATCTCCTCTACACCCAATTTCACTGCAAACACATGCTTACTGTAGTGTGCTGCCCAGAAATGCACAGTGTATTCTAGGTGCAGCCTAACCAAAGTTCTGCACAGCTGTATGCTCTCATAATCCATGCCTTGACTGATAAAGACAAGTGTCCCATTTGCCTTCTTCCATACCCTATGAACCTGTCCAGGGATCTGTGGGCATACACCCCAAGATTCCTCTGCTCGTCCGAGCCTCCTAATGTTCTGCCATTCATGCCGTACTTGCTTCTCTTGTTAATTCTTCCAAACTGCAGCACCTCACATTTATAAGGGTTAAATTCCACCTGCCTCTGATCTGCCCATCTAACTAATCCATCTCTATCTTCCTGTAACCAAAGACCTCCCTCCTCACTATCAACTAGACGGCCAATCTTTGTGTCAACCACAAACTTATCACAACCCCATCTACATTCTCGTCTACATCATTATGAATATCAAAAATAATAACAGGTCGAGGACCAACTTCTGTGGAATGTCACTGGACTCTGGCCTCCCATCACACAGTTAACCTTTTACAATCACTGTGTCTCTGGCCACTAAGCCAATTTTGGATCCTACTTGCCAATTTACCCTGGATCTCATGAGCTTGTACTTTCTTTATCAGAGTCTCATATGACAACTTAGTCATAGGCCTCGCCAAAATCCATACGTAAAGTACATCAACTGCCCTACCCCTATCTACACATTTGGTTACTTGCTCAAAAAATTGAAGTTTGTTAGGCATGACCTCCCTCTGGCAAAGGGATGCTGACTATCCCTGATCAAACCTTGCTTCTCTATATGGAGATTCATTTTCTCCTTCACTAATTACTCCAATGGTTTCCCTACCATTGGTGTGAGACCTGCTAGCCTCCCTAGTTTCTCTCTACCACCCTTCTTGAAAAGTTGAACAACATTAGCTGTCCTCTGGCGCCTCCCCTGTGGTCAGGGACAATTTAAAAATTTTGGTCACAGCAACTGTTATTTCCTCTTTCATCTCCCACGCAGCCCGAGATACAACTCATCCAGACCTGCGGGTCTGTCCCTTTTAAACCAGCTGAAACTTCCAATGCTTCCCTGCTTCTGATATTAATTTCAAGAACTGTGCAGTCCATCTTCTCAAATTCCATATATTGCGTCTGCCTTCTCGTAAGTAAAGACAGATGTGAAGTACTTTTTTAACACTCTACCAATGTCCTCCAGCTTCATGCACAGATTGCCTCCTTAATCCCTAACAGGCCCCCACTCTTTCTATCGTTGATTTCCCTTGATAAACTTGTATAATATCTTGGGATTCTCCCTAACCTTGCCCACCAGTGTTTTTCATGCCCATCTTTGCTCTCTTAATTGCTTTCTTGAGAATCCCCCCAGTACTTTCCATACTCTTTCAGGGCCTCCGTTGCTTTGCTCCCTTTATACACTTTATATGACTCTCTTCTCCTTTTATTCAATCCAGAATATTACAAGACATCCAGGGTTCTCTGAGCTTGTTAGACCTACATGTCACCTTAAAGGGACATGCTGGGCCTGGACTCTCTACAGTACCTTTCTGATTGCCTCTCACTGTTCTGCTGCAGTTTTACCCTCAAGTGGCTGCTCCCAGTCTACTTCAGCCAGATCCTGCCTTACTTTAATAAAATCTGCCTTACCCCATCCAACAACCTTTTTTTTTTTATTTATTCACTTATGAGACATGGACGTTGATGGCCAGCATTTATTGAATGTCCTAAATTGCCCTTGAGAAAGTAGTGGTGAGCTGCCACACTCCATATGGTGTGGACAGAGCCACAATGCCGTGAGGGAGGGAATTCCAGGATTTTGAACCAGCAACAGTAAAGGGTGATATATTTGCAAATGGTGGTGTTCCCAACTTTCTGCTCACCTTGTCCTTGCAGATGGAAGTGGTTGTGGGTTTGGAAGCTGCTGTCTAAGGATCTTTGGTGGATTTCTGCAGTGCATCTTGTTGATAGCACACATTCATGATACTAAGCTTAGGTTGGAGGGGGTGCAGGGGAGAGTGGATGCTTGTCTGTGTGGTGCCAATCAAACAGACTGCTTTGTCCTGGATGGTGTCAAGCTTCGACTGTTGTTGGAGCTGCACCATCCGGCTAAGTGGGAAGTATTCTATCACACTCTTGACTTTTGCCTCATACATGGTGGATGGGCTTTAGGGAATCAGGTGGTGCTTTACCCACTGCAAAATTCACAGCCTCTGACCTTCTCTTGTCGCCACTGTTTTTACATGGCGAGTCCAGTTGAGTTTCTGGTCAATGATAACCCCAAGTATGTTAACAGTGGGGGATTCAGTTATGGTAACACTGCTGACTATCAAATGGGTTATGGTTAGATTGTCTCTTATTGGGGATGGTCATTGCCTAGCACGGGTAGCACAAATGTTTCTTGCCACTTGTCAGCCCAAGTCTGGATATATCCCAGATCTTGTTGCATTTGAATATGGATTGCTTCAGTATGTGAAGAGTCATGAATGGTGCTAAACATTGTGCTATCAGCAAATGTCCCCACTTCTGATCTTTTGACGGAGGGATGGTCGTTGAAGAAGCAACTGACGATGTTTCAGCCTTGGACATTACCCTGAGGAACTGTGGCTCTTGTGCCGCAGTGGTAGTGTCCCTGCCTCTGAACTAGGGAGCCCAGGTTCCACTGTCAGCTACAGAGGTGTCAATGGCTGTTACTTCTCCATCACCTCTGGAATTCAGCTCTCTTGTTAATGCTTGAACCAAGGATGTAATTCGGCCAGGGGCGGAAAGACCCTGCAGAACCCAAACTGGATGTCAGTGAGCAGGATGCTGTTAAGCAGGTGCTGGTTTGATAGCACTGTTGATGACACCTTCCATCACTTCACTGAAAATTGACAGTAGAACCATGGGGTGGTAAGTGGCTAGGTTAGATTTGTCCTGTTTTTTGTGCACAGGACATACCTGAGGAATTTGCGACATTGTTGGGTAGATGCCAGCGTCACAGCTGTACTGTAAAGATTGGCTTAGGGGACTGCCAAGTTCTGAAGCACAAGTCTTCAGTACTATTGCTGAAATGTTGTCGTAGCCCATTGTCTCTGCAGTGGCCAACAGTTTATTGATGTCACGTACAGTGAATCAAATTGGCTGAAGACTGGCATTGGTGATGCTGGAGACCACTGGAGGAGACCAAGACGCATCTTCCATTCAGCACTTCTGGCAGAAGATTGCTGTGATTTCTTCACCCTCAACTTTTGTACTGATGAGCTGGGCTCTTCCATCAGTGAGGAGGGGGATATTTGTCGAGTCCCCTTCTCCAGTAGGCTGTTTAATTATCCACCACCATTAACGACTGGATGTGGCAAGACTGCAGAGCTTAGATCTGATCTGTTGGTTGTGGGACTGCTTAACTCTGTACATCACTTGCTGTTTATGCTGCTTGGCACACACATAGTCCTGTTTAGTAGATTCACAGGTTAACACCTCATTTTTAGGTACACCTGGTGCTGCTCCTGGCATGCCCACCTGCAGTCCTCACTGAACCAGGGTTGATTGGTGGGTTAGAGCTCAAAGGAATCATCTCAGCTCCAGCACATCATTATAGGTGTTTCATCAAGGTTTTGTCTCAGACACAGCTTTCTTCAACTGCTTAGTCAGTGAATTTCCCTCTCTTATATGGTCAGAGGTGCTGAGTTTTGCTGATGATTGTGATATTCATTATCATCCAGAACATTCCAGATACTGAAGCAATGGCTATTTGAAGCAATAACGTGATAATGTTCGGTCTAGGACTGATGAAAGCTTAGAAGCTGGACTGCTGATCTAACCATGATCTAACCATTTCCCCATAACACTCATTAGCATGACTATCACTAAATTTCCCCAACTTCCTGGGGTTACTATTGATTAGGGACTTAACTGGGCTAAACAGATATAAATTGATACCATAACTATTGCTCAAGGCAAATAGATTACTGTGGTAAGAGTTTTCTACCCCTTGTTATTTTTAGTTCCACCAAATTGATTAGCTTAGAAAATCACGATGTGCCAGAGTGCTGTGGTTTTTTTTTTGTCACTGTTGTCCTTTCTAACCAGGATTACAGCCCTTTCATTTTCCATTTTGTCTATTTCTTCTAAAAGTCAAAAAGCCTGGTTTCACTGCAATAACAAATAAATCAAACCCATTCTTTTCCACCCATTAATTTATTGCCTTTGCTGAGGCGCTTCACACATTCAGATTTTGCGCTTTAGTTTTAATTTATTTCTATTTTCTCCCTGACACCATTGGAGTTCCCGTTGTCCTATTTAATTACGTTACACTGCGTCCCTTCCTGATCCACCCTGCTTGTTTCTACTTATATCTCTGTTTTATAACCTCGACATTTCTCTTACTCTGTTTGAAACTTTTTTTTTTACTGAATCCTCTCACTCCAAGTCCACTTCATGAGTTTAAAGCCCTATCTGCTTGCCTTTGTGTTCTATTGATCTGAACAGTGGTGCATTCCAGCTTAAGTAGAGATCATTCAAATCAAACAGTTTTCTCTTTCCCCTGTACTAGTGCCACTGCCAGATGAAATGAAACCCCTGGTAGTTACAACATTTTATCAACTACTCATTTATTTTCTTTTTCTAACTTTATCAATTACTTATCCCAATGCTAATTTGCACTTGGCTCAACCAAAAATTACAAGATTATTGCTGGTGAGATTCTGCGTTTTACTTGCAACCTTACCTTCTCAAACTCTCCCAGATTAGCATCAGTCTGGTTCTACCAATGTTGTTGGATCCTACATGGACCATTACAAATTGATCCTCCACCTGCAAAGTCCTCCTTGTAGCCACAAGGAGTAAATCTAACAGCCGGCAGGCAAGGCAACCTTGAGAATTCTTGGTCTCAATGGAGACAAAGGTGTCTTAACTCCCACACGCCCCTTGAACGGCCTTTTATACCACCGTACCACGGTCAATTTGCTCATTAAGCCCGCGAACTTTGCCTTTATCTCTCAGGCAGCTAAAATCTCGAAATACAAGTGAAAGCACCAATAAGTGACTTCTGTGATAGAGAACACAGAAATAGAATTGTCAAACAAACATAACTGTCAAAGAAAATAACACATTCTACGAATGAACACTATATTCTGACTTTAGTCTATGAGTGTTTCAGTTTCAACAATCACTATTTACCTTAAGTTTGTCATGAGATGTATACGGAGCCTCTGGAGCATAGATTCTGAAGATATCAGCCAGACAGCATGCCACAAGCAAACGAACATCTTTATTGGGATTCCTGAGAAAGAATTCCGAAGCCAAATGCAAAGCCAATGGAAGATATTGTTGCTTTTCATCTTCAGAGTCCTGGTCCATATCCATGAAAGTTTTAACCACCATCTGTACAGCAACAAACACATTGTCAAGTGCAAATTCCCAAATTAAATTCAAACTATTTTCTGCAAGGGATGGTAAAATGAAAAGAAAAACAAAAACAAAAAATCCTGAAATGCTAAATGAACACAACTTAACTCTTAGTATTTAAATTTAATTCTTCATGATATAGAAGTGCAGGAAAGAGAAGAAATGAAATTATTCCAACTTATGAAACAACTTAGATCCAAAACTTGCTTGGACTTTTAGAGCACGTATTCTTTAAATAAACAACATTTCAGTGCATGCCTTATTTGTATTAAGAACAGCTTGTATTTTTATCACATCTCTAACAAAATATCCTAAATCACTTCTGAAGCACTATAAAACATGACACAGAGCCACATTAGGAGATATCGAAGCAAGTTACTAAAAGCCTAGATAGTCAGGTATTTTTAAGTTGAAGCATAAAGGGGAAAGCAAACGTAGAGAGGTAGCGAGATTGACGGAGGAAATTCCAGAGCAAATAGCCTAAACAGCTTAAGGCAGGACCACGATGAACCAATAATTTTAAAAGTCAAGATACTGCTTAGCCAGAATCCAATGTGAACCAAGAAGCATGGGGGAGGATAAGTGAACAGCATTTGGTGCCAAATAGGACACAGGCCTAAATGGCCTCACATTTACGGAGGGTTCAAATGTACATGATTGGCCAGAGGTTTGGAGGAGTTCAGTCATTGGAACAGCATTTGTAAATGATGGAGAACGTGGCAAGGATAGTGAAAATATTGTCACAAGGGTGGGGACTGACTGGTTATTTTTATTCTAACTTTTTAGGCCCTTGTAGAGTCCCAATTTATTTTCATTAAGTTTGGCTAACCAAACAAATAAAGGAATTCAAGGGCACCTCAGTGATGTGAAGCTCACATCCAGAAACATGTGGGAATTTCAAAGCAATGTGCACAGGGATTGCTATCAGCTAGAGCAGTTAAAGCTCAAGGTATCAAACTTTAAGGAAGTTGGTGCAAACACAAGGGTGAATGTTTCATGGCTCGCACGTCTCTGGAGATGGTCATTTCATAGCTTAATGTGTGCAGGCAGAAGCGGAAATGTGTGATAGTTAAGAAGTCGAGGATGATCAGGCATTCACCTGAGTGCATGTCATACTTCAAAATACTGGTGACAGAGATGGTTCCTCTCCAAAGTGCAGTCAAATCCTCAAGTCTGCAGCACCATAGTTGGTTGAGATGTATGGAGGAAGGAGGAAATCTGGGGAGAGAATGGTAGGGAATT
Source organism: Ginglymostoma cirratum (assembly GCA_024137785.1). Taxonomy (NCBI): domain Eukaryota; kingdom Metazoa; phylum Chordata; class Chondrichthyes; order Orectolobiformes; family Ginglymostomatidae; genus Ginglymostoma; species Ginglymostoma cirratum. The sequence continues at coordinate 21,975,520 of JAHRHZ010000049.1, forward strand.
CCATTGCTGGTGGAATGGACAAGCCTTTCTATGGCCGCAGACATGTATTCACAATGGCATATTGCCCTACTGGTGTCAAATGGACATTTTGGGATGCAGAGTAGGAGGACCCAGTAATCAGCTGACATGACTTGCATTGCTACCAATAATGCAGGTGCAAAAAGCAATGAGATCCTACAGGTAGAATTTATGGAGCTAAAGAATCTAGCAAACAGGATCTTAAAACTAACCAAAGCAAAATAGTACAGATGCAGGAAGTCTGAAATAGAACAGAAAATGCTGGAGAAACTCAGCAATTATTTAAATTCAATGGATGCGGGCATTGCTGGCCAGCATTTATTTGCCATCCCTAAATGCCCCTGAGAAGGTGGTGAGCTGCCTTTTTGAACTGCTGCAGTCCATGTGTTGAGGGTACGAACATCAAATGGAAAGAGAAAAACAGAAACCAAAGCTCTGAAGAGGCACTGGACTCACGATGTTAACTGTTATTTCCTTTCTCAACAGTTGCTGTCAGACCTGCTGAGTTTCTTCTGAAAATAACAACCTCTGGTTCATTTCAAGGGCTACCCACCTTGCTCGTGGGTATAAAAATTGGAAGAGAGAGATGATGCATGGTGAGAGGGGTAGTGCAGATGGAGGGCTTTCAATTCCTGGGACAATAAAATCAATGCTGCAGGGAATGCGACCTGCGTAGACAGGTTGATTGATTCAGACTCTTTCAGATGTAATTTGTTGATAACTTGCTCATACAATTGGGAAGGATTTATACTAACATGACAAGGAATTAGAACAAAGAATTAAACATGTAAGAGGGAAAGCAAGATACCCAAATAATTGGGAGAGACAGACAGCATTCAAGAACAAAACAGTAAGGCATTGGGTGGAATCAGATTAGATGGGAAAGCAATAAAGTCCAACTTAGGTTTTCTGTGCGATGGGATCTGTCATTTGCATAGTCTGATTGCAGCAATGTTGTCCAAATGGGATATAGGTCAGGTTTGGGGCTGAGAAGAAAGCACAGCTTCCACACCACATACACAAGCATACCACAGGAAGCACTTCTGATTTTTTGCATGGTGACCTCCACAGCAACGAAGGGGGACTGTCTGTTTCTGGGCTTCACAGCAATAAGACTTTGATCTTTCCTTCCAAAGGGTGTGAAATGGTTCAACCTGTTGCACTATGAAAACTGATCTCAGATGATTTGATTAGAAAAGAAGGTGGAAAGTAGTAAATGTAAAGAGTTATCCTGGAGCCGAGATGAAGAAAATAAATATACAAGTCATTGTTATACTTATTTAAAAAGAACCAATTCACCAAAAGTGGCCTTAAACTGGATGAAGCTGATTCTGGTGTATATTTGCCATCAAGACTGTCATGAATGAAGACTAGGTGTTGTGCCTCATTTCTATTGAGACTCATCAGAAAGCACAGGACAGAAATATCAGCCTAACAGCCAGGTGGACAATTAAAATGATAAACCACATGAATTACAAGATTATGCCATAGAGTGTTCCACAAAGCAATTATTTAAATTCAATGGGTGCAGGCATTGCTGGCCAGCATTTATTTGCCATCCCTAGATGCCCCTGAGAAGGTGGTGAGCTGCCTTTTTGAACTGCTGCAGTCCACGTGTTGAGGGTACAAACATAATGCCATGAAGAAGGGAATTTCAGGATTCTGACCCAATAACATTAAAGGAATGGTGATACATTGCCAAATCAGAATGGTAAGTGACTTGGAAGGAAACTGCAAGCAGTGGTGTTCCCGTGTACCCGTTGCCCTTGTCCTTCTTGACGGAATTATCGTCGGTTTGGAAGGTTTAGTCGAAGGAACCTTAGCGAATTCCTTTACTGCATCTTGTAGTTGCTGCTACTGAGCATCGGTGATGATAGAGGGAGTGGATGTGGCACCATTCAAGTGGCTGCTTTGCCCAGTTGGTGTCTACCATCTCAAGTGGTACTGGACAGACACTGATCCAAGCAAGTCAGGAGTATTCCATCGCACTCCCAATTTGTGCCTTGATGGTGGACAGGAGGTGAATTACTCACTGCAGCATTCCTAGGTTCTAAACTGCTTTTGTAGCCACTGTATTGAAATGGCAAGCCCAGTTCACTTTCTAGTCAATGACAACCTCCAAGATGCTGACATTGGACGAATCAATGACGATAACACCATTGAATATCAAGGAATGATGGTCAGATTCTCTCCTGTTGGACATAGTCATTGCCTGGCTTTTGTGTGATGCGGGTGTCACTTTTCACCTTTCAGCCCAAGCCTGGATATTGTCCAGGTCTTGCTGCATTTGGGCATGGACTACTTCAATATTGGAGTCATCGCAAATGGTACTAAACATTATGCAATCATCAGTGAATGTCCCAACTTCTGACCTTATCATGGAGGAAAGGTCACTGATGAAGCAGCTCAAGATGGTTGGGCCTAGAACACTACCGAAGAACCTTGGCTTTTCCGTTTCAGTGGTACTGCCCCTACCTTTGAACTAGGAAGGAGATGTGCGTCATAACATGACTGAACAGGTTGACTGAAAAATATTGACAGAGGACCGGAACTGAGATGACTGATGTCCAAAACAACCACCTTCCTTTTAGCCGAGCACAACTCCAACCAGAGTTTTCTCTCCGATTCCCCTGGACTCCAGTTTCGTTAGGGCTCCTCGATGCCACACTCTGTCAAATGTGGCCCTGATTTCAGCTCCTTTGACCATGCTTGAAACAAAGCTGTAAAGATGTCAGGAGCTGAGTGGCCCTGTCAGAAGCCAAACTGGGTATGACATGAACAGGTTATTGCTAAGCAAGTGCTGCTTGATAGTACTGTTGATGATAGCTTTCAGCACTTAGTCAGTTAAACAATCTGTTTGGTTTCCCCAACATATAGATGATAAGTTGTGAGCCATGAATATTTTAGAGTAAATTTAAAGTAGTACATGAAAACTGTGGTTCACCTGTAAGGAATGCATGGGGCCTGGCATTAGAAGGTGGTGATAAAAGTACAGGTATTGTGTCTCCTATCGATGCATGGAAGAGAGTTGGAGAGTTGAGGTGATTGAGGAGATCAGGTGTCCTGCAGCAAACAGTTCAATGGCGTGGTGAAAAAGGGGAAGAGAAGACATATTTGGTGGTGGTATCACACTGGATATGCCAGAAATTGTGGTAAGTAATCTACTGAATAGAGGCGAATGGAATAGAAGGTGGAGGAACCTAGCAACTCAATGGTGGTTTATGGGAATGAACAAGGGGGAGGGGATCAGGAAGGGGGAAATTTTGTTGCGGGGGGAGGGAAGGCATCTTTCAAGAACTATTGTGGAAGACTACATCATCAGAACAATGGAATAGAATTCTTACAGGGTGCAGAATGCAAGTAGAATGGTAATGTCACTGTGACCGAGTGGATATCTGACAGATACGACGATAGCATTACTCCAGAAATAGAGATAGAAGTCAAGCAAGGGAAGGGAAGAATCAGAGATGGGCCATAAAAGAAGGGTGGAAAATTGTAAATCAAGTTGAAGAAGTTTTGCAATTCAGGGCAAGAGTAGGAACATCAACACAATGTATCAGAAGAGCGAGGGAAAACCAGAGTAGAATAAGAACTGAAATACTGAACATATCCAATAAAAAGGTCAGCACAGCAAGCTATCATGGCAGTAACAGCAGCAACACTTTTTGGAGGAAGTGAGATAAGTTAAAGAATAAATTTTTCACTGAGGGAAATGTTCAAGGTTAGTGATCAATGGAAACTGGTCAGGCCTCCACTCATATCTAGTAGGGAACCCACTGAACATTCTGGAAGGAAATGAATACGTAGAGAATTTGGAAGTTATAAAAGCATGAAACATAGGAACAGAAGTTTCAAAAACGTTGCCACTCATTCTAAACCCTTGAGTATACCTATACCAAATTAGAATATAACAGTTCAAGAAGGTAGCTCACCATCACCTATTTGCACAATAGCATGTAAGATCAGCATTACCTTGAAGGACACAGACAACAAAATACTGGCCCAGCCAGGGAAGTCTACACGATCTGAACGAATTAAAGAAAACACATCGACCACACTAACCCTCCCAGTTATCTCATTAAAAAAAGACTCCAGCAGGTAGTTAAACATAAGCTGCCTTCCCAATCTATGTTGGCCTTCCTTAATTAAGCCACACTTGAGCAAGTGACCATGAAGTTTCTTCTAAATTGCCACTTTTAAATGCATTTTTCACTACTGAGATTGAACTGATTTGACCTGCTGACATCGGGCTTATAGTTCCAATCTTTGTTTCAACGAGGGTTTCACTTACATATTCCAACCAGTTATGTTGCAACGTATGCATCCCAACTAGTACGGTGACACCTCTAAGAACACTATCTTCAATTGCAAGTTGCCAAGGGAAGCAAAAGCAGATGTATTTATTTACTACCTCAGCCATTCCACCAGCCTTCAGATATAAATCTCTTTTTAGGTCCAGAATCAGCCCACACTTTTCATCAACCTTTTCTATTTATAAGGTTATGGCAGATTTATGTAAGGACTCATGTAGCACAATGGTAGTTACTCTACATCTAAGTCAAAGGGCCAGGTTCAAGTTCCACCTGCTCTAAAGGAATGTCACAAAATCTCTGAACAGGTTGACAAAAAAGCAGACTTCCAGAATTCCTTTTGCGTTAGTGGGCACACATCAGTGCCTTTCATGCTATCTCTTTGAGCATGATTTTCACTTTGATTGTCCATTTGAGATGTGTCGTACCCACACTTTCTGCTTCATCTTGCTGTCTACTTCTTTCAACATCCAGGAAGCTCTGGATAGGTCTGTCCTACCTTTTATCCCCTACGGTCATGTATCCTGACTGTACCCAAACTAACACCCTCTTTAAAGGCAGGCAATTGTTTAGTTACAATTTTGTTCACCAATCTCTGATTCCACTTTATGTGAGTCAGATCCATTCTTAACGAAAATTGGTCCTCCTCCAATTAACGTTTTTACTCTGGATTGCTCCTTGTCCGTTGCCTTTCGGCAACCTAAACTTAATGATAAAATGATCAACATGCTCTACGTTTTCTCCTGCTGGCACTTCATTCACCAAGTCCACCAATACCCTCTTTCTCTTTCTAAACTCTAGACAATACAGGCCTAATCAAACCAATCTCATACGCTAATCCTGTCACTCCTGCTGTTAGCTGAGTGAACTTCCACTACACTCCCACCAAATTAAGCCTTTCTTAGGTAGGGAAAACAAAACTGCGTGCAATACTCTGGGTGTGGTCTTACCCAGGCCCTATGTGACTGCAATAAGAAATCCCTACTTCTGAACTCAATTCCTCTTGCAAAGAAGGCCAACATACAACTTGTCTTCCTAATTGCTTGCTGCACCTGCCTGCCTACTTTCACTGACTAGTGTCAAAGACACCAGATCACTTTCTGAGGAAAGGTCACCGGACCTGAAACATTAACTCTGTTTTCTCCTCCACAGATGCTGCCAGACCTGTGGGGCTTTTCCAGCAACTTTGTTTTTGTACCAGATCACTTTGCACATTCACATTTCTCAATATGACCATTTATTACTTCACCTTTATGTTTTTCACACCAAATTGTAGAACTTCACTTTTAGCCACATTGTACTGCATCTGCCAAGCGTTTGCCCTAACACATTAACCTGGAGTCCCAAATGCCCTTTTCACTAGGTCTAGTTGCTGTAATAGCAATACATATTGCAACTGAATTCTTCAACTTCTATTATTTAAACTGATAAAATCAAATCTCCTTTCAACTGTTTCAGAGATAGTAGGAACTGCAGATGCTGGAGAATCTGAGATAAGGTGTAGAGCTGGATGAACACAGCAGGCCAAGCAGCATCAGAAGAGCAGGAAAGCTAGACTCTTTTTTCAACTATCTTTTTTGCTCCAAAAGAGACTGAAGGACTTCAAGATCTAACAATTGCAATTAACTCCTTCTACATGCAAGTAGAAATAAGCACTGAAATAACTTTCACATATCCAAGCTACCCATCATAAATATTGCAAAACTCATACAGTACCCTAACAAGACTTGTCTGCAGTAAAAATAAAGCATAGGAAATGAATTAAGTAGAGTTCTCATTGCATTAAGGGGGTCAGTTAGCTCAACTGGCTAATTTGCAATGCACAGCAAGACCAACAGCACTGGTTCAATTCCTGCACCAGCTGAGGTCACCATGATGATCCCACCTTCTTGACCTTGTTGCGTGCCCTGAGACAACGTGACCCTCAGGTGAAACCACCAGTTGTCTCTTATTAGAGGGCAGCCCTCTGGTCCTCTGTGACTATGGTTTTATACTGCATTAATTCAAATTTTGGGAAGGATTTTCTGCTTTAGTAGTCCTGCCACACACTTGAAATGCCACATACTCAGCCTGTGTTATTTTGGTTTTAATTCAGATCTTGAAAATGTGTTGAATTGCTGAATTTCCCAACATTTGCGTTCAGCTGCTGACACAGAAAATTAATATCTCCCAAAGAAATGAGCCATCTAATGAAATAAACACTTCTGTGTCCCTCTTTGGTTCCTTCAACAGATTCTTGATGCATTCAATGAAAATCTTGCTGCTGACGAATACTGGGACAAGATCAACTACAACACCACACAATCCTTTTAGGGCAATCTCTGCAAAGCAGGCAGGATCATCAACATGGATACTAAAATCACACGTGGGAACACCACCCACCACGGACACGGCAGATACTCATGTGACTCAGCCAATGTTGTCTACCTCATAGGCTGCAGGCAAGAGTGCTCCGAGGCATGGCATATTGGCGAGACCGTGCAGAGCCTAAGACAGCAGATGAATGGGCACCATGCAACAATCACCTGACAGGCATGTTCCCTCCTAGTCAGGGAACACTTCAGCAGTTAAGGACATTCAGCCGCTGGGCCAAGTGTTAGACCTGTTGGTAGGACAGCATTTTGGCGGTAGCGATCATAACTTTGTTACTTTTACAATAGTCATGGAAAAAGATAGGTACAGACAGCAGGGTAAGGTTTATAATTTGGAGAAGGGTAATTACAATTCTGTTAGGCAAGAACTGGGTAACATAAATCGGAAACAGATGCTGTCAGGGAAGAGCACTATTGAAATGTGGAGGTTGTTTAAGGAATGCATACTGCATGTGCTCGATATGTTTGTCCCTCGCAGGCAGGGAAGATGCAGTCAAGTGAGGGAACCTTGGTTCTCAAGAGAGGTCGAACGACTGGTTAAGAGGAAGAAGAATGCTTATACAAGGTTTAGGAAACAAGGAACAGAAAAGGCTCTAGAGGGATACAAGTTATCCAGGAAGGAGCTGAAGAAAGAGCTTAGGAGAGCTATAAGAGGGCATGAGAAAACCTTGGCAGATAGGATCAAGGAAAACTCCAAGCCATTTTACACATACGTGAGGAATAAGAGAATGACAACAGAAAGGGTTGGGCTGATCAAGCTTCGTAAAGGGAATTTGTGCACGGTGCCTAAAGAGATAGGAGAGGTCCTTAATGAATACTTTTCTTCGGTATTCACAACTCAGAGGGACCTAGCTGTACAGGAGGACAGTGTGAAACAGGCTGGTCAGCTAGAGGAGGTCGACGTTAGTAAGGAAGATGTACTAGGAATTTTGAGGAAGTTCCCCTGGGCCTGATGGGATTTATCCAAGGATTCTATGGGGAGCGAGGGAAGAGATTGCAGGGCCTTTAGCAATGATCTTTTTGTCCTCACTGTCCATTGGTAAAGTGCCAGATGATTGGAGAGAGGCAAATGTCATTCCCTTGTTCAAAAAAGGGAATAGGGATAACCCCGGAAATTACAGGCCAGTTAGTCCTACATCAGTGGTGGGCAAATTATTGGAAAGGGCTCTGAGAGGTAGGATTTATGATCACTTGGAAAGGCACAGTTTGATTCGTGATAGTCAGCATGGATTTGTGAGGGGTAGATCATGCCTCATAAACCTTAATGAATTCTTTGAAGAGGTGACCAAACACGCGGATGAAGGTACAGCAGTGGATGTGGTACACATTGATTTAAGTAAGGCGTCTGATAAGGTTCCCCATGGTAGGCTCATGCAGAAGGTAAGGAGGCATGTGATAGGGGGAAATGTGGCAGACTGGATTCAGAATTGGCTGACCCTTAGAAGACAAAGGGTGGTAGCGGACGGAAAATATTCAACATGGTGCTCAGTTACGAGTGGTGTACCACAAGGATCTGTCCTGGGTCCTCTTCTATTTGTGATTTTTGTAAATGATTTAGAGGAAGGGGTGGAAGGATGGATTAGCAAGTTCACAGACGATACAAAGGTAGGTCGCGTTGTGGGCAGTGCGGAGGGCTGTTCTAGGTTACAACAGGACATTGATAGGATGCAGAGCTGGGCTGAGAAGTGGCAGATGGAGTTTAACCCTGAAAAGCGTGGTCAGAGGTTTAGACAGAGTAAACAGCCCGAGACTTTTTCCTAGGGTGGAGGTAGCTACTACAAGAGGGCATAGTTTTAAAGTGAGTGTAGGTAGATATAGGGGAGACATCAAAGGTAGGTTCTTTACTCAGAGGGTGGTAGGGGCATAGAACGCATTGCCGGAGAGGGTAGTGGAGTCGGCCTCATTAGGGACATTTAAGCAGCTATTAGATAGGCTTCTGGATGATAGTATATGTTAGGGGTGGAAGTTAGATAGACCTTAGGATTAGGGTACAAGTTCAGCACAACATCGTGGGCCGAAAGGCCTATACTGTGCTGTAATGTTCTATGTTCTATGATCTTCGGGTAAGTGTCCTCCAAGGTGGCCTTCAAAATACACAACAACACAGAATTGCCGAACAGAAACTGATAGCCAACTTCCGTACCCATGAAAACAGCCTCCACCGTGACCCTGGGTTTATGTCACTCGACGTGTAGCCCCGCCATACTGTTCTGTGAAATCTTCCTTACTGCCCTGTTTTGGTACCATCACCTTGATCATTTATGATCCCTCTGTCTTAGTTTGTACAATTTTGGATTACTTATTACTTTGGTTAGACCCTTGGCATGAGACTCATATCTAACATGTTATT
>JAHRHZ010000049.1:21984969-22035211 GCA_024137785.1 Ginglymostoma cirratum
GCCTTCAACCAGTTTCAACAGCAAAACTTCCCTTTCTTCATCAATTAAGGTTAACAGCAACATCCTGGAAATGTGGGCCATTTTCCAGAGCTTAAGAGAATCCCCTCAACATAGGCAGGCACAGAAGATTAAATGATTAAACGTGGAAATATTTCAGAGATGTCATCAAAGCATCTATGACAGATCCAAGCATCCTCACCTGGCTTGTGACTGACAGAGTGAAGGAGGTTTGTCTGAGAAGGGACAGAATAGAAAGAGATTTTATTGGAAACACAAATGCAGAGTTGAGACATCAAACAGAAATGCACAAACTTAAAAATACTCTTTCATGTACCAGGTAGTGGGATTCGAACTTGGGTCCCCAGAACATTATCTGGGTTTCTGGATTAACAGTCTAACAATAATACCACTAGACCATTACCACCCCATTTCTGCAGTCTTTCGCTATTTCAATAACATTCAGCTTTTCTACTCTTCCTGCTAAAGTACAAGACCTCAATTTCCTCTCATTATATTATATTACGTCTGGCAAGTTTCTCCCTCTTATTTAACCTGCCTGCATCCCTTTGCAGACTGTGTGTCATCCTCACCATTTGCCTCCCCATTTTTTTTTTGTGTCGCCTGCAAATTTGACTACAGGACATTCACTTTCCTCATCCAAGTCATCAACATGCATTGTAAATAACTGTATCCACTGCACTGATCCCCATGGCACAACACTAGTTACAAGTCAGATCAGATGCAGCAGGTTGAATGGTCTCCTATGTTGCAAGATTATTATCCCTACCACATGTTCATCTTTTAAGAAATGTACAAACATTACCTAATTAATACAAAGGAACATACAAATTAGGATGAACAAATCATTTGGCCCCTCAGACCTATTCAGCAATTCATTAGGACTTTGGCTGATCAGATTGGGAACTCCACTCCACCCTCCTGTCTACCCTGCTACTGAGTCACTTGTTAGTCAAGGATCTGTCTACCTTTGCCTGAATGTTCAGTGACCCCTGCCTCCACCACGCTCTAAGGAAAAGAATTCTCATCTTCATTGTGGCAGTCTGTGTGTTAAACTGTGCCCCCTTCATTCTAGTCTCTCCCAGAAAGGAAACCCGCTCTCAGCATCCAACCTATCAAGTTCTCTCAGGATCTTATCTGCTTCAAGAATATCACTTCTCATTCTTTTTAAACTCTGTTACTGGCCCTGCCTGTTGAACCTTTCTCCAGAGCAGGAAACCTTCAAGCAAACCTTCTCTGTACTGATTTTGGGTAAATATGTCCATTGTTAAGTAAGATAACAAAAACTGTGCACAGTACTCCTGAAGTGGTCCCACTGATGCCCGGCACAACTGTAGCAAAACATCTCAATCCCTTTGCAACATCATATATACCTTCCTAATCATTTGCTGCACTTGCATTCTATTTTTTGAGATTCATATAGCAGGACACCCAGATCCTTTTGTAACCTTCAAGATTCTAAACACTGATGCAATAAATAACTTTCTATGTTCTGAGAAAAACAACTTTTCTCCAGCTCTCACAAACACTACTCCTATAGATCTGTAAAATCTTCCTTACTGCCCTGTTTCGCCATCACCTTGATAAATTATGATCTTTCTGCCTTAATTAATTTGTAGAGTTTTGGATTACTTATAATTTCGGTTAGATCCTCGGCATGCGACTCTTATACCCATTCCAGTCATTTGGTTTGTCTCCAGCACTACCTTATTTTTAATTTTTTGTAACTATGTCTCCACCTCACTTAATCAGTTTATAGGTCATCCCTTCATTTGTTATTCAGCTATTGACACTTTACCCCCACCATCTGAATCTTTTGATCACCTGCACAGAGTTATTATTCCACACTCCACTCAGACTATTTGTATGACCTTTTGATCTCTCTGCTCATAAATTCTGTGTGCTTCTTTCTCACTTCGCCCTAATGAGGGGGCTACGCTCCAAAAGCTTGTGATTTCAAATAAACCTGTTGGACTATAACCTGGAGTTGTGTGACTTCAGACTTTGGCCACCTCAGTCCAACAACGGCACCTCCACATCATAGTCCTATAGTTGAGAGGTAGCTTCCCAGATTGGTGAAATGTTCAACATTTGGGAGCATTTCTCCATTGATCTTATTCGTAATCAACAAAACCGTCCCTGCGTGGAACCGCAGGAGACAGTTGAGATTCTAATTTTGCATCAGTATTTATTGAGGAGAAGGATATGGAAGCTAGAGAACTTGTTAAAACAAACCGTGGCACAGTGGTTAGCACTGTTGCCTCACGGCACCAGAGACCCGGTTCAATTCCAGCCTCGGGTGACTGTCCGTGTGGAGCTTAAACATTCTCCCCACATCTGCGTGCGTTTCCTCCAGGTGCTCTGGCTTCCTCCCACAATCCAAAGATGTGCAGGTTAGGTGGACTGGCCATGCTAAAGTGCCCACAGTAATCAGGGATATGTAGGTTCGGTGGGCTAGCCATGGGAAATGCAAGGTTACGATGATAAGGTAGGGGAGAGAGTCTGGGTGGGATGCTGTTCAGAGAGTCAGCATGGACTTGTTGGGCCGAATGGCCTGTTTCAACACTGTAGGGATTCTATAAAAGTCTATGAACTGAAGCTCCTCATGCATGGCACCAATATAATTGCAGCTGTAGAAACTTGTAATAAGATGACAGAACACACATATAGGTACAATATGTTTTAAGTTGATCATAGATACATAAGCAGAAAAGTGGGTAAATGGAACTTTGCAGTACTTTTAGCAAATGATTGAGGAAGAAAAAAGAGGTTCTGAGGAGAGAATATTGGAAGTCATGCAGGAATTTAAAAAGCAGGTCCTCAAAGGTAGTAATGTCTGAATTATGCCCAGTGCCACAAGATCGTGAGGGTAGGAGTAGGAGGATAGAGCAGAAGAATGCATGGCTGAGCAGTCGATGAAGAGGAGAATGATTCACTTTTTGGATCATCAGAATCTCCTTTGGGATAGAAGTCATCTGTATAAGAATGAATTGCACCTGAACTGGAAGGAGACTAGGCCAGGCGGGGCAGGGTTGGGGGTGGTGGGGGGGGGGGTGCGGAGAGAGAAGAGGAATAATCCCAGGAGTATGTCCAGGGAAGGCATTTGTGTGGAACTGAGAAATATGAAATGGATGATCGCTTTACTGGGATTGTGGTGGTGCTGGACGTCTTAAAATGCATAAAGGTAGGTACATCACCGGCACCTGATCAGGTGTATTCTAGAACTCTGTGGAAAGCTAGGGAAGTGATCCATTGGGCCCCTTGCTGAAATATTTGTATCAATGATAAGCACGTGAGGTGCCGGAAGACTGGAAGTTCACTGACCTGGTGCCACTATTTAACAAAGGTAATAAGGAAAACCCAGGGAACTCTAGACTTGTAAGCCTAACATCAGTGGTGGGCAAGTTGTTGGATGGAATCCTGAAGGTCAGGATTTACATGTACTTGTAAAGGCAAGGACTGATTAGGCATAGTCAACATGGCTTTGTGCGTGGGAAATCATGTCTCACTAACTTGATTGAGTTTTTTAAGTAACAAAGAGGATTGGTGAAGGCAGAGCGATGGATGTGATCTATATGGAATTCAATAAAGCGTTCGACAAGGTTTTACATGGTAGGCTGGTTAGCAAGGTTAGATCACACGGAATACAGGGAGAACTAGTTATTTGGATACAGAACTGGCTCAAAGTTGGGAGACAGAGTGATGGTGTAGGTTTGCTTTTCAGACTGGAGGCCCGTGACCAGCTGTATGCCACAATGATTGGTGTTGAGTCCACTGCTTTTCATCATTTATATAAATGATTTGGATGTGAACATAGGAGACATGGTCAGTAAGTTTGCAGATGACACCAGAATTGGAAGTGCAGTGGACAGCAAAGAAGATTACCGCAGCATACAACTGAACTTTGATCAGATGGGCCAACAGGCCGAAGAGTAGCAGTCAGAGTTTAATTTGGATAAATGTGAGGTGCTGCATTCTGGAAGGCAAATTAGGGCACGGCTTTATACACTTAATGATAAGGTCCCGATGAGTGTTGCTGAACAAAGAAAGCCTGGGGTGCAGGTTCATAGTTCCTTGAAAGTGGAGTCAAGTCCCAGGTACACAAGATAGTGAAGGTGGTGTTTAGTATACTTTCACTTATTGGTCAGTGCTTTGAGTTTGGAGGTCATGTTGTGGCTGTAGAGGACACTGGTTAGGCCACTTTTGGAATACTGCATTCAATTCTGGTCTTCCTGCTATAGAGAGGATGTTGTGAAACTTTGAACATGGAACACAGAACAGTCCAGCACAATACAGGTCCTTCAGCCCACGATGTTGTGCCCACCTATTATCCTTCTAAGATCAATGAAAATTTGAAAGGGTGCAAAAAAGATTTACAAGGATGTCGCCAGTGTCGGAGGGGCTGAATTGGCTGGGGCTACTTTCCCTGGGGCATTGGAGGTTGAGGGGTGACCTTTTAGAGGTTTATAAAATCTTGAACGGCATAGATATGGTGAATAGCAAAGGTCTTTTCCCCGGGGTAGAGAAGTCCAAAACTACAGGGCATAGGTTTAAGGTCAGAGGGGCAACTTTTTCATACAGAAGGTGATGCATATATGGAATGAGCTGCCACAGGAAATGGAGAACATTTAGAAGGGATCGGATGGGTATGTAAATAGGAAGGCTTTAGAGTGATTTAGGCCAAACGCTGGCAAATGGGGCTACGTTTATTTAGGATGTCTGGTTGGCATGGAGAAGTCGGACTGAAGGGTCTGTTTCCAAGCCATTTAGCTCTATAACTCTACCAGTGCAAATCATGTACAAAACCCAGTCTATGCTTAAGCTATTTTATATCAACACAGCAGTCAGTGCTATACTTCTTTCCCCAGCAAAATTAGAGGCAGAGGGACGAAAGGACTTGTGTTTATACTTGTTCAAAAATGTCCATCAGCTCTGCACAAACCAGGGGCTGGCTACTGTGTCAAACACCCTGGTAGCATTCACAGTGCTGACCTGAAAAAAAACCATTTACAAAAAGGTACTGGAAGACTGCCAGCACCTATGACACCAGGCCTCAACAGGAATCAGCAAATTAAGCAAAGAAGTGACAAATATAGTGAAACAAAACTTTGAAGCGAATTAACTTCTGGCAAGAGTTTTTCATTTGTGTTTTAAAACAAGTTTGCAGCTTTGAAATTCCTGTGAATTCTCTCAGAAAGCCAAAATGGAGATTGAAACTATAGTAATCTACAAATAATTGTGAATGCTCCCTCAATTTATCACATTAATTCATCATCTCTCACAGAACAGCTTCCTTCCTCCAGAAGGAAGATTCTGCCTTCGGCCAACAGTTCTTCACCTAACTTTATAGAGGTTTAAAAAATCACGACAGGTACGGATAGGGTGAATAGCCAAGGTCTTTTCCCGGGACGGGCGAGAGTTAACCTAGAGGGCACAGGTTTAAGGAGAGAGGGAAAAGATTTAAAAGGGACCTAAGGGGCAATGTTTGAATGCAGATGGTGGTGCGTGTATGGAATGAGCTGCCAGAGGAGGTGGAGGCTCGTACAGTTGCAACGTTTAAAAGGCATCTGGATAGGTATATGATTATGAAAGGTTTAGAGGGATCTGGGCCAAATGCTGGCAAATGGGACTAGATTCATTTAGGACATCTGGTCAGCTTGGACAAGTTGGACCAAAGGGTCTGTTTCCATGCTGTGCAGCTCTGTGACGTTTCTGTGACTATTTCTGTGAGAACTCTTGGTGTCATGGTCACAGGCTGGGCCAGAAGTTTATCTAGCCCAATATTTCACGACAAAACATGCTGCACTGTCAGAGATGCCACCTTTTGGGTGAGATGTTAAACTAAAGCCCTACATATCCACAATTAGACTTAAATGAACGCTACTCAAAGAGGAACACGGACATTCTTCCAGCCTTCTTCACCAACATCAATACAAAATAGGTGTGTGAGACCTTGCAAATACAAACTGGCTGCCACATACTCTCAAAAATGCTTCAACTGTGAAGTACCTTGCAACAGCCTGAGACTGTGAAAGGTTCCACATAAAAACAACATCTTAGGGCTCTTGTTTAGTCAGAGACCCTACCTCCAAGCCAGAAGGCCCAGGTTCAAGACCAACCTGCTTTGGGGATGTGTTATAATACATCTGAACAAGTTGATTAAAAAAAAACAACCATTATTCTTCACCCCAACATTAAAAACGAACTCGCCACTGCACCAATATTCCTTTTCCAAATTCGCAAAGCAGCCATCTTTAAAGAGTTCTAACAACAGTGATGAATTAACAGTTTATGGTCAACAAAACTGGATAGGTGATGCCTAGCCATTTCATGTAGAATGAATACTTACACAACTACTGCATGCACAGAAAACAACCCTTAAATTGAATTTAGAGCAAAACAGTCATCAAAATAATTCTATACATTTAGTCACCAGGGAGTGGACAAAAGTCACTTAGTTGATTATTTTCCTTACAGAACTCAAACTCAAAACCTTGAGGATGATTAACCACATCTACAGAATATTATTTAGAGTTATACAATAATACAGCATGGAAACTGGCCCTTCAGTCCAAACTGGCCTATGCTGAGCAAGGTGCCCACTCAGCGAGTTCCAATTGCCCACATTTGGTCCATATCCTTCTAAACCCTTCTCATCCATGTACCTATCCAAATGATTTTTAAATGTTGCTATTGTACCTGCCTCGACCACCTTCTCTGGAAGCCCATTCCATATACTCTGTGTGAACAAGTTGCCCTTCAGGTCCTTCCTAAATCTTTTCCCTCTCACCTTAAACCTATGCCCTCTAGTTTTCAATTCCCCATCCCTGGGAAAAAGACTATATGCGTTCATCCTATCTACGTCTCTCGTGATTTTATACACCTCAATAAGGTCACCCCTCATTCTCCTACGTTCCAAGGAATAAAGTCCTATCCTGGCCAACTTCTCCCTACAACTCAGGCCTACTAGTCCTGGAAACATCCTCATAAATCTTCTTTGCACACTTTCCAGTTTAACTATGTCTTTTCTACAATAGGGTTACCAAAACTGTACATAATACTCCAGGTGCGGCCTCACCAATGACTCTTACAACTGTAACATAACGTCCCAACTCCCACACTCAGTGCCTTGACCGATAAAGGCCAGCACGCTAAATGCCTTCTTCACCACCCTGTCTACCTGTGATGCCACTTTCAATGAACTATGTGCTTATACTCCTAGGTCCCTCTGTTCCACAACACTCCCTCAGGACCTTACCATTTACTGTACAAGTCCTACCTTGGTTTGAATTTCCAAAGTGCAACACCTCATAGTTATCTGAATTGATTTGCATTTGCCAATCCTCAGCCCATTTCCTCATCTGATCAAGGTCCCTCTGTAATTTTTGATAAAACCTCCCTCACTATCAACGAAACCTCCAAATTTTATATTATCCTAATACCCCATTCTGGCATTTTTGCATGTTATAATAACTCTTACTTAAACAGCTGTTAAAATGTCACTCCAAAGAAAAATACAAAAGCTTTCCTGCTGTCAAATAAACAATTGCCTTTCTGGTTGCATGAACATCCCACGGTACACAATAATATTTTATTATATTCTGGGCAGAAGCAAGCCATAAACAAGGTACATTTGAAAAACGCTTTATGTTCTCTAGATCCACAAAGCGATTTGTGCATGGCAACGTTTCAGAAAGAGCAATATACTAAGTGACCAGTTGATCTACTTTACTGGCTGTGATGCAGGGATGAATACAGGTTAAGGCAGCATGAGAACTCCTCCTCTTCCTCAAACGAGAGCCACACATTTTTTTTTTAATATATTCACCTGCAACAACACGTGGCTTCAATTTACCATTTCAAATAAAATACAACAATTTTGCATTGAGTACAGGATCAGGATGCCATGTTCCAACTGTACAGGACATTGGTTAGGCCACTTTTGAAATACTGTGTTCAATTCTGGTCTCCCTACTTTAGGAAAGGCATTGTGAAACTTCAAAAGGTGAAGTAACGATTTGCAAGGATGTTGCCAGGTTTGAGCTATAGGAAGAGGCTGAATAGGCTGGGGTTATTTGCCCTGGAGCATCGGAGGCTGCAATTAACCTTGTAGATGTTTACAAAATCATGAGGGGCATGGTCATGGTAGATAACCAAGATCTTTTTTCCCCAGGGCAGAGGAGTCCAAAATCAGAGGGCAGAGGTTTAAAGTGAGGGGGAAAGATTTGAAAGGGACCCAAGAAGCAGCTTTTTCAGGCAGAGGGTGGTGCATGTATGGAATGAGCTGCCAGAGGGGAAGGTGGAAGCTGGTACAATTACACCATTTAAAGGGCATATGGATGGGTATATGAATACAAAGACTTGAGAGAGATATGGGCTAAATGCTGGCAAATAGGACTAGATTAATTTAGGATATCTGGACGGCAAGCACGAATTGGACCAAAGGGTCTGTCACCATGCTATATAACTCCACGACTCTACTTCAACAAGCAGCATTCTCTCAAAAATACAATTAAACACCAGCATGATGAACGTTTTCAGATCCTACAGTACAGTTTGAACCTGCAACCTTCTAGCTCAAAAAGGTACAATACTAAGCAACTACTTTTTAACCAAAATCTGCAGTTAAACCGTCCTATGAATTTTACAGAAACGTTCACAACATCTATTGCGGAAAGTTCACTGGGCAAATTATACCTGATTAATTATTTGACATTTCAGAAAAATGAATGTAACTAGCATAGTTATAAACATTTTGTAAAGTTAAATGAGATCAACTCTCATTCATACAGCCATATAATCATACAGGACAAAAACAGACCCTTTGATCCAACCAGTCCAAGTCGAACATAATCCCAAACCAAACTTGTCCCACCTGCCTGTTCCTGGCCCACATTCCTCCAAACCTTTCTTATTCATATATCCATCCAAATGTTTTTTGAACACTGTAATTATACCTACATCCACCACTTCATTGGAAATTCTAAAGAACACAGGCCCAATTTCCACAAACTTCCACCATCCCTGGGATTTGTCTGGTGAACCTCCACTGTATTCCCTCTATGACAAGTTTATCCTTCCTTAGTTAAGGAATCTAAAACTGGCCACAATACTCCAGATGTAGTCTCACCAAAGCTGTACACAATTTCAGAAGTCACCTTCACATCTGCAAATTTCTTTGTGATGAAGGACAACATATCATTTGTCTTCTTTACTGTTTACTACATCAGCATACTAGCTTTTGGCGACTCATGAACAAGGATATCTGAACATCGACACCTTCCAAATTCTCACCATTTAAAGAAATATTCCTGTTTTCCTTTACCAAAATGAGTATTGTCATACTTATGTTATCTCCCATTAGCCTGTCCAAGTCCACTTGACACCTCCTTGCATTGTCCACATAACTTGCAAGCCTACTTAGTTTAGCATCAATAACAAATTTGGAAATATTATAATTGGTCCCCACATCCAAATCATCTACCTAAAGTGTGCTGTGGCCCTAGCAGTGCAGTCTGCCATCCTGAGAATGATCCATTCATTATTATTCTCTCCTTTTTGACAGTTAACCAATATTAAATCCACATGAATATGTTACCCTCAATCCCAAGCACACACGATTTCTTTACAAACCTTCCTGTGGAATCTTTTTAAAGGCCATAGGACAATTCAGATTTCACATTAGCCACAGAAAGTATCACACAAATGACAAATTTTGTCAAAGTTTTTCGTCTTGCAGTCACCAGGATAATTCACAAATAGCAAAGTAAATCAAAAACAATTTATACAGCTCATGAGAAAACAGTGTTGACTGATTGACAAGTGGACTATGGCTGTTAGAGGTAGTAAGCACCAGTTAAAAACCAACTTTTGTTTACGTTTTGAACAGCCAGCTCGATTGCGATTGGTCAGAGAACTGCTGAGAAATGGGCCAGAGAATGGCTGTCATCCATTGTGTGTGTAAACATGTTCTGACTGTCCGCAAAAAACAGGACCCGAGACCCTACGCAGCAGTTGCATGCTCCTCTTGCAGGATATGGGAGGTAAGGGTCACTGCTGGTGTCCCCTCTGACTTCACCTGCAAGAAGTACACCCAACTCCAGCTCCTCACAAACCGCGTTAGGGAGCTGGAGCTGGAGCAGGAGCAACTCCGGATCATTTGGGAAGCTGAGGGGGTGATGGAGAGGAGTTATAAGGAGGTGGTCACACCCAAGGTACAGGAAAAAGGTAGCTGGGTGACTGTCAGGAAGGGGAAAGGGAATAGGCCGACAGTGCAGGGTCCCCTGTGGCCATTCCCCTCAATAAGTATACCCTTTTGGATACTGTCGGGCAAAGAGACCTACCAGGGGAAGGCCATAGCGGACAGGTGTCTGGCACTGTGCTTGGCCCTGTGGCACAGAAGGGAAGTGGGGACAATAGGAGAGCAATTGTACTGGGGGATTCAATAGTAAGAGGCACAGACAGGCAGTTCTGTGGACACGAACAAGACGAACAGATGGTACGTTGCCTCCCGGGTGCCAGGGTCTGATGTCTCGGATCGCGTCTTCAAGATCCTTAAGCAACCAGCAGTCATGGTACACATCAGTACCAATGACATAGGTAGAAAAAGGATCCAGAATGTGAAAAATGAGTACAGAGTTAGGTTGGAAGCTGAAGTCCAGGACAAACAGGGTAGTTATCTCTGGATTTCTACCAGCGCCACGTGATAACGAGGTAAGAAATAGGGAGCGAGTGCAGCTAAACACATGGCTACAGGGTTGGTGTAGGAGGGAGGGCTTCCATTATGTGGATAATTGGAGCACATTCTGGGGAAGGTGGGACCTGTACAGTAAGGACGGGTTGCATCTGAACCGGAAGGGCACAAATATCCTGACAGGAAGGTATGCTCAAGCTACACAAGATGGTTTAAACTAGATTGGCAGGGGTGGGGAACCGGATTTGTAGTTCAGAGGATGAGGTATTCCGCCTTCCAACAGACACAACAGGGAATGAGGTTGTTAACAAAGAAATGCGGTCGATGGAGCGTAATTGTGGACACAGAGATGGTTTGAGGTGTGTATACTTCAATGCTAGAAGTATCAGAAATAAGGTGGATAAACTTAGAACATGGGTCAGTACTTGGAACTACGATGTTGTGGCCATTACAGAAACTTGGGTAACTCAGGGACAGGAATGGCTGATGAAGGGTCTAGGCCCGAAACGTCAAGCTTTCCTGCTCCTATGATGCTGCTTGGCCTGCTGTGTTCATCCAGCCCCACACCTTGTTATCTTTATACAGAAATGGCTATTGGAAGTTCTGGGATTTAGATGCTTTCAAAGAAAGAGGGAGGATGGAAAAAGAGGCGAGTAGTGGCATTGCTAGTCAGGGCTAGTATAGCAGCTACTGAAAAGCAGTTCGAGAATGATATGTCTACAGAGACAGTTTGGGTTAAGGTCACGAACAAGAAAGGAGCAGGCACTTTGTTGGGTTTTTTTTTTTTACAGACTCCTTAATATAGTTGCAGAGAAGTGGAGGAGCGGATTGGGAGGCAGACACTAGAAAGGTGCAGAAGTCACAGGGTTGTAGTCATGGGTCACTTCAAGTTTCCAAATATTGATTGGAAACTTTTTAGTTGTAATAGTTTAGATAGAGCGGATTTTGTCCAGTGTGTTCAGGAAGGATTCCTGACACAGTATGTAGATAGACCAACACGAGGAGAGGCCACTTTGGATTTGGTGCTTAGCAATGAACCGGGCCAAGTGTCAGACCTGTTGGTAGGACAGCATTTTGGTGGTAGCAATCATAACTCTGTTACTTTTACAATAGTCATGGAAAAGGATAGGTACAGACAGCAGGGTAAGGTTTATAATTGGGGGAAGGGTAATTACAATTCTGTTAGGCAAGAACTGGGTAACATAAAATGGGAACAGATGCTGTCAGGGAAGAGCACTATTGAAATGTGGAGATTGTTTAAGGAATGCATACTGCGTGTGCTCGATATGTTTGTCCCTCGCAGGCAGGGAAGATGCAGTCAAGTGAGGGAACCTTGGTTCTCAAGAGAGGTCGAACGACTGGTTAAGAGGAAGAAGAATGCTTATACAAGGTTTAGGAAACAAGGAACAGAAATGGCTCTAGAGGGATACAAGTTATCCAGGAAGGAGCTGAAGAAAGAGCTTAGGAGAGCTATAAGAGGGCATGAGAAAACCTTGGCAGATAGGATCAAGGAAAACTCCAAGCCATTTTACACGTACGTGAGGAATAAGAGAATGACAACAGAAAGGGTTGGGCTGATCAAGCTTCGTAAAGGGAATTTGTGCACGGAGCCTAAAGAGATAGGAGAGGTCCTTAATGAATACTTTTCTTCGGTATTCACAACTCAGAGGGACCTAGCTGTACAGGAGGACAGTGTGAAACAGGCTGGTCAGCTAGAGGAGGTCGATGTTAGTAAGGAAGATGTACTAGGAATTTTGAGGAAGTTGAAGATAGATAAGTCCCCTGGGCCTGATGGGATTTTTCCAAGGATTCTACGGGGAGCAAGGGAAGAGATCGCAGGGTCTTTGGCAATGATCTTTTCGCCCTCACTGCCCACGGGTATCGTGCCGGATGATTGGAGAGAGGCAAATGTCATTCCCTTGTTCAAAAAAGGGAATAGGGATAACCCTGGAAATTACAGGCCAGTTAGTCTTACATCAGTGGTGGGCAAATTATTGGAAAGGGCTCTGAGGGATAGGATTTATGATCACTTGGAAAGGCACAGTTTGATTCGTGATAGTCAGCATGGATTTGTGAGGGGTAGATCTTGCCTCACAAACCTTACTGAATTCTTTGAAGAGGTGACCAAACACGTGGATAAAGGTACAGCAGTGGACGTGGTATACGTGTATTTACGTAAGGCGTTTGATAAGGTTCCCCATGATAGACTCTTGCAGAAAGTAACGATGCTCAGTTAAGAGTGGTGTATCACAAGGATCTGTTCTGGGTCCTCTTCTATTCGTGATTTTTGTAAATGATTTAGATGAAGGAGTGGAAGGGTGGATTAGGAGGTTCGCGGACAATATGAAGGTGAGTTGCTTTGTGGACTGTTCTAGGTTACAAAGGGACATTGATAGGATGCAGAGCTGGGCTGAGAAGTGGCAGATGGAGTTTAACCCTGAAAAGTGTGAGGTGATTCATTTTGGTAGGACAAACTTGAAAGCAGAATACAGGAATAATGGAAAGATTCTTGGAAGTGCGGAGGAGCAGAGAGATCTTGGGGTTCATGTTCACAGTTCCCTGAAAGCTGCCACCCAGGTGGATAGAGTTGTTGAGAAGGCGTATGGTGTGTTAGCTTTCATTAATAGAGGGATTGAGTTCAAGAGCCGTGAAGTTATGTTCCAGCTATACAAAACCCTGGTTCGGCCACATCTGGAGTATTGTGTCCAGTTCTGGTCGCCTCATTACAGGAAAGATGTGGAGGCGTTGGAAAAGGTGCAGAGGAGATTTACCAGGATGTTGCCTGGAATGGAGGGAAGGTCTTACGAGGAAAGGTTGAGAGAGCTACGGCTTTTCTCATTAGAACGACAAAGGATGAGAGGTGACTTGATAGAGGTGTACAAAATGATCAGAGGTACAGATAGAGTGGACAGCCAGAGACTTTTTCATAGGGTGGAGGTAGCTATTACAAGGGGGCATAGTTTTAAAGTGAGTGGAGGTAGATACAGGGGAGATGTCAGAGGTAGGTTCTTTACTGAGAGTGTGGTCAGGACATGGAATGCATTGCCGGAGAAGGTAGTGGAGTCGGCCTCATTAGGGGCATTTAAGCGGCTATTAGATAGGCCTATGGATGATAGTATAAGGTAGGGATGGAGGTTAGACAGACCTTAGGACTGGGGTAAAAGTTCAGCCCAACATCGTGGGCCGAAGGGCCTGTACTGTTCTATGTTCTATATGTAGCTTCCAGAATGCACAAGCGGACACAAATGACAACCTTAAACTGGTCGCCAGCGTAATTCTTCAAACATTCTGTATTATTGAACAAATGTTGTCCAATTGCAAAATCAGACAAAATGTTGGACACCACGTAGTGAGTTCTGCATGCACTAGCCGACTGAGCATGGTCAGTACTTTGTATGGCATACACAGTCAAAAGCATATTCTGTTTCATTCAGTCCACATGCATTTGGGCCATACAACCTACATACTAAACACCATACCAGCAATGAAACTCATTTGCCACATTATTTAGGTGCGTGACAGATAGAATGTGTACTCAGTTTTAATAGCAGCATACTGTTAGTGGCATGCACCATTCATGTTGCTACTGTACTGTAGTACTATGAAACAATCAGCTTCAACTGCTTGAGATATCATTTGTCTTCTCGGGTAACCGGAGGTGGACTGGGGACTCTCAAGGCCAATGGCCAGAATGATTGCATTCTGCCTATTTGTGAATATGCAAAATATATGGCGAGAAATCTGATCAGGATAGCTATAATCCACAGCATGGCTTTGAATCACCTATCAAGCTTGCAGAGTAAACCAATGATTCTGATGGGTGCAAGAGAAAAAGTTCCAACAAAATCAGTCTTCTTTTAATGGTACTCAAGTTCTGTACTAGTAAATTACTATTTCCTATAAAAAGTAGGTTTCTCCTGTTCCATGTTCCACTCGAGGTAACAGTGAGGCTAATTATGACGGCTGTTATTTATGCATAAATAAAGCAGCAGGGAACACTCAGGGAACACATCTCATTTAAGTGCTGATATCCAACATTGCTGTTTTAGTTACTCCCCTCTACTGTCACCTATGTAAGAATTGCATTTCATTGTCTACTTCACTAGTAAAATGTTTTGAGTTGTTGCAGTAGCACAAACTGAACTAGCTAAAGGGCAATCACAAAGGTAAGGGGGTAGTGCTAGCTGAAGTGGACTCAAAGGACTAGACAGCAAAAGATGGCTGAGGAAAAATTACAGACGTTTTAAGAAAATCCCTCACGGCTCACAGCAAAAATATATCCCAGTGAGAAAGGATTCTAGAAAGAGGAAAGAGGAGCAATTGGAACAGATGAACATGGTTCACGCACTGAAGTTGCTGAACTCAATGTCAAGTCCTGAAAGCTGTAAGATGCCATAGCAGCCAATGAGGCGCTATTCTTCCAGTTCATCTTGAGCTTCACTAGAACATTGCAAAAGGTCTGCTGCAGAAAAATTAGCTTGGGAGCAGCCTACCATTTCAATAAACCATCTTGCTCCCATGCCAATATTTCTGTTCCAGACCGAATGCAGAGTTCCATCAAAGCTCAATGCAACCAGCTAATTTTCCACTTGGCATTTTAAAGTCTTCAGGAGTTCTACAAGTTCAGAGCATGAACACTGTCCATCGATTCCGTTCATTCCTCTTTCCCCTTTGTCAACAGCATAAAAACACAAACCCAGCATCATTTTGTAGGTCCTTGCAGTTCTGAAAGTCATTGAACTTGAGTTCAAATGGTTGCAATGCCCATCTGGTGTCGGGGTTAAGTATGTCACAGTTGGAGAAGAGTGGAATTGGAGGAAGAATCATGTTGTCTGGTCCACAAGGCATCCAACAAGATAGGTACAGCTAGGAATCAATTTGCAGCTGAATTAGTGAAGCTGCTTGGAATGTTTGAGAAACGGGATACAATATCAACCTCAGCAAGTAATAGACTGTGGATTGCTAACTGAGCCACATGCAAATTCTCATTGAGACAAAGATGAAAAGATCAGGTCCCTGTTTGAAACAATAGTAAGAGATGGAAGGGTTTCAATCCATGGACATTTGCAACAAGTATAGATTGATATGTACAATTTAGCTGAAGACATGAGATCACAAGGAAAAGAAGTGTCTGTTAGGTGTTGTGCTAAGGCTCCTAAGAGTTAGCACAAATGTAGGACAAAGCAAAAATCAAAAGAAAAAAGGCTAAGATACTAAATAATTGTGGACGGCTTTAACTTTCACACAAAATGGATAAATCAAATTGGTAAAGGTAGCCTTGAGGATAAGTGCATACAGTGTATTCAGAATAGTTTCTTGAAACAATAGATTGTGGAACCAGCCAGAAAGCAGGCTATTTTATATTTGGTATGTGGTCAATTACAGGCAGAGACAGGAGAATTTAAATTAGAAAATACTGAAATGGCAAAGAACCTAAACAATTACTTTGTTTCTGTCTTCATGGAGGAAAATACAGAAAATTCCCCCAAAATGCAAGGGACTAAGCAATTCATCAGAATGAGGAATGAAAGCAATTAACATTAATAAACTGAATTAAGGATAATAAACATCCTGGACCAGACAAACTACATTCCATGGTGTCGAAAGAGGTGGCCCAGGAGATAGTGGATTCATTGAAGATTGTCTTTCAAGATTCTGTGGATTCTGAAATGTTTCCTGCAATGGGGAACCTGCGGATGTGGTGTATCTGGATTTCCAGAAGGCATTTGACAAGGTGCCACACCAAAGGCTGTTACATAAGTTCCACAGTATTACAGGTAATGTATTGGCATGGATAGAGGACTGGTTGACCAGTAGAAAGCAAAGAGGAGGGGTAAATGGGTGTTTTTCTGGTGGCGAGTGGTGTGCCTCAGGGATCAGTGTTGGGACCGCAATTGTTTACAATTTACAAAGATGATTTAGAGTCAGGGACTAAGTGTGGTATGTCAAAATTAGCAGACGACACTACGATGAGTGGTAGAGCAAAGTGTGCAGAGGGATATAGATAGTCTAAGTGAGTGGGCAAAGGTCTGGGAGATGGAGTACAATGTTGATAAGTGTGAGGTCATCCATTTTGGTAGGAATAACAGCAAAATGGACTATGTTTTAAAATGGTAAAAAACTGCAGCAAGCTGCTGTGCAGAGGGACTTGGGTGTCCTTGTGCATGAATCGCTAAGAGTAGGATTGCAGGTGCAGCAGGTAATTAAAAAGGCAAATGGAATTTTGTCTGCCATTGCGAGAGGGATGGAGTTGAAAAACAGGGAGGCAATGCTGCAGCTGTGTAGGGTCCTGGTGAGGCCACACCTGGAGTACTGTGTGCAGTTTTGGTCTCCTTACTTAAGAGATATAGTAGCACTGGAGGGGGTGCAGAGGAGATTCACTTGGTTGATTCCAGAGTTGAGAGGGTTGGATTATGAGGAGACTGAGTCGACTGGGCTTATACTCATTGGAATTCAGAAGAATAAGGGGAGATCTTATAGAAACATATAAGATTACGAAGGGGATAGATAATGTGGAGGCAGGGAGGTTGTTTCTGCTAGCAGGTGAAACGAGGGCTAGAGGGCATTGCCTCAAAATAAAGGGAAGCAGATGTAGGACTGAGGTCAGGAGGAACTTCTTCACCCAAAGGGTTGTGAATCTGTGGAATTCCCTGTCTGGTGAAGCGATTGAAGCTACCTCACTGAATGTTTTTAAGGCAAGGCCATGTTAAATTTTGAACAGTAAAGGAATTAAGGGTTATGGTGAGTGGGCAGGTAAGTGGATCTGAGTCTCAAAAAGATCAGCCATGATCTTATTAAATGGCAGGGCAGGCTCGAGGGGCCAGACCGCCTACTCTTGCTCCTAGTTCTTGTGTTCTTACATTGGGAGTTAGTAAATGTAACCCCACTCTTCAAGAGATAAAAGGTACTGCAGATGCTGCAGAATCCGAGATAACAAGCATGGGGCTGGATGAACACAGCAAGTCAAGCAGCATCATAAATCAGACCCCACCACCAAAGACGTTTTTCCCTTCCCACCCTTATCTGCCTTCCGGAGGGACCACTCCCTCCGCGACTCCCTTGTCCGCTCCACACTCCCCTCCAGCCCCACCACACCCGGCACTTTTCCTTGCAACCGCAGGAAGTGCTACACCTGCCCCCACACCTCCTCCCTCACCCCAATCCCAGGCCCCAAGAAGACTTTCCACATCAGGCAGAGGTTCACCTGCACATCTGCCAATGTGGTATACTGCATCCGCTGTACCCGTTGTGGCTTCCTCTACATCGGGGAAACCAAGCGGAGGTTTGGGGACCGCTTTGCAGAACACCTGCGCTCAGTTCGCAACAAACAACTGCACCTCCCAGTCGCGAACCATTTCAACTCCCCTTCCCATTCCTCAGATGACATGTCCATCCTGGGCCTCCTGCAATGCCACAGTGATGCCACCCGAAGGCTGCAGGAACAGCAAATCATATTCAGCCTGGGAACCCTGCAGCCCAATGTGGATTTCACAAGCTTCAAAATCTCCTCTCTCCCAACCGCATCCCAAAACCAGCCCAGCTCATCTCCACCTCCCTAACCTGTTTTTCCTCTCACCTCAAGCCACACCCCCATCTCCTATCTACTAACATCATCCCGCCCCCTTGACCTGTCCGTCCTCCCTGGACTGACCTATCTCCTCCCTACCCCACCACCTACACTCACCTTTACTGGCTCAATCCCCACCTCTTCGACTTGTCTGCCTACTCTCCACCTATCCTCTCCTCTCTCCATCTTCTATCTGCCTCCCCCTCTCTCCCTATTTATTTCAGAACCCTCTTCCCCTCCCCCATTTCTGATGAAGGGTCTAGGCCCGAAACGTCAAGTTTTCCTGCTCCTATGATGCTGCTTGACTTGCTGTGTTCATCCAACCCCATGCTTGTTATCTCCCACTCTTCAAGATGTCTGATATCAGTGGTAGGGAAATGTTAAGGTCTGTTATTAAAAAATATGAAAATGAGACACTAGTCGACATTGGTTCATGAAAAGGAAATCTTGTTTGACAGCCTGAAGTCTTGTGAAGAAGATGTTGCTGTACAATTATAAACATACAAATTAAGGGCAGGAGAATGCACTTCCAGCCCTTACAATGTTTATAGGGCATGTTGGAGTGGATCTCGTTATGACGTAGCCACTGGTTGGTGAGTCTAGAATTGGGAGACAGTCTCAGAATAAGGGCTAAGTCATTTAACACTGGAATGGAGGGATTTCTTCATTCAGTGGTGAATCTTTGGAATCCTCTATGCCTATGTTTGTATAGCCTCTTTGTGCCCTCCTTACAGCTTGGCTTCTTTCTGATCTTCTTTGTATTCTCAACATACTTAGATATATCATCTGTCTCTTCAGTCAAGTCATGAACAATGATTGCAAATAATTTAGATCAAAGCACTGACCCTTGTGGCACTCCACTAGTCGCAGCTCATCAACTGGAAAATACATCCCATATAATAACTTGTTTCTAAAAAAAAAGGAGGTGGGGGCAGGTACAGGGGAACTTAAAACAAATCACTGGAGAAAAGGTACCCTGAAACTTAAAGGACTAAAGTTTAACAAATTATATCGACACTGGAGTAGGCCATTCAGTCCCACTATTCAATGAGATCATGGCCGATGTGTGACCTAATTCCACATACCTGCCTTTGGCACACATCCCTTAATACTTTTGCCTAACAAAAAAATTATCTATCTCAGATGTAAAATTAGTAACTTATCCATTGCTATTAATGGAAGAGAGTTCCAAACATCTACTACATTTTGTGTATAGAAGTGCTTTCCAACACCTCACCTAAACATCTGGCCCCAATTTTCAGACTATGCCCTCTTGTTCTAGAACTCCCAACCAGTGGAAATGGTTTATGTTTATCTACTCTGTCTTTTCTCGTTAACATCTTGAGATTTTCCATCAGATCACCCTTAACTCTCTAAACTCTAGAGAAAACAGACCTAACTTGCATACTCTCTTCTCATAACTTAACCTCTGAAGTCCAGGCATCATTCTTGTAAACCTGATTTGTACTCCTCCAAGGCCGATTTATTCCTCCATAGTACTCCAAGTAGGGTTTAACCAGGTATTTGTATAGTTGCAGCATTAACTTCTACATCCTTGTAATCCAGTCCTCTAGATACAAAGGCTAGCTTTCCAATAGCTTTCTTGATTATTTTCTGCACTTGTTAATGACATTTTAAAGGTCAGTGCACCTGAACTCCCAAGTTCCTTTGGACATCCACCGTTTTAACTTCATACCATCTACAAATATACATGTACGCGGCTCCATCTGCACAGTCTTGTACATTCATTTAGTCTATCAATTTCCTTTTGTAATTTTATGCTGTCATCTGCAACGTCTACAACATTGCCTAACTCTCCAAGTCGTTATAATGTAAATAATTGAGGCCCCGAAATATAGATCCTGGTGGGACACCACTGGTTACACCCTGCCAATTTGAGTTCCTATCCATAATCCCTACTTTCTGTTCCCTGCCACTCAACCATTTTCTCAACCATGTCAGTAATTTGCCCTCAGTTCTGTGGACTTCTACTGGAGTCAACAGTTTCTCATGTGGGACTTTATCAAGTTGTCTGGAAGACCATGTAAAGAAACATCTGAAGACATGCCCCTGTCCAATACCTCAGTCACCTCTTCAAAAAATTCACTGCAGTTTATCAGCCATCACCTACCTGTCATGTCTCCCTGATTAACTGAAAATTTTCAAGGTGCTCAGTCATCCTGTCCTTGATTTAGTGTCTCCAACAATTTCCCTGCCACAGATGTTAGGCTAACTGGGCTGCTATTCCATGATTTTCTTCTTTTGCCCTTCCTAAAAAAATTGAGCGACATATGCAATTTTCCAATCCAGAGAGATGACTCTTCTATCTAGAGAACTCTGAAAAATTACTGTTAGGGCATCTACAATATACTCCCCTACTTCCTTTACCACCCTCAGATGGACAGCGTCAGGTGCCAGGGATTTGTCACCCTAATTCAATTACGTACAACATCGGTAATGAGGAAGTTGTTAATTTTATTTAGCACCTGCCCTGAATCCATTATTAACTTCCTCAGGACTTCCAACAAGCTATTCCCTTTTCTATTGTAAATATTGAAGCAAATTACTCAACATGTCTACCATTTCCCTGTGGTCATTGATAATGTCCCTATTTTTAGTCTTTAGCAGGCCAACATTGCTTCTGACCACTTGCTTTACCTTTATGTAACAAAAAATTTCTTATTGATCTTGATGTCCCCTACAAGTTTACTTTCATAATCCCTTTTAGCAGATCTTTTAAGCTGCATTGTGGCCATTTGCTGGTCTTTGTATCTTTCCTATTCAGTAGAATCTGTGCATTTTTAAAATTTTTCTAAGCCTTTTCTTCTAGTTTTATGCTGCCCCTCATCTCTTCGGCTGTCAATGGCTTTTTTTTTCCCTGTGAAGTGGAGTGTTTCCCTCTCAGATAGAAACCAGTTTTATATTGTGTTAAGTGTTTCTTCATACATCCTCCACTGTTCTTCAGTTGTTTCCCCCATTAGCAGATTCTCAGTTTATGGTGGACTGTGCGTCTCATTAAAGTCAGCATTCATGATTCATGCTTCTTGCTTTCAAATGCTACGTTGAATTCAATCATGTCTTGATCACTATGTGGTAAGTGTTCAAACATAATTAGATTGCTAATTCAATCCAGCTCATTATGAAATCCAATATTCTTGGTCCCTTTCTTGCAACCAGGACATATTACTGTAAGAAACTATCCCAGACACACTCCAGAAATTCACTACTTTCTTGAAGGTGCTTGTCTGCCTCTCCCAATCTATGCTCAAGTTAAAATCCCCCATTAATACTACTCTGCTACACACCTAACTTCTCCATTAACACAATCTCACACTTCAGAGCTGCTGCAACGGGTCTGTAAAAACACCTATTAGTGTTAGATGCAAAGACAGAAATTGTGGATGCTGGAAATCAGAAACAAAAACAGAAATTCCTGGAAAAACTCAGATCTGGCAGCATCTGTGGAGAGAAATCAGAGTTAACATTTCACTTCCAGAGACCCTTCTTCAGAACTTCAAAAAGGATCACAACCTGAAATTTTAACTCTGATTTCTCTCCACAGGTGCTGCCAGACTTGTTGGATTTTTCCAGCAATTTCTGTTTTTGTTTCTGATTTCCAGCATCCGCAATTCTTTTAGTTTATTTTGTATTAGTTTTAGATCTTCAGCTGTTCCTCTGTCAACCCACATGGTCTTCACTGAATACTTTTCCCCTCAATGCATCCTCCCTCACCATCGAAATAATTTTGTTTCTAACGAGTAATGCTACTATACTTCCTCTGCCATTTTCCCCATCCATTTTATAAACATTATAACTGGGCATATTTAGTTCCCAATCCCTACCAGCATGCAGCCACATCACATTGATGGCTACAATGTCATAATGTCCAATTTGATTTTATGCTTGCAGCTCACTTAATTTATTCCTTACAGTCTGTGCATTCATAGATAGAATTTTTAGTTGGGCCATACACTGCAACCTGTCCCTCAACACTGATGTTTTATTCACCTCATGATTTCTCTCTTCCAGTTTAGTCAAAATACTTATAGTTTTGCCATTTCCTTCCGTGCCCGAAGTAGGATTCCTGAGTTTGTTTTCTCTCTATCACGTTACTTGATTTTGAAACTGTATTGACTTCCCCCAGCCCTTCACCCCATTTACTAGTTTACTACTTGCCTGGAAGCAAAGGATTACATCTCACAGCAACAAATGAACTAACTGTAGAAATAGCAGACGTATTGGTTATGATCTTCCAAAGTTTGCCAGATTCTGGAAAGATCCTGGAGAACTGGAAAACTACAAATCTAATGCCCCTATCCAAGAAAGAACACAGAAACAAGGACAGCAGATTCCTTGGCCCAATAAACTTGTTTTACCATTTAGAAAGATATGGGCTCTCTTCTCTCTACCTCACTCAACTCTACTGTCAAATAACTACTTAATTCAACCTTGAATATACTCCATGATCCAGTCTCCACTGCTCTCTGGGTAGAGAATTCCAAAGATGAATGACTATCTGAGAGAAGACTCCGTCTTAAATGGGAAACTCCGCATTTTCAAACTTTACTCCCTAGTTCTAAATGCTTCCTCAAGGAGAAACATTCTCTCAAAATCTACCTGGTTAAGCACCCTCTGAATTTTACACTCTTTCAGTCCAAAAAGAATAGATCTAACCTGCTCAAATATTCCTTGTCAAACAGAGACCTCTTCCCAGAAATTAGTCCAGCGAACATTCCCTGACCTGTTTCCATTGCAAGCACATCTCTCCTTACACAAGGTGGCCAAACAGCACATACTATATTCTAGATGTAAGTGTCACTGATTCACAGTATGGAGTAGCAGGACTTCCCTACATTTATGCTCTAGTTCCCTTGAGAAAAAAAAAGGGCCAACATTCCAGTTGATTTCTAAGGAGGAGCTGCACTACTTCTGTGCTTCATGTTTGGGGACACCCAAATCCCTCTGAACTGCAGCATTCTGCAGTCTCTCTGGATTTGAAAATATTCTGCCTCACTATCCTTTCCAACAAGGCAGATAACCATACATTTTCCCACTGCGAAATTCTTGTCCACTCGCATCTGCATTCTGATATGTACACTCTGCCTGTTTCACAACATACTTTCCCCACTTATCTTTGCACCTTCAGGAAATATAACTACCATACACAATTCCTGCGTACGACATGATACTTGAATTTATGCAAACTCAGAAGCTGAGGTCCAAATCATCTTCCCCTCATTCATGGAGACACAAGCGGAAAGGGCCTTCAGCTAAAAACGCAGAAGACAAAACTTGCCTTTTTCTGTCTCATAATACAGTCCCTAACCATCATGATCCATAGGACAATGTGGATCAATTCTCATACACCAGGCTTTCTTTCAGCAAAGCAGACATCAACGATGAAACTCAACATCGCTTTCAGTGCGTCAGCTCAGCACTCTACCAACTGAGGAAAAGCATGTTTGATGACAAAGACTTCAAACTTGGCATTTACAGGACTGCAATGTCACCTGTAGCTCTCCTGTATGCAAACACACAGACATCTCAAATACCTGTACAAATATCAACAGCGACACCTACAGAAGTGCTCTGGCAGGATAGGTGCTCCAATATCAGTGTTCTCTCTTAGGCCCACAGACCAGCATCAAAGCACTAGTTCAGGTTGAGCAGCTGTATTGGGTAGGCCACATTACCCATACAAAAACCAAAAGATCTGCGGATGCTGTAAGTCAGGAACAAAAACAAAGTTGCTGGAAAAGCTCAGCAGGTCTGGCAGCATCTGTGAAGGAGGAAATAGAGTTAACGTTTCAGATCCAGTGACCCTTCCTCAGAACTGATGGTGGCTGGGAAAACGTCAGTTTATATGCAGAAAATAAGGAAGTCGGTGCGGTAGGGAGTAAATGATAGGATAGAGTTCAAAGAGTGAGAAAGACGGTTGAACAGAAAAGGAGTTGCTAACGAGCAGGCTGGGAGGGTGAATAGTTGTTAATGGGGACTGTTAGTGACTAACAACAGGAGGTGTGTAATGGCAGGCTATGTGGTATCAAGGCCCAGTGTGGGGGCCTGAGACATGGGAGAGTTTAGGCCCTAAAATTATTGAACTCAATATTGAGTCCGGAGGGCTGTAGGATTCCCAAGTGGAAAACGAGGTGGCACAACAACACTTGGGGATCCTACAGCCCTCTGGTCTCAATATTGAGTTCAATAATTTTAGGGCCTAAATTCTCCCATGCCTCAGCCTCCCAACCCACACACCAGGCCTTGTTACCACATAGCCTGCCATTTCATACGCCCTGTTGTTAGTCACTAACAGTCCCCATTAACAACTATTCACCCTCCCAGCCTGCTCATTAGCAACTCCTTTGTCTGTCCAACTGTCTTTCTCTCTCTGGGCTCTATCCTATCATTTACTCCCTACCCCACCCACTTCCCTATTTTCTGCATATAAATTGACGTTTTCCCAGCCACCATCAGTTCTGAGGAAGGGTTGCCAGACCCGAAATCTTAACTCTGTTTTCTTCTTCACAGATGCTGCCAGACTTGCTGAGCTTTTCCAGGAACTTTGTTTTTGTTCCACATTACCCATATGCCCGATACAAATGCCTTCAGTAATCAATTAACAAGAGGCCAGTAGAAACGTAGCATTCTCACCAATTTATGGGAATCTTTTAAGAAAAACTGATCAGACTGGAGAAGCATCCACAAAGGTGCAACCAAAGAGCATTTCTGACAGATCCAGATGTGGCCAAGCACAAACAGTGGAAGAAGAACGTGAAAAACCAAACATCCCACCCACTGCTTCATCAAACACTACCTACCGCAACAGTGACAGAGTGTGCAGGTCTAGCATTGGACTGTTTCAGTCATTTCAAGACCCACAACTCTGGATGGAAGAATGTCATCCTCGAACCCAAGTAGCTACCAAAGAAAAACGATAGATTACGGCATAACCATTATCAAATGTAAATAGTTTAAACTACAGCTCTGATCCCTGTACTACACTACACTACCACTCACCATTTTCCAATCCGAAAACGGCCCTTTTATCCCAAACCATTGTTTCCTGCTAGTTAGTCTGCCCTCTATCCATTCAAATACAATAATCCCCAGAACCAAGGGGCAGTATCTTATGAAGTACCTTTTGACTTTTGAAAATGCAAAATCACTACAACAACTAGTTCCCCTTTTTCCACCCTACTTGCTTCATCCTCAAAAGACTAGTTATTAAACACTACTTAACATACACAAAACCATGTTGACGTGACATAGATATATTATAAGTTTCTAAACGTCCTGGTCCCAATTCTTTTATATTGGATTCTAGCATTTTCCCAAAACAGGTGTTAGACTAATTAGCCTATAGCTGCCTGCTTTCTGTCTGTTATGTCATATTCGCAGGTTTCCACACCCCTGAAATACTTCCAAGATCTTGGGAAGTTTCAAGACCTGGGGATACAGGCCATCTGGTCCAGAGTGCTTGTCAGCCTTTAGCCCCACTAGTTTACCAAGTACGTTTTCTCTAGTGACCATGACTGCTTTACATTTCTCCTCCCTACAATGTTTTGATTTTCTACTCTTCGAAGGTTGCAAATTTGAGTGACAAGTGGAAACCAGTGGACGTAGTGACTTTGGATCTTGAAGAAACATTTAACATGATGTCACAACACAATATTGCAAAAAATTAGGACCCATGCTTCTGGGGATAGTGAACTATCAAACATTTTTTTTTCTGTTTTCTGTCAATCTGTCTTAAATAGTGAAAAACTAATAAATGCTGGGATCCAGAAGGATTCTATGCTCTTACATACAAATCACAAAGCTCAGCAAGAATTAGGAAAGCAAACAGTTTTCTGGCCTTTATTATAAAAACAGTTAACTCATTTTAATGTAATAACATAGGGCTTAGGTGAGACTACACGTGAAATACTGTGTACTCTTCTGTCACCTGGTCGGAGAGATATTCACTCTAGCGATAATGTAACAAAGGTTGGCTGACCGACTCATGGGATGAGGATATTGCTCTTTGAGGGAGAGTACAAATAAGGCTCGGCACATATTTCATGGAATTTTACAAGAGAAGTGGACATGCTAAAACTTATTAAGTCATCGCGGGGTTTGACTGGGTCAACACAGAGACTGTTTACCCTGACTCAGGAGGTTAGAACTACAGTTGGTCTCAGAGTAAGGATTGGCCATTTAGGACTGAAATAAGGAGAAAATTTTCATTCTTTGGGTCATATTCCTTTAGCATACTCTACTACAGAAAAACATAGGATGCTCAGTGAACGGTAAACTCAGTCAGATTGAAAGAATTTTGATATGAGGAATGTGGGAAGATGTTGTCAATGCAGACCATCAGGCACACTCCCACCAAGTAGGGGACAAGCTCAAGGGACTGCAAGGCCAATTTCTATTCCTGCTTCCTCTATTCTTCTAAATGCATTTTTATCGCTATTTTCTACTGTGAGCATCTAGTTGCCTCAACCACTCCAAACAACAGCAAGTTCTATATTATAACCACTGTCTGGATAAAGGCATATTTCCTGAATTAAATATGCCAAATCCTCATTATTTGCAAAGGCAAGGGGCACAGACTTCCCATGGATAACAGCAAATAGAGATACTGCTACCATGTAACTTTACCATGAGGACTGCATAATCAGACTGGACAGATCTTTCAGAAAAGGAATCTGGGGTCAACTTCACAAGTACACAGATCCACGGGAGAGAATGCACAGATAAACACTGAATTCTGCATTTACAAGCCATAGCGGGAACCATCTCCACTTCTACCCAATCAAACCTTTCCAAAAAATTAAAATATTTAAAACAATAAGTGTAAAGCCTGAGATTTCTTATTTGGAAATACTGCATTCATTTTCAAAATGTTGACTCCAGTCTTATTCATATGCTTAATTACGTAGACTATGTCCCATTTTCCTATTGAGCTCAACAGAATCTCACGAATAGATATAATCTCAAGAAAATCAGAACAATTTCAACTGTAATGGCATTTGTTAGTCACGATGTACTGATCACAAAATATTCTTACTAACAAGGTTCTCAGCAAATAAAAGCCAAGATACAGAATAAAACATTCCATACATCCTACAAAAAATTATAATGAATTACTTTGTAGAACTATGAAATATCACAAAATTTTACATGATTCTTTGTTAGACCATTTACAACCATATTCAGTTGTGATCAAATTTTCGTTTCATTTGAAATTTATATCAATTATAAATGGCATCAGAAAGAACTTATATTGATGAGGCAGAACTACAAATGTGCAAAATAGTTCTAAAGAAAATTAATGTGAGGCTATCAGAGTCTTAGAAATACTGAAATGTTTATTTTTCAAAAAAGTAAACACCTTGTGTTCAATTGTTATTACATTTCTATTTTCATTTTCCCAAAGAATTAACGGGTCATCATATCATCAGCTTCCTTTGGAATTTTAAAATGAAGTACCTGCTATTACACCCGCTCTCCATTTGAAGGTGGTAGCAATTCTGAATAAAATTTTATTTAATTAGTTAAAACAGATTTTTTTTTCAGCCAAAAGACAAGAATCTAAAGACCAATAGTTATAACGGTAATTTTTTGATGTGTTTAGTGCCCAGACAGTATGTAACTTCTGATTGATGGATGTGCTTTTGGCTTTCCTTACAGCCAACCTGATGTCACGTGTTGTTCATAGAATATTTAAGTTGCAAGATTCTTAGCTTTCTGATACCTTCTCAGTCAACAGCAAGAAAAGACCAGATGACAAGCTCCTTCCTCTTTTTCCAATTCAACGAGCCATATGACATGCAAAACACCTTTGAAACAATTTTCATCAGTATAATAAATCAATATTATATACTGTCACATTGCATGTCGTAGATTTGTGGATAAGCATAACACTGGATATAACTCAGAGCACATGTAAAAACGGGAGTAAATTAACTGAGCATTATGAAAAATAAAAATTCAAACCGAGTGAAAAGCAAAATATCACTTTCTCAAAATGGGTAAATGGCTTGGTAGATTTCAACAGTGTAAAACATCCACTATCAAAAATCAGTTAGGTAAAGCAATTCCAATATTTTTTAAGCATTCCAAACAAAAACTCCACAGTCCTGCACATTTTAGAAAAATAAGTTAGCATTCTAGAACTGCAGCAATCTATAAAAATAACAAAACTTTCCCTGAAGTGTGTTGATAATATCAAAATCTATTGGGACAAAGTTCTCCAAAGCAATATTATTAAACTTTATTTGGAGTAATGGAGTTGGAGAAGGGAAGGAAGAGGAGCCACTGACTAATTCTCTCATAACTTATGGCAATCCATCAAGAACTAAATTCTCAACTGTGGATTATTGTTTCAAGATAGACTAATATAAAAGATAGCACAAAGACAAAATGATCAATTTGTAATGATGATAAACTATTCATGCTTAACTAACTTGAAATAATTTCTTAATTTTCAATGAAACTGCAAAACAAAGTCAAACTGTGAAACAATGCCACACATTGCCACGTTGCAATTTGTTAAATTATCAAAAATAATGCAATTAAGTGATCTGTGCAAATTAGAATTAATTTATTGGTAATCTTAAGCATAAAATGAAAGAAAATCCAAGTCATGTTTTCATGTAAGGTGATGCACCTGAAACGTTAACTCTTTCACCACAGATGCCAACTGACCAGCTGAGAGTTGCCCTGCGCTGTGGTCTCAAATTGATGGATCTTTCAGGAAAAAAAACCATCTTGGAAAATTAGTTCAACAAGTCACGTCTAAAAGTACCTTTAGCCTTTTGACCAATTCATCGTTGGAAATTTTGTCGGTAATTTCCTTAACACCAGGAGGGTAGATTATGATTTTTCCATCTGCAGGTTTCGGTTGTGGGAAAGCCATCTCCTTCGAGTTTTCCCTTTCTGTAGATCACTACTGGCCTCTGCTGGTCAGAAACAAGTTTAAAATGTTACACTCAGTTTTCTTCCCTTCCAATCCTTCCTCAATTAAAAAAATGTCAAGGCATAAAACAGCAGATCCATGCTGACCGATCTTGTTGATAACGTTGAGGAATGGAAGGAGCCAAGAGACTTGGAAAAGGTGTCTTTAAGGTCTTGCAGCCAAAAATGTTTTCCCGTCACTTTCTGGACGGGGTCGGGGTACGCAGAGAGAGAGAAGAAGCGGTCATAAACTCCGCTCAACCGACCTACGTTTTGGCTGAACCCGGAGCAGGGTCCGAATTAGAGTGAATGCGTGCCCATCCTCGGTATGGTGCAGGAGCTATCCGGCCGCCCACCAACCTCACATCGCCACAAAAAGTTGTCGCACACGGGCTCCTCGGGCCTGCAATCTCAGGCCTCGGCACCAGGACAGCAGTGGCGGTATGATGGAGTGCAGTCACACACCTCGGGCCGGTTATTTACAACTTCATGGCAGAGAGCGGGGAGGAGAAGGGGGGCGGGCGCGAATCCGGGAAATACTCAGTTCTGTCCCGCCATAAATTACAAAGACTCGGGGAACAGGCCGCGGCCCCGAGTTCAGACTCGCCGCCGCTTCATTCAGCGACTCGTTGAATTTCTGCAACTTCGCGTCCGGAACCGGGGATTTTGTTTTCTTCTTCCTTTTTTTATTGTTTTCTAAGGAGGGCCCCGACGTAGCCAGGCCCCGGCCTTCCCTCCCCCTCCTCCGCGCACCGTCCCGCTCGAGTTCTGAAATACTGTATCTCAGCCAGCGAGCAGGCGGGAGGGAGGCTGAGCGCGGCCTGCAGCTAGCCTCCCGCCCGAGCTTCCGCGGGCTCCATCCCCGGCTCCAGCAGCGGCGCTCACCTCATGAATCCCGGCGGTTCGCTCTCAGGTGTCCAGCAAAGCAGGAGTTTCACAGAGTCGCACCGAGCAGCGGCGGCGGCGGCAGCAGGACAGCGCCGGGGAACAACGGACAGAGCGGCCACAACACGCCACAGCGAACGGACAGAGACAGCGCCCTCTGGCCAGGAGGAGCACCAATACACCGTGGGCGGGCTAAATGGCGCCAGCGCCACCTTACCCTGGAGGAGTGGATGCGCACGGATTGACAGTAACCACATCGCCACCTACACAGGAGGAGGATCATTTTGTGACTTTGATGTCTCGCCAGTGTCAAATGCGCAACAGTGTTTGACAAATTTGGGACCAAGTTATACAAAGTCGATAGAGCGATTGTCTCAAGAGCAACTTACTTAGGTTGATAGAAATCTAAATTGAAAATTTAAAACTATGCTCGAAATCTTCAGCAGGTCCAGCAGCATTTTTGGAGAAAGAAGAAGAGTTAATGTGGTCTTTCTCAAAACTCTGACGAAAAGTCATCAACCTAAATGTTTTAGAGATAAAAGGTACTGCAGATGCTGGAGAATCCGAGATAACAAGCATGGGGCTGGATGAACACAGCAGGTCAAGCAGCATCATAGGAGCAGGAAAACTCGACGTTTCGGGCCTAAACCCTTTCTGATGAAAGGGTTTTCCTGTTCCTATGATGCTGCTTGACCTGCTGTGTTCATCCAGCCCCATGCTTGTTAATCTAAATGTTTTGTTGTCTCCACAAAATCTGACAGCCCTTTTCACATGCCCAGTTTCTGTTTGATCTTGGCCATTTTCTTATTCAAGTGTTCCCACCCTGTCTGCCGCACCAAAAGAGTTTGTTTGACTCATTTCTTCATAGAGGCCTGCTCACTATTAGAGCACTTTATGATTTTGGATTTACAGCGTCCATAATATTTTCGTTTTATTCATAGAATTATTGTTTACTTAACGTGAATGGACACTCTCCAGTTAAGCAATAGAGACCAGGGTTCTGAACAAGTTGAGAATAAGCATTTTTGATATGCAGCAACAGGAAGGGCATATTCTTTGAGAATTGAGCTAACCAATCCTCTGTTCCTCTTATCACGAAAGCAGACTATCTGAAGGTGCCAGAGCTATTGTTTAAATGGGCGGAGGCATACACCAAAACTAGAAGGAGTATATTGCCAAGGTCAAACAGAAACTGGGCATGTGTGAGTGATGTTGCCTCTCCATTGTGGTTAAGAATCTGTCATCTTAGAATCAGAGAATTGTTACAGCACAGAAGGAGACCATTGGATAATTATGTGGGCACCAGCTCTTAGCAATTTACTTGAGGCCATTCCTTTGCCTTTATACTGCTTGCACATTCTTCCTTTTCAAATGATAGTCTAATCTACTTTAAAATGTCTCCAATTTAAACAGCCTTTACTAATGCCTTGGGCATTAGATTCTAGTTTATAACCACGCATTGAATGAAAAACTTTTCATCATGTCTCCATTGTTTATTTGGTCCATTGCCTTAAATCTGAATCTGCTTGTTCTTGATCCTTTTATAAATAGGAACAGTTTTTTCTCTATCCAGGCCCCTTATAGTTTAAAATAGCTCCCATGCACTTGAACTCCATGCCCCTAATTAAAAGTTTAGGATTATTTATTAACCACTCTCTCAACCTCTCCTGCCATCTTCAGTAACTTAGGCGCAGAAGCACCCAATTCCTGTAGTCCTGTAGCCCCTTTAGAGTTTTATTATTTTAATGTCTCCTTGTGTTCTTCTTACTGAATGAATTACTTCACAGTTCTCTCCATTGAACTTAACTTTCCTTTTGTCTGTCCATTCTACAACTTTTCCTTTTGAAATTCTACATTACCCTCCTCAGAATGCACAACTCTTCCAAGTGTTATACCATTTCGCACCCAATATTCCATTAAGATATATTATGAAGACAGTAATAATTATACTCTAAGAGTACAGGTAAGCTATTTAAGATTGAAATGTGGGTAAATTTCTTCACCCAGAGTGATGAGCCTGTGGAATTCTCTGTCCCAGAAAATGGTTGATGTCAAAACATTGAATGTTTTCAAGAAGAAGTTAGTTGTAGTTCTTGGGACTTAAAGGGATGAAAGGGTACGGGGAAAAGCGAGAACAGGAACATTAAGATGATCAAACTGTAAAACCTGCACGTAACTATATTGGACCTATGGTAAAGGAGAATGTGAATAAAATTGTAGTTCCTCCATGATCACATTGAATGATGGAGCAGGCTCGAAGAACTGAATAGCCTGTTCCTGCTCCTATTTTCTGTGTTATGAGGAAAGGTCCCAACACTGAACCCTGGGGGAAGTCCATTACAAATCATCCTCTAAGCTGAAAAAAATCCATCAAAATCTACACTTGCTTATTACCACTCAGCCAAGTTTGTATCCACGTTTGATACTGTCCGTTTTACTCCATGAAAAATTACTTTGCACACACATCTGTTTTACAACACTGTACCAAATGCCCCTTGGAAGCCGATGAAACCATATCAACATCACTACCTTCATGAAACATTTCATGAACCTCTGCAAAAACCTCTGCAAAAGTCCACAAAAACTTTGTGAGCACAATTTGCCCTTAAGTATTCTGGACTGTTTTCCTTAAAGAATCTACATTTGCCCAAGTGACTATTATATCCTGAATTATTGTTTCCTCACCATCAAAGTTAAACTGACTGTCCTCAGATGATCATCAGATGCAAGGTGCTCTTTGTTGCTATATGCAAGGTAGGTATGGCCCATATCACACTCCTGTATTGCAGTGGTCACCTGGGACATCTTCCACTTCATTTGGAGATCAAAATAAACTGTATCCACAGAGGTACTAGATAAAAGGGACAAAACTTAATCAACTTTACCCTCAGTCTGATGTTCACCTTTGTGTGCAAGTGCATCAAGCTGTGTATAGACACCCAGTAAGCAAAATCCACACGTTATTATTTGCTGATGTTTTACTGACTGATCCTTTCACCCACCATCAGGACAGATTATCAGATGGTGCTGGATATTTGGTTCAGAAGGGCTGGAGCGTGTGCCAAAACTTGAGAGGAATGTGTTGCGAAGGTGAGGCAGAAACTGGGTGAATGGGAGCACTGCTCCCTCTCCATTGTAGGAAAACACGTGCTTATCAGATGCGTGGTACTCTCGGTGTTGTACGTTGCACAGGTCTGGCCCGTCTGGCCCATCTGGCCCATCCCCTGTGCCTGCGCCACTGCAGTCACCAAAGCCATCTTCCACTTCATCTGGAGGTCAAAGATGGACCAGTTTCGAAGGGACACGATGTACAAAGCCCTAGATAAGGATAACCCGTCATCTTGATGAACACCTTCATGTGTGGCTGCATCAAGCATGCCAAACATTAAGTGTCACTATGTACTGAGGTTCTATCTGTCCCCAGAGATATGAAGGATATTCCCAGCATTATTGCCATGGAACGCTCCAATTAGTTGGACCGTTCCACATCATCTGTCCCTCATGGAAAAATTTGTGAAAGAAAACAATCTTGACCACAAGTCCCTCGGGCAGCGGTCAGCACATAGCATCCTCAAAACCCTCCAGGAAAAGGAGAGGGTTATTCTGTTGGGTAGTTCCCTGAGCAACTGTCAAAATCATTTGGCAGAACACCTCATCACCAGAACTCTCCAATAAGCGCCAAGATGTCGCTTGGCTGATGGTGAAAAGGGCACTACCTGTGACATTCTTCATGTACGCCTGGACTCTCTGTGCCACTACATGCTGCCCTCACTAACAAAGACTGTCACACACCTCCTGGAATGTGTCTTTGCAAAGGAAGTCTGGAGAGAGATGCAGTGGTTCTTGTGGAGATTTGTCCCACGCAGCTCCGTAATACTGAATTGTGCTCTAGGGGCTATTCCGCGGGACTCACACTGAAACAAACATTGATTACACTTTAAGGACCGTCAACTCGGTGAAAAATGCTCTTTGGTCTGGAAGCTCATGGATATTCCTGTGATCCAGAGCAAACCTATCTGCAGTGAATGTTTGAGCAGCTTCAGGTCAGAGTTTCTGAGCTGGAGGCTGAACTAAGATATTGTGATGCGTCAGGGAAGGGGAATGATACTTGGATTCTTTGTACAAGGAGAAAGTCACCCCTTTTAGGATAGGGCTTTCTGATATAGTCAGTGGTCAGGGACGGGGGGAGTTGACGGAAAGTGAGGCAGGTAAAGGGATCAGAGGACAGGAGTGCTGCAATGTCAGCTTCTGCAATTATCCAATGGGTCTGAGGTTCTCTCAGCTTGTCTGGATGAGAGTGGAGGCTGTGGGATAGACAAGCCAAATGACCATGGTATCATGTTACAAGAAGATATCCAATTGGAGTGGGGCCAAAAGGAATGCAATGGTATTAGAAAACAGCATAGTCGGGGACTCTGACTCTATTCTTTGCAGCGAAGAGCGAAAGTTCAGACAGTTGTTTTATCTGGCATTGCTGGGCTTCAGGATATCTGCTCTGGACTGGAGAAGGACTTGCAGTGGAACAGAAGGGATCCAATTATCATTGTCCATGTAGGCACCAATGACATAGATGGAACTAGGAAGAAGGTTAAGCATTGCTAGTATGAGGAGATAAGCAACAATTTAAGAAGTAGAACCTCAAAGATAATAATCCCTTTACGCCACTTGTAAATTGGCATAGGATAAACAGGCATAGTGAGATGAATATGTGTCTGAAAGACAGGAATGGTAAATGTGGGTTCCAGTTCATTGGCAATGGCACCAGTAGTATTTGGACAGTCAGCAACTGAACTGTACTGAGACTGGAAATCAAAGATAGTTGAGAAATTGAGCTGTGAAGACATAAGGAGCTTACAAAGTGATATTGATAAGTTATGTGAGTTGGCAAAGATCTGGCAAATGGAGTACAATGTAGAAAAGCGTGAAATTGTTCATTTTGGCAGAAACAATTTTTAAAAAGCATGTTATTTAAATGGTAAGAGCATGCTGGGCTCTGAGATGCAGAGTAATCTGGGTGTTCTAGTGCATGAATCACAGAAGGTTAGAATACAGGTATAGCTAGTAATCAGGAAACCTGATGGAATGTTAGTTTCATTGCAAGAGTAATTGAAGTAGGGAGGTTATTACTTTTGTTATACAGGGCATTGGTGAGACTACATTTCTATACTATGTACAGTCCTGGTGACCATACCTGACAGAAGGATGTAATGCATTGGAAACAGTTCAAAGAAGATTTACTAGATGAACACAAGCAGCTTGCTTGAGAGGAAAGGCTAGACAGGCTAGAACTGTGTCTTCCGGAGTTCTGAAGTGTTGGAGGTGATTTAATTGAAACATATAAGATCCTGAGGGGACTTCACCAGATGGATATATCTCTATATAAAGACTGTTTCTTTGTGAAGGAGAATCAAGAAATAGGGTCATAGTTTAAAAATAAGGAGTTATCCATTTAAGACGGAGATAAATAAAAACATTTACTCTCAGTGGGTTGAGAATCTTTGGAATTCCCTTCATCAAAAGACAGTGGATGCAGAATCTTTAAATGATTTTAAGGCAGCAGTAAATAGATTCTTGATTATGAAGATGATGAAAGGTATTTATTAGAGATATCCAGGGAGGTAGAGTTGAGTCTATACTTAGGTCAGCTATGATCTTATTGAATGGCAGAGTGGGCTATGT
Organism: Ginglymostoma cirratum; assembly: GCA_024137785.1. NCBI lineage: Eukaryota > Metazoa > Chordata > Chondrichthyes > Orectolobiformes > Ginglymostomatidae > Ginglymostoma > Ginglymostoma cirratum. Next base: position 22,020,753 of record JAHRHZ010000049.1, read on the forward strand.
TATATTCCATCAGCCATGTTTTTGCCCACTTGCCTAACCTATCTGTAGGGACAGCAATGGTCTACTGGTAATATCCAGGTTTGAATCCCACCGTAGCAAATGGTGGAATTTGAATTTGACGAAAAAGTCTAGAATTAAGAGTCTAATGATGATTGTGAAACCGTTGTCAATTGTTGGGATAAACCCATTTGGTTTACTAAGGTTCTTTAGGGAAAGAAACTGCCAGCCTTACCTGGTCTGGCCTACATGTGACTCCAGCCTCACAGCAAAATGGATAAGCTGTTTAAAATGATCTGGCATGCCACTCAGCTCAAGAGCAATTAGCATGCACAGCAAATCTTGATCTTGTCAGTAATGGTCAGTATGTTGCCTCCCTGGTGCCAGGGTCAAGGATGTCTCACAGCTGTTGTAGCATATTGTCAAAGGGGAGAATGAGAAGCCAGAGGTTGTTGTACACATTGGCGAGAACAACACAGTTAGAGAAAGGTTGAGGCTTTGCAGAGTGAATAATGGAAGTTAGGCAGCACGTTAAAAAGTAAAACTTCAAAGTTAGTAATCTCTGGATTACTCCCAGCACCACATACTAGTGAGAATAGGAAATAAAAAGATAGGGCAGATAACTCAGTGGCTGAGGAGTTGGTGCAGTGGGCAAGGCTTCAGATTTTTGGATTATTGGAATATCTTCTGGGACAGAAGAGACATGTTCAAAAGGAACGGGTTTCACCTAAACTGGTGGGGGACCAAATTCCTGGCAGGGAGATTTGCTAGTGCTATTCGGGAGCCTTTAAACGAGTACAGGGTGGGGCTGGGGGGATCCTAAGTAGTAGATCTAAGTAGAAAGATAGATGAGGATTGTTCTAAAGTTAAAGAGAGCAAGTAAATTAGAAAAGGCAGACAAGAGCAAGTCAGAGAACAGGGTAACTCTGAAGCATTAAACTGCATTCATTTCAATGCAAGGCATCTGACAGGTAAGATGGATGAACTCAAGGCATGTATGGCATCATGGGATTGGGACATCATATCTATTACAGAAACATGGGTGAGGGAAGAACAGACTTGGCAGCTTAATGTTATGGGGTTTAGAAACTATAGGAAAGATAGAAAGGAAGGCAAGAGAGGAGGGGGCAGTGGTATTTTGTATTAGGGAAAACATTACTGCTGTACTTACAAAGAACATTCCTACATGATCGTCCAGTGAAGTTCTAGGGGTGGAACTCATAACAAGGGGTTGATCACCTTGATGAGATTGTACTATAGGTATTCCAATAGTCAGCAAGAAACTGAGGAGCAAATATGTTGAGAGATCTCAGATATATGTAAGAATAACGTGGTTGAAATAGTAGGGGATTTTACCTTTCCAAACATAGACTAGGACTGCCAGAGTGTTATGGGTTTGGGTGGTAAAGAATTTATATAAATTTATTTGTCAAAAAAATTTTCTTTATCAATATGTAGATGTACCTACTAGAGAAGGAGCAAAACTTGACTTCTTTGGAAATAAAACAGGGCAAGTGCCTGAAGTGTTAGTGGGAGAGCACTTTGGAACCAGTGATCATAAATCTACTAGTTTTTAAATAGTTATGGAAAAAGATAGGCTTTGTTTAAAAGTTAAAGTTCTTAATTGGACTAAGGCCAATTTTGATGGTATGAGATAGGAACTTTCAACAGTTGACTGGAGTGGACTGTAGGCAGGTAAAGGAACGACTAGCAAGTCAGAGGCTTTCAAAAATGAGATAACGAGAGTTCAGAGGCACTATACTCTTGTTGGAGTGAAGGGTAAGGCTGTAGCAGTAGGAAACAATGGATAAATAAATATATTGAGAATCTGGTCAAGAATAAGAAGGAGGCATCTGTTAGGTATACACAACTGGGTTCAGGTGAATCTCTTGAAGAGTATAAGGGCAACCTTAAGAGTGAAATCAGGAGGGCAAAAGGGGAATATGAGATAGCCTTGGCAGACAAGATTAAGGATAATCCAAAGAGTTTCTACAAGTATATTAAGAGCAAAAGAGCAACTAGGGAAAGAATAGGGCCTCTTTGTCTCTATGTGGAATCACAGGAGATGGAAGAGATACTAAACAAATATTTTGCATCAATAATCACTGCGGAGAAAGACATGGAGGCAAGGGAACTCGGTGAAGTAAATATTGATGTCTTGAAAATAGTAAGGATGTTATTAAACTGGAAAGAGGGCAGAAGAAATTTACAAGGATGTTGCCAGGACTCAAGGGATTGGGTTATGGGGAGAGGTTGGACCTGTTTCTTTAGAGCTTAGGAAACTGAGGGGGGATCTTACAGAAGTGTATAAGATCATGAGCGGCATGGATAGGTTGAATGCGCTCAGGCTTTTTCCCAGGGTTGGAGAATCGAAGACTACAGGGCATCAGTTTAAGGTAAGAGGGGAAAGAATACATGGGAACCTGATGGGCAACTTTTTCATACAGAGGGTGTTACGCAATGGAATGAGCTGCCAGGAGAAGTGGTTGAGGCGGGTACATTAACAAAATTTAAAAGGCATTTGGGCGAATACATAGATAGGAAATGTTTAGAAGGATATGGGCCAAGTGCAAGGAAATGGGTTTAACGTGGATGGACATTTTGGTCAGCATGGACCACTTTGGGCCAAAGGGCCTGTCTCCATGCTGTAGGACTCTATTACAGAAGAGGAAGTGCTGGAGATCTTAAAAACGTAAAAGTGGATAAATCTCCAAGACTGATGAAGTGTATCCCAGGACATTGGGAAGTAAGGGAAGAAATTGCAGGGGCCCTAGCAAAGAACATCTCCAATCACGGGTGAGGTGCTGGAGAATTGGAGGCTGGCTAATGTTGTGTCTTTTTTAAAGAAAGGCTGTAAGGAGAAGCTTGTGAACTATAAACTGGTGAGTCTGCCGTCAGTGGTGGGTAAGTTATTGGAGGTGATTGTAAGAGATAGGAGTTACATGCATTTGGAGAGGCAGGGACTGATTAGGCATAGTCAACATGGCTTTGTGCATGGGAAATCATGTCTCACAAACTTGATTGAGTTATTTGAGGACATGGCCAAAAAGATAGATAAGGGCTGAGCGGTACGTGTTGCCTACATGGACTTTGGTAAGAGCTTTGACAAGGTTCAGCATGGTAGACTGATCAGTAAAGTTAGATCACATTGGATTCAGAGAGAGCTTGCCAATTGGATACAAAATCGGCTTGATGGCAGGAGACGGAATGTGGGGTGCAGAGTTGTTTTTTCTGACTGGAGGCCTGAAACCAGCAGTGTTCTGCAGGGATCAGTGCTGGTTCCACTGTTGTTTGTCATTTATATAAACGATTTGGATGAGAATATAAGAGACATGGTTGTAAGTTTGCAGATGATACCAAAATTGGTGGTATAGAGAACACAGACAAAGGTTATCCGAGATTACAAAAGGATCTTGATCCATTGGGCCATTGGGCTGAGGAGGGACAGATGGAATTTAATTTGGATAAATGCAAGGTGTTGCATTTTGGTAAAACGACAAGGGCAGGACTAATACAGTTCTATTGAGTAATGTGGTCAAAGAGAGACCTAGGAGTTCAGCTGCATAGTTCTTTGAAAGTTGCATCACAGGTATACAGGAGGTTAAGAAGGCGTTTAACATGCTTGCCTTCGTTGAGTTGGGATGTCATGTTGGGGTTTTACAGGATGTTGGTGAGGGCACTTTTGGAGTACTGTGTACAGTTCTGGTCGCCGTGCTAAAAGAAGGATATTATTAACTTGGAAAAGGTTCAGAAATGATTTACAAAGATATTGCCAGGACTAGAGGATTTGAATTATAAGGAGAGGCTAGATAGGCTGGGATGTTTTTCACTGCAATGTCGGAGATTGAGGGGTGACTTTATAAGGTTTAATAAATCATGGGGAGCATAGATAATGTTAATAGCAAAGGCCATTTTCCTAGGGCAGGGAAGTTCAGAACTAGAGGGCAAATTTTTAATGAGAGAGGAGAAAGATTTAAAAGGGACCTAAGAGGCAACTTTTTCACACAGAGGGTGGTTTTTATTTGGAATGAACTGCCAGAGGAAGTGGTAGATGCAGGTAAAGTCACAACGATTAAAAACCATTTGGACAGGTACATGAATAGGAAAAGTTTAGAGGGTCTTGGGCAAATACAGGCAAGTGGGACTAGTTTAGTTTGGGAAACTTGGTTGGCGTCAACAAGTTGAACAGAAGAATCAGTTTCCATGCTGTGTGTCTCTATGACTCTATAATAAGTTAATTGTTAACAGTATTAGAAAGGAGCTAAGGAGAAGTGCTTCAACAAGATTGTGGTTATGGCCTGTAACTCACTGTGTGAAAGGGTGACAGGGAAATAAGGTGTCTTTACATTTAAACAAAATTAAACGTACACTTGAAGTGCTATAACTATCCAGAGCTGGAAGGTTTGTGACATAATCCCCTTTTTGTTTCCACCTTATACTGTGCAAGACAGCAATTTGTAAACATTGTAACATTTTGGAAACAGGCAGTTCTAAAGGATTGCTATATTTGACTGTTCTAAAATATTAGTTACATACAATACTGCTGAGCAAAAGAGGCTTGATGCAAGGTTTTCAACTGGTCACCCAAAATAGTTCAGGGGTTACCAAACATTCATTAATTCCAGTATAGAGGCAGTCAGAGAGGATGGTTATGATACTTGAGCTGTTAGTCAGTTTGGGACATGGGGAGAAGTCTCACCCCAATATGGTGCTGCTGTAGCAGATTCTGAGCTCTAATACTTAGAAGTGCAGGGAGTTGGGAGGTACAGCCTATTTTTGGGTACAAGTTCAGGAAGAGTCTTGGAAATTATAGGAGCTTTGAAGAAGATTATAACGTTGTTAAGTGCAACTTCATGCAAGGGGAAAAGATGCCAACAGCAGTATTTGCTTTGTGTAGCTGGGCAAGATTAGAACTCAGAAATGCAGGATCAGTACTATCATTGTGAAGCTAGATATCTGCAGACAAGTTGAAATTATGTCTGTGAGTAGGTGCTGGAGTGCAGTTTCTAGAATCCAGAGAAGTGCAATCCTAGTTGGGAGAGTGAACATCCAGAATGCAAACCTTCGTTGAGGTAGTCCATGATGGATGAGTGTTTGAGGAAGTTGGAAAACTGGATCTTTGAAAGAGAAGAAATTTGAATTCCAAGTAAAATTTGAATGAGATGTCATGGTCCATTATGTCACGAGTATTTGGGAGTAGATTACTGAGAAATCTGCGGGATCTGTCTTCATTGAATTTGCTATTTGATATGCTGTGTGGGCTATTCGACCACATTGTGTGTTATCCATATTTATTGCAGGTTAATTCTAATTGAATGTTAGAAAAAAAGTGATATACATATTCTAAATTGCATTATTGTGCTCACTTTTTGTACAGTAAAATTTATTGTTGTTTGTTTAAAACTGTGGAATCTTGTAGTTTTATTCTTTTATTAAGTGCTTAGAATGTGTCTTTTTTAAGCTTTACTGGCCCCTAGCCAGAAAATAATACAATAAACAGAGTATACTGAGAGGGGTAGATGATGTGAGAGACCTTGAAGTGGAAGTTAATAGATCCCTGAAGGTAACAGTACAGGTAGATAAGGTGGTCAAGAAGGCATATGGAATGATCTCCTTCATTGGCAGAGGTATAAAATACAAACAAAGGGATATAGTGATTTATCTATATAAGACACTGGTGAGGCCACAACTGAAGTATTGTGTGCAGTTCTGGTTGCATTACAGGAAGAACGTAATTGCTCTGGAGAGAGTGTGGAGATTTACTAGAGTGTTGCCAGGATAATTGTATCTACAAGGAGAGATTGGAAAATTTGGGTTTGTTTTCCTTGGAACAGAGAGGGCTGAGGGGTGACATGATTGAGGTATATAAAATTGTGAGGAGTAGAGATAGAGTAGACAGGAGGAACCTGTTTCCCTTGTAAGCGAGTTCAAAATACAGGGGTCATAGGTTGAAGCTAGTTAGCAGAAGGATTGGAGGGGATGTGAGGAAAACTTTTTATGCAGGGTGTGGTGGGTGTCTGGAATTTGCTGCCTGAGTTGGTGTCCAAGGCAGAGATCCTAAACTCTTAACAAGTACTTGGATCTGCACCTTAAGTGCTCTATGCTGCAATGCTATGGGCCACATGCAGGAACAGCGAATTAAAAAGGGCAGCTGTGTGTTTTTGGGTCGGCACGGAGAAGATGGGCCGCCACCCTTCTATACTGTATCATTTCTATGGTTCTAGATCATAAAAGGTGATGGTCTGCTTCAGGATCGTAACAGATTTGATAGATCTTGAATGGTTGGAATTACATTCTGCCTTCCATAGTTTTACTCCTTACATCCCTGTAATCTCTAATCTCACTACCTCTGATATATTTGTGATCATCTAATCTTGGCAGCCTGTGCCCAGTCATGGGTGGTCTTGCCCTTGGCTGTCTAGGATACAGGAATTCCCTCACTTTTCCACTCCCATCTTTTAAAAAATGCTTCTTAGATGATTAAAGCTTTTGTCATCTGACTTAAATATCTCGTTACATGCTTTGGTGTCATATTTTTGTTTGATTTGATATGATCTGATTCATTAGCGTCACATGTACTGAGATACAGTAATCATACTTTAACATAGGCACATCAGGATAATAGAACAGAACGCAGAACATAGTGTTACATCAATAAAGTGCAGAGGAAGATCAAATTTAATATATGAGAGGTCTGTTCATAAGTCTGATAACAGTGAAGAAGCTGTTCTTAATGCTGTTGGTACATGTTTTCAAACTTTTGTATTTTCTGCCCAATGGAAGAGGGAAGATGGAAGACTTTTATATTTTATCATGCTCCTTTGATGCATCACGGAATATTTCATTGCGTTAAAGGTACTCTACAAATAATTTTTTTGTTATATTTCTATAATTCTGAATGTTCCTAATCATTCACTTGTAACCTGAAGTATGAAATTGTTCAGTGAGGCTTGGTTTTACAGTCGAGTTTGTTTCTTACCGCTACTCAAAAGAAATGAAATCGTTCGTTTATGTACGTCAATTTGAAACCAAACTTTAAATTCGTAGAGTCATCAAAACCTCAGTAAATTTGCAGAAACGACGACAAATATGACACTGCACTAGAGAATGAAAGATCCCAGCCGAGCTGTAACCTGATTGGGCCAAACACCAGGCGGGCCTTTCTCTTTCTCCTGGTGACCTGTTGCCTGGGCTCCATGACGCAATGGCGCAAGTTACGTCGGCCGTAGCCCCGCCTCCTGCAGCCGTGATTGCGCTGCCGTAACCGTTCTCCGGGCCTGGCTCCAGCTTCAGCTGGCGGGGGGGGTCCGCGAAATGCCGAGGAAGAGGAGGAATCCCGCCGCATCTAGTCCGGCCCGACCGCCTGGACTGGGGTCTCCTACCAGGACTGGCTCCGCGGCATCTGCTCCTGCCGTGGCTGATCGGTCTCAGGCTCCAGTTCCTAGGTGGGCCTTGGGCTCCAATTCAGTGACTGCCTGTCTTGCCAATGGGGTAAACAAGGAGGAATTGCTGAATAGGATGACAGAGATGTTCTCTCACCTGGACCCGAGCGTGGTGTATGTGGTGCTGTCCGAATGTGACTTCAAAGGTAACGCCTGCTGCTGGAATATCGCCCTGTCCCACCGGACCTTTACTCTTTAATCTGGATCATCTGTAGCCGGTTGATGCATTTAAATATCGCTGCTGTAATTTCACCTTGTGTTGTAATTGTGGTTACTCCTCTCTTTCCCCACTCCTAAGTTCTGTTCTTTTAGGAGTTCATTCGTAAAACAAAATCATTCGTTTTTAAGTAAACTTACCATGAGGTTGAAATAAACGTCTTTTTTGTGTCTGCACTCTACCATCTCAGGGTGTAAATCCCTATGCGCGCCGCTTCAGAAGACGTTTTTTTCACTGCACAGAATTTTAAACTGTTTCAGTAACTTCAGTGATTGCATAATCACGGTCAGAATCCAGTGCCATCTGTTGAGGTGAGTGTTTATGCAGTATCGACAGAGAAGCTGAAGTCCTTGTTTTGAAGTTGCACCTTATCGATTTAGTACTTTATTTTTATACTTTAATACTTTAACATAGGCACATCAGGATAATAGAACAGAATGACAGATTCCTAGTTAAAAAATGTAGCAATATATCTGTTCTCTTTGGTATTGAGTTATTGAGCTAACTTCATTGAATTCAATGTTAGGATGTTCTCCCGCTATAGGGATTTTCATTCAACAGACCTAAATTACAGAACTGTGTGTGCATTTTCTCCTTGTCTAAGATCAAAAGAGATGTGCATTGATTACCAGGTGAATAATGTTAGAAGCAGTAGTGATGTTATAACCACATATTTATAATTGTTCCTGTTTAAGTTTTTAGAAGCTTTCCAGTGGTCCCAAGATTTTCAGGCATTCAATCAGACTATATACACTATGTTCAAGATAAGAGGAGCTGTCTTACAGAGCTGCCTGCCTTGGTTCTTGCACCTTGTGAGAGCAATATGGGCCAAATGTTGGCAAACGGGACCATCAGTCTAGGATATTTGATTGGTGCAGACAAGTTGGACAGAGGAGTCTGTATCTGTGCTGTACAACTCTGACTCTAAATGACAGGATCACCAGTCAAGTTGTGTGAACATATTGTGTTATACAGCTGAAATTGCTTCATGTCAGTGAAATTGTCAACACATGCTGCTGCCCAAGATGTATAACAAAACTTAAAAATGTTCAACAGATTGATTTGATTTGATTCATTGTAGTTGCGTGTATCTAAGTATGGTGAAAAGCTTTGTTTTGCAAGCAGTACAGGCAGATCATTAGCAAAGAAGGACGTTCAGATCATAAGGTGCTTAGAGGGTGCGAGGCATACAAGGTTATAACTGCACAGGAAGTGCAGAAAGCAAGATCAACATTATTTGAAACTAGAGAGTCTGTTCGGCTGTCTAATAACAATTAGACTCTTATCTGTCCCTTCTAAGAGTTAATGGTGATGTAATTTACTATTCTTCTCTGTAATTTTCTAGCTTTTGGATTCATAATTTTTTTTCCTTCATGTTGGCATTAGAAACTTTGTATTCTGTGTTTTTATATTTCAAGTTGAACCCTGAGATGTATGGCCAACTCACTTTTGCCTTTATGCACATTGTGATGAAAATGACACCTGAGATGATGTCACTAAAGTAGTGATCATTCATCCCTGGACTGATTTTCATTGCCAGATTCTTTCAATGGAGTAAGAATCCTTGAACACAGGCAGTTTAGAGTTTGCAGTTACATGTGTCCATTTAGTAGTGACAAATGTCAACATCACAATTTCAACTATAATATCCTTGTTTAGCAGGTTTTTTTTAACGTAATAAAAAAAACTAACACAAAAGCTGGATGATATCACTTTGTTCCAAACATCACTGTTCCATTGCTGTGTGCAATGTTCAAGCAGAACTCAGCATGTTTTTGTTGAAGGAGCATCTCCTTGAACTGATTGGTGTTCTTCAGCTCCTGATTCTTTCCCTCAATTAGCTGTGATTGTTGTACATGGAAAGTGATTAAAAAGCTAAAACTATAGTTGCCAGTAATCATGTCCAATTTGCTTTAGGTTTGTGGGGCTTCACTTTGGAAACAGTGCAACATTTTTTTCTAATGAATAAAAATGACAGATTCCTAGTTAAAAAATGTAGCAATGTATCTGTTCTCTTTGGTATTTGTACCACGTTTATTTATCTACAGAAAGAAATACAAACAGCCAAGGTAAAGTTACTAAGTGACTGCATCGAGCAATAAAGGAATCTGTGATATTAATTAAAGAGCTCCTGAAGACCAGAAAGTAGCTCCTAGTTGCGTCAATGCAGATGTTCATGTAGTATCCCCCATATGTTATTAAATTATCTGCCATACTTCACAATTGCAAATGAGAGGATAACACTGGTTCAGTTCTTATGGCACATGTTTATCAATATGCTGACTGTCTGTTTGACATACATATCATCCTGTCTTGTAGCTTTTCCAGGTTGAGACCTTGTTGGAGGTATATGCGTAACTGAATAAACTAGTTGCTGAAGGTAAGCTTGAGATGTCAGTGACGAAGGCAAATGGTATGTTGGGTACAGGAGTAGGAATGTCTTGCTGAAATTGTACAGTGCCTTGGTGAGACTGCGTCCGGAGTATTGTGTGCAATTTTGGTGTCCTTATCTGAGGGAGGATGTTCTGGCTATGGAGTGAGTGCAACAAAGGTTTACGAGACGGATTTTTGGAATGGCAAGATTGACATATGAAGAGAGGATCAGTTAGAATTGTATTCACTGGAGTTCAGAAGAAAGAGAGGGTATCTCATTGAAACCTATAAAATTCTGACAGGGCTACACAAAACAAACATAGGAAAGTTGTTGCTGATGACCAGTAGTCCAGAACCAGGGGTCACACGCTAAGGATACGAGTAGCCCATTTAAATCATCATAGAATCCCTTCAGTGTGGAAGCAGGTCGTTCAGCTCATGGAGTCCACACCAACCCTCTGAAGAGCATTCCACCCAGACTCCCCTACCCCATCCCTGTGACCCTGCATTTCCCATTTCTCATCCACCTTGCACATTCCTGGACACTTTAGCATGGCCAATCCGCCTAATCTGCATATCTTTGGACTGTGGGAGGAAACCCATGCAGACATGGCGAGAACATGCAAACTCTACACAGACAGTCGCCTAAGGGTTGAATCGAACCTGGGTCCCTGCTGCTGTGAGGTAGCATTGCTGAGCCACCGGGCTGCCCTGAGGTGAGGAGAAACTTACTCAGAGAGTGGTGAGCATGTGGAATTCTCTGCCACAGAAAGCGGTTGAGGCCAAACATTGAATGCTTTCAAAAACTAATTATTTATATTTCTTAGGGCTAAAGGGATGGGGTGAAAGTGGAAAAGGATTACTGAGTTGGATGATCATGTTGAATGGGGTACCAGGCTTGAAGGACCAAATGGCTTATGCTGCTCCTATTTACTATGTTTCCAAATGCTGGACTATGCTGTTACAGTTTGTGGTGGAACTCAGTCCTGATACATTTGGTGATCCAAAACACCACATGATGGCTGCTTTTATTGGTTTGGGAGTGAGACATGATCTTTGTCCACAGAGTGAAAGGTTGATCTAGTTTCTGTTGGGAGGATGTAATGGAGTCTTGTACTCTTGCCTCATCTTGATGGGGAAAAGGAATTTCCACTGAGACCGGGGGAATATTGCCCAATCCCTGCTTATTGGGTGAATGTTGTGGTTTATAGGAAGGTCTGCTAGTTGGTGCTCTCGCATTTCCATGACTCAGTTTCTGCTGAGAGGGTTATGTGTGTAGTCGACACTTTACAGAGCTAACCTGAGTCTCCCAAAAATTTGGCAACATATCAATGTAAAAAATTATGGACACTACAGTGTTGATCAGGAGAAGCATACAAACCACAAGAAATATAACTCCTTGGACACTTAGTAGGGATATGCTAACTTTCTGTCAGTCATAAAATGTTCACTCAACAAACAATGAATAACTTTTTGCAAGAGTATCTTTTGCTTTGTTAATTGTGGAGCTACAGGTTGTTGTTAAATCTACATATGGGACATTTTGGGATCCTAGAATATAGGAATATCTCTACTCAATGTCAATTTTCATTGCTGATATCTGCAAATGAACTGCTGATGATCTTAGTTATGAATGTTTAGGTTCACATTGTATCGCAGACTAAATGAGCCATGGTTCAAATTGTTTACCCTGATCCATAAGACTGCGACTTGCATTGTGTGATCTTAATTTTTTTCTTTGATTCATTATATTAATGTTCACATTCAGTGCACATCTATTGATCTTTGCAGAGTAACTACAGTTTCAAAGGCATTTTGCTGCACTGCAGTATTGAGCAGATTGTTTGCACTTGTCTGGGTCTTGATATTATGGATGTGTTTATGGAAGAGAATACGCCTTGAAGAGGCTACAAAGGGTTGGGGTGATTGTGCTGTCCATTGTGCTTGATGCTACCCCATTGCAATCACTAAATTATGTTCACAGTGCCGAGCTCAGTTCTGTTGCCTTATTGAGACCACATGCCAACATAAGTAATACTGGCACCATAAGGGTAGATGAACAGTATATATGTTGCTACTGATTACTGTACAAACAAGCTGCTGTGAAATTGTATAATTGATCTCTTGCAACAATCCTGCTTTGTTTTCTGTCTCCCTTCCACATACTTGATAGAAGAAGAATTGTTTAAAAATTCCAACTTGCTTCTAAGATTTAGCTACATTGTGAACATACAATTCAGCAATACATTTAATTCCAACAGACAAACATGAAAATTACATGCATAAAATCTGAAATAATGATTTAGCTTGGGATCAGAAAACATTCTTGTTGATTCACATACTTACTTGATAATTCCTTTTTTTATCTTGTTTAGCTGACGATGCAATGGACTCTTTGTTGGTACTGTCTGACGCAGCTGAAGGTGTAGCATCTTCCAGCTTAACTGGATTTGACCATGTGGCAGCTTCCCTGAGTGATGATCAAGTTAATAGTAAGAGCAAAGTAGTCATGAACGACCACAGAAGTAATTTGCTTGTTGTTTCTGCAAGTGCGAGAGAACCTGGCTTGCATTTGTCTGAACAATTGGACTCTTCAACTGAAAATAAATTGGAAAATTCTTGCACAAACACCAATGATGAAACTGTTTCAGAACAAAGCACGACTTATCAACAGTACCAGCCATTTATGAATCGATATAATTCTCCCATCAGTCAGTTTTCTAGACTCTGTGTTAGTGACGAGTTACCTGAGCTAATTCAATCAAATTTGAATTCTACTTTCAATTGTATGCTAAATCAACAGCAAATGAGAGATAATGCAACGTGTCACAGGCGCTCACCATTTGCCTTAAATTCAAAAGAATGTGAAGAAAGTTTAGGCCATTGTTTTGATTATGAAAATAATGTCTTTGAGAAAAGACCAGAAGTTCAGTTAGATTATAACAAGTTGCTGTCAGAAGATGTTGAAAGTTCCAGCAGCAAGAAGTCCTCTAATGACCCTGGAATTGCATTTTCAAACAACATAAGCACAAGTAGTACAGATATTTGGACAAATGAAACTGAAAACGACAGCTTGTCAGCAGCCATTTCTGTGGACATTGTCCCAAGCAATTATGGTGATTCAGTGTTTTCTGGTCAAAAATACGACTCACATTCAAATTCTTTAGATCAGCAAACTGGATTATCCCTAAATAGTGGCATTTCTGATGAATTAGGAGGAAAATGTTCTAGTACAACTGGCAATGAAATACCGTGGTTCAGACCAAACACAAATCCATTGTCTGCAGAAAACTGCAAATTATTTGAAGAAACACAAGCATATAAAGAAACAAATCCAATAAATCCAAAAAGCAGCATTCTCTCAACAAAACCATTGGAAAATAGAGGGAGTAATTTGAACAACATACAACAAAACACAGCTTGTTTTCCTGATTGGTTAGGGGAAAATATAAGTAGTGAAAAACCACCTAATTTACTGAACAATGTGGGAGCAGACTACCATCAGTATTCCAGTAGCATGCTGTTTCCACATGTTCCACATATATCTCCAATGTCATGGAACCCATGGGCTCCTGAATTCAAACCTATGAGTTTGCCAAAGACTTTTGTTACCCCTGTGGCAATGGCTCCTGCAAAACCAAAGTCTCATGTTGTTTCACCATGGAGACGTGTAAGAGCTGGTCCTGGTTCACCTCATCAGTCTATGAGATTGGGTGCCATCAACTCGCATTCAAAACCGTGGTTAAATCTGTCTGGCATTCAGCAGTTGCAGAGCGAGTATCCGTTTCCAAAGCATATCAATAAGAAGATATTAGGAACAACTAAAATGCTAATTTTGATGAGGGGACCGCCTGGATCTGGGAAAAGTACCCTAGCCAGGTATGAAGTAACCATAAATATATTTTTCCTTTTTTATTCTATGTATTTATGAAGCACGTTTGAAGAAAGAGAAAATCTGCCCTTTTATAAGTGCTGTTTCATTTTCTTAGAGCATTTTGCAACCAATGATTTTCATTAAGTGCCAGTCTTAGTGCAATCACAGAATTCTCACTTCTGAGCTAGGAGATTTCTGCTTTGATCTCCATTTTAGAGAATCACTCATAATTTAACCTAACTCTTCAATGCAAGTTAAGGGAATGATGCATTATTACAGGTGCCAGCTTTCAGATTAGATGTTAAACTGAGGTCTCTACTCTTTGGATGGATTTCATGGAAGTAGTCACAAAAGTGCTGGACAGATCTGTTTTGTCCTGGCTAACCTTTATCCTTCAAATGAACTCCCTAAACCATATCACAAAACTATCTATATTACAAGCATGGGGCTGGATGAACACAGCAGGTCAAGCAGCATCAGAGGAGCAGGAAAACTTGACGTTTCGGGCCTAGACCCTTCATCAGAACTAGGCCCGAAACGTCAAGTTTTCCTGCTC
>JAHRHZ010000049.1:22040211-22055538 GCA_024137785.1 Ginglymostoma cirratum
ATTTCACAAGCTTCAAAATCTCCCCTCCCCCAACCGCATCCCAAAACCAGCCCAGCTCATCTCCACCTCCCTAACCTGTTTTTCCTCTCACCTCAAGCCACACCCCCATCTCCTATCTACTAACATCATCCCGCCCCCTTGACCTGTCCGTCCTCCCTGGACTGACCTATCTCCTGCCTACCCCCCTACGTACACTCACCTTTACTGGCTCCATCCCCGCCTCTTCGACTTGTCTGGCTCCTCTCCACCTATCCTCTCCTCTATCCATCTCCCCCTCTCTCCCTATTTATTTCAGAACCCTCTTCCCCTCCCCCATTTCTGATGAAGGGTTTAGGCCCGAAACGTCAAGTTTTCCTGCTCCTGTGATGCTGCTTGACCTGCTGTGTTCATCCAGCCCCATGCTTGTTATCTAAGACCATGGTTGATCTGATTTTAATCTTAACTCTGCATTCCTACATTTCCTGATAATCTATCTACATCTGCCTTAAAGATACTTAAAGATTGTGCGTCCCACTGCCTTTTAAGGAAGTGAATTTAAAGTCTCTCAACCCCCTGAAAGGAAACAAAATGTTGCTTAATCTCTGTTTTAAGGGAGTGTCCCCTTATTTTTAATCTATAATCCCTAGTTCTAGATTCTCCCACAACAGGAAATATCATTTTGACATCCACTTGGTCAGGTCCCTTCAATTAAGTCACCTGAGACTTATCTGAACTCCAGAAAATAAAAGCCTAGCCTGTCTAACCTTTCCTAAATGCGATCTGTTCTTTCAAATATTATTCTAGTAAACCTTCTCTGAACTGATTCCAACACGGTAGCATCCTTTCATATCTATGGTGACCAGTTTTGTACACAGGACTTCAGATGAGTCCCTGTCTAATTGAAGCTCAACTCCCTGTTCTTGCATTAAATTCCCTTGTGCAACACTAGCATTCTATTAGTTTTCCTAATTACTTACTGTACCTGTACACTAACCTTCTGCAACTCATATGCTAGGACACCCAGATTTCTTTGCATCTCAAGCTTTGCAAGCTCTCATTATTTAGACAATATGTTTCTTTTTTATTCTTTCTGCCAAAATGAACAATTTCACACTTTGCCATATTGTACTCTGTCAGCTCTTTGCCCACTCATACAGCATGCAAACAGACCCTTTGGTCCAACTAGTCCACGCTGACCATTCTCCCAAACTAAAATAGTCCCACCTGCTTGCATTTGGCCTATATCCCTCCAAACCTTTCCTATTCATGTACTTACTTAAATGTCTTTTAAACGTTATAACCATACCGACATCCACCACTTCCTCTGGCAGTTCATTCCACACAAGAACCACTCTCCGTGTTTAAAAAAAAAGTTGCCTCTCATGCCCATTTTAAATCCTTCTCCTCTCACCTTAAAATATTGCCTTCTCTATCTTGGAGGTAAGAGCTTTGTTATTCACCTTATCCATGCCCTTCATGATTTTATAAACCTCTCCAGTCATCCCTCCACCTCCTAAGCTCCAGTGAAAAATGTCCCCGGAAAAGAGACCCAGAGGCAATATTGCCCCCCTAGTTTTGAACTTCTCTATCTTGGAGGTAAGAGCTTTGTTATTCACCTTATCCATGCCCTTCATGATTTTATAAACCTCTCCAGTCATCCCTCCACCTCCTAAGCTCCAGTGAAAAATGTCCCCGGAAAAGAGACCCAGAGGCAAAAAGGAGTTCATTAGCAGTGCCATGGAGCAGTAAATAAAATGAAAGACAACAACTAAAGGTAATAACAATAGGACATAATGGCAAGGTATACTGCGGGGGGGAGAACCATTTCACACTGGAAAGCCACTTATTTCACTGAGATCCTATTAGGCTGCATGCTGAGAATTCTAACACATACAACAAAATATCATATTTTTTGTCCATATGTTTACTAATTTTAATTAAAGCCTGCTATTATAGGAGGATTTTAAACAAAATAAAAATTGAGGGAAGACACATTTATTTGTTTGGCAAAGTTGGCAATAGAACTAATAATAAGTGAAAAATTTAGACAACAAACCATTTAATGACTTTTTTGTGATTGCTTATTGTGAGATAGGAATCGGATATTTGGTTCCAACATCGTTGACCATAGCTTTAATTGGTCCTCCAGGTTAATATCCGTCATCCGAGATCTGAAGTGCGTTTTAATTTGTGTCGCATATGAAGATGTTGATTCACAGTAGGTTGTCCCAAAACAATTGTTTCAGAGATAGTAGGCTCTGGAGATCCTGGTGATTTTGGGATAACAAGGTGTAGAGCTGGATGAACACAGCAGGCCGAGCAGGAGGAGGGGGAGGAAGCTGCTTGGCCTGCTGTGTTCATCCAGCTCTACACCTTGTTGTCCCAAAACAAGACAGCATTCGATAGGCATGTTGACGTAGTTGTGGGTATTCAACTGCATTTTTCCATATTTCAATGGGATCCTTCTTAGCGTCTTAGAGACTACAGAATATTATCTTCTGAGAGCTCAATCAATTCCATCTGTAAGTCATCAGCTGTTTTGGAGACATCGACCAGGTGTGGTTGAAAAGCTAGTTTCAGTGTGAGAACATGTTTCTCAAAATGTGCAAAGCTTTCATTGTAATCTCCAATCAGGAAGTCTAGAACAGCTGTGTATTCTTTCCCATCACATTTCCTTAATGATTTGCTTGTATCCTGTTCATTAATTACCTTTGCCAGTTTAACTGAAAGTTCCGTTCAGGTAAGGAGAGTTTTGAAAAAGGTCAGCTTTTTCTGAAATGCCTAGATTTTTAGCCACATATCATATGTAGATTTAGTTTTACCCTACAGAAAATAAATTCAGATAATTTTGCTTTGACATTATATCTCACAAAAATGCAGCATTTCTGCAGAAGTCCTCTTTTGACAATTCACGTGGTTCATTCAGTTTCTCAAAAAATCGTGATTTGTTTTCGCAAAGACAAAAGTTTTACAAGTATTTGTCCTAATGACAACCAGTGCCCTTTAAAATGATATTGCAGATCCACATTAAATGTTTCATCATCAAGCTGAAGCATGTTGCAAAATTGGTGATGCCAATTTGCTTGAATGTAGTTTACAATACCTGTAACTTTATTTAGTGTGTCACTCAAAACAGTAAATTTGGCACAGAGATTCGTTTGAAGCAAAAGACAATGAAAGGGAATCAAAGTATCTGGATCTGGTAATTCTTTTTGTAGTAATCCAACAAATCCTTCGGGTTTTCCTCTCATGGAAGGTGCACCATCTGTGCATACACTTAATAAATTGCATAAATTCAGTTTCGCTTCATGGCATTTTTCTTTGAAGATAGTGAAGATGTCAATTTCATGTGTCCTCGCTGTAAGGGTGCCCAAAGCCAGTAACTCCTCGTGGCAATAAAAATCTGCAGTTATAACACGAGTGAAAAATAACACCTGCGCTGAATCTGTAATGTCAGTGGGTTCATCCAGGGCATTGAATAATAAATATCTTCGCTTTGGCATATTGTGTGAAGTTGCTGTGTTACATTGAGGGCTAATTCATGTTGCTGATCAGTTATGGTCCTTCTTGAAAGAGGTAGTTGTTTGTACTTATTAACTTTGCCTGAATCTAAACCTCCTACAACTTCAACAATGCATTCTTTTATGATTTCCACATCGCTAAATGACTTACCTCTTTTTCCAAGTTTATAAGTTGCTTCAGTGATGTCAGTCCCAGGTCCAGACATCATTTTAAATACTTGTTGCTGCTGCTGCTGCTTTTGATCTTTCATTTTCTTAAGTGCAGGCTTTCAGGGTTCTCCTTACAGTTTAGCATATTTATGGTCCTCATGAGTTGTATAATGCTGATATGCATCGTATTTCTTCACTGTTGCAATTAATACGTTGCAGAGCAAACGCATCATTTTTATTTTTGCAGCAACTACATAATAATGCAATTCCCATTCTTCATTGAATACTCTGTTCTCTTCCTTTAATGTTCTTTTCTTAGTTTTTGTCATGACTGGGTTACCAGTAAAAAGTTTTAAAATGGGACACAGATTTAAAAAGGCGGATTCAGTATTTGCCTTAAGGCCACAGGTTCCCCACCCCTGGGATAGTGTATAAACAGAGTGATTGTAATAATAGGGCAAAAAAGAGATATGCAATTAAAAAGGCCCACTTTAGGGCAACCTAGCTACTTTATAAAACAAATAGGAAGCGGTTAACATGTGAAATCATCATCTAACAGCTTTTTATGACTCAAACACTCCATTCCCGGCATCATCCTGTTAACTCTTTTCTGAATCCTGGAGGTTGCAGGAAACAGCCTGGCCGATGCATCCTCTGAGGGAACAGTGTCTTGTTCCTCAGAGATGGGGGAGGAGCTGATCTTTAGCAAACTGAGGCTGTGTTGATATCACTAATGCCTGAATAAGGTGAGAGGGGAAATGAGGTGCACAATCCTGCCAGAGTACATTGTAAAGGTACTGATAGCTCTTTTGGACCGCGATGACATAGCTAACCTTTATCCAGAGGAGGAAGAGGATGGCAAGAAAAAGAGGTGTTCATAAGAGAATATTCTTCGGAGATGGTGAATTACTTGCCTACGCACCTCATCTCCCTTTCACAATCCTCACAATGTTCATTTAACCTATTTATCCCATTGGAGGCTCATTGTGTCCTCTTCACAATTCATTTTCCCACCTATCTTTGAATCATCAACAAATTTAGCTGCCATATAATCGGCCCCTTCATCCAAATCATTTAGAGTCATAGAGACCTACGGCATGGAGACAGGCCCTTCAGCCCAAACTGGTCCATGCTGATCCAAATGTGCATCCATGCTAACCCCATTTCCCTACACTTGGCCCATATTCTTCTAAACCTTTTCTATCCATGTGTCTGTCCAAATGCCTTTTAAATGTTGTTAATGTACCCGCCTCAATCACTTCTGCTGGCAGTTCATTCCATATGCATGCCACCCTCTTATGTAAAAGAGTCACCCCTCAGGTTCGCAGGTTCCCATGTATTGTTTCCCTCTTAACTTAAACTGATGCCCTGTAGTCCTCGATTTCCCGACTCTGGGGAAAAAGACTGAGTGCATTTACCCTATCCATGTCTCTCATGATCTTAAGTACTTCTATAAGATCCCCCCCTCAGTCTCCTACTTTCTAAAGAAAAATGTCCTAGCTTGTCGAACCTCTCCCTTAACTCAGTCCCTTGAGTCCTGGCAACATCCTTGTAAATTTCTTCTGCACTCTTTCCAGTTTAATAACATCCTTCCATTAGCAAGGTGACCAAAACTGAACACAATACTTCAAGGGCGGCCTCGCCAACCTCCTGTACAACCGCAACATAACTTCTCAACTTCTGTACTGAATGCCCTGACTGATGAAGGCCAGTGTGCCAAAAGCCTTCTTCACTGCCCTGTCTACCTGTGACTCCATTTTCAGAGAATTGTGTACCTGAACTCCAAGGTCCCTCTGTTCCATTGCGCTTCTTGAGGCTCTACCATTCACCATGAAACTCCTACCTTGATTTGACTTTCCAAAATGCAACACCTCACACTTATCTATATTAAATTCCATTTGCCGCTTCTCGGCCCACTTCCCCAGTTGATCAAGATCCTGCTGAAATTTCTGATAACCTTCCTCACTGTCCTCTCATCCAAATCATTGATGTAGATAACAAACTGCAATGGGCCTCACTGACCCTTGAGGCACACCACTAGTCACAGGCCTCCAGTCCGACAAGCATCCTTCCACTCTCATGGTCTGCTTCCTACCATCAAGCCAGTCGTGTATACGATTTGCCAGATCTCCCCAGATTCCATCCGATCTAACCTTCCAGAGCAGCTTTCCACGTGGGACCTTATCAAAGGCCTTACTGAAATCCGTATAGACTACATCTACCGCCCTGCCCTCATCAACCTTCCTGGTCACTTGATCAAAGAACTCTAACAAATTTGTGAGGCATGATCTCTCATGAACAAAAACACGCTGACTACTCCTAATCAAACCCTGTCTTTCCAAATGAATCAATATCTTATCCCTCAGAATCTTCTCAAGTAACTTACCTACTACAGATGTTAAGCTTACTGGTCTGTAATTCCCAGGTTTTTCTTTGCAGCCCTTCTTGAATAAGGGCACAACATTCGCTTCCCTCCAGTCTTTGGGAACCTCACCCGTGGCTAATGATGCAAATATATCAGTTAGGGCCCCCATAATTTCTTCTCTAGCCTCTTGCAGAGTTCTTGGATATATCTGATCAGGACCAGGAGATTTATCCGCCTTCATACATTTATGTAAATTGTAAAGAGTTCAGACCTCAGCCTCACTTGTAACACTCTGTCAACCTGAAAAAGTTCCATTTATTCCTAGTCTCTGCTTCCTGTTAGCACGTCACTCTTCTATCCATGCCGCCGTGCTACCCCTAATGCCATGAGCTTTTATTTACTCCAATCACCTTTAATGTGACACCTTACCAAATGCCTTCTGGTAATCCAAGCACGATGCATCTACTGATTCCCCAGGATCTATAACACAAGTTGCTTCCTCAAAGAGCTCCGATAAATTAATTAAACATGATTTCCCTTTAACAAAACCATGTTGTCCAGCTGGTTACCTTGAACTTACCTAAGTACCGTGTTACAACATCTTTATTGGTAGGTTCTAACATTTTCCTTATGACATGTTAAAGCCTGTTGACTCCTGCTTTCTGAATCCTTTTATTGAATAAATAAGTTATGTTAGCTATTTTCCAATCTAAAGGAATCTTCCCCAAATCTCATAGGTTTTGGAAAATGAAAACTAGCGCATCAACTGTTTTACCGGCTACTTCTTTTAAGACCCTAGGATGAAAGCCTTTAGGACCTGAGGACTCAGCAATTTGTACCTCCAGCAATTTACTTAAGACTACTGCCTTGGTATTTGTAAATTTCTTGAATGCCTCCTCACTTTAAATTCCAGATTTATAGCTATTACCAGGATGCGACTTGTATCCTCTCTATTGAGAATGAAGAAAAATATTTGTTCAATTTGTCTGCCATCTGTTTATCACCCATTACTAATACCCCAAACTCATTTTCTTTAGAACTAGCACTTAATCTTTGTTAATTTTTTTTAATATGTGAAGACACATCTCCCATCTGTTCTTATGGTTTTAACTACTTTCCTTTATACTCTAACTTTTCCCTCTGATACCTAGTAGTAATTCTTTCCCACTTTTTGTATTGTGTCCAGTCTTTTGACCAGCAACCTACCTTTGCAAAATTGTGTCTTTTCTTTGAGTTTGATGTTATCTTGACTTTTTTATTTAACCACAGGTAGCACGGCCTTCCCTTAGTTTTTCTAATTTGTTAGACTGTCTCTATTCTGTGCTTTCTGGGAATATCCCCTTAAGTGTTTGCCACTGCTTCTCATTTGATCTATCCCTTAACCTAAATTGCCAGTTCTCTTTCACTTGCTCTGCTTTCACATCCTCATAAATGTCCTTGTTTAAATTCAAAATCATAGTCTTGGACCCACATCATTTTCCCTTGCACTCTGTATGAAGTTCAGTCATGTTATGGTCACTGCCACCCAGGGACACTTTTACTTATGTGAGTAATTAATCCTATCTTGTTAGTCAAAATAAGGTCTACTGTAGCCTCCTCTCTGGTTGATGCCATAACATGTTAATCTATTTCCAAATTGAGACTGACTTGTTTTTTGACTAATTTGTTGCATAGTTTGAAAATTTGAGATCTTGCACATAATTATTGAGTTTTCATTGCACTTGGACAGAATGCTTGTTCAACAGGAGCCTAATGGAATGATTTTCAGCACAGATGAATATTTTTGTCGAAATGGACGCTACCAGTTTGATTCAAGTTTGATTGGAAAGGCTCATGAATGGAATCAAAAGAGAGGTGAGAAATTTTTACTTTGTTACTGTAGACAGTATTGCACAAGTGAATTTATTACATTGCTTTCTACACAGGTGAACCGTTTCAACTTGCCATACATTCAAAAACTACTTGAATTTTATACTCATTGTACAACTCTTATTCAAAAAGGTTACATTTGGGAATATCTTTTAAAAAGCCCAATATAATCTTTAAATTTCTTGGACATTCAGGGCTACTTTGTTTAATCTCTCCTCAAGCTTGTTATCGTTGTAGTAAATCTACGCTGCACTGTCTTGAAGACAATTATATTCTTCCTTAGGTGATGCACAGTACTGTTTATGACGCCAATGTGGTCTAACCAAGACTTTGCACAATTGAACTATCACTTTTAAAAATAATTTTCTGTAATTCTTTAATTAAATTTATTTGCCATGATTTCTCCCATTTGCTAAATCTAATAATTTTTCCTCAATGTTATGGTTTCATCCATGCTGCTTACGGTACTGCTGTCCTTGTGTCAATAGCAAGTTTGGATATGTGGTTTTTGGTCATCCTCCAAAGTCATTAATTGATACAACGAGTAGTTATCTGCTGACACAGATTGTTGAGGGACACCACTAATTGCATTTTGCCAGTTAGACTCTGTTATCTCTGTTTCCTTTTGCTCAGCCAGTTTCATAATCAGGTCAATAATTTGCCTAAATTTCATGATCTTCAGCTTTAGTTATTGGTTACCTGTGATGGACTACATCAGTCGTCTTCTGGAAGTCAATTTCAATAACATTCATAGCCATTCCCTGTCCTCCCCTTTATCATGAGTTCAAATAATTCAGTCATTTTCTTCAGGCACTTTACAGATCTATACAAGCTCTCCTTATCAGCTGAAAAATTTCAAGATGATCGATCACCCCTATCCTCACTTATAAACTTAAGCAATTTCTTGACAACAGATATCAGGCTGGATTATTTTCCTCATTTACATTAAATGGTCGAATAAATGTACTTGATTTCCAACATGAAGGAATGGTACCGAAACACACGAACTTTACAAATGCCCTGTCATCGTCCATTGTTCTTGCAGTGAAGTAAGTAAAGCCACTATATTTTGAGGGCTACTCTCTCATTGGAGAGAGAGAGAGTGCTGACTGGTGCTGGTTCATCCTGAGGGTCACCACACCTCAAGTGAGCAGAGAGTTCAAGAATGAAGGACCTGCATAGTAACCTCAGCCATTATGTGAATTGAACTCGTGATATTGGCACCACTCTGCATCACTACCCAGCTATTCAGCCAAACGAAAAGTAGTCCTGAGGCATGTACGTCTGGAAGTTGCCTAGTTTCCAGCAAAGGGAGCCATCTCGCAATAGGAAGCGTTGTGGACCCATTTTCTGCATCTGCAACTGCAATTTCGTTTGCAACTCACATTTTGGGAACTGCTATACCATGGTCTTAATCCTTTCTAATTTTTTTAATTCTACCCAGTCTCCACTCCCTCCTTATCACTTGTTATATCATTGCTTATCACTGAAATGCTTTCATCCTTATTCATTGAGGCTTCTCTTCCTCATACCACTTTTCCTATCTTCCCTGCAGACTTGGTTATCAGGTATAGCTTTATTTCAGTTCTACCCACTTTGAACCATTTCTCCACAAAGGCTACCATGTCACACTGTCCAAGTTGAATTTGTGGCAGTAACTTGTTCAGTTTGTTTCTGATATATTCAGTGCGTTTATATAACAAGTGCTTTGGGCTACACGTGCTAACCTGATCTCTTTCTCTGTTTTCCATGCACATTATTTCTAATTTGTCTCTGCTAGTTTAATTTCTTCCTTTAGTTTTCTCTTTATTTCCAGTGCCTAAAACAAAATTTATGACTGTTGCTGTACTCTCTCTTTCCTTTTGTTTGATCTAAAACTGTTATTAACATAATCTTCTATACCGAACCCCTCCACTGATAGGTACTTATTTAAATTCCTTTTCTGTATTAACCTCACTATTACATTTATTCCTCTGTCAGTTCGTGAGATTAGAAGCCTTACAGTCCTGGTCTTTAGTTCCTAGCTCCCAGTATTCTCCAAATAAGACCTCTTGTCTGATTCCTAAATTGTTAGTCCCGTAATGGACCACATTAACTCATTCATAGAATCATAAGAGGTCTACAGCACAGAGAAAAGCCCTTCAGCCCTTTGCTTTTGACCAGTGTAGACTCAACCACCTAACCATTCTAATCCTGTTTTCCAGGACTTGGCCTATAGCCTTATATGTCTTGACATCACAAGTGTACATGTAATACTTCTTAAATATTATGAGAGTTCTTACCACCACCACCACCACTCTTGCAGCCAGTGAGTTCCAGATTCTCACACCCTCAGTGGGGAAAGAACTCTTTCCTTACATCCGCTTTAAACCTTGTGCCCCTTGCCTCAAAGCTATGCTGCTTGGTCGTTGATCCCCTTCACCAAAGGGAAAAGTTCCTTCCTGTCTATCCTGTCTATGCATTCATAATTTTGTACATCTCAGTCATGCCCCCTCAGTCTCTATCCAGTCTATCTTTATAGATGAAGCTCTCCAGCCTGGTAAATCTCTCCTGCACCCTCTCCAATGCAGTCATATCCCTCCTGATACTGTATCCTGCAGCTGTGGATAGGGTTCTTTCTATGGATAGGGTTCTTTCTTTGAGCTTACCTGTTTAACTGCCAATCATCAGTACCTGCCAAGATTCATATGTAAGAATTTGGTCACCAGGGTGATAGTTTTGGAGTTGTATTTAAATGAGGAATGTGTTGCTTCCACAGATGATAAAAGAGATATTGAGCAAAAATGCAATAAGAGACATTGGCACTGATAACATTCTTCTGTGATTGGGATTTAGTAATGTTAGGGTAAAGATCAATGTACATCTGGTCATAACCTTGAGAGGATGTGAACATCACACTGAATGTGAAAACTAGGAAAATACTTATTTCCACATTATTGGACCAAAAAGTATTGCATAACTAGCTGTAACGGAGTTTATGCCAAGCTGAATTCTGTTTCTATCTGGCATATTTAGTTTACTGCGTTTGAATATCAAGTATTCCACAGAAGTGGAAAAATCAAGGATGCAAAGAGATAATTATAAAATAAATCCTTTTTACTGAAACTTTTAATTTATACTAAGATTTGTGTATTATTTTTAATTTGAATTTAGATCTTACCCACATGTTTAATGAAAATATTGCATATATTCAAAAGTAATTGTGAGAAGATAAACAAATTTTATTTAAACTTGTCATGCAACTTGAGTCTTGTCGTATGCACTGTGGTTGCCACCATTAATTGTAAATTTTGTTAAATAAATTTAATTCTGATCGTATTTTGTTTCAGCCAGGGAAGCCATGGAAAATGGTTACTCTCCTGTCATAATAGATAACACAAATACACAGGCGTGGGAGATGAAACCTTACATCGCTATGGTTAGTAAAAGCTATTTGGAAATATCTTCTGTAGTCTGAATGTTTCCATATACATGCAAAGTCTTGTGAAGTATGCCAATTTTGTTGGAATGCAAAATGTTGCTCTATATTTTGTCTTTTTTTTGTTTTTGTAAGTTCTACATGGTGTGGAAATTATTCAACAATGAGAAGTTGAGTTGACTTTGGAACAGTTGAGTGTTTGATTGTCAGATGCTGTTCAATACAGCACTTGGCAGATTGTTCGAAGAATTTCTGGCAAAAGTGCTGCAGCATGAAGAATGCATAGTTAGGTTTCACGTACTTTCTCATTGTGTCTACAACCGGCGTGGGTGCTGTGCGGAATTGCAACATACTGCATGCTCACTCATTGAGTCCTAGCCTATGAGCAAGATAAGCAAGCAACTCAAAGCTTGCTGCAGTATATTGAAACAAAATACTGAAGCTTTCTAACAAAATTATGCAATTAATTTTAGGCTTTTCTTTATTCATCTTGTTTATGTATCATTCTTATCCATCCTTTCGATTATTTCTGTTCTTTAAATAGAAGTTCCTTATGTATGTTTTGTCAGACTAAGCTTAAATATTCCACTCTAGCTTTTACTAACATCTTCCTTGTCACCTGAAAGTTATTGAATTGTGGAAGGAAGGATCTTAGAAAGGATCACATACTTCATAATAATACTTTTGTAGAGTCATAGTATCATACAGCATTGAAACAGACCCTTTGGTCCAACTCATTGGCGCTGACCAGATATCCCAAACTGACTTAGTTCCATTTGCCCACATTTCACCCATATCCCTCTAAACCCTTCTTATTCAAATACCCATCCAGCTGTAAATCGTGAAACAAAAGCATAGATTGCTGGAGAAACTCAACAGGTCTGGCAGCATCTGTGGAGCGAAAGCTGAGTTAATATTCTGAATCCAGTCACCCTTATTCAGAACTGATAGTGGCTAGGAAATGGTGGTATATGTGCTGAAGATGGTGTGGGGAGGGGGAGGAGGAAGAAGAAAAAGGGGTGAATAGATAGACGGAAATGGAGCCTAAAGAGAGAGAAATTATTGAATTTGCTATCGAGTCATGAAGGCTGCAGGATCCCCAAGTGGAATATGAGATGCTGTTCTTTCAGCCTGTGCTGCACCTCGCTTAAGTACTGCAGCAGGCCTGAGACAGAAATGTGGGTCAGGAAATACGATGGTGTGATCAAGTAGCAGGCAACCAGAAGCCCAAGTTCATTTTTCAGAAAAACATATAGGTGTTCCACAAAGCAGTTGCCCAGTCTGCCACTGGGCAGGCTGCAGAATGTAGAAGAAGCCATAAAGTGAGCAGCAAATAAAATAGACTAGATTGAATGAAGTACAAGTGAATTGCTGCTTCACCCTGAATATATTTTGTTATTCTTACCTTCTAGTCTCCATAAATGCGTTTAGGGTGTTAACTGTATGCAGCATTTTGTGCAAATTATACTTCACCCTGTTTATCCTTTTTTAATACTATTTCTGAAGTTATAGAACGTAGAACATTATAGCGCAGTACAGGCCCTTCAGCCCTTGATGTTGTGCCAACCTGTGAAACCAATCTGAAGCCCATCTAACCTACGCTATTCCATTATCATCCATATGTTTATCCAACGACCATTTAAATGCCCTTAAAGTTGGCAAGTCTACAACTGCTGCAGGCAAGGCGTTCCATGCCCTTACTACTCTCTGAGTAAAGAATCCACCTCTGACATCTGTCCTAAAGCTATGTCCCCTCATGCTAGCCGTCACCATCCCAGGAAAGAGGCTCTCACAGTCCACCCTATCCAATCCTCTGATCATCTTGTATGTCTCTATTAAGTCACCTCTTAACCTTCTTCTGTCTAACGAAAACAGCCTCAGGTCCCTCAGCCTTTCCTCGTAAGACCTTCCCTCCATACCAGGCAACATCCTGGTAAATATCCTCTGCACCCTTTCCAATGCTTCCACATCCTTCTTATAATGCGGCGACCAGAACTGTATGCAATACTCCAAGTGCAGCAGCACCACAGTTTTGCACAGCTGCAACATGACCTCACGGCTCAGAAACTCAATCCCTCTACCAATAAAACCTAACACACCGTACGCCTTCTTAACAACCCTATCAACCTGGGTGGCAATTTTCAGGGATCTATGCACATGGACACTGAGATCTCTCTGCTCATCCACACTACCAAGAATCTTACCATTAGCCGAGTACTCTGTATTCCTGTTACTCCTTCCAAAGTGAATCACCTCACACTTATGTCAATTTTTAAGCAATATTTCTAACTGGCAATTGTATACAGTTCAAGCTAACAAAACTACAAAATGAAAAGAAAACTCAACCACGATAAAAAGCAAAAAACTGTGAATGCTGGAAAACGGAAATAAAACTGAATGTGCTCGAGAAGCTCTGCTGATTTGGCAATATTTTTGGAGAGAAAAAGAAGTTTAACATTTCAAATCTAGTATGATTCTTCAGAACTCAAAGGAGTTAGAAATTTTTGTTTAATACTGCTGAGCAGAATGATTGATTTTTTTCCTTTCTCAAGCTAAAGTAGACACTTATTTTACATATCATAGAATCCCTGCAGTGTGGAAGCAGGCCATTCGGCCCGTACTGTCCCTCTGAAGAGCATCCACCCAGACCCATCCCCCTACCCTATCCCTGTAACCCTGCATATCCCATGGAAAACCTACCTAACCTGCGCACCTTCGGACTGTGGGAGGAAACTGGACTACCCAGAGGAAGCCCATACAGACGCAGGGAGAATATGCAAATTCCACATAGACAGTCACCCAAGGGTAGATTTGAACCTGGGTCCCTGGCGCTATAAGGCAGCAGTGCCAGCCACTGAGCTGCCCTATATCTTTTTCTCCTTAAACACCATTATCACTGCTTTTGTCTTTTGCTCTGGGCACCCTCGCAATGTTGTAAACAAAAACAGACTGAAACTTTATGGCTAGGTTAGGCATGTTTGGCATGTTTGAAATATGTATCTCAAAAATAAAAGATTCTTAAAGTGTGTAAAGATTGGCTTCAGCTATCCTTTACTGGCCCGCCTTCTGGAATAGAACATTATAGTCAAAAGTGGCTCCCTAAAGGTAAAGGATAGAAACTAAGTGGAGAAAAAGTATGCAAGTAACAACTAATGTTGATTGTGGAAAAGGACAAAAGGAAGTGTAAATAGAATATAATTACCCTTTAATATTCTTTAATTCTAAATTATGAACTAGTGGAAGAATAGCATAGAAATGTGGAAATGGGAAATGTCTCCAAGAAAACGAAAACAAGGTATAGCTTTAGGATGAAATTAAAATAAATGTGTTAAACGCTAAAGAGATATGGCTGCAATTTGATAGATTTTTGATAAATCTGTCAGATTATATACAATGTGAAATCTGTTGATTCAAAGCTTGTTTTTTGGGATATACCCAAACTGAAAAGGGAAACTGAGAAAGGAAACTAAATCTGAAAGAGATTGTAATCCAAGACTTACTGGACGACTGAAAACGGTAAAAAAATATAAATGGGACACATTGCGTAGCCAGAGATTATGATCCCAGTGGCACTAGATAGGTAAGCTGAAGATGATGAAGCCAAATACAGAATCTGTGAACAGACATTTATATAGTTGCTGCAGCCCTTTCCCTTACATGAAGAGAACATTAGTGAATCTTTGCCATTAGTGGTTCACTAATGTCCTTTAAGGAAGGAAACTACCATCCTTCCCTGGTCTGGCCTACATGTTATTCCAGACCCACAGCAATGTGGTTGACACTCAACTGCCCTCTAAGCAATTAAGGATGGGCAATAAATGCTGCATAAAAGTGATGCCCTCATCCCATGAACAAATAAAGAAACAAAAATCTAGATCGTAGAACACAGAGTTGAGGAGATTCTGCAGATTTCTGCCTCTTCTGATGAAGGCTGTGCCTGTGGAACTGTAGTCAGTTTGTGGTCTACCATTGGCTGGAGGTCAGACTCAATCTAAGTAAAAGATGAGCAAATTTTGTTTTGGTGC
>JAHRHZ010000049.1:22060866-22088632 GCA_024137785.1 Ginglymostoma cirratum
ATTTCTGATGAAGGGTTTAGGCCCGAAACGTCAAGTTTTCCTGCTCCTATGATGCTGCCTGACCTGCTGTGTTCATCCAGCCCCATGCTTGTCATCTCTGAAATATTGTTGGCAACATACACATTAAAATGTTGCAGGCCCAATATCAAACTCAATAATTCTTTTTCAATGGTGGTGTAATTTCTGTGATGAATATTGAGTGTCTTTGAGAATAACCAATTGGCTTTTTCAATTCCACCGTCATCCTCCTGCATCAACACAGCTCCAACCCCTATATCGCTGGTGTTGATAGCAACTTTAAAGGGTTTCAGGAATTTTGGCGTAGCTAAAACTGGGACGGTTGTTGATATGGATTTTAAATTCTCAAATGCCTACTGGCATTGTTCTGTCCACTGTAATTTTGTGTTCTTCTTTCGCAAATCCTTCAGAGGTGCCACTATGATACTAAAGTTCGGCACAAACTTAATGTACAATCCACTCAGTGCCAAAAATCAAAGCACTTCTTTCTTCGAGGATGGTTGGGAAATTCCTCGATGGCCTTCGTCTTTACTTTCCCCGATGTTACGTCCCAAGTATGTCACTCCTGCCTTCGCGAATTCAGTTTTTGCTAATTTTATAACCAGTTTTGTCTCCTGCAGTCTTTCAAAGACCTCTGCCAAATGCACCATTGATCGTTTCATGAATGGCTAAAGATCATGACATAGTCAATATAGGTGGCACAATTAGTCAATCCTGCCACAACTCCGTTCAAAAGTCTTTGAAATGTGGCTGGTTCCATCTTCATACCAAAGGGCATAACTTTAAATTGATACAGTCCTTTTGGGGTTACAAACACAGAAGCTTGCTTCACTCTCTCTGACAAAGGTGCTTGCCAGTAACCATAGATTAAGTCCAACTTTGTGGCTCGACCAACTTTATCCTCCAGCCTGAGAATTGGGTATGTGTCCGATTTAGTTATGGCATTGACCTTCCGATAATCCACGCAGAACCATTGATTACCGTCAGGCTGCGGACCCGACACGATCGGTGGACTCCACTCACTTTGACTCGGCTCGATGACATCTTTTTGGAGCATTGCTTCCACTTACTTCTGTACCCGTGCAGCTTTGAGAGGATTAAGCTTATGGAGCGTTGTTTTATCAGAACAGCATTCCCTACTTCAACCTGTGGTACTATAGTTCTGGTCCTTCCCATTCTATTCCTATATATGTCCTCATATTTCTGCAACAAGCTTTTCAATTCAGTCCTCTGTTCCTGAGACCTAGAGCTCCCTATTCTATCCCATTCTCTAAGGACTTCCTCATTATTTAACTTACTTTGAGGCCTATCAAAATCAAATCTTTCTGATTCTGACTCCTCATTCTGAAAGGCAGTAACTAATACTTGTCTCTCCGGTTCCCTGTCATAGTCGGCTTTCAACATATTCGCATGACACACCTGATGAAGTTATTTCCTATTTGGCATCTTTACCAGATAATTCACCCGACTCAATTTCTTCTTATTCTGATAGGGCCCACTACACTTTGCTTTGAAGGGATCTCCTACCGCTGGTAGCAACACCAATACTTTATCCCCACAGGCAAATGTATGAGTTTTAGATTTCTTATCTGCTTCTTGCTTCATTAGATGTTGTGCCACTTTCAGATGTTGTCTAGCTAATTCACTGACTCTATTTAATCTTTTTCTCACCTCAGATACATAATCCAATTGTGAAATCTCTGACTTTGGACCTACTAACATTTCCTTAATTAATTTTAAAGGCCCTCTTACTTCGTGTCCAAATAGCAACTCAAAGGAAATAAACTGAGTTGATTCATTTGGGACATCTCAGATGGCAGGCTATATAAATGGGATACCTTTATCCCAATAATTTGGATAATCTTGGCAATAAGCCCTCAGCATGGTTTTTAGGGTCTGATGCCACCCTTCCAGTGCTCCCTGGAATTCAGTATGGTGTGCACTTGATTTAAAGTGTTTGATGTCTAAACTATCCATGACCCCCTCAAATAATTTGGCAGTAAAATTGGACCATTGGTCTGACTGAATCTCCCTTGGTAGGCCATAAAGGGTAAAGAAAGCAACCAACTCTTCCACGAGCTTTTTTGCCTTGACACACCGTGATGGAAATGCCTCCAGAAATCTGGCAGACACATCCATTATGGTTAGCAAATACTGGTTCCACTTCTTGTTTTAAGGAGGGGACCTACACAATCAATCATAACCCACATGAAAGGTTCTTCAAATGTGGGAATTGGCATCAAAGGTACTGGTTTTATTACTGCCTGTGACTTTCCTACCATTTGACAAGTATGACAGGTGCGGCAGAATTCAGCCACATCCTTATGCATTCCAGGCCAATAGAAGTGCTTTGTATCTTAGCCTGAGTCTTCCTCACTCCTAAATGACCTCCTACTGGTAATTTGTGCATTACCCATAATACTTCTTGTCTGTATGCTACCAGCAACACAATCTGGTGAACTTCCACCCATTTCTCCTCTTCACTAACCTGCCGAGGTCTCCATTTTCATTTTAGGATTTTATCCTCAATGTGGTAGTATTCTGATTCCTTTTCCAAGTAAGCTTTATGATGTAGACCTTTTTTGTCTCATCTTTTTGTTGTTAGTCCAGTAATCTTTCAAAACTAAATGTATCTCCCAGATCCTCTACCTGCTTAGGTTCTTCCTTTACCATTTTGTCAAACAAGGTGTCAGCTAACTGGACCTCACTCCTTCATCTTTTTCTTAGGTTAAAGCAAGAGGGGAAAACCAATGACTGTGGGTAGTCACCACGCAGTAGAAAAATCCCAGGATAGTTTTCTTTTAACTCGTCCGTTCCCTGGTTTTCCTTCAGCTTCTATACTTCAAGGGGCATCGCTTCTACTTTTGATCCTGCCAGGCCGTTTCCAAGAAGAAACTGTATTTTACAAGCTTCAAAATCTCTCCACCCCTGACCTCATCCCAAGACCAGTGCTTCTTGTCCCCGCCTCCTTGAGCTGCCCGTCTTTTCTCCCACCTATCCACTCCTCCCACCTCACTGAACAGCCCCCATCCAAACTCCCTTCCTACATTCACCTGTACTGACTTCATTCCCGCCTCCTTGACCTGTCCGTCTTCTCTCCAGCTATCTGCTCCATCCAGCTCCTCGCCTTGTTTTCTCAGACTCCAGCATCGGCAGTTCCTACTATCTGTCATTCCTGGAATTGACCCTCTTTCAATCTCTCCCACTTTCACTTCCCCAATCTTGATTGGACTTTCCAACCTGATCTTACACAGGGGAACGCTAAATCTCTGTCCATCTATTGCACAGATTACCGCTCTCTGCAGTAACATTCCAGAAGGAGTGCAAATACTTTCATCTCTTACCATTAGAGACGACCAGCTCCCGTATCTCTCAGTATTGTTCTTTACATTCTCCCCCTTGTTCTTACTGAGTAAACCTTACCCACAGAGGTGAAGTTTTTGTAGCCATCTCACTATCCAGCCCATAACTAGGCAGTGCACTCTCTGGCAGCTCCTCGACTCCCTTGGAGATTTCCTTCACTACCTTAACTAATCTCACTGGTTTAGCATCTTTTACCACATCCTTTTTCCCAGTGCCTTTCTTAAACCACCGGCACTGTGCCTTTATGTGTCCTACTCCTTTACGGTGAAAAACCTGAGGCTTCTTGCCTCCTTTTCACCCTGTTAAGTTTCTTTTTTCGCCTGCAGTAAACTGCTCCCAGTGTGATCTACTTTTTGTTTTTCATTGAAAGATCTCCCTCTTTCCCAATTCCTATCCCTTACAGAATGAAATTGCTGTCAGAAGCTAAATTTCGATTTATGCACTAACGCATATTCATCCGCCATCTCTGCAACTCTTCTTACTTTGGTAACTTTCTGTTCCTCAATATGAGTTCTTATCATCTCTGGAAATGAAATTTTTAAACTCCTCCAGCAGAATAATCTCTCTAAGATCCTCATATGTTTTTTCTACTTTAATTCTCTCACCCATCTATTGAAATTGCTGTGTTTAATTCTTTCAAACTAAATATAAGTCTGACCTGGTTCCATGTTTGTGTTTCTGAACCATTGTCTAAGTGCTTCTGGTGCCAATTCGTAGGCACTCAAAATAGCCTGTTTAACCTCATCATAATCTCTTGACACCCCATCTGACAGCACTGCAAACACCTCAATAGCCCTGCCTACCAAATTGATCTGAAGTAACATTATCCACATGGTCTCTGGCCAGTCCATCTGCCTGGCTAGTTTCTCGAAGGAAATTAAAAAGACTTCTACATCTTTCTCATTTTTGACATATTTGTAAATATCCCTGCCATATCTTTGGACACGATGGGGTTGCTCATCCTCACTTCTATCTTGTATTTTTACTTCTGTCATTTGAAGTCTTTTTGCTTCAAGTTCCAACTTCATCTTTTCCAACTCGAACATTCTTTTTCTCTCTTCATCTCTTTCCTCTGCTTGTAGCCGTAATCCAAACTCTCTTGCCTTCCTTAACATTCCATAATGGAATTGCCTCTGGAAATCTGATAGACATGTTCATTAGGGTTAGGTTGCCGAGACATCTGTGTTCCCTTCATGATAGAGTCACCTATTGTAATTACTCTCCTATTCTTCTCTCCACCCCCTTCTCTGTGCAACTGAGCTACTCTTTGTACCATAGATTTGGCACACACTGCCTTCCCCTGAGAAACCATGCCCCTTTAGCAGAATCCCAATTAGAAAATCTGTTGGAAATATCCCCAGGAGACTCCAGCAATACCTGCTTGGTACTTTTTACTCCATCTCACAGAATCCCATCAATGTGGAAACAGGCCATTCAGCCCAACAAGTCCACACCGCCCCTCCGAAGAGCATCTCACCCAGACCCATTCCCCTACTCTTTCCCTGCAACGTGGCATTTCCTATGTCTAATCCATCTAACTTACTCACCCCTGGAAACTACGGGCAATTCAGCATGGCCAATCCTAACCTGCACATCTTCAGACTGTGGGAGGAAACCAATGCACCCAGAAGAAACCCACACAGACATTGGAAAAATATGCAGACTCTACACAGGCGGTTGCCCGAGGGTGGAATTGAACCCGGCTTCCTGGCGCTGTGAGGCAGCAGTGCTAACCACTGAGCCGTGTCGTGAGCACCCATTCCTTTTCAGCCTGTGCACTCTTTACCTGGGGTATGACTACCTCACTGTATGTGCAGTCCAGAAATATTGCGGCCTTGCAGATATTCCAGTGACAACTTCTGCTGATCCAGATCAGAAACATGGAATTCCAATAGCTGCAACAGGAGTCACTTCCTGTGCAAATGGTCACCCTGGACACTGGAAGTGTCCTTGATTTCCCACATTCTCTAGGAAGAGCATACCACCTGGGCAAGCTGCCTTTCCATGATTTATGTTTCAGTTGCTATCTTTTTGTTCACTTCTCCTAGTTTAGAGAATATTAAATATGTACCAGTGACCTTATCTGATCCTTGTATTTTAAAAACTCTCAATATAAACTAAAGACCAATTTTTACTTTAAAGGTAAGACAGTAGAAATACCAATCTGGTCTTAATTACTGAGGCTGCCACTCATCCTGTACTGTGTTCCAAAAGCCACAATAGATGATGTCAGAACCTTACTACTAGAAAGCAGGATGGGCCACTGGCATGAAGAGTTTTGGGTTGTAAATGGGATACTTGACAAGAGGATTTCAGCAGCAGAAAAAGAGAAGCATTTAGTATTGCAATTAGGAATAAGCAGAAATGGAGAGTACC
The DNA here is from genome assembly GCA_024137785.1 of Ginglymostoma cirratum. Lineage (NCBI taxonomy): Eukaryota > Metazoa > Chordata > Chondrichthyes > Orectolobiformes > Ginglymostomatidae > Ginglymostoma > Ginglymostoma cirratum. The sequence goes on from JAHRHZ010000049.1 coordinate 22,066,624, forward strand.
CGAGGTTTGAAGCGTAGTACTGAGTTGAGCAGAAAGCTGAGCTTCCTAATAGTAAGGTTCAACTTGAGTGAAGGGAATTGGTAGCAGTGGAGTGTAGTTTATGATGAAAGCCAATCGTGTTTGCTTCAATGTATCTGAATTTGAGCTTTAAGAAGTTGAGATACATTAAAGACTAATTGTTGGATAAGCAGTCTCTCAGCAGAGAGGTGAGGGTCAAATTTGGGTGTCACATTCATTGAATGTGGCCCCATGTCTGTTAAGGATGTAACCAGGGGATACCAGGTGGATGAGGGAAAAGGGATACTTTGGTGACACTTGACTTAGGGATCTAATCTGCCAATTTTTGTTAACTTTTACATTCATAATGGTTAGACTTTTCTAGCTTTCTATTTTAGGAAAAATTGACAAAAAGTAGTACAATATTCTTGTAAATCCATAAACATGCATCAATCATATGAGTAAAAGTTTCCGTCCAACACTTTTAAGGTGTTTTTTTTGGTATGTAACACCAAATTCTAATTGAACTGTCTTTAAATGCGATGAATGGAAAGAAGCTAGTAATTTCCTACATCTCTGACCTTGCAGTTATCTAGCCTCACCAAAAAGAGGAGTCTGAGCAGATTTTTAAAGAAACATTCAGCACAAAGAATGTTAGCACTTGACCTTGTGATGTAGCTATTTATGCTTATTCGCTTAGGGAGTTCCTGACAAATAGTCTTAAAAAGGTAAGCTAGTTCATGACTAATTTTCACAACTGTGCTTCAGACTGTTTGAGAAATGCCACAGGGCGTGAGTTGTAATATACATCTGTCGTATTTCACAGTTGTGCATTAGGATGCAAAACCTGATAAAGTTAGGTGGATAGATTTGCCTCACTGGTGCCTAGAATCTCTGTTGAGCAATTTCTTCATCTGCATTCATCCTGTGTTTTTATATGGCCCCCTTTGAACTTCTCACACATTGCCTTCTTCCATATCTATGGCATTCCCTGTGTCTGCAGCTAGGGGGAGGTAGTGGTAATGGCACTGGACCAGTAATCCACAGGTCTAGGCTATTGCTGTTGGGACACGGGTTCAAATTAAATTTAAATTCAAATAATATATCTGTAATTAAAACCTAGCCTCAGCAATTGTGACCATGAGATCACTGTCAACCTTAAAAACTTAATCCAACCCAAGGAAATAAGTCCTGTATCACTGGCAGGACAGACCCACCAGGGGTAGTGGCATCTTGGTTCACAGTTAGGAGAGGGTTACGAAATAAAAACCGAAAGAACTGCGGATGCTGTAAATCAGGAACAAAAACAGAAGTTGCTGGAATTGCTGAGAACTGAGGAAGGGTCACCTGACTGGAAAAGTTAACTCTGATTTTTTTTCTTCACAGATGCTGCCAGACTTGCTGAGCAGTTCCAGCAACTTCTGAGAGATAGTAAGAACTGTTGATGCTGGAGTCAGAGATAACACAGTGTGGAGCTGAAGGAGCACAGCAAGCTCTGAAGAAAATATGAAGAAGGGTCCCGACTCTAAACGTCAACTTTCCAGCTCCTCCGATGCTGCCTGGCCTGCTGTGCTGCTCCAGCTCCACACTGTGTTATCACCAGCAACTTCTGTTTTTGTTAGGAGAAGGTTGCCTTGGAAGTCCATAATACTGATTGTGGACCCCATGAAGTCTCATGGCATCAAGTCAAACCTGGACAAGGAAACGTCCTGCTGATTATCACCTACTACCTTTCTCTCCTGTTCAACCCCCAGCACCCCTTACCCCCTTGACAAATCATTATTCGAGCTATCAGCTGTGTGGCTCGTAAGGGAACCAACAAGAAGGAAAAACCTACTTACCCTCACTGATCTACCTGTTTCACATACACCTGTGCCATAATAGTATTGGTAGGTGTGACCACTGTGAGGCCATTATTGGAGACCAAGTCTTTGTCTTCCCTCTGAGGTAACCTTGCATTGTGTGTTAGTGGCAGCAAAATTTGTGATCATTGACCACTGATTGGGTCAGACACAATAGAGAAGACAGATTTCCTTCCCAAAAGGGCATTCTTGACCAGGCCTGCTTTTACAGCAGTCAACAATGGTTTCATGATGACTCACCTTTTAATTCCAGATTTATGAATTGAATTCACATTCTGCTAACAGCTATGCTGGGATTGAAGCTCATTTGAACCCCGGAGTATTGGTTTGGGCCTCTGGATTACCAGTCCATCATCGCCGTCAAAGAAGAAGCCAAACCATAGCTTAGGCACTAAACACTATTTATTGGTTATGACCCACAAGTTAAAGTTGGCTAAATTTGAGATTTGGATGCTCAAGCTGTGAATTCAAAACCCCTACTGCAATCACGAGACTAGTAAACTGCAAGGAGACATAGGGATATTTGTATGTGCACAAATCCTGGCTGTCTGTCATGGGATCACAGAGACACAATTTTACTGTCTGGAGTTCTCTTCTTAAAGTTTTATTTCCCCCCTGCTTGTTCTAATAAGGATATAATTTATACATACTGTTAAAAATCTTACATTTGAAGAATAGTGGAGTTAAAATATTCTGATGAATGTAGAGATGAAGAAAGACCACTAATCTCTGCTTAAAAGGTCGTGGTGTTTTTAGTCAGTATTCCACAACACAATAGCATTGAAATATTGACCTGCAGATAGGTCAATTCCACTTTTCCAGCCTTATTTTTACAAAGCTACCCCACAACAGGTTTCTGACCCAGTTGACAATTCAGAATGTGCTTCTTCCCTAGACTTGAGGTAGTGCTAGTACTGATGTGTTTCTATCAGAATTCCAAGAATACTATAATGTTTGCTTCTCCTTTGATGCTGCCCCATTGTGTGGGGCTTTGGCTCTGACTATCACTCCTTTTAAAGTTTGCTAGACAGTTCTCCCAGTGGTCTCTAGTGGCTGCCAGTTCTCTGTTGTCCATGTTTCTCCCTCACTGCCATTTTATTTTAAATATAGTGATTCCTCCCTCAGCTGTTCATGTTGAGAGGAGCGAGAGATGTAGAAAATGAGAGATGAGGAATGAGCTTCCAATAAAAAAAAATGAGAGCCATAAACAGAGGAAAGTAAACAGAAATATTGCAAGAGGTTTTCAGAATAATTAGAGAATGGGAATGAAACCAGTGCTGGGATGCAGAAGGAATTTTCAGTCTTGGTTAATCTTGTAATTTTGTTTAATTTCTCATTTTGTTAGGAGATTAACTAGCTTCTATAAAATTACAGAAGCCATGGAGCATGCAAACCATTTGTATCGCCATTTGCACATCTTGATATGGCCTTTGCCTTGTTACTCAGGTTTCCATTGTTCTGTATTAAAGCTAACATTTGCAATTATTCTTATTTATTTGTTTTAATTTTCAGTAGATACCAAAATTTGTGTACTGCTCTTGTCTCATCTGGGAAGCTGTTTGTATCCCAAGTAGCTTGTAATTACCTTAGCAGCAGTGGGAAAGAATTTGGGGCAAAGTGTATAGCACATTGCCAAGTCTCTGTTGCCCATGTTTCCCAAGTAGAATTTCACTTGAAATTTTAACCAGCTTTTTCTTTGCTTATTTTGTTATCCAGAGTACACTTTTGAAATTATGCTTATTTATCCTTAGACGTAATATTCATGGGGTGTCAAAGGAGAAAATTAAAGCAATCATAGATCACTATGAACACCATGTTACAGTGAACACTATAATAAAGTCATCGGAACCTAAAATCCCAGAAACAGAAACTGTAGAACTGTGTCCTATTGTGAGTGCAGAAAGCGGGTAAGTAATATGTACTAAACTATATCATTGTAATGTGAGTTTTTATTTTCTGGAGAACGCTGAATTGGAGGGTGAGAGCATTCTTTTCCACCCCATGTTGTGGTATGGTGCTATCCTGCAAAAAATTAGAAAGTAGGTTTAAACTGTATGTAAATGAATTTTTTCCTTAATGATGTAGGTTCAAACATGGCTCAATGCCTGCTTTATGTATATCAGAAGAAATTTTTAATGTCTAAAATTTAGGCTGCTTTGGCTACCATGAGTATTCTGGCCATACTGTATCTTGATTAGCATCCAAGTCAATGGCTTCTATTCAAGTAGGTGAAGAATCCTTCCAAAGATTCCCTGAAAAAAGATTTGCCAACAATTTGTTGAATTGTTCATTTGACTTAGTGTTATGCTTCAAAATTGAATCCCAACAGGGTGCATTTGAGCTTATATTCATCTTTGGTTGATGTAATGAATGTATATGGGACAATGTGGGAAAGTTGCAAGAACTATTTTATTACAGTTACAAAACCTGGCTTTGGACATTCTTGTTTCGTCACCAGTTGGATTCAGTGTTGTGTTAAAGAATTAGACCTCTTACCAGTTTGTGTTCTCACCTGTTCACTTGCATAGTTGCTATCAGAATTTGGCCATTATGTGCACTTGGTTTTTTTAATCCCCAGTATCTTTTGCCATTGCAGTAGAAATAGGGGTAAGTTGGATGGGAGATACAACTCTGAATGAAACGTGACAACGCTCTTGTGTACTCCCTTCTGCTTCATGGTCCTATTATGCAAATATAGAAAGTTCCATGAGCTGTACAACTATTTTAAAAGAATGCCATAAATATAGATAATGGGAAATACTGTGCTGCTACGGATTTCCTTAACCCTAGAAAATTTCATAAGAATAACATCTAATTACTTGTGAATTTATGCAGAGCAATGAATCCAGACATCCATCACATGACTGTGGCAGCAGGACCATCAGCTTCTTCAGAGACCCAAGTTTTACCCGACCCCTTGATGCCTCCTTTTACGAGTACAGAAGACTCGTCAATTACTGACATAAACAAAGCATTCCCTGATAACTTGGAGCAATGCACAAGGCTGCCTTCGGATTTCCCCAGCGAAAGCAGCAAATGTGGGACTGAACATGACACTCGTAATAATGCTACATGTTCAAAATTACCAAATGGAGGAAACATACAAAAAGATCAGACTATTGAATCAAATGTTAGTAATTATAATTTAGCATCTCATACTCATACTGAAGGTGAAAACAGGGAGGTAATCAGTGTGAAAACTGTTGAATCTGAGTTTGAAGCAACAGAAAATACTGAACACATGGAAAGTCACAAAGATAATTTAGCACCATGTGATGATTTACCAACTGCATTTAGTACATCTATTGGCCAGAGAATTCAGAGAAGGAAGTGGCAAGGTGCCAATAGTACAAACAATGCTTCACAAAATAGAGGAACACCAAAACTGCCAGTTGAAGAAGACCTATCTGGAGAAAATAATTTGACAGAGAAACTACAAGCTGTAGAACAATGTCATCAGATTGTTGAACCAGAATTCTTAAATTTTGTTGGCGATTGGCCAGTAGCTGAGAAATTGAAACCTCAAGATCAGAGGAAAAAGAAAACCAGAAAAAAATCAGAGCCAAACTTCAGAAATAAACCTGACAACTTGGAATCTGTCATTCCAAGTGATTCATTAAAAGACACTACTAGTACTTTGGTTAAACAGAGGGATGTAGAAATCTCCACTAATAGTTCTGATAATCCTAATGGGTTATCGTCAACTGCTAAAAACTCTACATCAGAAAGAATCTCTGAAAACCATGAGGAGCATAAAAGTCTAGGAACTGTTGAAGAGCAAACTGCAGAAGCATCATCTGAAAAGCCCATGAATAGAAAATCTTTACAGAATAAGGGAGTAGGAAAGTCTTGCAAGTTGGCACTAACATTTACTGGTAGCAGACCAATCTCTGAGGAGCCTTTAGAACCTGTCCTCTTGAACACTGATCAGATGGAGAACTCTATTCTAATTCCAGATAATTCAGAACAGGATAATTCAACGCAAACAGCTCCCGAAGATTTTGCTCTTTTATGGAGGATTGAAAATCAAAAAGCTGTTTCTACAGAGCTTAAAATATTGACAGCAACTATAGATGAACTTAAGGTAACAGACTTTGTTGCACCACAGAAGTCTGTAAACCCTGTGAAATCAGTGCCCTCTAAACTTGTGCATGATAAAAGCACAATTGTAGATGAAAATGCATTTGTTAACGAAGAGGAAAATTTGCAGATACTAAGTGAGTGCTTTAAATCTATTCCTTTTGAAGATTTGATTGATTTGTATGAAAAATGTAATGGAGATGTAGAATGGGCAACCAATTTATTGCTTGACTCTGGTATGAAGCTTTCAAATGAAGATCCAGTGAATCAGATATCAGTTGCAGATGATAAACCTGTAACTAACAGTAATGTACAAGTGACCCAGATACCACAAATGGAAAAAGTAGACTTTGGTGAACAGTCACAAAATGACGAATGTACAGCTGCAATGAATCAGTTATCTAATGCCAATGAAACTACAACAGACATAAATAATCAATCCTCAGTGATGAAAGCACAACATAATGAGAAACGTCTGGTGTGTTACCTTGGACATGAAGACATAAACCCTCCACCTGACATTACTAAAGAACTTGTAGTTATAGCTGAAGAGTTGAAAAGTACAACTGACACCAGTGAAGCATGTAACATTGATTGTGAGCAGTTTACTAATCCATGTGAGGAACATTGTATAGGAGGAGAATGTGATGATTCGAAGCTTAGAAAGGATTTGCCAAATGATCATACAACATGCATGAAAGGTGACATATCAAATACTTCAAATATAAACATATTAAATGAAAGGAACATGCATTTGTCTGGATGTACAGATATAAATGAAACTGCTTCAGTATCAAAGCCAGAACTTAATACCTTTATCGAAAATTTAAGTGAAAATCAGTCAAGCTGTAACATAGAGAAACTTGCAACACAGAAGGAAAATGAGAAGACACTGGAAGGTGAAAGTACAAATCAGGATCATTTAGGATTGTTTTCTGATGCATTGAACATTCAAACTTTGGAATTATACTTGCCACCGGAATTGGCAATTCAACTCACTGACTTGTTTGGATCGGTAGGCCTTAATCCGGGTAAGCAAGGGTTCTAGGTTGACCTTAACAGCTGATTAATTCACTTATTTTGTTTGAATTTGAGAATTCAAGGAAGGTGGCAAATACCATCCAAAGACAGAAATTTAGAGCAGATGTAAGCCTTTCAGCCTTGAGCCTGCCCCACCATACAATATGGTCATGTCTGTTCTGATTGCGTTTTGAATTTCAGATTGTCATCTACCCCTGACAACCTGTGATTTTGTTAGACAGGGGATTCAATCTATCTTCACCTCAAATAGTCAATAACCCTGCCCAAACCATCTTCTGAAGCAGTGTTCCAAAGCTGTAAAACTCTGAGAGAAAAAAAACCCCTTAATTTTAAAATAACAGTCCCAAGTTCTGGACTGAACCACATGCTTTCCACGCCACCCTTGTCAAGACTTTTCAAAGTAATTTATATTTTAATCAAGCCACCCCTCATTCCTCTAAACTCCACTGAAAACCAGTCCAGTCTGCCTAACTTGACCTCATCACACGTCCCACGCATTCCAGATATCAGCCTTGCAAACTTTCTTTGAACTGTCTCAACACATTTACATTCTTCCTTAAATATGGTGACCAACAACTGCATGAGCATTTAAGACATGGAGTCACTAATGCCCTGTATGGCATTGCTTGTTGGACCAGCATTTATTGAGCATCCCTTATTGCCTTTGAACTGAGTGACTTGCATGACCATTTCAGAGGACAGTCGAGAGCCAACTACATTTTTGTGATTCTGGAGTCATATGTAGGCCAGACAAGGTAAGGACGGCAGATTTCCTTCCCTAAAGGGCATAAGTGAACTTAAGCAATTATAAAATATCTACACGAGAGGAATGATTACAGGGGACTCTTGTAGTGCAGTGGTAGTACCCCTACCTTTGAGCCAAGAGGCCCAGGTTCAAGTCCCACCTATTCCAGAAGTGTGCAATAACATCTCTGAACAGCCTGAGTGGAGAATTTCTAGATGAGAGGAACAAGGGTTCTTGTGGCCCAGTGGTAGCATCTCTACCTCTGAGCCAGTAGACCCGGGTTCAAGTTCCACCTGATCGAGCAGTGTGTAATAACATCTCTGAACATGTTGATTTTACAACAATCAGCAGTGGATACATAGTTGCCATTAGACCAGCTTTTTAGACCACATTTTTGTTGAAAATCAAAATTCACTATCTGCTATGATGGGATTCGAATCCATGTATCCAGAACATTAGCCTGGGGTTCTGGATTGCTAGCCGAATGCTTCTCCCTAAAATCATAATTGAATCATGACATCCTTATTTTAATGTTCAATTTTTCTATGAAAATATAGCATTCCTTTGGCCTTTATAATTACTTGTTGTACATGCATGCTAAAATTTTGTCAAGTATGCATTTCAACACCTCTGTAGTTGTTGTCGGTTTAAGAAATAGTTTTTTTTAATCCTTCCTGCCTTTGTGAATAATCCCACATTTTCCCACATTATGCTCCATTTGTCAAGATTTTGCACAACTTGCTCGACTAAGCAATATCAAAGTCCATATATTCATTGTTTTCTTCATGCTTTCCTACCTATCTTTGTATCATTTGTAAACTTAGCCACAATGGCTTCATTCCTCTCATCTAATTACTTTTTGAAATCAACCTGTACAGAGATGTTATTACGCACCTCGAGAGCAGATGGGGCTTGTACCCATGCGTCCTGATCCAGGGGTAGGGGACCCTACCACTGTGCTACAAGAGGGCCCTTTGTTCCTCTCATCTACTGTTTTAATGACCCAAATATTCCTGACTCCACACTTTTTGATTTAATGTATTTTTCTAATCAACCTGTTCAGAGATATTACTACACACCACTGGAGCAGATTGGGTTTGAACCCAGGCCTCCTGGTCCAAGGGAAGGGATACTATCATTGTGCCACAAGAGGGCCCTTCACTCCTCTCATCTAGTAATGCTTATATTTTTCCCCAGATCTCCTCGCCCGCATATAATTTATTTTAACAGTGACACAGTAAAGAGACACCATTGTGTGTATATTTTATTATTCATTTTTTTCCACGACCAGAAGAAAACCCATGTGGCCCAATTGAACATTAACAAGCAAAGCCTGTTATAGGCAATGCTGGCATTAAAATGTGAAGGAGGGGCTTAGGGAGAGAAGGAGGGCATTAAATCAAAATGAAGTTGAAGGGGGAAATAAAGCACTCCATTCTTGCAGTGCCCATCTTTCCGTAAAGGCATCAAGAGCATTGATGGGCACTGCATGCACCCTCTTCAGTGGCACCGGGGTTCCATTGTAACCATGGAAGAAGGGCAGGCAGTCAGCAGAGATGACACCCTCCTCTACAGCCCACCATTCCTCTTACCTAAATCACTGATGTAAATTATAAAAAGCTGAGAGACTCCTTTCATCACATGATGCCAATCAGGAAACAATCCATTTATGTACACTGTGACTGATAGAAAACAATATTTTATTCTTGCTAATATGTCATCCCTCTACACCATGAGCTCCTACTTTATGCACTAACCATTTGTGTAGAGTCTTGTTAAATGTCTTCTAGAAATCCAAATACAATGTGAAGTGTACGGGCTTCACTTTATCCATAATTGATGTTATCCCTTGAAAGAACTGCAATAAATTGGTTAAATGTAATTTTGCTTCGACAAAACCATGCTGAATCTTTCCAATTACCATGCATTTTTCTAAACACTCAGCTATAACCTGCTTAAAGATTGATTTTAACACCTTCCCCATGACAGGCGTTAAGCTAAGTGGCTTGTAGTTTCCAGGTTTCTTATCTCATTCCTCTCGAATGAAGGAGTTTTATTTGTTACTTACAAGTCTAATTGAACCTTTCGGGAATCTAGTGAAGTTTTAAAAAGTTAACACCAACACATCATCTACGTTACTAGTCTATTACGAGACACTAGGATGAAGTCTGTCAGAATCCAGTATCTTGTCAGTCCATAGCTCCACCATTTTACTCAGAACTACTTCTCTAGTGATTGTAATTTCACCAAGTTTCTCTACTTTCCACGTTCTGATTTACAGCCATTAGTGGCATTTTTCTTTTATATCCTCAATAGTGAAAACAGAAGAAAACTGTTTACTTCGCCTGTGTTTTCCTTATTATCTACAGTTACTCCCCATTCTCACACTTTAGAAAACTAGCAGTCACTTTTCTTACTTTTTAAGTACCTCTTGAAATCTTGCTATCCATTTTTGCATTCCTTGATTTTTCTCTCAAACTCTAATTTTTTCTTCCGGGTGAGCCTTTTAATCATTCCCTGTTGTTCTTTATATGCTGACCTTTCATCTGACCTGCCACTCATGTTTGCCCAGTTAAATACTTTTGGCTTCAGTTTAAATGCTTTCTTTAATTTCTTTAGTTACTCAATGATGGTGAGGGCTCCTCTTAATCTTTTTTCTTTCTGAAGATTAAAAAATCGCCTTAAATGCCTGTCACTGCTTTTCTGTTGATCTGTCCCCCAGCCTATTTAAACCAGTTCACTTTAGCACCGTTGTCGTAGGGTCATACAGCCCAGAAACAGACATGCTCACGTAGTTGCATTTAATTTTAAAATATTAGTCTTAGACTCTTCCTTCCTTTTAATCTGTGTAAAATTCACTCATTTTGTGCTTGTTGCTATCTAGGACAATCTTTTATTTGAGGCCATTCATTAATCCTGTCACATTATACAATGCCAGGTCCAGTATAACCTGCTTTCTTGTTTGTTCCCTGAGGTGCTGTTTCAAGAAACAATTTTAAAAGCACCCTATGAACTCTTCATTCAGGCTACAGTTAACAGTTTAATTTTTTTTCCAGTCTGTATGAAGATATGTATGATTATTGCTGTTCCTTTACCACAAGCAACCAATATTTCTTCTTTTATACATTATCTGATTTTGTGGACACTGTTAGGGGCCCTGTAGACCATTCCTGCTAATGACTTGCTCTCCAATATTCTTCTCCACCTAAGGTACATTCCAGTCTCCTGAACCAAAGTTATTTCTATGTATTGCAACCTGTCACAGTGATTAAAAGAGATAAAAGGTACTGCAGATGCTGGAGAATCCGAGATAACAAGGCGTGGGGCTGGATGAACATAGCAGGCCAAGCAGCATCATAGGAGCAGGAAAACTTGACGTTTCGGGCCTAGACCCTTCATCAGAAATGGGGGAGGGGAAGAGGGTTCTGAAATAAATAGGGAGAGAGGGGGAGGCGGATAGAGGATGGATAGAGGAGAGGATATATCCCCCCACCTACACTCACCTTTGCTGGCTCCATCCCCGCCTCTTCGACTTGTCTGCCTCCTCTCCACCTATCCTCTCCTCTATCCATCCTCTATCCGCCTCCCCCTCTCTCCCTATTTATTTCAGAACCCTCTTCCCCTCCCCCATTTCTGATGAAGGGTCTAGGCCCGAAACGTCAAGCTTTCCTGCCCCTATGATGCTGCTTGGCCTGCTGTGTTCATCCAGCCCCATGCCTTGCTACCGTGATTAAAAGTGCTATTTTTCCAAGTTTACCTAGCTTCTCCTGTTCTTGAATATCTTGTCCCTCTCAATATTCAGGACTCAATCCTTGTCATCATTCAGCCACATCTCTGTAAAGATTATCGGTTCATATTTGTTTGCTTTATGAAAACTTCTTCCTATTCTGAGGAACTTATTCCGAAATGTATCAAACCAAATGATTGAAGGAACTGTTATGAACTAGTTAGGGATCATTGATGCTTAAAGAAGAAATCTGAGCATCCAGCAATTAACTGTCACAACCACATCACAAGATTTCAAGATTTTAAACAATAACGATTATTATGTATTGAAAAAGATTATGCAAAGTAAGCACTGTTAACACTATAGCTTATAAATACTTATGCTATAAAATTAGTTCAACTTTTTACTTCACTAAAATGTTCTCTAATTTTATAACATCTCAAAAGTTCATTAATTTTCCTGGCATGAACACAAGCAGTATGCCATGGGCTCCTGGAATTTATTTTGATTCTCCTTAATATTCCAGGTTTTCCTCAAGATGCACATTTCATTTGGATCCTTCCATCATGTTTTGGCAAAAATATCCTCCAATTTTCTTTAAAGATTCCACAACTGTGGACTCTTCAACTCCTTGGCTGGGTTTTAGATACGCATAGTCATTTCTTCCTAATCTGCACCTATAATTTTTGTATTAACTCTTTCCAAGTTACGTTTTCCAGCTGACTCTTTATGCTAGAAGGCTCTTAGTACCTGGCTTCACCTAGTTACAAGCTAAAGCAATCTTCCAGCCTGCTTTTTCTTGGTAAAACCCAAACTGAATGCTTTCTTCTGTCAGTAGAAACATAGAGGTAAATTAAATAAAACCGCCTTATAACCAATGCTCCACTCTGAGTTGGCTTACTCTGGGGTGATTTGACTATGATGCAAAACAGTTATTTTATCTTCAACATACTGTTTGATTTATTAACCCATATGAATATGTATATTTTGAATGAATGTTATTCCCTGTCTCCGGACTCCGGCTCCATTACAGATGAATTGTTAATTGCTCGGGTTTCTTACACAACCAGCTCTTGTAAGGCATCAGAAGTTATTAGTTTTTACTGTAATTAGCTCTGAACTTGATTGAATTGCATTTACCTCAACGTTATTTATCAGTTTCTCAATCAGATACCCTCATTTTCTATAATTAAAACTTCATTTGCTGAAGAGAAGAGTTACTTTCTGAAAACATGTATTGTAAATGAGATTTTCACAATTGAAGGCATGAACTTTTCAAAGGAGCTGTGAACATAGAGTCATAGAGATGTACAGCATGGAAACAGACCCTTCAGTCTAACTCGTCCATGCTGACAGATATCTTCAATAAATCTAGTACCATTTGCCAGCATTTGGCCCATATCCGTCTAAACCCTTCTTATTCATATACCCATCCAGATGCCTTTTAAACATTGTAATTGTACCAGCCTCCACCAATTCCTGTGGCAGCTTATTCCATATATGCACTATCCTCAGCATGAAAAAGTTGCCCCTTAAGATGCTTTTAAATCTTTCCCCTCTCACCTTAAACCTATACCCTTTAGCTTTGGATTCCCCCATCCTGGGGGAAAGACCTTGTCTGTTTATTCCCTATCCATTTCCCTTATAGAACAAAGAACAAAGAAAATTACAGCACAGGAATAGGCCCTTTGGCCCTCCAAGCCTGCGCCGATCGAGATCCTCTGTCTAAACCTGTCATCTATTTTCTAAGGGTCTGTATCCCTTTGCTCCCTGTCCATCCATGTACCTGTCCAGATACATCTTAAAAGACACTAACGTGTCTGCGTCTACCACCTCCGCTGGCAACGTGTTCCAGGCACCCACCACCCTCTGCGTAAAGAACTTTCCACGCATATCTCCCTTAAAGTTTCTTCCTCTGGACCTGAACACCTAGATCTCTCTGTACATCAATTTTCCCCAGGACTTTTCCATTTACTGTATAGTTTGCTCTTGAATTAGATCTTCCAAAATGCATCACCTCGCATTTGCCCAGATTGAACTCCATCTGCCAGTTATCTGCCCAACTCTCCAATCTATCTGTAATCTCTGACAGTCCCCTTCACTATCTGCTACTCCACCAATATTCGTGTCATCTGCAAACTTGCTAATCAGACCACCTATACCTTCCTCCAAATCATTTACGTATGTCACCAACAACAGTGGTTCCAGCACAGATCCCTGTGGAACACCACTGGTCACAGGTCTCCAATTTGAGAAACCCCCTTCCACTACTACTGTCTGTCTCCCGTTGCCTAGCCAGTTTTTTTTATCCATCTAGCTAGCACACCCTGGACCCCATGCGACTTCACTTTCTCCATCAGCCTGCCATGGGGAACCTTATCAAACGCCTTACTGAAGTCCATGTATATGACATCTACAGCCTTTCCTTCATGTATCAACTTTGTCACATCCTCAAAGAATTCTATTAAGTTGTTAAGACATGACCTTCCCTGCACAAAACCATGTTGTCTATCACTGATAAGCCCATTTTCTTCCAAATGGGAATAGATCCTATCCCTCAGTATCTTCTCCAGCAGCTTCCCCACCACTGACATCAGGCTCACCGGTCAATAATTACCTGGATTATCCCTGCTACCCTTCTTAAACAAGGGGACAACATTAGCAATTCTCCAGTCCTCCGGGACTTCACCCGTGTTTAAGGATGCTGCAAAGATATCTGTTAAGGCCCCGGCTATTTCCTCTCTTGCTTCCCTCAATAACCTGGGATAGATCCCATCAAGACCTGGGCACTTGTCCACCTTAATGCCTTTTAGGATACCCAACACTTCCTCCCTCCCCTTATGATTTTATAAACCTCTAAAAGGGACAGAGAGTACATTTAAATTTCAAAAATGATTTAGAGATGTAAATATCCTGTTTTTCAAATGCTTTTTATTCTTCCCAAAATGAAATCAAATATGCACTGGTTATGTGGAATTGTTTCTTCTTATTTAGTCAACAGTGACCATGGTTGTTTCCTCAGATTATTTGACTCCAGAGGATTGTATTGTCCAGATGGATCTGAATTTGGCAAAAGTTATTCATCAGAAGTGGAAGGAGACAATATTGGTTTGTACTGTTTGTCTTGACTTATGCGTATTAGTTATTTATTTATTAATATGATTGGTCTTTCCATATGGGATATTTTGAGCGTATATGTGGTGCAAACTGGTACAGTGGATCTGAGTTCTAGACAGTAAGAACATCTTTTTTGTTCCTCTTAAGGTAATCATAATTCGTTTGTGAAGTAGATTTACATCCTAAAGGTTTAATTTTTACAGGCGTGATTTAGAAATTGTGGAACTATTTTCATTAATATTAAGATTGTATGCCAACCGTCTTTAAAAAAATTAATGTGTATTATATTTAAAGAAAAAAAAAATTAATAATTGTGCAGCTGCATCGGGGTTACCATTTGTGAATGGATGCCCTGTAGGGAGACATACAGCATGGAAACAGACTCTTTGGTCCAACTCAACCATGCCGACCAGACACACTAATCAGATTTAGTCCCATTTGCCAGCATGTGGCCCATATCCTTCTAAATGCCTCTGATTCATGTACTCATCCAGATGCCTTTTAAACGTTGTAATTGTTCCCACCACCACCACTTCCTGTAGCAGCTCGTTCCATACATGCTCCACCCTCTGTGTGAAAAGTTACCTCTCAGGTCCTTTTTAAAGCTTTCCCCTCTCACCTTAAACCTATGCCCTCTAGTTTAAAGTGTCGAGGTCGAAAAGCACAGCAGGTTAGACAGCATCCAAGGAGCAGGAAACTCAATGTTTCGGGTCCAAACCCTTCTTCAGGATCAAGAAGGGTTGTGTCGGGTTTCCAGTACTCTGGCTTCTAGCATCTGCAGTCCTTTCTGTCTCCATCTGTGTCCTCTAGATTTGGATTCCCTACTCTAGGAAAAAGGCCTTGGCTGTACACCCTATCAATTCCCTCATGATTTTATAAATCTCTATAAGGTCACGCCTTAGTGTCTGACGCTCCAGGGAAAAAAGCCTCAGCCTATTCAGCCTCTCCCTATAACTCAAACCCTCAAGTCCCAGAAACATCCTTCTAAGTCTTTTCTGCAGCCTGTCAAGTTTCATAACATCCTTCCTAAAGAAGGGCGACCAGTATTCTAAAAGTGGCCTCACTAATGTCCTTTACAGCCATAACATGACGTACCAACTCCTGTACACAAATGTTCTGACCAATAAACGCAAGTGTGCCAAATGCCTTATTCACCACCCTGTCTACCTGCCTGCAAATCCACCTTCAAGGTACTGTGCACCTGCACTCCTAGGTCTCTTTGTTCGGCAACACTCCCCAGGGCCCTGCAATTAATTTACTAACTCTATAACTCCTGCCCTGGTTTGCCTGACCAAAATGCAACATCTCACTTTTATCTAAATTAAACTCCATCTGTCACTGTGTCATATTCCTGTTGAATTCAAATTTCATCTGTCTTGGTGGATTTTGCACCAAAGTTCCCAGAGCATTAGCCCATGGTTTAAGATATTTCATCCAATGAAATTACTATCATTACAGTGCCACTGCCTATTGCAAAGGATGCAAGTATGATCAAAGTAAAGGGATATGGAGTTTGGGTGGGAAGTGAAGTTGGGGCGGAGTGCCAGCATTGATCTATTTAAATGATGAAGCACACTTGACAGACTAAAAGACCTCTGCATTCTGCTATTTCATGTGGTCTTATATTCTCATTTCAAGTGGTCATTAACCCATGGTGTTGCACAGTTGTATCATGTGTGATTTTGAAAGTGTGATGTTAACTTGTAATTAATTGTTTAATCAGTTCATCTTGCTTGGATGTAATCTATTCTCTTTTCCAGGAAAGAAAGAAACAAGAATCTCTATCATACCAGCTTCTTTTGGAAGGTAATAAATATTGTTAATACCTGGACTAAAAACTCAGTTCAGTTTGTTGACAAGTGATTATACTTCTTATGAAATTTTGAATATGAAGGTCACACAGTAAAATTGAGAAGAAGGGATGATCTCTTGGCTCCGAGACATGCACTAGCACCGCTGCTTCAAATTTAACTATGCAAGTTGTGAAAGTGAATTCAAAAGATCTGGTTAACTTCTGGATTAGTGCCAGAAACATGGCTATTAACTTATATAGAAACTAATACACTAATGACTTCAGGAGCCTTCATTCCTCCGGTGCTGGCCTTGCATGGATTTGCTGTTCTTTGTTGTAGACATGCTACCATCTACATATGACGATGAACATGTAGCTAATCAAGTCGATTGGGAGTTGGAGAGTTTTATATGGCACACTTCTGCGGAAGAGACCAACTGTGTGAGGCAGGTTTTGCAGCTGTTACCACACATGAGTGACTTTTGTTCAAGTACTTTTGGTTGCTAAATAAAAAAGAATGGAGAACTGTGGATACTGGAAATCAGAAACAAAAACAGAAATTGTTGGAAAAACTCAGCAGGTCTGACATCTGTGGAGAGAAAGTAGAGTTAATGTTTTGGATCTAGTGACCCTTCTTAAGAACAAAAGACTCTTCAGAACCTTCTGTTCTGAAAAACATTTACTGGACCTGAAATGTTTTTGTTTGTGAAAGTACTTTTGGTTGGTGTTTTGGCACCTGTTGCCACATTGCTGTAAACAACTGTTGCATGTCCCCTGGTTGCCTTGGTTCAGCTACCTAAGCATGCAGAGGATCCTGATGTAGCTATCTGTCTTCTGCCCTTCTGAAGGAATGGATAATGTAAGCCAGGGAGAAAGAAAACTTGCTATTGGGGACCATTAGTGGGTGAAATGGGTTGGCTGTGGTGAAAGCATTCCATGTGATGAAAAGTCTAGTGTGTGGGAGTAGGGGAAGGACAGGGGAGAAGGTGCTCAGGCCGTAAAATTATTGACCTCAGTGTTGAGTCCTGAAGGCTGCAGGGCCCCCAAGTGGAAAATGAGACCCTGTTTTTCCAGCTTGCACTGAGCTTTGCTGGACCATTACAGCAAGCCCAAGGCAGTGCTGTTGGCCAGGGAACACTGAAATGGTAGCCAACCAGAATCTCAGGGTCATTTTTGCGGACAGAATGTGGGTATTCTGCAAAGTCGTTGCCCAGTCTGCATTTTATCTCCCCACTGTAGAAGGACCATATTTTTAGCAGTGAAAATAATAGACTAGATTGAGTGTGGTGCGGGTAAATCACTGCTTTGCTTCGAAGATGTGTCTGAACCTTTAGATAGTGAGAGGAAGATGATGAGTGGGCAGGTGTTACACCTGTGATTGAATGGGACGGTGTTGTGGGGAGGTGTTGGGAGTGGAAGAAGAGTGGACCAGGATGTCCCAGAGGGAATGGTCCCAGCAGAAGACTGATAAGGGAGAGAAAGGGTTTATGTGTGTGGTAGTGACATATCACTGGCAGTGCAGAAATGGCTGCTCATATTCCTTTGGATGTGGATGCTGGTGGGCTGGAAAGTGAGGATTGGGGGACCCTATTGGCATTTTGGGAGGGAAGTGTAGGGAATGGATGGGGCATGGCTGACAGCCCTGTCAACCACGGTGATGGGGAGTTCTTGATTGAGGAAAACAGTCGACATTTCTGAGGCTTTTCTTCTACATCAGGACTTAATGAGCAGCAGTCCCAGATCACATTCTTTGTGGAAGGTGGCATCATCAGAAAACCCATGTACCACTAGCTAAAATTGAAAAATACAAATTCCAAAAATATATATAAGTATATATAATCGCACACCATAACATCACACTAGCCCTGTCATATTTGTTTGTGACCAATCGTCACTGCAGACATATCACAAAGAAACCAAACCCTGCAGCCCAATGGCATCAATGTGGATTTCACAAGCTTCAA
Organism: Ginglymostoma cirratum; assembly: GCA_024137785.1. Classification (NCBI taxonomy): domain Eukaryota; kingdom Metazoa; phylum Chordata; class Chondrichthyes; order Orectolobiformes; family Ginglymostomatidae; genus Ginglymostoma; species Ginglymostoma cirratum. The sequence goes on from JAHRHZ010000049.1 coordinate 22,084,949, forward strand.
AATCTCCCCTCCCCCAACCGCATCCCAAAACCAGCCCAGCTCATCTCCCTAACCTGTTTTTCCTCTCACCTATCCCCTCCTCCCACCTCAAGCCACACCCCCATCTCCTATCTACTAACATCATCCCGTCCCCTTGACCTGTCCGTCCTCCCTGGACTGACCTATCTCCTCCCTACCCCCCTACCTACACTCACCTTTACTGGCTCCATCCCCGCCTCTTCGACTTGTCTGCTTCCTCTCCTCTATCCATCCTCTATCTGCCTCCCCCTCTCTCCCTATTTATTTCAGAACCCTCTTCCCCTCCCCCATTTCTGATGAAGGGTTTAGGCCCGAAACGTCAAGTTTTCCTGCTCCTATGATGCTGCTTGACCTGCTGTGTTCATCCAGCCCCATGCTTGTTATCACTGCCCAATGGTTGTTGGTTGTTTTCGGAATGTCCTTTTTGTCAAAGCTCGGGAGCAAAGTTGTTTTCGGCTGATCTCAAAACATTCAACACCAATCATAGTATCTTTAGGTTGTCTCACAGCATACGTTTGAGTCGATACCAAGCTCCTGCAGTGAAATTCATTACAAAGAAAAGTATGGATGATACTGGATGGAAATGGCATCTGAAAATTAGATAAACGTGAGGTGCTTCATTTTGGCAAGGCAAATCAGGGCAGGACTTGTACACTTAATGGTATGTCCCAGGGAGTGTTGCCAAACAAAGAGACCTTGGAGTGCAGGTTCATGGTTCATTGAAAGTAGAGTCGCAGGTAGACAGGGTGGTGAAGAAGGCATTTGGTATGCTTGCCTTTATAGGTCAATGCATTGAGTATAGGAGTTGGGGGGTTCGTATTGTTATGGCTGTACAGGACATTGGCTAAGCCATTTTTGGAATACTATGCTCAATTCTGGTCTGTTTGCAAAAGAAAATATGTTGTTAAACTTGATAGGGTGCAGAAAAGATTAATGGGGATGTTGTCAGGGTTGGAATATTTGAGTTGTAGGGAGAAGCTGAATGACTGGTGTTATTTTGCCTGTAGCATCAGAGGCTGAGGGGTGACATTATACAGTTTTATAAAATCATGAGGGACATGGATAGGGTGAATAGTCAAGATCTTTTCCCCTGATAGGGCAGTCCAAAACTAGAGGGCATAGGTTTAAGGTGAGAGAGGAAAGATTTAAAAGGGACCTGAGGGGCAACTTTTTCACACAGAGGGTGGTGCATGTATGGAATAAGCTGTAAGAGGAAAAGGTGGAGCCTGGTACAGTAACAACATTTAAAAGACATCTGTATGGGTACATGAATAGAAGGGTTTAGAGGGATATGGGCAAAATGCTGGCAAATGGGACTAGATTAATTTAGGATATCAGATCGGCATGGACAAGTTGGACCGAAGGGTCTGTTTCCATGCTGTACCTCTCTATGACTCTAATTGCATGCCATAGTTATGGGAGAGTGCCTGTTATTACAGAGCAAAGATCAGATACTTATTTGTGGAGTGACATGGGTGTGAGCCTCTGAATTTTGAAATTCCATTTTATTGAATTTTTAATGTTTTGATGAAGATCTATAGCTCAAGTTGCGGTTTTTAATCAGATTAGAAGCAACAAAAATACAACATTCCTTTTTTTAGATGGCACCTTACCTGAGAGTTTCAAGTGGGAACTTGAAGATTCCGTGAAAGAAGAAGAGGAGGGTGTTTTTACTTTGAAATGTGATACAAAAAGGTCAAAGAAAAAGGATGGAAAGAAAACAATCCCGTTATCAACTGCATTGACTGCCAAGAGAGGTCTAGCTGAAGGCTTTCCATTTATGGACCATTGGAATGCTCAGGTTCCTAGCGTGTCCTTAAGGGATATCATGTCAGAGGAGATGGACTTTCAGACAAAACAAGACCAGGTGTGTATACGTCTGCATGCTTGTAAAGTCTAGATTTTTGGGGAGTAAGGATGGCAAAATTGTCACCATTTGACATCATTACTGCTTTGAAGCTGGCAACTTCTGGACTCTGAGATGTGCAGTTGAATGTGGAAATCCAGGACTTCTTGTCATTGACTGCATGCTCCTTCATAAGATACATTATTGAAGTCCATGGAGACTGTGGTCAATGAGAAATACTAAACTCTCGAACACTTGCTGTTTTGTGTTATTAGGCTCACTGTAAAACTGCTTAATAAAGTTATACCTTGTTGAATAAGACGTAGCTGGGGTCTTAATATGAAGTACAATTGCTACTGATGAATTTCTGGCCTTCATACACTGTTTTTATATTTGTGGAATGCCACATTTCTCAATTTTGATCAAAGCATATTTTTCAAATTTTCTTTTTAGAGTTTGTTTTTCATGATATAACTCTACCATAAATGATTGGAAAATACACGTATTATTAGATTCTTTATAAAAGCATAATGCAGTTCACATTCTGATACACTGACTGAGAATACTTTAAATTGGTTGACTGTTCCAACTGCTTATTGACATCACTGTTGTAGGACACCAGCAGATCCCCTTGCCACGGTAGCATGTTAAATTGGGAAAGAGGAAATCTAAGATGCAGAGGTATAGATATTTGAGGACATCTGTTCAGGCGTGTTAACAAATGGTGTTGGACGAATAGTTTTTACGAGAATCTCTGCTTGATCATCATCCTCCAGCTGCAAGTCATATTGTATTTGTACTGAACCATTCGGGACAATGACTGTCAGTGCCATTTGATATGTGATAAAATATAAACATTTTATTGATACTTGTACTCTGGTGTGTTTTTATGTCTTCAACTTGTATATGTTTTATTTTTCTTAGAAGCAGATTAGAATTGATAATCCTTGTAGATTTGTGTGTTTAATTTCCAATTGTGTTTCCAGCGTGGTTCTCTAATTTTCTCAGAAATAGGGCACAGGTTAGGGAACCCTTGCCAGAGTGATGTGATCCCATTTTGACTTGCACTGTGTTTACAAGTTCACTGCGTTTACTCATTTACACTGCATTTACTGCATTGATACCAGTCTCTGTTTAAAGCCTTTAATAGTCTAAATATGATTGTCAGTGTGGTCACAGTTCATGCATAAAATGTTTATAACTAATACTTATCAGTATTAATGGGTTCTCATTTTTGAATGTTACCTAGCACTTACTGGCAAAGCTGATGTATCAACAGCCATCCGTATCAAAGACTTCATGGCAGCAATTAAACTTAAAAAATTTATGCATATCACTTAGCAATAGGATTCTGCTGATACCAGGTGCCAAAAGCATTTTGGCGTGTTAGTACTCGGTGCAGCAGGGATTCTTGGTTTCTCCAAGAACAAAATTCTTAGAACCAGAGTACAAAGTCACTTTGGAACAAGCACTCATGAACAAAAACTGTCAGATGCTTCACATCAAAGCTTGATATTTGACACTTTTAAAGCTGGACATCTTTTAAAAGGAATCCAAATATGACATAAAACCAAATGAAAATGTTTTTCCAAGTGGGAAAACTTATTATGGACATTATTCTGGAACCGGCATGGCGGCCAAATATCTAAAGATCTTACGTAAATGAAAACATTAGAGTGCTCGTGCATTGTAAGAATGAGTGCCATATTTTTAACATTCCAGGGATAACAAGGTGTAGAGCTGGATGAACACAGCGGGCCAAGCAGCATCAGAGGAGCAGGAAGGCTGACGTTTCCGGCCGAGACCCTTCTTCAGAAATG
>JAHRHZ010000049.1:22089032-22099588 GCA_024137785.1 Ginglymostoma cirratum
TCAGAGGAGCAGGAAGGCTGATGTTTCAGGCCTAGCCCCTTTTTTTTTCCTGAAGAAGGGTCTCGGCCGGAAACGTCAGCCTTCCTGCTCCTCTGCTGCTTGGCCTGCTGTGTTCATCCAGCTCTACACCTTGTTATTTCAGATTCTCCAGCATCCAGTTGGATGCATCCTTAGATACTTTCTCAATTGTACTTGAGAGGCTATGATGTAGAGGTGCCAATGCTGGACTCGGGTATTCAAAGTCAGAAGTCACACTACAGTGGGTTATAGTCCAACAGGTTTATTTGAAATCACAAGCTTTCAGAACACTGCTCCTTGCTCAGGTGACTTCACCTGATAAAGGAGCAGCACTTCAAAAGATTGTGATTTTAAATGAACCTGTAGGACTACAACCGGGGTTGTGTGACTTCTGTACTTGAGAAGAATGTTGTTACATAAGAACTAGGAGCAGGAGTAGGCCGTCTGGCCCCTCGAGCCTGCCCTGCCATTTAATAAGATCATGGCTGATCTTTTTGAGACTCAGCTCCACTTACCTGCCCGCTCACCATAACCCTTAATTCCTTTACTGTTCAAAAATTTATCTAGCCTTGCCTTAAAAACATTCAGCGAGGTAGCTTCAACCACTTCACTTGGCAGGGAATTCCACAGATTCACAACCCTTTGGGTGAAGAAGTTCCTCCTGACCTCAGTCCTACATCTGCTTCCCTTTATTTTGAGGCAGTGCCCTCTAGTCCTAGTTTCATCTGCTAGCGGAAACAACCTCCCTGCCTCCACCTTATCTATTCCCTTCATAATCTTATATGTTTCTATAAGATCTCCCCTTATTCTTCTGAATTCCAATGAGTATAAGCCCAGTCGACTCAGTCTCCTCATAATCCAACCCTCTCAACTCTGGAATCAACCGAGTGAATCTCCTCTGCACCCCCTCCAGTGCTAGTATATCTCTTCTCAAGTAAGGAGACCAAAACTGCACACAGTACTCCATGTGTGAATTGTTGATTTTTCTCATCATTTCCTAGAAGGCAGTGTTTCACCTTTGAACTTTTACTCTCAGTGTTTACATGAAAGCAGTGCTACAGAATATTTACGCAAGTAACCTTATGCTTTTCATGGTCTTTATTCTCCTAAATATTACTACTCAGACCAAAAATGTAAGAGACCAAACTGAAATATTTCCAAGTATTTTTAAGCAAAGGTTCTGAGTTAGTAGAAACAAAAACAGAAATTGCTGGAAAAGCTCAGTATGTCTGACAGCATCTGTGAAAAGAAATCAGAGTAAACGCTACAAGTCTGAAGGGTCACCGGACCTAAAACATTTACTCTGATTTCTCTACACTGATGCTGCCAGACCTGCTGAGTTTTTCCAGTAAAATCTGCTTTTGTTTCTGATTTATACAGCATCTGCAATTCTTTCAGTTTTCTGAGTTGGCAGTTGTATTCTTTCTTCCTCTCAGCCCAGAATCCATTTTCTAGCCAATTTAGTTCATTTCTGTCCAATGTTAAGAAGTATCTATGTGCACCAAGCACAGGAAAAACAATGGATGTTGACAGTGCCTGAGCTGTTGTATTAGAAATATGCACGCCAAAGCTCACAGCTTAATCTGTCTCAGCTGTTACAGTATAGCTATGACAGGTGGAGGACTGGCTAGGTCCCATAATTACTTTTCCTTTTCAGTTTTCAGATTTTCAAGCATTACAGACTTTTTAAACTTAAATTCCAAGTTATTCAGTATGCTGTTTACATTTGCCTGGCACTTTGCAGCTTTATTGTGCAGGTTGACATGACTACATGAGGATGTTATCAGCATTTGGGCACTACTTGCATCGAATGGTATAAACTCCCACCCTAGGCTTTCCAGCCTTCTGCTTTCAGGTACTGCTCCTGATCCACTCTTGTCTCTGTCTCTCTGACTCTCTAAAATGGCCAATTGCCTAAAATTGCAATGATTAACTCTGCCAGCTCAATTTCTGTATTTAAATTAAGTTCAAATTTATTGTGCCTCCTATCTGACCCATTTATTAGATTAAATCTCTTCGTGTTTCCTTGAGAGGGAGGAGCAACTTGTTTCCTTAATTAGTAACTGTTTATGATGCAGCTATTTATCATAAAGGGCAATAATTATTTGTTGTAATCTTACTTATATATTTCCAATTTACCAAATATTTTCATGACCTACTTAGATCTTTTTGATTAAACATGATTAATACAAAAAAAAAATTCTGTCCCTGCTGGGATCTCTCTCAAATTTCACTCCAAATGCTTCAAGCAGCAAAGTGCCACCACACCTGTCACATTTCAGAAACCACGTGCCCTTGTAACATTAGAACTTCTGACTTGTCAGGAACAGCAAGACCGGAAAAGTGCAAGAAACCTGTTATGTAATAGTCTCCTTCCAAGTTTGAGCAAAGGTACAGGTCTACCCAAACTGTAAATGAGCAATTGATTTTTTGGTACTAAATAAAAACATAAATTAAGAAATGATATAAGATCATGACAGATTTTATTCTCAGTAATTTATCATGTATATAGGAGAGGCAATGGTTTGGTGGTATTATTATTGGACTAGTAATCCAGACACCCAAGTAATGTCCTGAGACTGGAGTTCAAATGTCACGATGGTGAAATTTTAATTCAGCAAAAGTCTGTAATTATAAGCGTAATGATGATCATGAAATCATTGTCAATTGTCGAAACAACCCATTTGGTTCACTAATGCCCTTTAGTAATAGCAGTCTACAGCAGAAAAAGGTACATCTAAATCCTTCCTAAACGTTAGAAAGGTTTCCGCCTCGTTTCTTACAGACAGTATGTTCTAGATTTCCACTACCCTCGGTGGGAAAAAAGGCACCTAACATTCACTTTAATCTCCTACCGCTTTCCGTAAATCTATGCCCCAGGTCATTGGTGCAGAGATCAAGGGGAAATGTTTATTACCTTTTAATCTGTCCAGACTTCTGAGCTTTGGTGAATTTCTGTAGTGCGTTTCAATCATGCACCTCCTCAGACTCCTCTATTCCAAGCAAAGCTACCCCAGTCTATCTAATCTCTCTTCATAACTAAAACTCTGTAGTCTGGGCAAAAGTAAGAATTTGCTGTCCTTCCCTGGACTGGCCTACAGGGTGTCTCACACTCTGAGAATCATGTCACACACGATGTCCCAGACAATGCCAGGATGAACCCGGCAGAGGTGGCAGCACTGTGCTATATAGTTGGATAATCGTTGCCCTGGGCCTCTTCAACATCGACTCTGGACCTCATGAATTCTCGGGGCAGCAGGTTGGGAATGGAAACCTCCCGCTGTTTGTCATTCCTCCTGTTTTGCCAAACAGTGTAAACTGCAAGTGATCAACAGATTCTACAACCAACAGATCAGATCTAAGCTCAATAATCCAGCCACACCCAGTCATGAATGGTGCTGGACAATGAAACCACTCAATGGAAGAGAAAGCTGTACAAACATCCTTACTGTCAATGATGAGGGAGCCCAGCACATCTGTGGAAAAGATAAGCATTTTTCAGCCAGATGCACCCAGTGGATAATCCATCTCGACCTCCTGCAGAGGTTCCCAACATCACTGATGTTGGTCTTTTTGCAGTTGCTTCAGTGTCACTGGGTCAGCACCACCTCCTCAAGGGCAATTAGGAATGGATAATAAATGCTGGTCCAACCAAACACCCACTTCACCATGAATGAATAAAGAAACCAAAGCACTATAGTGGAGCAGAGTAGTATTCAGATTTGTTTATGGTGCAACATAGAAGGGCAAGTTATATGAACTGTCTTGACAATTAATTCACTGCAGGATTCTACTCTTGAATAAAACTTGTAATACTGGCAAAGTGTATCAAAATGAACACAGAGTTTATAGTTGTTAAACCTATCCTAACTTGATTTGCTTTTTATCTCTTTTAGTCCATTATGAGATCATTCCTATCCACAAAAGACTGTGCAACAAAGTTAAAGGAAAAGTGTCTCCTAGAGATGTTTCCAGGCATTGATAAACACTTCATCATGGATATGTATAAAGATAACAAGTGAGTTTTAATCAAAATTTTATATAGTGCTTCCTGTGATTGTTATTTTCCAATATTAATCTAATATTTTCAATCTAATATTAGATTGTGCCTTCACAAAATTTTGAACATTCAAAATCTCTATGATTCATTCAGCATCCTTTAACTTCCACTTATGTTACTTCAAACTCATTTTTCCCATCTCCCAAAATTTTAAAGGCTAGTTTTGAATACGTAACAATCTGTATGGTATTGCAATACCAAACTTAGTGTTAATACTAAGCACCAAATATTATGTTCCATGATCACTTGGAACAGTTAGAGTTCAAAGTGTTTTTAGTTTTGCAATGTAAGCAAATTCCATGCAAATTGTCTTTATATTTATTTTGCCATTTACTTGTTAAGATACCCAATCTATAGTTGACATACTTTGACCCTTGACCAGAATATTTTTAATTTTGGTTGCATTTAAATGTAGTGAAACACTTTCTTCTGAATTCAGAAGTTCCATTAATATTTGACTGCAAGTGGATTTTCTGACTGGAAGCTTCACATTTGTATTTGAGCTAAAAGGTGGAGCATTAGTATTTTGAGTTTCCTGAATGTCATTTTAAAATAACATGTCTGATCTATATATTGAGTGTGGCAAGTGATTTCAAGTTCCTTCTCTACTCCTTTTCCCCACCTTCTCTGAATTCATTGTTCTAATGTCCTGCCTGATCCTCCTCTATGTCCGATCATGCTTTCTTCTCCAAAGTCTTTAAATATGGTTCCTCCAAACTTCATGCCTGGTTTCTCATACCTCTCTGTGAGTGTCTAATTTGGATTTTTACCAGTGCCTCAATGCTGAAACAACCCTCTCCCAAGTTGGGAAATACATTCTTTGTGACCGATATGTAATTCCATCTTCTCATCTTTGACCTCCCTGTTGACTTTACACACTTGATCATGTCTTTCTCCTTGTTTCCTGCTTGCTTGGGTCGATGTTTATGTATCAGTTCTAAAAATAGCTTTTCTTTCTGCCTCTCTGTCATGATCTTGGTAGATCACAGGGATCGCCCCTTCTTCATTTACGTGCTACATTTTGGTAACATAATCCACAAGTCAGAGGTCCATTTCCGTATGTACACCAAAAGACCCAGTTTAAACTCTGTACCCCTCATTTCCCCATGTTTGACATCCAGTGTCTGATGAACTGCAGTTTCCTCCAAATCAATTTTTGTCCGTAGCATATATTTGATGATGAGCTGGGCTTCAGACCTCTCATCCTCTCGTTTTAAGAAGACTGTCTGATGCATCATTAACACCATTTGCCTGTACCATCTCAATCTGATTTTTAAAAAAAATCATTACTGGGGTGTGGGCTCTGGTGGCTGGGCCAACATTTGTTATCTATCCCTAGTTGCCCCAGAGCTGCCTTTTTGACGTGCTGCAGTCTATTTGGTGGAGGTAAACCCACAATGGCATGAGAGTGGGCATTCCAGAATTTCCACCTAGCAACACTGAAGGAACACAGATATATTTCCAAGTCAGGATGATCGGTAGCTTGGAGGGGAACTTGCAAGTGATTGTGTTCCCATTTATTTGCCCTTCTAGGTGGTAGTAGTCTTCGGTTTGGAAGATGCAGTGTGAGGTGAATTCCTGTAGTGCAACTTGTGGACTGCTGCTGGAACACAGTTGCTAATGTGTGTCATTGGTGCAAGGAAGTGAATGTTTATGGGCGTGGTGCCAACAAGTGGATTGCTTTTTCCTGTCAAGTTGCTTGAGAGTTGTTGAGGCTACACTCCCCCAGGCAAGTGAGGCATATTTCATCACACTTCTGATTTTTGCCTTGTAGGTGGTGTAGAGAATATAGTAAACATGAGATTATGCACGGTGGTAGGAAGCATAAAGGAGCTGAGTATTATTTAAAAGGAAAAAGCCTGCAGCAAGTTCCAGTACAGAGGGATTTGAACTTCGAAGTTCAGTAAATAAGAGAGAAGGCAAAGGTAATGTAATACTAAAATGGGGAGATCTTGCTAAAACTATACGAGGCACTAGTTAGACCACAAATGGAATACAGTGAATAGTTTTGGTACCCTTATCTAAAGAAAGATACGCTGGCATTGGAGGCAGTGCGCAGAAAATTCACTAGGTCGATCCTGGAGGGTTGAACGCGTTGGCCCTGTACTCATTGGAGTTCAGAAGAATGAGACTCATTGGAGTTTAGAAGAGTGAGTGGTGACCTTATTGAAGCATGAAGATTCTTAGGAAACTTGACAAGCTAGATGCAGAAAAGTTGTTTCCCCTTGTGGGAGAGTCTATGACCAGAGGGCATAATCCCAGGGTAAGGGATCGCCCGTGTAAAGCGGGCATAATGAGGCATTTCTTCTCTGAGTATATGAATCTATGAAATTCTTTTCTATTCTATGTTCAGTGCAGGAAATTGGGATTAACACACTTTTAGTGGAAGTTAGTCAGTGCAGACCTAATGGGCCGAAAGGCCCTTTCTGTACTCTGAATTTATGAACTTTTATTACAGAGGGCTGTTGAGGCTGGGCTCTTGAGTATTTTCAAGATTGAGTTAGACGTTTTTAATCAGTAAGGGAATCGAGGGTTAGCAGTAAAGATGGGAAAGTGGAGTTGGGGATTATCAGATTAACCGTGACCGCAATAAATGGTGGAGCATTCCTGTTAGGTTGAATGGTCCTACTTCTGCCTTACGGTCTAAAGGATGGGTTTTGAGGAGTCGGGCAGTAATTTACTTGCTACAGGATTCCTAGCATCTGACCAGCTCTTGGAGCCACAAATTTATGCAGTTGGTCCAGTTCAGTTTCTCGTCAATGCTAACTCTCAGGATGTTCCTAATTGTGAACCCAAATCTGGATATTTTCCAGATCATGCTGCTATTGGACGTGGACTACTTCTGTATTTGAGAGTGACAAATGGTGCTAATATTGTGCAAACTTCAGTAAAATCCCCAATTTTGACCCTATGATGGAGGGAATGTCACTGATCAAGTAGCTGAAGAAGGTTGGTCTTTAGGACACTACCTTGAGGAACTCTTGCAGAGATGCCCAGGATCTGAGATGACAGACCTCCAACAACCACAACCAACTTCATTTGAGCTAGATATGACTCCAACCAGTGCAGATTTTTTCCTCTGATTCCCATTGATGCTAGTTTTGCAAGAGCTGTGTGCTGCCACACCCACTCACTGTGGTCTTCCTGTCAAAGGCAGTCATTTTTTCCTCACCTCTGGAATCTGCTGTCTGCCCATGTTTGAACCAAGGCTGTAATGAGGTCAAGAGGTGAATGGCCTCCTAAACTGAGTATCAGCGAGCAAGTTATTGCTAGGCTAGTGCTTCCTGGTAGCGCTTTTAATGATCCTGCCTATCACTTTACTGATAATTGAGAATAGATAGATGGGTGGTAATTGGCCTTTTTGGATTTACCCTACTTTTTTGTGTAAAGACAGAGGCTGGGCAGTTTTCCACGTGGTTGGGTAGATGCCAGGGTATAGCTGTATTGTAACAGGTGTGTGGAAGTTCTAGGGCATAATCTTCAGTATAATTGCTGGAGTATTATCCAGGCCTTTAGCTTTGCAGTATCCAGTGCCTTCAGTTTGTTAATATCTTGTGGAATGTATCTGCTGCAGTAATATTTACCTGCACCTTTTTAAAAATTATTTGAATGCTCTCCTGGCTGGCGTCCCATTCACTCAACCCTCTAAACTTGAGCTTGTATCCTCTCCAGCACTATTATCCTACTCCTGCATCTCACTCGTCTTAGATGATCCTCTGCCCATTTTCATGTTTGCTGACGCATCTGAAGAACCTTGAAAGGTATTTCTACATTAAAGGTGTGGGATAAATGATAATTGTTTTTTCTGTATTTCTAATATAGTTGTTTTTTATTTTGCTTTAGCTATTCCTTTGAGCAGACAGAACAGTTTTTGAAGTCAGTATTTGATTGGGATCTAGAGTCAACAAAAATCATTGAAGTTCATGAAAGTGTCCAAAAAACTGAACCAGCTGTGGGCCGAAACAAGAAGGTAAATCATGTATTGAATCTTCTTAAAAATACTTAAAGGCTCCAGAGAATACCATTATTGTAACATATTCAGCTTTTTGTTTCCACAAAACTAAGCTTGTAATATTCAAAATATTGTAACTGTAAAGCAGTAGGCATTATTGCATTGTTCGTCATTATGAGTCCATGAAAGGGAAGTACAATGAACATATTACAAAAAGGAAGACTGTATTCCATTAATTCCATTATTTGGGTTTTATGCTTATGTACCTTCTTCTTTGTTTTCTCTTCCCATCTTTACCAGTCTTTTCACAATATTTGCTTTGCAGCCTTTATTAAATTCAGTCATTCCTCCATATTTGCAAGGGTTCCATTCCTGAGAACCCCATGAACGATGAAATTCGTGCACGCAGAGCTCCTTTTAAAATAGGTTAGAAAAGGTTAAAAATCACAGATACGTGATTTTTTCCTATGGATGTTGATTTTGTTGATACTTAGTTTTTTGGCATGGATAGACTAATTCACAATTTGTGATTTCATGGAAACCGAGGATTTACTGTACCAAGTTTTGTTTAACAGTACAACTTATTTTAAATTGGGATGGATCTAAGATGTATAGAGCTTTTTCAGTTACATAGAATTACCTGTGTGTTCTCTGATCCTTAGAAATCGATCCTGTGAGATAGGACATAAAAGCAAGAAGTTTTGCAATCTGGATTGGTTTCAGATAGTTAAGAATTTTCCACATCATTATAGGGGTTGATATTGGAAATGCATACTTAATACTCTAGCTGTAAGTGTGCCTGTATTTTTTAAAGAGTCATGTTAAACAGATGCTTGTGCTTTGTGTTATTTATTAAACTGTAGAGACTGGTAATGGGAACAATTGGGAAGAGCTGTTGGAGGAATACAAAGAACAAAGAAAATTACAGCACAGTGACAGGCCCTTCTGTCCTCCAAGCCTGTACCGATCCAGATCCTCTATCTAAACCTGTTGCCTATTTTCAAAGGATCTGTATCCCTCTGCTCCCTGCCCATTCATGTATCTGTCTAGATACATCTTAAATGACGCTATGGTGCCCGCCTGTACCACCTCCGCTGGCAAAGCGTTCCATTCACCCACCACCCTCTACGTAAAGAACTTTCCACGCATATCTCCCTTAAACTTCTCCCCTCTCACCTTGAAATCGTGACCCCTAGTAATTGAATGATCTATAGACATCTGCACATTTCAATTTACAATATTCAGCAAAATAAAAACCGAAAGAACTGTGGATGCTGTAAATCAGGAACAAAAACAAAGTTGCTGGAAAAGCTCAGCAGGTCTGGCATCATCTGTGAAGGAAAAAACAGTTAACGTTTCGGGTGCAGTGACCTTTCCTTAGAACTTAAGTCTAGACTTCGTTCTGAGGAAGGGTCACCAGACCCGAAACATTAATTCTGTTTTTTCCTTCACAGATGCTGCCAGACCTGCCGAGCTTTACCAGCAACTTTGTTTTTGTACAGTATTCAGCATCTTGGCTGTGTAGGTATCTTAGAGTTCTGCATGTAAATTTTGCTGAGGATGTTTAGCAGGATTGTTTTCCGGTTGGAAAATTGATGCTGCTTTCACATTTATCACTACGGTTAATATAATTTTCTATGCCATTTATTTCTGTTTCAGGACATGTTGAACAAGGATTCTAAGGAGTCGGACAATGAGCGCGCATTCCAGGATGCAGAATTTCCAAATTATGAAGACTTCCGGGCTGAAGCAGTTTTGCATCGTCGCAAGCAGCAGGAATGCTTCAGTAAGGCAGCAGAAGCTCATCGAAGGGGCATGAAACCAGTAGCTACGTTTTATGCACAGCAGGTGAGTGCACTAAAATGCAGCAGTGATCAAGGAGCTGAGTAAATGACTGGTTCTGACTTTTTCTCGTTTGTGCACCTGCAAATCAAATACTGTCTCTCAAGCAATAAAACCTACAGCTTTGCAAGTGAATTGAATGGTTTCAGCACACACAGATGCCATCTTGTTGAAAAGGTGATGGGTGAATGAAAACCTTAATGACAGATATCTTTTGGAAGGAAAATGGAAAGCCACAAAAAGATTTGTCTTACTGTGATATATAATTTTATTCATGATAACCTATTGGATTCATTAAAATAATGTAAGTATTGTAGTCAAAGTGTTTTAACATCTCATTCTAATGTTTTAAGTTGTTAGGTTTATCAGATTTTCTGAAAAAAAAAATTTTTGGAGAAGAAAAATGTGTTGTATGGGTTTTTCATAGCCAATGATTAATCAACTAGCTTACCTGTGCTGATACGTGGATTTCATAGGTGAAGTAGATCTAGTTCTCATTTGATGTCTACACCTGAGTAAATTACAGTAAGTATCATCTGAAGCAGTTAAGCTACAAAGCCACATGCTAAATATAGATAACAAGGTGTAGAGCTGGATGAACACAGCAGGCCAAGCAGCATCATAGGAGCAGGAAAGCTGACGTTTCGGGCCTAGACCAGACCCCCAGAAGGGTCTAGGCCCGAA
>JAHRHZ010000049.1:22115242-22154959 GCA_024137785.1 Ginglymostoma cirratum
TTGTTGATTGAAGTATGGGTGGAGAACCATGCCTCTAGGAATTCCCCGGGACAAGCATATACAAACCCATACAGATCATGCTTGTCCCTGGGAATTCCTAGAGGCATGGTTCTCCACCCATACTTCAATCAACAAACATATAGAATTGGACCCCATATACAAACCCATACAGATCAAAACCGGAAATTACAGTACTCACCATAACGGACAGAGTAGAATAACATCGTTTCATCAGAGGCTCCACTGATGATGTCATCTAGCATGGTGATGAAACGTCTGAACAAAAACAAGTCTGCTTGGCGAGCAAGTCAACAACCTCATCCACAACCCGAGTTGCAGATCTTTGCCAAAACTTTAAAGTTCATTATACTCCAGTCTCTGGAGTGCGATTTGAAACCTACAGTCTGCTGACTCTGAGGCAAAAATGCTATAACTGGCACCTGAATTGACTTAATCCAAGCTTGTTTCGTTATAGGTTCACAGAGCCACAGCAAGGTGTTGTGAAAATCAAACTGAATTAAAGAATGATTAAACGAGAAAAATTCTTCCTGATTCTGAGAGTATGCAACTATCTCGTGGATTTACAGAGTTACTACACCAAAACAAGCATTTGAGCATGTGGTGCTTTTTTAAAGTGGCAACACTCAGGGATTTCCAGCAGCATTGAATACAATGAAACTTTTATTGTCGTATGCTAAAGTGTGCCTATTTGACTTGTACTGGGGTAAGGCATATTTTAACCTGATATGTTGTTATGATATATATCAGATGATTGAAATTTTTAAAAATTTGTTTTATATAATTGTCCTGATACTTTAGTTTCTATTTCTAGTATTTTGAATTATCCGCACAGGTCAGGAACTGCCCATTCTGAAACATCAAGACTGCCAAAATTTGTTTCATTAATTATTTCACATACATGCTACAGTTGAAAGGATTTTCCCCCTTCCCTCCCTTTAACTGCAAAAAGGTTATCTTTTGCTGGTGTAAAGTAAAATTTAAGGGGTTCTAGAATTATAAGTGAGATTGTGGGTAAAATAAATTCTTTTTAAAGAAATAAAATCAAATTTGTAATTTTGTAGCCCTTTGCAGAAAACTTGTGTTTGCAAATGTGATATAGATTTTAACTAATAAAGTTCTTCACTATGTTCGGTATTTACTATTGTTTTAAAGCAGTAAAAATATAAGACATTTTTAAGTTTAGTACAATAAAGACTGGAAAAGATGTTGAGAATTTACATTGGGTGTAATGCTGCTATGCTGTGTGTTGCTTTTCAGTAAATAAAGCCCTTCTCACTATTTTGTTATAAAAATGTGTGAAGTTCCCATGCAGAAAGTGTTTTCCAGTTGAAAATACTTGTGTACATTGATGGCTAATTACTATTTTACTATGAATTACTATTTTAAACCTTCACGATGGATCTTCAAAAAAAATACATATCCATCACTTTTTAAGACCCTTTAATTCCTAAAGATTATTCAAAGTGTATCTTCAATTAATTTTTTAAATTTATTGAAATGGAAATTATATGCATATCCACTGTGGAACATGTAACAAAGATGTCATTTTTAAAATTATAATTCTACAAGATAACAAGATTCCTACAATGCAAGAAATAAATAGTTTTTTGCAGTTTTATTAAACTTATAAATACTTTTAAAAACAGTGCATTTTGTTTAATCCCTGTCTTTTCCCATTTGTATACACACCCATACACATTTTAGTGTGATTAAGAACTGATCGTAGATTTGAATATTATCTTTGACATAGTTTACAATGATGCAATTATATTGAAATATTAGCAGTTCAGGGTGATCTTTTAAATGTGTAAATTAAATATCTTCAAATATAAAAGAAGGGCTTTTCCAAGGATTCCCACGCTTATGAAGCAACGTTTTATTTGCTGGATCCTGTGCATTGCTGATAATGAATGGAGGGAGAATATTTTGGGAATAATTTAAAGGTTACTGATGAAGTTATCAATGAGTTTGAGGTTATTTAGAAACTTGTTCTTCAGATAAGCAGTTTGCTTTATTGTTCGGCGAACTGGAAACAGTACACGCATGTCCATTCCTAAATATGTATGGCCAGCTCAGATAATTAAAATTTTAGCTTTTTTGAAGCCTACTGCCCAAGATACACATTACGCTTCAGCCTGTTCTACAGTTTTATTCTCCATATGGATCTTAAACATTCTCCCTCTCATTTTTCTACTCCAAAGGATCCATGTGCTGTATGGCTAAGATTGATAACTTTGTATGGAATCAAGTGTAAACCAAATTTTAGCACTCCATGGTGCATCATATTGGGGCTAAAACATATATTATCAGTCAAAAGTATTTTAGACAAAATATTATTTGAAATATGGTACAACCTGTATTTATGCAACAATAACTAGATGCCTAAATAATGTCTTAAATTTCCATCATATTAACGTACACAAATGTTTAATAGTTGAACAAGATAGCCATTAAGTACATCAGAAATGTCTCTCGTCCAGTAATACAGAGGGTCAAGCTAAAACACTGAAGATGTGAGTTCAGATCCCACTGATGGAAGCTAGTGGAATTTAAATTCAATTAATAAATTGTTAAAAAATATCTGAAATAAGGCTAGTCTCAGGGGCGACCATGAAACCATTGTGCAGTTGTTGTAAAATCTTTTCCCTGCAACCGCAGGAAATGCTACACCTGCCCCTACACCTACCCCCTCACCCCCATCCCAGGCCCCAAGAAGACTTTCCACATCAAGCAGATGTTCACCTGCACATCTGCTAATGTGGTATTCTGTATCCACTGTTCCAGATGTGGCCTCTACATTGGGGAAACCAAGCGGAGGCTTGGGGACCGCTTTGCAGAACACCTATGCTCGCTTCGCACTAAACAACCGCACCTCCCAGTCGCAAACCATTTCAACTTACCCTCCCATTCCTCAGACGACATGTCCATCCTGGGCCTCCTGCAGTGCCACAACGATGCCACCCGAAGATTGCAGGAACAGCACCTCATATTTCACTTGGGAACCCTGCAGCCCAATGGTATCAATGTGGACTTCACAAGCTTCAAAATCTCCCCTCCCCCTACTGCATCCCAAAACGAGCCCAGCTTGACCCCGCCTCCCTAATCTGTCCTTCCTCCCACCTATCCCCTCCTCCCACCTCAATCTCCTACCTACTAGCCTCATGCTGCCTCCTTGACCTGTCCGTCCTCCCTGGACTGACCTATCCCCTCCCCAACTCCCCACCTACACTCACCTTTACTGGCTTCACCCCCACCTCTTTGACCTGACTGTCTCCTCTCCACCTATCTTCTCCTTTATCCATCTTCTATCCGCCTCCCCTTCTCTCCCTATTTATTTCTGAAGAAGGGTCTAGGCCCGAAACGTCAGCTTTCCTGCTCCTCTGATGCTGCTTGGCCTGCTGCGTTCATCCAGCTCTACACCTTGTTATCTCCATTGTAAAATCCCATCTGGTTCACTTATGTCTTTTACGTAGTTTGGTCTACATGCAAGTCTACATCCATAACAGTACAATTGTCTCTTAACTGCCCTTTGAAATAGGCTACCAAGCCATTCAGTTCAAAGGTAATTAGGGATGAAGATCAAATACTGGCCTTGTTGGTGATGTGCATGTCTCAAAGAATAAAGGAATAAAAAACAAGTGGATAATTGTTTGAAGGGAGGTGTTGCCACTTTGTCTTCATGAGTTTTAACAGATATGAGGATCAACCATATTTATAAAGGTTATAAAAGCAGTGAGTACTCAGTCAATTTATATTAAATAATTATTAATAAAGAAAAATTGAATCTGTATATGTATTATGTATGTTTCTGCCAAAACAATATTATCCATTACGAAGGTTTATTTGATGGGTTTTAGTAAAGCTAGATGCAGGTGTAAGAATGGAATGAAAAAAGGAATGGTGGACAAAATCAATTACTCACCTGTTTATCCTTGTAAATCTTTCCAAGTTATTTTAAAAAAATGTAAACTAACTTTGCATTTTTCACAGAATGACATGGAACATTAAAGTTAGGAGAATCCCTTCGGTGTATTCATTATGATGCACTTGTTTTCCAGTCTGTCTCTGTAGGCCTTTGAAGAGAATGTTTTTAATACTGACTGATTCTTCGCTCTCAGTGTAGTTTTTCCTTGTCAACTTATTTTTTTTTCCTTTAATTACATGTTTCCATAAAATAAATGTTTACTGATATAAGCAAAAAATGATGGAAGCACTGAAGCAGCATCTGTGAAGAGAGATATAGAGATCATTTATATTAAGCATTTTCTATATTTAAGGTTTCCTGTATCTGCAATTTTTTTGTTTGATGTTTTTATTTTGTGTGCCTAATACATACCATCTGATAGGATAAAACTTTTATATGTCGTAGTACATTCATGAAGAATGATTGCTGATGAATCTCCAGTTAAATTTTTACCTATTCCAAATCACTGCGGAAATTTTTTTTCTCTCTGTGGTCTTCATTGGAAGATAATTAACAAAAACCATTGTGATATATTTCGAAGAAGGTTCTGAAGAAGGGTCGCTGGACCCAAAATGTTAACTTTGCCTTCACCCCACAGATGCTGCCAGACTTGAGTTTCTCCAGCAGGTTCAGTTTTTGTGTGTGTGATTTAGCTTTGTTCCCTTTTCGGTCGTTGTTTTATATTCTGATAGCAATACAGCTCCAAGCTAAAGTTTTCGGTGCACTTTCCATTCAGTTGCAAAATTTAATATCAGCTAATTTTCTATGATTTAACCAGAGGAATGTGAAAAGCAGGTATCCATATATATCAGTAAAGCACAGCCATTGTATTTGGTAATGGTGTCAAACAGGTAATTGTGGATTTGAGATTAGGAATAAGAATCATGGCTTCATTAAGAAACTTCCCTTCTCAGTAATAAATAAGATATAACACAGTGTGGAGCTGGAGGAACACAGCAAGCCAGGCAGCATCAGAGGAGCAGGAAAGCTGATGTTTCGGGTCAGGACCCTTCTTCAGAAAAAACTGAAAAACAGTTCCTTCTCCCTTCTTAGTAAGATCAGTTTTAATATTAGAAAGAGCGTATACTTTTTCCTAGCATTAAAAATATTGAAAATTATATTTCAGAGTCTACGTAGTCCACTAGACTGCTAGGGCACTTTTAAAACACAACCTTGTACTGTGATGGAATATTTTGCAAACTCAAACCAGAATGATATAGTCCCACAAGAACTCACATGATTTTGCATTAATATGTTCAAGTGGCAGATCAGGGTATACACCCCAGGTTCTATTAATTATTATGTTGTATTACTATTTCTATTTCACTTTTTCAAATTTGTTTGGAGACAAATTATCTTGTTTAACATTTGGTTATATAGTTGCATCTTAAATCATTTTGCATTTTGACTTTAACATTAATAGTGAATCTAAAGGTCATTGATGGTTTCAGACATTTAGGGTGTGACAGCATAATATGTAAATTTTTTTTTAAATTTATGGATTGAGATCGAATCAGTATCATTGACTAACATGAGCAAATTATGTTCATTATTGATCCAAGGTCAGTCTTGGACAGGGTGCTCTGAAATTAGTGTTCAGTGTGTGTTCGGGTACTTTAGACCACTTGTATTTCTTTTACCAGACTACTGATAATTTTCTGAAAACAAAATTTAGTTCATTTGACTTTTAATCGTATCATTTTATTACAAAAAGTACATGTAATATTCTTGCTACATTTACCTTCTCAAATTAGCCATAAGGACCAAATATTACAGAATTTGCACAGTGTTTTTTGAACAATGCATAAAATACAAACTGCCTATAAATTTTAAAATGTTTTTAATGTTTACCTCATTGTTTGAAATTTTATGATGTTTTAAATCTATCAAACTAGTTATATTTGATTTTATTTTTTCAGAACATGATGTATTTTACAATATTTGAATAAAGATGTTTATGTTTCATGTTTGTGTTTGTTTATTTGCCAGTCAGTTTGTACCCATTCCAACTTTTAATTTTGAGTACAGTGAACAAGTGGAATTTAATTCTGGTGAAATGAAGTACCACCCACCAGAATGTAAAGTAATTTCCTGTATCTAATGGTGGTTCTTGAGATTTTTTTTTGAGGGCTGCATTTTAGTTGTTGGGGCTACCTTTTGGTTTCCAAGTTTGGTTTTACCTTTTCATTCTCTCCAGTTCTGTCAGTTGATGCATTCATGTACCTGTTTTGGCATAAGTGGTATTTGGACTCTCTCAAAGGCTGAATTTGGAGAATTTTATCGATATCCTCAATAATCAATCTTCAATTCAATTTAAATCCATCAAACACAAGGAAATCACTAATTTATTAGACACCACAGTATTTAAATTGCACTAGTCAGCAGCAAAAGTACTTTTTCAAAGTATCTGTCACACTTCTATACTCTCAAAACTAAGTACATCTTCCACAGACCGATGAGGTCATAGTTAGAGTGCTTCCACTACATATGCACAAAGCTAGCACTTTTTACTAAGGCAATTAGTACCAGTTTTACTGCATCTCACATTGCAATCTCTGACTTAAATTTAACAATGGATACTTCATGATAATAATGACTACTACTGTTTGTCCCCATGCTAAAGCTCCTGAACATATGAATTAATGTGGAATGTCTTGCTTCTTAACAGCATAAGAACCAGGAGCAGGAGTAGGCCACCTGGCCCTTCAAGCCTGCTCCACCATTCAATAAGATCGTGGCTGATCTTTTCGTGGCCTCAGCTCCACTTATCCATTCTCTCATGATAACCCTTAATTCCTTTACTTTTCAAAAAAAAATTATCTATCTTAGTTTTAAAAACATTCAGTGAGGAAGCCTCAACTACTTCACTGGGCAGGGAATTCCACAGATTCACAACCCTTTGGGTGAAGAAGCTCCTCCTCAATTCAGTCCTAAATCTGCTTCCCCCTTATTGCGAGGCTATGCCCTCTTGGTCTAGTTTCACGCGCCAGTGGAAACATCCTCCATCCTTCTATCTTACTGATTCCCTTCATAATTATATATGTTTCTATAAGATCCCTCCTCATTCTTCTAAATTCCAATGAATATAACCCCTGTCTGCTCGGTCTGTCCTCATAAGCCAACTCTCTTGACTCTGGAATCAACCTAGTGAATCTCCTCTGCACCCTGTCCAGTGCTGGTACCTTCTTTCTTAAGTAAGAAGGCCAACGCTGCATGCAGTAATCCAGGTGTGGCCTCACCAGCACCCTATACAGCTGTAACATAACCTCCCCGCTTTTAAACTCAATCCCTCTAGCAATGAAGGACAAAATTCTATTTGCCTTCTTAATTACCTGTCATACCTGCAAACCAACCTTCTGTGATTCATGCACAAGGACGCCCGCGTCCCTCTGCACAGCGGCATGCTGCAATTTTTCACATGCCAAGGAATTCCTTTACCTCAAAGTTTTAAATTTTCCAAGGTCCTTGTTGGCTCTGGCATTAAAACATTTTTTTTACTCCTTTGCAGCCTCTTTCCTCACCTCCCCTTGCTGCCAGTCCAAATTTTTTCAACTCCAGATGGGATACCTCACACTGTTAAGCTCCTGGGTGAAAAGGAGCGAACTGGGTCTCGCTGGTTATTCACCTGTACCCTGGCTTGTCTTCAGCAAGGTTAATTTTAAAAGGATTCTTTCACCTGTAGATATCTTTCTTGCATAACCAAATTAACTTGGAGTCACAGAGCCATTAGAAATGTACAGCACGGAAACAGACCCTTCAATCCAAATTGTCCTTGCTAACCAGATATCCTAAATAAATTGAGTCCCATTTGCCAGCATTTGGCCCATTTAAACCCTTCCTATTCATATACCCATCCAGATGCCTTTTAAATGTTGTAATTCTACCAGCCTGCATCACTCCTCTGGTAGCTCAGTCCATACACACACCATACTATGCATGAAAACGTTGTACCTTAGGTCCCTTCTAAATTTTTCCCCTCTCGCCTTAAACTTATGCCCCTCTCTATAGCTCAAACCCTCCATCCTTGTAAATCTTTTCTAAGCCCTTTCAAGCTTTACAATATGCTTTGTCTAGCAGGGAGACCGGAATTGCACGCAGTATTCCAAAAGTGGCCCAACCAATGTCCTGTATAGCTGCAAATTGACCTCCCAACTCCTGTACTCAATGTACTGACCAATAAGGGCAAGTATACCATATGCCTTCTTCATTATCCTATCCACCTGCAACTCCACTTTCAAGGAACTATGACCATGCACTCCAAGGTCTCTGCTCAGCAACACTCCCCAGGACCTTACCTTTAAGTGTATAAGTCCTGCCATGATTTGCCTTTCCAAAATGCAGCACCTCCCATTTGCCTAAATTAAACTCTGTCTACCACTCATCAGCCCATCTCATCAAGATCCCGTTGTACTCTGGTAACCTTCGTTGCTGTCCACTACACTTCCAATTTTAGTGTCATCTGCACACTTACTAATCATACCTGCTATGTTCACATCTAAATCATATAAATAAATGACAAAAAGCAGCTGACCCAGCACCGATGCATGTGGCACACCACTGGTCACAGGCCTCCAGTCTGAAAAGCAACCTTTCACCACCACCCTCTGTCTTCTACCTTCGAGCCAGTTTTGTATCCAAATAGCAAGTTCTCCCTAAATTCCATGTGATCTAACCTTGCTAACCAGTCTACAGTGAGGAACCTTGTCGAACAAATTACTGAAGTCTATATAAATCACATCCACTGTTCCACCCTCATTTATCCTCTTTGCTACTACTTCAAGAAGCTCAATCAAGTTAGTGAGACACGATTTCCCATGCACAAAGCCATGTTGACTATCCCTAATCAGTCCTCGCCTTACCAAATACATGCAAATCCTGTCCTTCAAGATTCCCTTCAACAAATTGCCCACCATCAAAGTCAGGCTCACGGCCTATAGTTCCCTCACTTTTCCTTACCACCTTTCTTAAATAGCAGTACAATATTAGCCAACCTGTAGTCTTTTGGCACCTCACTTGTGGTTATCAATGATACAAATATCTCAGCAAGGAACCCAGCAATCACTTCCCTCTCTTCTCACAGAGTTCCAGGGTACATCTGTTCAGGTCCCAGGGATTTACCCACCTTTATGTGTTTTAAGATGTCCAGCACCACCACCTCTGTAATATGGACATTTTTTGATGTCGCTATTTATTTCCCCACTTTATATATCTTCCCTATCCTATACCTTTGATTCTGCAAGGTCATTGCTGAACAGCAGGTCAATCCCATCTAAAGACAAACTGGCGACCATTCCCATGGTTATTGGTCCCCATACAGGGTTGCACTGCAGTAAAGTGGAATGGGTGTGTACTGTCCTTCAGCTTTTACCAGAACCTTGGCACTTTCTGCATTCTCTTGATAGAAAGATCATGCCTTTTCCCAGCAGTAGAGTTTGCTTGGTATCCCTCTGTCACTACAGGCTTGCTCACCTCACCCTGGGGAAATGTAGCCACCCTTCCTTTAAGTACAAAACTCATCTGTACTCTCAGGAGTGCTTTTACAGGGATTGGTAGTGGCAGACAGAGCCACAACTGGTCTGCCATGCTCTCTGACTGACTCCCATTCACTGTATGAGTTGCATCTGCTCCAATAAATCCCATCAGGTCTTCCTGTAGCCTCCAGTTGTTAGCCGGGATAGGTCCTACCTTTTGTTAGTTGATACATACTGGCTTTTTGGCTTCACTTTTTCTCTCAACACCACCTTTTCCGGCATAAGGAAGGCTGCAGTATTTCCTTCACTCCCATGGGTGCCCAGTTTCCTGTCACTCTCTCCACTTCTGTCCTTTTCAGTTGGTTGGGGTTCACTAGGGGAAGGTTTCTTCTGGAACAGAGCTTTGTGAATCAGCTGGTAATCATCAGCCAGAGTGGCAATATGCCTGGGCCTAGGTCCTCTCTGTTTCTCTGCTGGTATTCTTATTGAGGAGGAGATGGAGTTTTTAAATTCCTGAGGAGAATTACTTCACAGTGTTTTTTTGGAAGTGGCTCCCGTTTTAAGTGCTTGTAGCAATGGTCAAAGGCAAGCTATATAAGGCTTTCAAATCCTAGTTATATCTGTACTTCTGAGGAAGGGTCACCAGACCCAAAACATTAACTCTGATTTTTTCTTCACAGATGCTGCCAGACCTGCTGAGCTTCCAGTAACTTCTGTTTTAGTTCGGGCTATGTCTGGCTATGCCGTTTCCTGATGGTATGCAATATCTGATGTTATGACTTTGGCACTAACTATTACACTCTTAAGATAGCTGTATTACTACCTCATAATTAGTGGTGCTTGCCTGAGGTACAAGAGAGTAAATTTTGAGAGTCTCCCTGAAAGCTTGTTCTGCAATAATAAGGACAAACTCTCCCTCCTGTTGTTTAGCCTGAAATTCTCCATCTTGTTGTGCACAGGACAGAGCCAGGCTCTGTCAGGTAGATGTGAGCGTTGTAGCTGTACTGTAACAGCTTGGCTAGGGGTGCATGGCTATTCTGGAGCATAACTCTTGAGTACTGTTGCTGGAATGTTTACAGTATCCTGTGCTGTTCAGTTGTTTATTAATACCTGGAGAAAATCTGCTGCAGCAAGCTTCATCTCTACTTCTGTATGTTTACAATTATCTAATGTTCTCCTCACTGATGTCCCATCTACTCAATCCCCTAAGCTTTAGCTCATATTTAGTCACTTCATTATATCATGCACTGTAAATATTTAACTGGTTTTGTAGAGTTTTGTTTGATAAGATTACAGAAAATGTTGATGAGAATTATGCAGTTTCTGTGACTTTAATGGATTCCAAACTTTTTTTTATATAAAGAGCCCTATAAATAGGTTTGTCAACAAAGCTACAGCACGTGGAATAAGGCGGATGGCGGCATCAAGTGTAGGAATTTGGCTGAGTCAGAAAGTAGAGAGAGTTGTGATCAATTGTTTGTGGGACTAGAGGAAGTGATATAGTGGGCTTCCCAGAAATCGGTATTAGCTTCACTTCTTATCTTGATCTATGTTGATCTGCACTGAAATATTAAGAGTAGAAATTCAGAATTTTCAGATGGCATAAATGTGAACTGAAGAGAGTATTGATAGATTTCAAACAAGGCCGCTTTTAGAATATTGTGCGCAATTCTGGTTGCACTGCAATAGGAAAGATGTTGAACTTGAAAGAGTTCAGAAAAGATTTACAAAGATGTTGCCAGGATTGGAGAATTTGACCTATAGGGAGAGGCTGAAAAGGGCGGAGCTATTTTCCCTGGAACATCAAGGAGTGAGGGGTGACCTTTTCAGAGGTTTATAAAATAATGAGGGGCATGGATAGGGTGGATAGCCAAGGTCTTCTTCCCTGGATTGGAGGAGTCCAAAGCTATAGGGCATAGATTTCAGGTGAAAAGGGAAAAATTTTAAAAAGACCTGAGGAGCAACTTTTTCACACAGAGGGTGGTGCATGTATGGAATGAGCTGCCAGAGGAGGTGGTGGAGACGGGGACAATTAAACATTTAAGAGGCATCTGGATGGGTACATGATGGGAAGGGTTTAAAAGGATATAGGCTAAATGCTTGCAAATGGACTACATCAGTTTAGGATATCTGGTCAGCATGGACAAGTTGGACTGAAGGGTCTGTTTCTGTGCTGTATAACTCCATGACTCTATGACAGTATGACTCTATAAGCTAGTATTAGTTGGATATGTGGCAGATGGAACTTAATGCAGAGAAGTGTGAAGTGATGAATTTCGGTTGGAATTTCAGGAAAGGTAATGTAAACTAAAGAATACAATTCTGAAAGTGTGCAGAGCTACATGGCCACAATCATTGAAGTTGGTGGGAAAGAATCCTGAACTTTATAAATAGATGCATAGAATACAAATCAGGAATCTTTAAAAAAAACTCTAATTCTGCTTCATTTGGAGTATTGTGTCACACTTTAGTGTGAATGTCAGGGAATTTAGAGGTGGCGCAGAATAGATTTACAAGCATAGTTCAAATGTTAGGGGACTTAAGTTACCTGGCTAGATGGAGAAGCTAGGGTTATTACCCTTGGAAAAGAGAAAGGCAGTGTTTGCTGATACCCACCAAAGCTTGCATCTGGATGAGAGCTCATTGATGGAATGCATGGTTCCAGACACTGATGCCATCACTTGACATGTGATGTCATGTGCAAATATATTATTGCGCACGCATAGGGAAGCGTGCGCAATTTTTAAGGAGATGTCAAGGAGAGTCCAGGAGCTGGGAGGCTGTCTCCCCCTCAGCCTACCTTCCACATTCCCCAGCTCCTGGGTGCTCTTTGTCTTGTGCGCTTGCCAATTCACTCCGCGCCCCCATCCTCCCCTCCAGTTCCTTCCTGGAACCTGATCTCACCCCCCCCCCCCCATTCATCCCAAGTTCAGGGTCCTCCTGATCTCCCCACCTCAGCTCCACCCCAATCTGACTGTCTTTACCTCCGCTGAACTGACTTCACCACACTCTCCCTGATTCTCTTCACCTTTCATTCCAACTCTCTTCCACCACGCCAGCTGCATTCCCCTGAAATCCAGAAATGCACAATTCAAAGTAGGGCATAGTGTGCATATGTGTGTGTCAGCAAATGTGGCCATTTTCCCCCCACCAAGCCTGCACCACCATTTATTAGGATCACAGCAGACCAGGGACAGTTCTAGTGCCCTGGGGTCAGTATGTGTGCAGGAAGTGTCTCCAGCTACAGCTCCTGGAAGCTGGAGTTTCAGAGCTGGAGTGGCAGCTGGGGACACTGTGGAGCATCTGCAAGGCAGAGAGTATCCTGAATAGCACATGTAGAGAGGTGGTCACACCGCAGGCTCAGACTTCACAGGCAGGAAGGAAATGGGTGACCACCAGTCAGAGCAAGAGAGATAGGCAGGTAGTGCAGAAATCTCCTGTGGCCATTCCCCTGCAAAATAGATATATTGTTTTGGATACTGTTGAGGGGAATGACCTCTCAGGGAAAGCAGCAGCAGCCAAACTCGTTGCACCATGGCTGATTCTGCTGCAGAAGGAAGGGGTAAAAAGTGTGTCAGGGCAATAGTTAAGGGGGGACTCAATTATAAAGGGAATAGACAGGCATTTCTGTGGCTGCAAATGAGACTCCAGGATGGTATGTTGCCTCATTGATGCTAGGGTTAAGGATGTCTCGGAGCGTGTACAGGACATTCTGGAGGGGGAGGGTGAACAGCCAGTGGTTGTGGTACACATTGGTCAAACAACATAGGTTAAAAATGGGATGAGGTCCTAAAAGCAGAATAGAAGGAGCTAGGAAGAAAGTTAAGAAATCAGACCTCAAAGGTAGTGGTCTCAGTTTTACTACCAACCACGTGCTGGCAAGAATAGAAATGACAGGATATATCAGATGAATACGTGGTTGAAGAGATGGTTTCAGGGGGAGGGTTTCCCTGGAGTATTGGGACCAGTTCTGGGGAGGTGGGACACCCTACCAGGCATCGTTCTCATGAACCCGCACTGAACTGCCTTCACTGAAATGATGCCTATCCTTAAATACATGGACTAAAACTGCTTACAGTACACCAGATGTGGTCTCACCAGCACCTTGTACAGTTATGTAAGACATCCATACTCTTATACTTCAACCCCCTTGAAATAAGGGCCAACATTCCATTTGCCTTCCTGACTACCTGCTGCACCTGTGTGCTAGCTCTCTGTGTTTTGTGTACAAGTACCAAAATGAACAACTTCACATTTCCCACATTATACTCCATCTGCCAAGTTTTGCCCACTTACTTAACTTATCAATATCTCTCTGTAAACTGTTTGCATCTTGCAACCTGCCTTTCCAGCTATTTTTGTGTTGCCTGTAAATTTGGCTACAGTACATTCACTTCCTTCCTCCGAGCCATTAATATATTAGTGTAAACAAGAAGCACAAGCCAGAAGACAGTTTCCGAACTTGCCTTCGCCACAATCAGTCTGTTTTGAACCCAAACCTATGGATGCAGTGTGTAAAAAAAAAAATCACACAACAAAGCATAGTAGCAATGCCAGGCCCCGCTGCATAGAAAATCTTAGCACCAGTGAAGGTCAAGAAACAGATCCTAAATCGTCTAGAGAAGAACTCAAAACATTACTTTTTCAAAAATGATGGGTATAGATTTAAGACCAGCTAGCAGCCAAAAAGGCCACAGAGTTAAACAGCTGCTGTGAAGAAGGGAAAATATCTCTGAACAGAAAACTTCGACCTAGAAGCCACCAAAGCACCTGTAAGTCTTAATAAAACCCTTTAAAGAAAGTAATAGGGGAAACAAGCTTTTTAAAAAGGACAGTGAGAGCAGTAAAGGCTCACTAACAGCAAAGGGATAAATTCAGATCAAACAAGAGGCTGATTCCTAGAACTCAAAGCAGATTCAATCCCTTAGAGAAAAGAATTTCCACCCAAAAAGCTAGGCTGAGAGACAGAGTGGTGAGTTCTGACAGTGGTTTAACAATTTCTAAACTATTTACTTGACAAAGTTAATGATAAACAAGTTAAGAAAATTCTTCAGAAACAAATTGGTTGAAGAAATTGGGAATAAAAGTTATTCATATGAATTCAAAGTTTCAGAGCTCTAACGATGAAATCAGCTCAATTTTTATTACTTCAATGGTTTTAGAGTGAAACCGTTTTATCCAGCAACAAAGAAATCAATTTTAATCAGTAAAATACAACAAATTGGAGATAAAGAGAAGGAATATGAATCTTATCATGGTGTTTTGAATTTGGTACAAAAATACCTTGTCACAAAAATATTGGCATGAATGATGTCACAGTGGCCACCTTTGATTCAGTCACATATTGAATCTCATTGATTGATACAATTTGAGAACACTTCTCCTCATAGACCTTTTAGAAATCCTTTAGCCGTAATGAATGTTTTCATTATTGGTAAAGGAAAACCAGATTTTACATTGAAGAAAGTATTTAGAACGTAGAAACTTTAACAGCTTTCAGTTTTTGTTCTAGGACAAAATTTCAACTACCCTAAACAACTAATGCAATGAGGCAAAAACACTGAGCATAGTACAAGGAGATCCAAATCCTAATAGTGACAACCATAAGATTATAAGACCATAATAAATAGAAACAGGAGTAGGCCATTTGGCTCCTGTTGGAGTTGCAAATGGCTGACAAGAATTGTTAGTTGAGTCAGCAGTTTCCACAGTCAGAATTGTACCCTTCTATTCATGTTAACAAATAAGAAAATGAAGTGCTTCTTAGAAATCTTAGTGGGAAAGAGAAAGTTTATTATTTAGTAAAGTGTAGAAAGAAAAGTCTGATCTCACCATGACCAAAGGCTTTTTAAATAAATATTATTTAAGTCATTACAAAAGTCATTTCATGTTATACATGTAGGTACACTGAAATTACAAGTGCAACTAACTAACAAATGTTAATCAATTTAGTTACATTTCTTTAGACAAATGGCTATAGACAGGGGAGAGAAGCCCTATCCTGTCTGCTGGGGGGGCATGAAGTACAAAGGGTGTAAACACCGAGGACCGAAAGCAAAGGTTATAAACAGGTAACCTTGTGAAAGGAGATCCAAAAATATTTAGCATTACTTCTAATTATGACCTCAGGGAAAACAAACAGTTGCAGCTTCACAAGTTACCAAGCAACACCCACTCAGTATGATGCAGCTGGCAAATGTCTGGGAAAAGTGGGGGGGGGCACAGTTGCAGAATAGTCGCAGGGAGGTGGCAAGCTCTGATGTCAATGTTGGATGTAACCATTGTAAGGTAGAATGTACAAATATCCTGTACTATATTGGAAGAAGGGGAGTGTCTTGGAGTCTGTCTCCAGAGGCACCTCCCAGACTGCTTAGTAAGGAGGTCTGAATAAAGATTAATTTATGCTGCTGAACACAGGACTGAGACTCCTCTTTAAAATCTCCCTACAACAGCTGCTAAAGTGACTCCACCATTTAATAGGATCATGGCTGATCTGACACTTATCAAGATGGCTTTCCTGTCCTTTCCTTAAAACCCTTGATTCCCCAACTGAACAAGATTCTACCTATCTCAGTTTTGACTACACATAAAGACTCTGTCACCACAGCTCTCTGTGGGAAGGAGTTCCAAAGACTGACAACTCCCTGAGACAAGAATTGCTTCCTCATCTTAGTCTTAAATTCGGCACCCATGTATTCTGACACTATGTCCTCTAATCCTAAACTCTCCAATGAGGGGAAGAATCCTCTCAATATTTATTCTGTCAAGCCCTTTAAGAATCCTATAGATTTCAATGAGATCACCTCTCATTCTTCTAAGAGAATAATCAACAACCTAATGTGCCTCACACCAATCAGCTAATTCACCAAAATTCACATGTACTGATCTTTCTACTAGGAAATCTCCAGCAATCAGGTCTATTTAACAGATCAGTAAACTGCCAAATGTGGAAATTACAATTCTGAATACTTCAACAACTACAGGATTGGACACCAAAGTAAATGAAGAACAAGTTAGCACACTTCTTTACTATGTAGGAAGAACATTCGCTCAAGTATTACACAGGCGACAGATCAAAGAAAAACTAATTGACAACTTGGTAAAACTTTTGACCAATATTTCACTTTAGAAACAAATAAGACACTGATGAGAGCACACTTCAATAGCAGGTACTAAATCCCTGGACACATTGTAAATAGTATATAGAGGTAATCAATGAAGCTACTTTAACCTGGCAACCTTTACAACAAGAATTCACTTGTTACAGAGATAGTAAGAACTGCCAATGCTGGAGTTAGAGATAACACAGTGTGAAGCTAGAGGAACACAGCAGGCCAGGCAGCATTAGAGGAGCAGGAAAGTTAACGTTTTGGGTCAGAGGACCCTTCTTCAGAAAAAATACTTGTAATAGTACCATCATTGGTCTGTTAGATAAATCAATTATTGAATTTATTTAATTAAAAGACAATCTAACTTCAGAACAAGCAGCCCAAATAGCAATAGATACAGAGTCTGGAAAATTGGACAACAAGTATTATTAAGCATAAGTTCTATAATGTAGAATATTCTACAGATAGCATGACTGCTTAAAGTAGAATAGAGCACTTAACCAAAGGAGACTGACCTCTATCTGAAAAATATACAGCATGTAATATCAATGCAAAATCCTGAACAATTTAATACTACATTGTTTTGTCACAGGCATGCTTTCAAATTCTCACATTAACAAAACAGTCTAGCCTTACACCAACAATGTGTTCGTTGTAGGAAAAGTGATCACTTCTTGAAGATATGCTGCAGTGTAGAGAGCCAAATGATTAAACCGAATCATTTTCAAGTCAGCATGAATTACAAGCCAAAGAAGTTAATCCGAGCGTTCACCAATTGGAAACCATGGATGAACTAGGAGATCCACTCCCAAATGAAATCCAGGTCTAAGGCACTTCAGTCAGGTGACCATGTCTTATAAGGGAAATCCAGGTACGAACTTTGCAAAACCATTGGGGATGCCAAGAGACAATACCAGACCAAACCAGAGTCCCAGATTAACCACAGGAACACCCATTGACTGTGGCAAGGCTTACGCTATATAGACATAGGACCCTACTACCCACACTGCAACTGGGTCTTCGATTTCCTTTGACAGCAATCATTAAGGATAGGTGACACCACCTCCTCCACAATAATCCTCAACACTGGTGTCCCACAAGGCTGTATAACTCAGCCTCTTAATGGACTCCTTATACCCTCATGACTGTGGCCAAATTCAGCTCTAACTCCATTTACAAGTTTGCTGATGACACCACTTTAGTAGGCCGGATCTCAAATAACAATGAGACAGTGCAGGAAGGAGGTAGTCAGATTAGTTGCATGGCTCAAAGATAACAATCTTTCATTCAATGTCAGCAAAACAAAGGAGCTGGTTATTGACTTCAGGAAGCGGAATGGAGGACACGCCCCCGTCTATATGAAGGGTGCTGAGGTGGGGGTGGCTGAAAGCTTCAAGTTGCTAGGAGCAGATATCACCAACAATCTGTCCTGGTACAATGACTCTTACCAATTTTTATAGATGTACCATAGAAAGCATCCTATCTGGATGCACCACAGCTTGGTATGGCAAATGCTCTGCCCAAGACTGCTAGAAATTACAGAGTTGTGAGCACAACCTAATCTGTCTTGGGCAGAGCAGTTGCCATACAGAGTGCCTCACCTTCTCCTTTTGAGGGAATATACCTTGACTGTTCCCAAACCATCTTCTTTTTGAAGTCCATTGTTCAGTTACTGGCTTGCTTACCAACCTATTGGACCCAGTCTGTCCTGGCCAGCTCCATTCTTACTCCTTGGAGTTGTCTCTCTGCCAGTTGATTTTTCTCCACCATCATCCTGAACCATAAGATACTGTGATTATTATGCACAAGCATTCTTCCACTCTCAATGATCTACCTGGCCCACCTCATTTCCAAGAACCAGGTCTAGCAATGCCTCCACATACTGCTGCAGGAAATTCTCATGAACATAATCTAGAAACACTTGCCTTTCACTGTCCCTTGCACTACCCCAGTCTACATACAGGTCATTAAAATTATAACTATTCTATGACGTTTACATCTCCCTAATTTCTTTGCAGATTTGCTCCTCAACATACTTCCCACTAGTTGGTGGTCTGTAGATTGCATCAAGCACTTTTCTTATTCCTTAGCTCCAATCCCTAACTACTCTGAGCATCGTCTCCTCATTGTTCTCTGCCTCATGGATATTACCAGTGACTATAGCTGCTGCTCAGGCTCTGAAACCCAGACCCATGCTTATGTAGCCAGTAAGACTCATTGCACATGGGCTCATTGGGGTCACAAGAAATATCCATGATTTCCCACATGATAGAGAGCATGGACATTCAGTTTGCGATACCTTCATTTGTTCTTCTAAGTTACTTTAACTTTAATTAACCTTACTCTGATCTTATTGACAATGAACTGGAGTTAAAAAATAGAAATTCTTTACCCTTATTCACAAGTGGGCATCTTTTCTAGTGCCTATAAATTCCCTTTGTTAGTTTTACAAAATTACTGGAGATGAAACAGTCCCTAATCAACTCACAACCTCCCTCTGATGTCACTCTGAGATGTTTTCTCTTTTCCTTTCACTGTTTAATCTGGTATCTGCTCTCTCGCTTCCTTGTGCTTTTTCTTCTGGTTCCCACTATCTCTCTCTCTCATTGTTTATCTGGTGAGTTCCCTGTCTCTTCCATGCTATTTCATCTGTTCCATATTATATCTCTTCACTGTTTTATCAGGTGTCCACTCTCTTTCTCTTATACGTTATTTTATCCAATGTTCATTCTCTTTCTCTTGCTCTGTTTAATCTGATGCCCACTCTCTCTTACATGTTATTTTATCTTGACTCTGCTCTCTCTCTCTCTCCTCATGCTATTTAATATAGTGTCTTCTCTCTCTATCTCTATCTTCTTGCAATGTTTTATCTGGTTTTCACTCTCTCTATCTTGCACTGTTTTATTAGTGCTCACTTTCTCTCTCTTGCTTTTTTGCCTGATGTCCACTCTGTTGAACTCAAACACATGGATGCATGCATGAATCCACACATCAAAGGAGGGGGTCTGGAACTCACGGTCTGTAAGGTTGATCAAGTTTGATTGAAACTTTTATTGAATTTAAAAAAGTAATCAGATAGGCATTTAAAGTGGTGTAACCTACAAGGCTTTGGACCAGGGCTGGAAAGTGGATTAGGCTGAGCAGCTCTTTTTTTGACCAGCCAAGACCTGATGGGTCAGATGTTTCATTTTGCACATTACCCTTCTAGGGCACTTTAACTCAGGAAATAATAGCTTGCAATTACTATTTTAAGCAGCCCTGATGAAAAGTTATCGACCTGAAATTTTAACACTACTACTGCTTATTCTGGCTTTGTTTCAAATTACTGAAATCTTCAATATTTGCTTTCCTATCAAACTTCTTTGCTCGTGAACCAGATGGTGCTGCACTTCATGCGAGATTATAATTAAGATTTCATATCCTTCTCATGCAAGAGAATGGAACTCAATGTCAACAGAGGGCTGACAGCGTTGTGAGGTGAAGTAGTTGGTTGTCAGAAAGTTCATTAAAGTTTCCAGTTATTGCTGAGTAACTGACTGGTTGATCTAATTCATTTTACCTCTTCATTCTCCTGGTGATCAGTATATGCCAAAATGATGAAAGTAATGATAATGATTGCATAAAGTTTCACATTACAAACCTATTCACCACAGGATGAAAATTTATTATGAATTAGATTTAAAATTATGCAGAATCATAAACAATCATGAATTTAAAATCGATACAAAAGTAGTGACACAAAATAACTAGAAGGATCTACTGGAATTTTTATAAGTAAACCACTTGGAAAATTAACTCCGTTACTAATTAAAATCTAATCAGAGCAAATCAATGAAATACCCATGCAAACATAAACATCAAAAAACTAATGGAAGGTATCGACAATGTTATCAAGTGGCACTTACTCAACAATGACCTGCTCACTGACATTCAGTTTAGCTTCCAACTGGCTCACTCAGCTCCTGACCTCATTACAATTTTGGTTCAAACATAGTCTAAAGAGCTGGACTCAAGAGGGGAAGAGAGGGTGTGGTAAATAACATTCGAGCTACATAAGTGCCAGACTATTACCATCTCCAATAACAGAGAATCTAATCATCACCACTTGACATTCAATTGTCATCACAAATACTCATCAGAACATTATATAATATAAATTAGGACTTCTATTTCTTACAATGGCACCTATCAGAATGTTGAGAACTCAACTGGACTAGTTACATAAACATATTGGCAACTAGAACAGATCTAAGGCTTAGAATTCTGAGGTGAGTAACTCACCTACTTGCTCTCCAACGCACATCCACCATCTACGAGGCATAAACTTGCAAAGTGATGGAATACTGTTGTCTTGATGGGTGCAGCTTCACCATACACAAGAATCTCAACATCATCCAACACAAAGCTGCCAGCTTGATTGGCATCTCTTCACCACCTTCAACATTCACTGCGTTCACCACCGACACTCAGTGGAATAAATGTGTACAATCTACGAGATGCACTGTAACAACTCACAAAGGATCTTTTGATTGTATCTTCCAAAGTCATGACCTCTACCTTTTAGAAGGACATAGATAGCAGAAGCATAGGATTATCACCACCCAAAAGTTCCTCTCCATGTCACACACCATTTTGACTTGAAATTATATTGCTATTTCTTTACCGTCACTGGGCCAAACTTTAAATCCTTCCCTAACCACATGATGGGTGTACCTACATTATATAGACTACAGTGGTTCAAGAAGGCAGTTCACCACCACCTTCTCAACAGCCAGGCCTGAGAATTAATAACAGCAAAATTTAGTGGTACATTTCAGTAAAAATAAAAGTAGTGATTATATTTTGAATGAGGGAAGTCTGAATATAGTGAAACAGCAAAGGATTCAGATAGAAAAGGTAGGAAAAGCAGCATCTTAACTGAACAATGCCATTCAATATGTATACAGAACATTGAGTACAATGAGTGTCCTTCTAAACTCCTGTAACTATCAGATGCTTGGAACTCTAAAGGAACGAACGTAGATGCTCATAGAAATTCTGCTACAAAATGATTAAATAAATTGTCAAAAAGCAAAAAGCCAAATAAATACAGATGCTAGAAATCAGAAACAAAAACAGAAACTGCTGGGAAAAAAACTCAGCAGGTCTGGCAGAATCTATGGAGAGAAAACAGAGTTAATGTTTCAGGTTCAGTGACCCTTCTTCAGAACTGGGAAAATAATTGCTCTAAAGAAGGGTAATTAGTTGCTGGTGGCATAATGAGTGAACTGACTTGAAATAATTGCTGAGCCCAAATTAATAAGCTTTAGAAATTAGGACACCAATTCCTTTAGAGAGTGTCATTTCGGCTATGTCTATTAATTGAGCTTTTTTCATACCATTTTGCAATCAGAACATTCAGCTGCTCAGTTCCTCATATTATGCATCAATACATACTATTTTAGAAAAATAATAAATACATTTGTAAGAGCATAAAAGAAAATAATGTTCAAATTAATCTTACTCTTCCCAGCTGTATTTTTGGAAGAATATTGTTCGCTTAGACTTACCTTCCTAAAAGGTTGGAGCAAAGATAAAAATCATAAATGTTAGCATTTCCAAACATACGTAAAATGTTTAAATATGACTTATAATTAAAATCTGAAGTAAATGCTTTGTTGTGATTCAAGAAAGTATAATTAAAACTCCTACCAGTCAGTATATACCTTGGACAAATTAATGTTAAAGTAATGACAAGGCCAACAACCAATGGAAATGCATCATTTTCCTCAACCAAATGGAGCTTTGAGCTTTTAATTGCCCAATCTAGCTGTGGTTAACGTATATGTCATTTCTTGTAAAGAGCCTCATTTTCTCATAAATCGAGTGCTGAAGCCGTTCCCAAAGCACATCCTTTCACAAAAACAATATTTAGACTTCATTGTCAACATTTCATTCATCATTGCAAACTTGTGAAGTTTAGTCAATATTTCAAAAACCTATTTGGGGGAGGTAAAAAAAGCAATGACCAATATAATTTGCTTTTGCCACCGCTTTCATAGATAGCTACTTCAAAATATAACAGATTAAGCAGCAAACTCGACCAACCCGCATAGCAAGGTATTTTCGGAGATGGTGGTCGGCTGTGTGAGATTGCTTCAATGCTTCAAATTCACGTGAGTCACAGAGGTGTTGCACTATGGTACTGCTTATCACTAGAGAATTAGTAGGATGTTTTAAAGGTTGGTGTTCCATTCCTGATTGTGGAACAGGAAATGGATGTTATACTTCTACTTTCCTGTTTGTAATTCCAATTAAAACGTAAAGTGCCAGCAGCAGGCATAGGGGACATGCGATAATGTGTCAGGGGAATTTTGTCAGTGGTGAAACCCAGCATCAGCTGACAATGCCACCGTTATGGATGGTCAATCAAAGAACCACCCAGACAAACAGGGAGGCTCTACATCACTACGACTTTCCCGCCTAACTCCATTGTCATTACCAGAGAACTTGATAGCTCAAGGGTGGCATAGATGACACAGTGTGGAGCTGGAGGACCACAGCAGGCCAGGCAGTATCAGAGGAGCAGGAAAGTTGACGTTTCAGGTCGGGACCCTCCTGCTAAAGCCCATTTCTGAAGAAGGGTCCTGACCCGAAACGTCAGCTTTCCTGCTCCTCTGATGTTGCCTGTCCTGCTGTGCTCCTCCAGCTCCACACTGTGTTATCTCTGACTCCAGCATCGGCAGTTCTTACTATCTCAAAGGTGGCATAGATGTTTTTTAAATTTAAATTTCACATATTTCTCATTTTTCACATATTTCATATTTTGCATGACATTAGTTTCACATTATTCATATGTTCATCATCTTATTTGTTGCATACTGGCATGCCTTATGGTTGTCATATATTGATAATTACAGGTTAGGGATATTTATTATGGAAGAAATTATGATGTGGTTTTGCATTCACACTGTACTGAATGCCCTTGTTAGTGTCCGGTGTTGTACTCACCACTCTGTGAGAACTTGCTGCCTTAGCTGACCCTACTTACTTTGCATTATAATAGAGAATGAAGGATAATTTATACCACTGTAGCTGAACTTAAAGGCCTATAAGGATTCTGTCAGCCAACACAATAAGACGGACCCATATGTGGATAATAATGTCCTTTAGCCACTCATTTTAGGCTCATTTTCTTACTTTGGCTCATCCCACCATACCCAGGACACCAGATGCCCCTCTCCTCCACTTGTCCATACCCTCAATCCAACACTCTGTCCTCCCTTGAATCCCTCTTCTCACTGTCCCAATCCTAACCACATTCCACACTCACTCTTGCTGGTCCAGAGCCTCCATGCCAGCTGCCATTTTCCTGCTTCCTTCCCTTGTGCCTTAGAGTTCAGCGAGGGAACTGCAGGCCTCAGACACAACTTCTCAAAGCTGACTGCTGGATGCCACAATTAAATCATCGAAATCATAGAATCAAAAATGTTTACAGTACAGAAGGGGGCCATTTGGCCCAATTTCTCTGTGCTGGCTCCAGAAAGAGCTCCCCAGCTAATCCCACTCTCCAGCCTTTTCTCCGTAGGCCTCTAGATTCATCACTTCCAAATATATATCCAGTTCTCTTTTGAAACCTCCTATCGAATCCATCTCCACCACTCTTCCAGGCAGTGTATTTCAAATCCTAACAACTGTCTGAGTCAAGACGTTTCTCCTCATTTGAACATGAATCAGTTGCCATGGGGATTCCCATGTGCCACAGACTTTATTTTGAAGGCAGGACATCATTTGAAAAAATTGTTACATTGATGCGAATTCATTGCACACAAATACACCATGACTGGGAACTCATTGCAGTCAGCGTGCTGTTGACTTAATCACTCCGCTGTCAGGAAATTGAAATTTTAGCTTTCACCTAATTCAGACACAAGACACAAGCCACATTTCCTGCTCTTGCAGACTCCAAAAAATCCCTAACTGTGAGTGTAGTGCCACCTCAAATTAATCTGCCTTAAAAGTGGTGTGTACATTTTTCCTGATGGGTAATTGTGTAGTTGTGATGATGTGTAATCGTGCTACTGGTTTTGCAGTAGCTTGTACCCCCAAAATAATGCACCTTAAGATTATAGAGTCAAAATGCAGATGTCTACGAGCACTAATTAGCATTACATATTTAAGAGAGACTATGTCTAATACACATATCACTGAATTAAAACTCTTTGTGACCGGGCTAATGTGTCCAGATGAGACAAACAGGAGGCTGGAAGAACACAGCAGGACAGGCAGCATTTGGAGGAAAGGAGCAGTCAATGTTTCGGGTAATATCTTTCTTCAGGAATGGATGGATAATACCTGAAATGTTAACTGCTCCTTTCCTCCAGATGCTGCTTGGCCTGCTGTGTTCTTCCGGCCTCCTGTTTGTTTATCTTGGATTCCAGCATCTACGGTTTCTTTATCTCTAATGTGCTCTGACTCCTCTTTTCCTCTCTTCCTCAGAATTCTCAGTGTCATGAGTCAAGGACTGTGTCTCTCCTGATACTGATCTTTTGAGTCACAATTGAAACATCTGTTAACGGTTCCCTAGAATTCAAAAATATGAACTGACAGCAACAGTGGGCCATTTGACCCATCTAGACCCTGCTGTGTCATTTGCTAAGTTCATGGCAGCCCTAATTGTGGTCTCTACTTTCTGCCTCCTCTGATACCCTTTGACAGCCTTACTCGTCAAGAATCTACCTAAGTCAGCCATAAAATGTTCAATGACCCAGGCTCCACTTGTTTTTGCATATCAGAATTCCACAATTCATGACCCACTGAGAGAAACATTTTCTCATTTCTCTCTTAAATATTGCCGGTTTTTTTATCCTTCCACTGTATCAATGTCTCCACCCAGTACATGGACCCTTTCAAAATCAGGTAATCGTTGACTGGTTTATTCTTGGTATTGCCATAAATTGCCCCAATTTTTCCATGAAGACTGAAGGAAATCAGCCCTAGAATATTTTCAAAGCAGCAGGATCCTTCTTCTTGGAGAATTGACCATCTGCTAGAACCAGGGGCCTGTCCACAAGAAACACTTTAGCACAGAAGAATAACAACTGTTAACACTGATCCAGGATCCTCAAATTAATTTCATCAATCTTTTCCACTGTCTTTTTGGTGTTAAAGTCTGTAATGTGTTCTTTCATGGAATTACCGTCCATTCCTCAAAATCTATCCGAGACTGACAATGCCCCAAAGGCATTTATCAAATCAGATTTCTTGTAAATTTACTCCAGTAACACTAAGAGGAGCTCCAAATCTTCATCACTATCCAACTGTCATATCACACAAAACATTTCTTGATTTATTGAAGATCTTGGCATATAAATCAAACTGACAAAAAAGACGAATATTTAATACAGTACACTAATGGAAAATTGTAGTTTCTCCATGCTGAAAAATCCCTGCTTTTCACGTAAAAGTAGTTCAACCTTTTCTTAGTAAAAAAGTCTATTTACTTCAGTTGTTTCAACATTTTCAAGTGGTTTCCTGATTGGGTAATTTCCATGACTTGAAATGATGTAATCATATAAATAATGGACTAGTTTAAATGAGATTCCACAGCTTCAAACTGGAAAAAGAGGCTGTTTGAATATTCAGAATGGTTCAATATGATCATTAACATTCTAAAAGCACACAGTAATCTTTATTTGTAACGTAACAGTTGGTCAAGATAGGCATGGACATGTTTAGCTGCCTAGATACCCAATGTGCGCACAAAAAAATCTAAATTCATGTTCCCAATCATTTCAGTATCACTCAAACCGGAATTGCAAATCCATCTTAGTGTTCTGATTTGGAATTAACCCACAAATGAGGCCGCATCACTGAGAACATCTCAAATTCCTCAACAAAGAGAGGAGAATTGGGAAACTGCATAGGAAGGAGCTGAGTTGTGCACACAATGAGATGCAAATGCTTGGAAAAAAGGTAATTGCTGCTCATTTGTGAGGTTCTGAACTCAGCAATAAAGCCTTAAGGAGAAAATCAGAAATTAGTTTCTTGATATTAAGGTTCTGATTTTTTTCATTTATGTCCAATTTTCCCATATTTCCCATTCCCATTGCCAAACTGCTATGGCCAGTTTGCTCATGCTCCCTACAGCCCCCTCTCTCATCCACACAATGAGCAAGAATCTCAAACCTCTTAGACAATTCAAAAGCAGAGGCTCCTTCACCACTCCCTCTTGAATTCCTCTGTCTGCGTTGTTCATAGTCACACCCTCCTGTCCCTGACCACTGACCAAATTCAAGGTATATAAGGGGTATATAAGGGGTAAGACTGCCCTCCAACAGCTCATCAACTCTGAGGCAAGTTTTCTCAAGAAGACAACACTTGCTACACATATGGTCACTATGAACCACAATGGGGTCCATTAACTCCACATTACGCTGTTAAAACTTTGCCTGGCCCAGTATCGCTATTCTAATTACTTAATTCTTAATTTAATTTTTGAAGATTTCATACTGGCCTTTGAGAAGACCAACAGTAGCTTTAGTTACTTTTTTCCAAGTACATACTTGTGGAAACTGGTACTATCCGCTTATATTACTAGCCAGCTTTCTCTTATATACTATTTTCCCCCTCTTTATTGATTTTTAGGTCTTTTTTGTTGGTTAAGACAATATGACCAAACTTCTGACATACTAGTAATCTTTACCGATTGTACAATATCCTAAATTTCCTTATTCAACCATGGATATTGCATCCTTCTCAAAGAGTCTTTTATTTTCTCACTTTGATATATCTTTGCTGAGAAGTATTTAATTATCTCCTTAAAATCTGTCAATACATCTCTGCTGCCTCACCTTTTAACTGAGTTCCCCAACTCACTTTGGCTAGCACTGTCTTCATATTCTTATAATTACCTCTATTCAGGTTCAAAACACAACTCTTAGACCCACACTTCTCCCTTTCAAACTGAATGTGAAGTCCCACCATGCTATGATTGCCAGTGCCTTGAGGCTACTTTATCATAATGTTATTGATTTTTTAAATTCTTTATTCATTCACAGGATGAGGGCGTCGCTGACTAGGCAGCATTTATTGTCCATTCCTAATTGCCCAGAGGGCAGTTAAGAGTCAACCACATTGCTGTGGGTCTGGAATCACATGTAGGCCAGATGAGGTATCAGGTAAGGATGGCAGTTTCCTTCCGTAAAGGTCATTAGTGCACTGGATGGGTTTTTTCAACAACTGACAATGGATTCACGGTCATCATTAGATTCTTAATTCCAGATATTTATTGAATTCAAATTCCACCATTTGCCATGGGAGGATTTGAACCTGGGTCCCCAGAACATTATCTGGGTCTCTGGATTAACAGTCCAGCAATAATACCACAAGGCCATTGCCTGCCCTATTAATCTTGTTGTATTGCTCATTGCCAGGTCTAGAATATCATGCACCCTGGCTGGTTCTAAAGTGTAGTGCTGTAAGAAATTATCTTGAA
Source organism: Ginglymostoma cirratum (assembly GCA_024137785.1). Taxonomy (NCBI): domain Eukaryota; kingdom Metazoa; phylum Chordata; class Chondrichthyes; order Orectolobiformes; family Ginglymostomatidae; genus Ginglymostoma; species Ginglymostoma cirratum. The sequence continues at coordinate 22,143,284 of JAHRHZ010000049.1, forward strand.
TATACTCTATTAACTAATTTTCCAGGATACTTTTGCTAATCCGATTTGTCCAATCTGCATATGAATTAAAGTCATCCATGATTTTTGTCACTCATTTCATTTATCTTCTATTTATTTCTCCTTGTACATCTGTAGTACAATGTAGATACAATTAAACATAAGATCTTCAGATGTACAAGCAGACGTAGGCCATCCAGCCCTTTGAATCTGCTCCACATTTCAATCAGATCATGGTTAATCTGCTAAACCTCAACTCCACTTTCCTGACTTTTCTTCTTCACCCTTGATTCCCTTACTGATCATAAATTGGTCTATCTCAGCCTTGAATACACTTAACAACCAAACTCTACAACTCTCTGTGATAAAGACTTCCACAGGTTCATTACGCTTTGAGAGAAGAAATTTTTCCTCATCTTTGCCTTAATGAGTGACTTCTTACTTTGAGATTATGCCCTCTGGTCATGGTCTAATTTACAGGGGGAAACAAGCCTTTTGCATTTATTCTGTCAAGTCCGCTAATCATCTAATATGTTTCAATAAGGGTGCCTCTCAGTCTTCTAATTTCCAGTGAGTACATGCCCAACCTTCTCAACCTCTCCACATCCAGTATCAACATAGGGAACATTCTCTGGACTGCCTCCAATGTCAGCATATTTTTTCTTCAATATGGGGACAAAAATGTTCACGTTATTTCAAAAGTGGTCTAATTACTGTGTTGTACAGTTTTAGCAACCCCCACCCCCACCCTTATTTTTATACTCCAATCCTTTTGAAATAAGGGCCAACATTCCATTTGCCTTGTTTATTACTTGCTGAACTTGAATATTAGCTTTTTGCGATTTATGCATGAGGACTACCAAATCCCTTTGTGTTGTATAAAAATATTTGACTTAGCTGAGGCAAGTGAATGCAGTATCGCCGAGTTTGTACATGATGCAAAAATAGATGGAAAGGCAAGTAGGACAACACAAAGAGTCGGCAAAGGGATACAGATAAATGAATGGTGAAAACTTGGAAGATGACATATGATGAAGGAAAATATGAGGTTATGCATTTTGGCAGGAAGAATAGAGGAACTGAATATTATTTACACGGAGAAAGACTGCAGAAAGCTACAGCACAGAAGGATTTGGGAGTCCTTTCTCCCTAAAACCTATTCCCACAAGTGACTTCTTTCCTTTCCCATTTCTTATCTCTACCCACACTGATTCTACATCTTGCTCTGACCATACAGCAGTCACAAAGTTAACAAGTTCCCTCACTAGCAAATTATAAGTTACACCAATAAATATACCAAAAACACTGCTACCTACCATTAATTCTGCTCAGAGGATAGCTGACATCAGAACATGGATCTCTGCTTTGTCATTTGGAATTTCTTACACTATTTTGTTTGGTGTCTTATCTTGTTCACATATTATTTTTAGTCTAACTAATATGGAAGATTGACAGCTCATAAGGTTTAATCAAGGAGTTTCCCTGAGTCTGTCATTTGCAAACTATTTGTCTGGCTGTTGTGGTTTGTCAAGAAATCTTATCAAGGGTTTCTTTGCCTGCTGGAAAGATCTACAAGGATACTTAGACTTTTTAAAGCAGAAATACTTAATTAGCATGCACAAGCAACCTAGACCATATCTCACACTCAAGACACTAACAGGATACGGAATGGCTAAATTGAGAACAATTTCTATACTGCAGCAAATAGGTTCTGCAGCTGTGAAAGTCCCAGGTTGAGTGTCTTTTATGGGCCATGAATCATGCCCATAAATCATATCCTGTGTCATTATTTGTCCGTCAAATCAACTGTGATGTGTAACAGTGCAAAGATCCAAAAAAATTGTGATGAGCATTAATATTGATAGAGTAAATATTGAGCATGGTGACAGGTTTGCCAAAGAATTGAATTAGTTTGTCTGAATTTTGTTGAGCTTCTCGTGTGTTTATGTGGCTTCATTGTTCAAAGTCAGAAGTCACTCGACACCAGGTCATAGTCTAACAGGTTTATTTGAAATCACAAGTTTTCAGAACGCTGCTCCTTTGTCAGGTGAAGTGACACAGTAGAAGTGGTTGCTGCAGTTGGTAGAGAAGCTTTGATGTGTCAGGAAATTAGCTCTTATTTGCAGAGTATTTCATGTCTTGTAGTCATGGTTTCGATAAGGGCTAGCTGGTCTATGTTTATAGACAATCATTACTCCCATAGAGGGAATAATGGTGTTATTGTAGATCAAATGGAGCTGGTTATACTTTCACTTATTCATATGGTAACTGTTGGCAACTATCTGGTATGCATCTCATTTGAGCCTTGTCAACCCAATTGTGGATGTTATGACGGCTGTGCTATAGGTTGGCATAGCACCAATACGCCATCATTCATTCTCAGATGTGTTGTAAACGAATTTTGATGCTATAGAATGGTTGTTGAGGAACTCTATTCCTGACAGTATGAAAGAGAAAAGATCATGATGAATTAGAGATCAATGGGCTGAGGATATGTCCTCAAATAAATAATCTCCCAGGGCTGTGATTATTGACCTCCTACAGCCACAATCACCTTGCTTCGTTCCAAATTTGACTCCAGCCATTGGGCAATTTCTCTTAGGGCCCGATGATTTCAGTTTGGCTATTGTTCAGTGTCACACTCAGATGCATTCTGCCTTGAAGACTGAACACATTGGAGATTTTGTCCCAAACAAACAGAAGACTGAGGGGTGACATAACTTTTAAGAGTGTGAACATGATAGATATGGTAAATGCAGAAGAGTTTTTTCATGAGAATACTAGAAATGGGGGCAGCAGGAGACCCTATGGCCCTTGAAACCCACTCTACCAATTTATATTATTGTGGCTGATCCTGTGCCTTAACTTCACAATGCCACCTGATCCCCTATCCTTAACTCCCTTAGATCACCAACATCAATGTCAGCTTTGTATATATTTAAAGGTAGAGAATTACAAAAGTTCACATCCTTTGTGTGAAGAAATGTCTACTCATCTTAGGTTCAAAGTGATTAAGCCCTATGTCACAAAGTTCCAGATTGTGTAGCCAGGTGAAACACCCTTCTAGCATTTACTCTGTTAGACCCTCTCACAATTTACACTTGTGGAGTAATCCAAAGCTAAGGGTCAAAAATATAGAACAAAACAGAAGTTGCTATAGAATCTCAGCAGTTCTGGCAGCATTTGTGGAGAGAAAGCAGAGTCAACATGTTGGGTCTAGTAAACCTTCTTCAGAACAGTTCAGGCCCTTTTGTTCTGAAGAAGGGTCGCTGTACCCAAAACATTAACTCTGTTTCTCTCGCCACAAATGCTGCCAGACCTGCTGGGTTTTTCTAGCAATTTTTGCTTCTGTTTCAGATTTCCAGCATCTGCTCTTCCTTCAGAGATAGTAAGAACTGCTGATGCTGGAGTCAGAGATAACACAGTGTGGACCTGGAGGAACACAGCAGGCCAGGCAGCATTAGAGGAGCAAAAGACCATTGGGCCAAATTATTTTGTTTCTGGGCTGAAATTTTAGATAGCATCTGATCACTCTGTTGAGAGATGTTATTACACATTTCTGAAGCAGTTAGGACTTGAACCCAGTCCTCCTGCGCAGAGCAAGGGACACTATCACTGCACCACATGAGCCATGTTCTATATGACATAAAAATGTGCAAAAACAGGTCCAGAAAAAGGTTTAAATTCACAAAGCTTGATGCAAGTGCGCTGATCACCATCACATCTTCAATGCTGTGAATCTAAATGGCAGAAACCACTCATCACTTCCAAACCTGCTGTGATGTCATGTTGAATTTATATTCCATCAGGAGCCAAATGAAAACGTGAGACATCATTCTCCTTAGGGGGTTTATCTAGTTTTGTGAATCAGAATCGCAACCACCTCTGCAGTTATGTTGTCCTTTAAGGTTGCTGCTATACACAAACCACAAGAGGGTACACTAGGTGAAACTACAAACCTACAGCTCTTTTGATTTGATACTTTTGTGGTACAGGATGTCCTCGGTGGAGGCTTATAGTTACTCAGCTTCAGTCTCTGAAAGGACCTGGTCCCACTGTTGCTGAGGATGTGTTGGTGAGCGCTGAGAGAACCACCGCTCAAATTAAAGAAAATTGCATTCGGTCTGACAGATGGATACTTCGTGTCTGTGAAAGAAAGGGCAAAGTGAGTGGTTTGAGAGGATTGAGTTTATGCGATTTGGAAGCGGCGCTGTTCTTTGCCGGTCTGAGGGAGCCGATGAAAGGGGGACAGAGGCTGAGGTAGGTCGGTGCATGAAACACATTAAAACAAAACCACTGGGCTCTCTTAAAGAAAATAAATAACAAGAGACTTTGTTCGCGGGTTCTAAACATTGACGGGCTTCCTACGAAACATACAGCCCATTTAGTAAAACGCTCAAACAAAAAGACATCAAGAAAATCTCAGTGAAAAGCTTCCTCCGATGACTAAAAATCAAAAATGTTGAAAAGTGGATTTTTTTAGTCTAGGTTCAGATTTGTCGAAGTGTTTGCTAAATTGACTAACAATGAGCCAGATTCCTGAGAGTTTCGGTGAGTTTAAAGAGAGTTTCGTGGCTCTTCTGGCCCGAGCTGTTAATTCGCACAAGTGTCCATTTCAGAGGGGATTTTTAATCCAACATCAAGAGGCTTCTCCTGGCCCTGAAAATGGATAATTTCTTAGTTTAGATTTCCTTCGTTCTTTATAGGCGGCCATTTCTGATTTCCGTTGAATTTAATTACAGGAAGGGGACAGGTTTGTTTCACATTTAAAAAAAAACAAAATATGAACATTGAACACATTAAAGTATCAAAAGGCGGAGGCAAAATAATCAAAGGAATCATTTTGCCGAATTTAACAGCAAATTAAACTGTGGTAAGGAAATGAACGTAATTATGGACTATAATGATCCTCAGGAAAGGCGAAAATAATGTGATAAAAATGTGAGCAGCAGCATGGAAGGTAACGCTACAATGTGTGACAGCTTCCAAGTACATCACGAACAAAATGTTCTGAAAAGCCACAGGGAGAAAGAACCTAAAAAAACTTTCAAAATGTGTGAACGCGGGTCTGACATTACATATGAAAGTGCAGGCCCGAACTTTGCAACATCCCACAGATTTTTGTTTTTCAAAGGCGTTTGTGTTAATTGCTGTTTTGGCAATTTTGTTGAAGTAGTCTAACTCGGTCATAAAAAGATAAATTGCTGGAGAAACTCAGCAGGTCTAGTGGCATCAGTGGGGAGAGAAACAGAGTCCAGTGGCCCTTCTTCGGTTTAAAAAAAAATTTCATCCAGCGTTTAGAGAAACTGTGTGGAGGGGAGGCAGCACTATTGCCTTAATAATTTCAATTAACTTTGAATGCTTAGGTCAGTAAAATACTGCAATAAATGTATTTTGCGGTTCAGATATGATTTCTACGCACGGAGTCTTTAAAGAAAAGCTTGAAAATAAGCAGTTTGTTGGGTATGAATTGTGCACTCAGGCATTCTGACAATACGCCTTGACAATCGGAGTTGATGTTCTGCAAACAAATTGCACTGCATTGGAGAGCTTGACAGAAAAAAAAATCGATTAACTTCTGAGATAATAAAGTGTAGAGCTGGATGAACACAGCAGGCCTAGCAGCATCAGAAGAGCAGGAAAGCTGACGTTTCGGGCCTAGACCCTTCGTCAGAAAATTAACTTCTGGCTGGGGATATTGAGTTGCGAAGTAATAAAGCAAATGTAACTATGCAAAACAGTTTTAACTTGCAGCGAGGATATTTAAAGAGATTTAAAAATAATTAATTAAGTTGGAAACCCTGTTAAAAGAGTGTAGTGAGAATCGCATTGAATTCCGGACTCCTCCTTTATTTAGAATTGTGACCAAGAAAAAGTCACCCAAACAAAATAGTAATTGAAAAGAAAAATTACAATTCTTTTTGGTGTTTAGTTTTAAAACTTTAGCAATGCTCATCTGTTATTTTACTTGATAGAATGCTCAGTGCTATAGGAAGCTATCATTGGAAATAACAGACTTTGATAACTTTTTGAGTAGAATTAGTTTGTGCTGCAATGCAGTTTAATGCGTTTACCCTATTTGTCAGGGACATGATTGTAGCGTGGCGTGGTTTGTTACGTATAATATTCCATGGCCTGCACACATGCAAAGACGTGGGTGGCACTCATTGCTATGCTAAGACAAATACTTGTTCCATTCAGTCGAAAAAATTATAGGGTTAAAATGTATCAAGTGATTGAGATTTAAGGGTGAATAAAAGAGAAAAACGATGTTGCAGGCACGTTGATATTTGTCAAGAAATAAGTTTCCTCGATGATAACTGAAGGAGACAGCTGTGAGACAGCTATCTTTTCCAAGGCCTCCATTTTTTAAAAGCCTGATTCTGAGATCCTTCTGGGAGTGCTTCAATCCTGTAATAAATGAGTGGACCTCATAATTGTTGGTAAGGCTAACACTTTCATTTTGTTCATGCATAACCTTAGAATATAAAATTAGTATCAAAATGATACAATTTTACTCAGACTCAGATGTTTACAGCCTTTGGCCCATCTTTTTAGCTCTGGTCAACCGAAGGTCTGTCTACACTAATCCCATTTTCCAGCTTCTGACCCATTGCCTCCAAGGCTATGGCAATACAAGTTAAAAACTAAAAACTGCTTAAATGTGACAAGCGTTTGTAAAGCCAACCACCTGTTCAGACAGTGAGTTCCAAACTCTCACTGCTCTCTGAGAGAAAAAGAATCACCTTGAATCCCTCTTAGCATTCTACCTCTAAGCTTAAATTTATGCTTTCTGGTTTTTAACCCCTTTATTAATGGGAAATAAGTGCATTTCTATCTATGCTGGCTACACTCATAATTGTAAACATGTCTCTCAGGTCCTTTTTTAGGAGGACGGTGCGCAGTGGGGATCTGGCCAAATTATTTGAAGTTCCTGTTTTCTTGTTTATTTTATTGCTTCAATTCACCTTTCTGTAGTTTATCTCCAATATATTTAGTGGCTCATTTGAATTTATCTTGCTACTTCTCCTTTACTCTTATTCGCCATGATTTATTTTTAAGATAGAAAACGGAAGTAAATGTTAATTTTCTTCAATTCTGTATTTTCCTGACGTTGTCCTCTATTCCTGTATCTCTCTGTGAAAACTTGTCTTGTGCTAGAAGATTTTTCCCATAGACATCAACTATCTCTGGTCAGTAACTATTATTCGCATGTGAATTGACACAGTGAGTGTTAGTTATCTACACGATCCTCTGACAATGCTGCTGTCCTTGTCCAAACCAAATGTGGTACTTCGCTGCAGGAAACTCTAAATTAGTAATGTGCCAAGGGAATCCTAGGTCATTTCCCATTCCCATCGACATTCACCTAATTTCCACCCCCCCCCCGACCAACAAACAGATCCTCAATCTAGGTCATTGGTGTTTCAGCTAAGCGCTACATCTTTGCCGTGGTTGGGATCAGTTAATAAACTGAACAGGGTTCAGTTGGCAAAGTTAAATTGTTACAGGAAAAACTTTTTAGAATGTTGTCATGTTACCTTTTGGAATATTTGGCTTCTGAGTAACTCATGCCTATGCCATTTCAAGATTTTCAGTTGGAAAGATCCCAGATAAACATCAAAATATTGGTCAGTGCATTCACTACCCAAGTTGGGATGTCATGTTGCAGCAGTATGGGATGTTGGTTAAGCCACTTTTGGAATACTGCATTCAATCCTGGTCTCCTTGTTACAGGAAAGATTTTGTTAAACTTGAAAGGGCACAGAAAAAATGTACAGGATGTTGCCAGGGTTGGTGGGTTTGAGCTATAGGCTGGGGCTATTTTCCCTGGAGCATGGGAGGCTGAGAGGTGACCTTACAGAGCTTTATAAAATCATGAGGGGCATGGATAGGGTGAATGGACAGGGCCTTTTTCCCAGGGCAGAGGAGTCCAAAACCCGAGGGAACAGGTTTAAGGTGAGAGGGGAAAGATATAAAAGAGACCTGAGGGGCAACTTTTTCTTGCAGAGGGTGGTGTCTGTATGGCTTGAGCAGCTGGGGGGGGTGGCGGAAGCTGGTATAATAACAACATTTAAAAGGCATCTGGATGGGCATGTGAATAAGAAGGGTTTAGAGGGATATGGGCCAAATGCTGGCAGAGGGAACTAGATTTATTTAGGTTATCCGGTCAGCATGGATGAGTTGGACCAAAGGGTATGTTTCTGTGCTGTACATCTCTATGGCTGTATAAAACTGTCCAGTAGATCATTACAATAACTGAGCATGAACAAAAGTGGTAGAGTTTAATTTTAACTTATTATACAAAGTGGAAGAATAATTATTGTTAGCGTTTTGGGTCAAAACGTTAACTCTGATTTCTCTCCACAAATACTGCCAGACCTGCTAAGCCTTTGCTGCAATTTTTGTTATTGTTTCTGATTTACAGCATCCGTAGTTCTTTTGATTTTTATTTAGGAAGAATAATGTTTTCTTTTGTGACTACTCTTCAGTAACTTGGCACAAATATGGAAGTAAGTTTGTTTGTGTAGATTACTTTTTATGCCAATAAGCAATCATACAGTATTAATATAATTGTGTAAGTGGTATAGTGATGTAGTGGATATATTCCCAGACTAACATTTCCAGAGAATGAGAATTTAAATTTTATCATGTTAATTTGATAATTTGAATTCATTTTTAAAAATCTGGAAACTAAAAGCTGGTATCAGTAAAAGTGACAATAAAGCTGTTGGATTGTTGTAAAAACATCTATTTAATTAATACCCTTTAGAAAAAATGGCTGCTCTCCTTGCCAATCCCTGGACCCACACTAACATAGCTAACTGTCCTCTGTAGTGGCCTAACACTAGTTGTTTTAAACAACTAGTCAGTTGTTTTAAACTTCTGCAAACATTAGAAAACAGATGGGTTTTCATGATAAATTGGTAAAATTTAGACATTTTCCTGTTAACAGCTTTTTATTTTCAGATTTAAACTGAATTCAAAGTGTCAAATTTGCTGGAGTTTTAACTCTCATTGGCTGGATTACTGTATGAGAGAGGAGAGTAAGTGTCAATTAGCTGTGTTTCACTTTGGTATACCTTGATGTAGACATCACCCAGATTCCACATGTGAACACTTCTTTGTCAGAAGATGAGAGAAGATGTCAGAATGATATTTCCCAGTCTGAATACATATGGAATCTAAAATGAGTCTCAGTAATTGTTAGCAAGATATTTCCCAATTCAACTATGAGTTCCGCAGAAGTGTCAGAATGATCTCGAAACATTAACAGTTTTTCCCTCTCAGATGCTGTCAGACCTACTGAGTTTCTCCAGCACTTTCTGTTTTTATCTTGGAGGTTAGGTCTGCTGGAATTTTGTGACTGATTGAAGGAATTTCCATTGACAATTGATGCTACATGCATTGAATTTTTGTTTAGCATTTGAGTCAGTTGTGATTTTACAATAATTCTTGCTTGCAGAGGTTGCGTGTTCCACCTTCAGAGCCGTGCTTTCAAATATCTAGCCCCTTAACTCTGGGGTTACCCGCTGAAATCATTCCACTTCTTCATAGCACTCTGCTGCTTAGGAATCTCCCTGAAATCTTTGACCCCTTCGACCAAACTTTTGGTGATCTATTCTAATGTCTCTTTCTTAAGCTCAGTGTTGACGTTTGTCCAAGTTTTTGTTATTCTTTCCTGGGATGTTTACTTCACTGGTAAAGGTAACATTTGTTACCCACGAACTGAATGTTAGTTAGGCCATTTCAGAGGGACGTTGAGCGTCATTTCCATTACACTGACTTAGGTATCAATTATAGGCCAGACCAAATAAGGACGCAGATTTCCTTCCCTCAAGGATGTTACCTGACTTTTTTTTAACAGCAATCCGTAATTGTTTTGAGGTAACCATTACTGAGACTAACTTTAGATTCTAGATTTATTACTTGAATTCAAATTCCACCAGCTACCACTGCACTAGTCAGTGCCTCTGGATACTAACCCAGCAACATTGACATGACCCCAATATGTCCTCCTCGATCATAATTCTGTGAAGGACTTGGAGCATTCTAGCAAAAATCCTAGTTCGTGCTTCACCAGGTTCTTCAGACTGCAGCTGTCATATTTCATCCTGCAGCCACTGTGAAACTGAAGCTGTGTAATATAACCTCATGTTGATTTCACACGTATGTGCAACTTAAGTGGTTTCATATCTAAAGTATAGCAACTATTTGCATAAGTGTACAGCCAAAATGATTTTGTGTTGATGCCTAAGAAACCTAAAATTTTGAGCTCATTCTTGAGCAAACTAATATTTGACGAGGTATAAACTCTCAATAATTTCCAACGTGGACCTGGTAACAAGCTTTTGGATGTTTTGCTCAGAAATCGTAAGTTCGGCAAATTGTAACACAAATGTGTTAAATATAAAGTTATATGATAACGATATCCATTACTTTAAATGACTGTATAGACACAATATTATATAAAGTAATATTGTCAATTGTGCACTGCAGATTGGAATGATGGTTGAAAAAGGACGGAATACTTATTCTGCACTCTCCAACCTGTGGAATACCCACTAACTATAATGGGTGGAAACTCACAGACTAATGAGCACGCAATCTGAATTTCTACTCCAAATTGTGTATGAATAATCTAGTTCTTTTGTTTGCAAATGATGTTTTTCTGATGTGCTGATATAATATAGTTTCTGTGACAGAAATTTTTTTTAGCAACAACTGGGGCTAAGTAGAAAAGAGTTTGTTGACAGTGGAGTATGCAGACCCCACTTCAGTTTACTCAGGCTAAATTTGGTGTCACATTAAACTCTACAGCTTAATCCATATTTCCGTTACCTCCAGACTTAATTATTCCAATGGTTTTCTGACCAATCTCTCATCTTCTACCCTCTGAAAGCAAACTCAGAGTTATATTGCATGTAGGCTAACCTGCACCATGTTCTGTTCGCATTAACCCTCACCTATTTTCCTACATTGGTCTCTGGTGCTGGTGGACTCTAAGTTCAAATAATAAACTGGAATTGAAAGCTAGTTTCTGAAATGGTGGCTATGGGGCTATCATCAATATTGTGTAAAAACTCATCTGGTTCACAGCTATCCTTTAGTGAAGGAAATCTGACCTCCTACCTGGTCAGGCCGACAGGTTCAGACTCTGAAGCTTCAGTAATATGGTTGACTCTTGCCTGCTGCCTGAAATGGAGATCTCTCAGTTCAAGGGCCCTTTGGGGTGTACAACAAACATTGCAAACAATACCTACATTCCATGAAAGAATGAGTAAAAATTGTTGAAACAATTTTGTCTTAGTGTGTCCCTTTTTAAAAAGATAAAAAGACTCAAAGGGTCTGTTTTCCATTCTTCAACAACCCCTGGTAAAGTAAATTCTAATCTCTCTCCTTACTCTCACATTGACTCACTAGAGGTAGAGAGTTTTGTGATGTTAGAAACTTCAATTAAATATGCTCTGCTCCACTATCTTAAGTCATAAGAGTAATTTACCATCCCTGGAATCATTGTGATAATTCATAGCTATATACTTTGAGGCTATCATGCCCTTTAAGTAATGAAACACCCAAAACGGCATATGATGAAACAAACTCAGCCAAATCTATGATAACAGGGTGTGGAGCTGGATGAACACAGCAGGCCAAGCAGCATCATAGGAGCAGGAAAGC
>JAHRHZ010000049.1:22155359-22198316 GCA_024137785.1 Ginglymostoma cirratum
GCTTTCCTGCTCCTATGATGCTGCTTGGCCTGCTGTGTTCATCCAGCCCCACATCTTGTTATCTCGGATTCTCCAGCATCTGCAGTACCTTTTATCTCAGTCAAATCTATGGTTTTTACAAATATATTATTACTTCTTTACTTTTGTACTCTGTACCCATTTTAACTCAAAATGTTATTAGTACTTTCAATGGCTTTGTCTACTTGCACCTACAAGTATGCGTAGAAGGATTCATAAATTTGAAGCCCTACTTTTATTTGTTAATCTGCACTATTCATTGCATGTATCGTCCCATTCCTCATATCTCCTTCACACTAATTCACGTTAAATTACCTCTTCAACTTACCCACCCATTCTGCTAACTAGTCTATGCAGTTTTGCTCATTGTTTGTCAAGTAGTTCTATACTATCAATAAATTTCGAAGTTCATTTCCTACGGTCAGATCCTAACAATCTACATGTTAAGGTAAAGTCACCACAGTCTTATCAGACAAGCCAGCTGATGTTCATTAGAAAGAGACAACTGATGTAGGTTAACCTGAGGGTCACCACACTTCAGGTAATGGGAGAGGCTGAGAAGGACAGCCCTTCATGCTAACCTCTACTGGTATAAGAGTTGAACCCATGTTGTTGTCATCACTCTATATTACAAACCGCCAGCTATAACCTCCGTACACTGGGGTCAAAAGTAGACCCAATACTGTCCTAATCCCCTTACCTGTTTACCTCATCTCTTTGTTTCTGGTCTAATGACCATGCATATTTCTGTTCATGCAGCTGGGGCTCGTGTTGTATCATGTTTTGAACTTTTCTAAAAAGCCAATTCTGAGATGTTTATTAATGCTTCCTAAATATGTACTGCTTCTACATTATTCCCTTCATGAAGCTAAATAGTTATCTCACTTAACATGACTTACACTTGGTAAATCTGTGCTGGCTATTCTGGATTAACCTGTCCATTTCTAAGTGTTCACTTATTGTTTTTAATGACCTTAATATTAGAAAAGCATTGGTACGGATAGTTACACAGATTTTAATGTCTTCTTTTTACAAATACAGTATCCTTTTTTCAGTATCATACTTTCAGTTTCAGAGATTATCAGGTACTCTCCATGGAATTGAATGTAGGAAACATATTTAATAAACACAGTTTTGTGTGAACATTGGGACATAATTAGAACTGCCAATAGTGGTGTCAGAGACAACACAATGTGGAGCTGGAGCAATACAGCAGGCCAGGCAGCATCAGAGGAGCAGGATAGTCGACATTTTGGGTCAGGACCCTTCTCCCATTTCTGAAAAAGGGTTCCTGGCCTGCTGTGTTCGTCCAGCTCCACACTGTGTTGTTTGTGTGAACATTATTGTAGAGAGAACTAGTTGTATTGATTGAATCTTAAAGTGCAAAATATATATATATATTTTGTTCCATTTCTAGTTTTACGCTCAGCATTATTTGTGAGGAAAGATGTTCTTCTGTTTTCTTTCATTCTTAATTTAGGGTTCAGATTGCTGAGCCGCTACCAAAGCTGTTTTTGCGGAATTGCATAAGAATACCCTGGGAATTTCCTTCTTATTCTGCTGTTTCATGATGCTACAGAATCTTAGAATGACAAAAGTGTTACAACTCAGAAGGAGGCCATTCAGCCCAATGTGCCTGCACTAGTTCTTCAAACGAGCATCATGTCCTAATGCCAGTCTCCTGCCTTTCCCCCATACCCTTACACACCATTTCTTTCCAAATAATTGTCCAATGCCTTCTTATATTCTTCAATTGAACTTGCCTCTACTATATTTCCAGGCAGTGCAATTCATACTCTAACTATTCGTTATGTGGAATAGTTTTTTCTCACATCACCCTTGCTTTTTTGCAAATCTCTTTGAATATGTGCTGTCTTGTTCTTGTTCTCTTTACAAATGGGAACTGCTTCTCCCTATATACTATATCAATGATCCCACTCATGATTTTGTAAACTTCTATCAAATCTCTTCTCCGCTTTCTTCTGTCCAATGAGAACAGTCCCAACTTCAATCTTTCCTCATAACTAAAGTTTCTCATTCCTAGAACCATTCTTGTAAATCATTTTTGCACTATCTCCAATGTAATCACATCTTTCCTATAATGGGGCACCCAATACTCCAGTTGAGGTTTAACAAATATCTTTTACATAAAAGTATTAATGTTTATGAGTATTTTACAGCCAGCTTTTTAATAATGTTAAATGATGCTTGTAAATGCTGGTTGTAGCTTCATGACTATAAGATTTGCACATTACAGTTATGTTTTGATAATGGCTGTGGTCAATGATTGATTATAATGTCAATTTTTAATAAATATTTACTGAATGGAATCAGCTGAATTCATGATACAGAAAGAAGCCATTCTACATCAGCTGTAAAGCACTCACCAGCTTAATTCCACTTTCTAATTTGTGGTCAATAATCTTGTAGGTCATGGCATTTCAGATGCACAGTCAGATACTTTTAAATGCTTTTAAGTACTTTTAAAGCCCTTCTGAGGAAGGGTCACTGGACCGGAAACGTTAATTCTGGTTTCTGTTCATAGGTGCTGCCAGACCTGCTGAGCATTTCCAGCAACTTCTGTTTTTGGCACTTTTAAATGCAATAAGGTTTCAGATCAATAACTTGGGTTTCAAAAAACAAAGACATAAACCTGAAACTTTAACTTTGTTTTCTTTCCACAGATACTGTCAGGTTTTCTGAATATTTCTAGAATTTTCTGTTTATACTGTGGGGGAATTACATTGTTGAACTTTCTGCATGCTTTTTAACTTAAAGCAGTTCTTTTTAATGCTTTAAGAAAAGTAATTAGCCTACCTGAGCATTTTTTGGCTTGGTGTGGAATTGTAAGCATGTAGAGGGTTATCGTCTGTAGTGAAGCACAGGCCTCAGCCTGACTATGATCTATACTCTAGACTAGTAGCCTGGCACAGCTACAGCATAAAATGCTAGTGGTAGAAAGTCCTGTCAAAGATAATTTCAGCTCAAAGAAAATTGTCACTGAACTGAATGCCTGACTTTGAGATTTACCATAGATCACGATAAACAGGTTGATCTTTGAAGCTTTGAAACTTCCTGAAAACAGGAGCCAATTATACACTAAGTATAAAATGCAAACGACCAGTGCTGGTGTCAGTGGTTGCCATTTTGAAATGTTAAAATATTTCTGTTCATCATTTGCCATAAATAGTCTGCTGTGTGTGGGTATGTCTTATATTCTTGTACGTCTTCCTGGCTACATGGTTCCTATTGCCTACTTGACCCCATGTGCTGACTAGTAAGGTGAATGTGATCCAAAATATGTATTTCTG
Source organism: Ginglymostoma cirratum (assembly GCA_024137785.1). Taxonomy (NCBI): domain Eukaryota; kingdom Metazoa; phylum Chordata; class Chondrichthyes; order Orectolobiformes; family Ginglymostomatidae; genus Ginglymostoma; species Ginglymostoma cirratum. Next base: position 22,158,689 of record JAHRHZ010000049.1, read on the forward strand.
AGCTGAAATCTTGAAGCTGACTCCTAATGTGAGTATTATCAGCTGAAAAATGGATGGATCTGACTGATACGCTGAGTACAGGTTTAAACGTGCACATTTTGCATTTGAAAACAAGGGATCATCTTGTACACTGGGTTGATTTACGTGTTGTGATCTTTGGTAACCAATTTGATTTTATAATCCATAATTCATTCTATATGAATTAATAAAAATTGTTTTTGGACTATTTTCAATGATATGCAGAATACCTCTAAAAGTATGCTGAGTGGTTTGTGATGCAGTGTGATGCCAACAGTGTGGGTTTAATTCATGTACCTGCTTTTGAGGGTACTATGAAGTTCCCACCTTTTCAATCCGGCCCCTTGTCTGAGGCGTGGTGATCCTCAGATTAAACCACCACCAGTTCTCTCTCTCTCTCCCTCTGTCTGTCTGTCTGTCTGTCTGTCTCTCTCTCTCTCTCATGAGAGAACAGCCCTCTGAAACTATGGTGACTTGACAGACTCCTATTCTCAAAAAAATCAAGAGCCCTATGAAATTATGTTTGTTTCTAAATTTATAAAATTCAATCCTGAGCAATTTCAAAAATGGGAGGGAGAACCCCAGTAATCTCTTCCATCTCTATGTATGCATACATGCCATATGCAAGAAGCTTCCCATTCTTGAGCTGACCTCTACTTGCATCTGATCCTTCATTATTCCGCAGTTATTTTACAAATCAGGAAGTGTATTTGGGAAGCTTGGATGTATGTGGTCTAAATTTCTGGAATGTGTCGCAGGTGGTTAGGTATTTTGCATTGCAGACCGTGAAACAGCCTTCAGATGCTGCAAGTCTAGGAGCATGCACAGAGTGACAGACATGTTCCTGAGCTGAACCCTATTTTGGGTGTCAGTTGGGTTGTGTTACGATTAAATATAAAGCCATTTTGAAGATGTGAGTAGACAAATTTGCAGCTTGATTGTGCGGGTAAGCATAGTGAATGGACTGAATATGGGAAAGCAGCAAATGGGGCGATGTTCTGTGACATATAAACTTGAGCCTTCTTTGATTTGTAGAACAGCATAAAAGGAGGCCATTCAACCCGTCATATCCTTTAATGCTCTTTGCTAGAACTATCCAGTTTCCGCCACAGTAATTTTTTTTCCTTCAAGAACTTACCCAATTCTGTTTTTAATGTTATCAATGAATCTGCCTCTACTCTCCTTTCAGTTCGCAAGTTCCAGATCATGACAACTTGCTGTAGAAAAAAAAAACATTTCCTGTTAGACCTGGTTGTTTTGACAATCACCAAATATCAAGACTTTTGTTTATGGATCTTTCTGCTTCTTGGGACAGTTTCTACTTATGTGCTCTTAGCAATAGTTTTCATGACATTGAACACTTTTATTAAATTGCCTGTTAACTTTTCTAAGAGAAACCCGAGCTTTCCAATAACTGAAATCCTCAGACCTAATACCTTTCTAGGTATAAAGACATAAAATACTGCAAGTACTCATTATGTCATGAGGCATCTGTGGGGAGAGAAAAACAGAGTTAATATTTCATGTCAATGACCTTTGATCGGAATTGCGAAGAATTAGAACTGTGACAGGGTTATAAGCCAATAGAGAGGCAGGCAAAGGGTGGGAGAACAAAAAGGAAGGTTAGTGATGGGGTAGAAGGCAGTCTGGAATAAATGACAAAAGGAGTGACTGTACAAGATAAAAGGAAATAGCAGTGGAACAAAGAAATAAACAGAAATTGATCCAGATTCTGCTATTCCAGTTCACACTTCCTCTAGGGGAATTCAGAAAATTGTGACCTGAGCTCTTGCAACTTCTGCTTTGCTGTGCTCGGAAACTAGGACGTGTCCCATCAGGGCTAAGTGCAGAAGCCTGCCAATCTATCTTTTTACACTGTCCAGGTTCATTGTTACCACCTCCTTTCCTGCTACTTTGGTTGTATTTTCCCATTTTTAATTAAGACACGTCTTCAACTCACAATGGCAGGATGTGATCAGTATTCTGTGCTGTATGTTCACCATTTATATCAATGACTTAGACATGGGGATTGAAGGAGTAGTGGCTGAATTTGTATATGACACAAGTTAAATAGGAAAGTCTGTTATGAAGAGGATATAATGACATGGAAAAATAAAGTTTAGGCCAAGTGATTGTGGAAAAATGTGAAGCACTTTAGCAGAAAGAATAAAACAAAACAGCATTCGGAGTAAATGGAGAATGACTGCACAGGTCTGAGGTGGAGAGGAGTGAATGTTTTCTAGTGAATGAGTCGTCAAATGTTAGTACACAGGTCCCGCACATAATCTGAAAGGCTAATAGGATACTAGGTTTTACTACAAGTGGAATCGAACATTAAAATAAGGATCAAAAACAGAAAGCGTTGGAGAAACTCATCAGGCCTGCCTGTGTCTGTTGAGAGAGAAACAGAGTTAATGTTTTGAGTCCAGTGACCCAAAACTGAGTTTCCCCAGGACTTTCTGACTTTGTTTCAGATTTCCAGCATCGGCAGTTCTTTATTTTTGTTATTTAAATAAAGATGTTATACTTCCGTTATATGGGATCTCAGTGAGAGCACCTCTTGAATAGTGCGTGCAGTTTTGGGGACTCCTTAATCAAGGCAGGATGTGAATGATTTGGAGGCAGTCCAGAGGAGGTTAACTAGTTTAATTCCTGGAATGAGTGGATTGTCTTCTGAGGAAAGGTTGGACAGGCTGGGTATGTTTTCAGTAAAGATCAGAAGAGTGAGGGGTGATTCGATTGAAGCATATAAGATGGTCAGCATGGATGAGTTGGACTGAAGGGTCTGTTTTCATGCTGTATGACTCTATGATTCTATCGTTCATGGTCTTGAAAAGATGGCTATGGAAAGGATGTTTGCCCTTGTGGGTGAGCTCAGAGCTACGGGTCACCCTTTTAGGACAGGCATGAGGGGAGTTTTTTTCTCTGAGGGTTGTGTGACTTCTGAACTGTCTGCCTATAGAAGGCAGTGGAATTGGGATAATTGAATATTTTTAAAGGCAGAAGCAGATGGATTCTTGTTAATCAAAGGAATCAAATGTTATCTGGGATAAATGGAATTCGCATCAAAAACCTGGAACTCCGTCCATAACAGCGGTGTGGGCTTACCTACATCAAATAGGCTGCAGTGGTTCGAGACGGCACCACCTTCTCAAGGGCAACTATGGATAGCCATGATGTGGAGGTGCCCGTGTTGGGCTGGGGTGGACAAAGTCAGAAGTCACGCGACACCAGATTATATCGACCTGACGAAGGAGCAGTGCTTTGAAAGCTTGTGATTTCAAATAAACCTGTTGGACTGTAACCTGATGTTGTGTGACTTCTAACAATGGACAGGTAATCATGTGTGATTTTTTTGAAAGTGCGTAATTTGGAACACTGACAGATCAGCTGTGATCTTATTGAAATGGTGCAGTAGTCTTGAAAGTCCAAATGACCTACTTCTGCACCAAATTCATATGTTTTGTAGTTCAGCCTTGCAGCCTGTCTTTACAAGAAATCGAGGTCTTGTTTTTGGTCATTAATCAACCCAACTCATCCCTTATAAGCCCTTCTCTAGTTCCCTTTTTATGTTTGCAGCTACTGTATTTTCATGCTGTGTCATTCCTGACAATAATTCTTTGTAAACCATTATATTTTCTATATTTAGTTACAAAAAAGTAAAAATAAGTAAGTTACAAGTTGCCTTAAATGAAAACTGAAGCCTTTTAAAAGAAAAATTTAATTTGATAAAATTTAAGGTTTAATACATCTTGGCATTTCTTCAAATTGCTTCGTAAAATTGAATGACTTGAAATGTAATGACTGTTATTATGCTTGTTGCCTGAATTAGCTCTTCATTAAGGAGCTGGAATTACATCTGGTCGTATACGCTTAGCATTTGCATCAACTGAATTTGAATAACTGACTTTTCTTTTATACTGGTAATGCTCACATGAGCACAGACAGTTGTGGAATACATATTCAGTGCTGCTTTACCCTACAAATAGTAGGCAAGTTAGAACTGCAAATGTTGTGTACACTTGGTCTTCACTCAGATAGTGTGTTTGCAGAATATGTCATTTGAGCATTTGGTGGAAGGGTGTTTGGTTGACTCTCCATACCGAATATCAGGACCTTTCTACTTTCATTCCCTACCTGGGAAATAAAGGGTATTCATGAAAATTGGAAGGACACTGACTTCATTCTTTAAACATTGAGGCTCTTGGGCAAGTCTTGAATATCTTTCCTGGGCCCCTCCCTGAGCAAGCTGCAAGCCAGCTACAAAACCACAGCAAAACTGAACCACTTCCAATAACGTGGTGACAGACTAGAGTAACTTTTTTGTTTCAAAAATGTCTATTCACTTATGTATTTTCTGGAATCATTGAACATTGCGACTGATTGAGGAATGCATCCGTTTATCCAGTTTTTGAATATTGCAGAAAAAGAGACATGTTCATGAAGCTTTTCATCGTGCACTCTACAAGACAAACACAATACCTAATTCGAAATGATCATAATAATTTATACTCCTGGAGAAAAAGATGCTGATTAGTTAGCAAGTCTTTTTTATTGGCTGAAGCATTGCCATCGAGAAAGCAACAGTGAACTATAGGGTCCACAAGCTCCTTGGTAACTTTACATAAAAAAAGGACTAACATTTGACTATATTTTTGTTTTCAGAGAATGGGTCACTGCATATGAATGTGTAGCACTTCTAGCTAATATAATTGAGCCATCTTAGAAGCTTGACTGATTATCTTAAGTTGTTGGCTATATTAGCACACTTGGGATTGTTTAGCAACTGTTGCCTTAACTATGGAATCGCATCTAAGAGTAGCATTTTGTTTTGGATTTTACAAGCGCAGGCTCGTTGAATATAGACTGTATTCTCTCATGAGGAACAACTTTAGGAGCATGTATTTTGATTTGATAAGTTAATTGCGGTGACATATGGTCTATGTAAGTAGCATAATGCCAGAACCAAAATTTATAAATGATTTGCTCAATTGGGTGGGAAGCTAAATGCCTTTCTGGACTGATGACAGCATCCTCTTAGTAAAAAAATTTCATTTGTGTGGTGACTGCTTAATAATAGTGTGAAATGACTTCCTTTGCCTTTTCAAATTTTTGAGATGCTTTGCCTTTCCAGGAGGCAAAATGGGCAGTTGCCAGGTCTGAAAGTTATGATGTTTGGCTTACATAGAGTCAACATGATCACAATCAGCAGTCCTGAGTATGCTAAGCTAGTCTTGAATTTAAGATAATCTTTCAAGATTGCGATGTGGCTTTCCTATGCTTGTTAGAAGTGGCATACATTCATACACAGGGACATATTTTCTGAAAAAAAAAGGAATACGTACAAACCTTCCAATATTTTTGAATTTCCAGCAAGCTTGGGAAGCCGACTGTGCATTGTTGTTTTCTCCATTCCAACGCTTCAGCCAGTCAAGGTTAACTTACCAGCTAAGGACCCTTTTTTTTCTGTAGCATAGACTATTCAGATTATTTGCAATTTGGCATTCTTGCGTTTTTCTGATGATAAGCTTGGGCAACTTGTTCTTCTATTCAGCCCCATCTACATTTCTTACTGTAGCTGCGGTTGTGGTCCGAAAAATCTGAATCTTGTTTAATTTCAGCTTCTGTGAATTAGCTGGGGGCAAATAGTCTGTCTACACGTAGTCACATTGTTTGGAGTCATTGTCCAATTGTAATTAATGGGTAGGTAATTGTTCTGGAGAAGAACCTGTAGATCAGGCTGAATCTCCAAGTATGGGACCCTCATTGCTTGGTATTTTTCTCGATGCACATCAGAAGTGAACATTACTGAGTAACTTATTTTAATGGTGCTATTCCTGTAAGTTTCGCTATTTGAGAGCTTGACATTTACCTCATTATCTTTTGTAAACCTTTTAGTTATATCATTAGAGCATAACAATTAGAAGCAGGTGTAGGCTTTTCAGCCCACTAGACCAGATCTGTTATTCGGTGATATTATGGAGAATGTTAAGCCACAAAACCGCATCCCTTGATTCTTTTAGACTCCAAAAGTCTATCAACTGGAACATATTTAACAACTGAGCAGCTACAGCCCTCTAAGATAGAAGATCCCAAAAATTCTCCTGAGTGAAGAAATTCTCATAATCTCAGTCCTAAATGGTGAACCTCTTATCCTCAGACCAAGTCCTTAATCGAGTCATTTAATTCATAACCTAAATAAAATACGAGAGAGATGGCGGCCTGGGTAATGTGTTGCAACTGCAGCAGATAGGAGCCTCTGAAGCAAATACATCTGTAGCAAACTTCAGATGTGAGTTGAGGAGTTTCAGATTGAACTGAAGACATTGCACCTCATCCATGAGGGTGAAACTTACTTGGACACCTTGGGAGGTGGACATGTCCTTGGATGAGGTAATTCAGATGCGGTCTGTGATCAAAGTCAGGAGACTGTGATTATAGGTGAAGCAGTAGAGGAACCCAAAAGAGAGCTCTTGACGAGCTTCTGTCCCAACATTTACAAAGCTCTTGCAAGCTGTGAGGGCAAGGATGGGGTCTACAGGGAAGATTAAAGAATTGACCATGGCATAGACAGTCATTCAAGTGGGGTTAGGAAATAGCAGCAATTAAAAGCTTAGATACCACCTATAATACCTAGCAATACCTCTATTGCTATGAACAGGAGAGGACATTAATAATATTCCAAAAATTACGAAATAATCAAGGGGCTAAAAGGGGAGGAAATAAATATAATAACTATTCCTTGGAAAAGTAGTGGGGCTAAAGGTTAATGAGTCTGACTGGAGGTGGTAGTGATTGTAATGAGGTCAGCCAGGTGGCCCTCATAGAATGAGTTCCTTGATTGGGCTGTTAACCTGGTTCAATCAGGGAGCCCTGGCTGACAGATAAGGAGTGTCATATCCTGACATCCTGAGAGCTGGCTCTGAGGGAGCTGGATCAGTGTTAAGGACTCTCCACATATAAATAAAGGGAGACTTGGTGATGGAATTGCAGCATCTGTGGAGTTATTTCACTAGCAATGAGAGAAAAGCACATTCCTGAAGAAATTTGCTCGCAACAGTTGTCTTTGAGTTGGGGTAAGCATTTCTGGCATCATGCCATTATTTGGGAAGGTTAGGTAGACAAACAGGAGGCTAGAAGAACGCAGCAAGCCAGGCAGCTCCTGGAGGAAAGCAGTCAACATTTCGGGTATTACTCTTCTTCAGAACTGGACGTGGACGTAGGGGGAGCTGCAGGTAAAGGGGAGGATGGGGATAGCGGAATGGTGGTGATAGGTGGACAGTGGTAGTAGGTATGACCCAGTTGGTCGATGGATGGGAGGACATGGGGCTGGAAAGGGAGCCGGGGAATGGGTGGGAAGGTTATTTGAAATTAGAGAACTCAATGTTAAGTCCTCCGGGCTGTAGGGTGCCCAGGCGGAAGATAAGGTGTTGTTCCTCAAATTTGTGTTCCGAATTGCTGCGACACTGGAGGAGGCCAAGGAAGGACATGTTGGAGGGTTAGTGAGGTTGCGGGGGGTTTGGTGTGGGGGAATTGAAATGGGCGGTGACTGGGAGGTTAGGTTGGCCGTTACAGACCAGGCAAAGATGCTCGGCAAAATGGTTATCTTGTCTACGTTTGGTCTCACGGATGTAGAGAAGACCACATTGGGAGCACTGGATGCAATAGACTAGGTCGGAGGAGACTCAGGTGAAGCTGTGTCTGATTTGGAAGGACTGTTTTGGGCCCTGAATGGAGGTGAGGGGGAGGTGATGTGTGGGCAGGAGTTGCATATTTTAGGGGTACAGGGGAAGGTCCTGGGTGGGTTGGAGTGGTTGGTGGGGACTCTGGCGTGAACTAAGGAGTGGCCAAGGAAATGTTTCTTGCAGCAGGCAGAGAAGGGTGGGGTCTGTTTAGAGATGGCAGAAGTGTTTGAGGATGATACGTTGGATGCAGAGGCTGGTGGGATGGAAAGTGAGGACAAGGGGGACCTTGTCTTTATTATGTTTGGAGTGGGGTGTGGTGATTAAGAGCTGTCGAACGGGGAATGGAGGAGGTGTGGTGGTGGGCTGCCTGGAAGATAGATGGGGGAAAAGAGCATTGTTTGAAAAATGAGGACATCTGGAATTCTTGGGAGTGGACCATATCCTCGTCAGAGCAGATGCAACGGAGTCAGAGGAACTGGGAAAACGGGATGGAGTTTTTGCAGGAGGTGTAGTCGAGGTAGCTATGAGAGTGTAGTAAATGTCGGTCCGTAAGCTGTCACCACAAATGGAAACAGAGAGGTCAAGAAGGGGGAGGGAGGTGTCTGAGATAGACAAAGTGAATTTGAGGTCAGGGTGGACGTTGTTAGCAAAGTCGATGAACTGCTCCAGTTCAGCCTGGGTGCAGGATGCAGCATTGATGCAGTCATTGATGTAACAGCAGGAGAGTTGGTGAACAGAACCCGTGTACGTACTGAAGAGGGACTGTTTGACATAACCTACAAAAAGGCAGACGGGCTCATCTGCATCTGGCTTGAAACAGTTAAATTGCTGAGCAACATCCAAATCAGAACCAATCAAAATAATTGTCTGGTTAAATGGTCATCTGGTTTTAATGGAGGTCGATACTGGTACGGCCTTTTCAGTGACTGCAGAACCAGACTTTAACAAAAGTTGTTCTGGACTCCAGCCCTTAAGTTTGAGCAAGATGTTGGCTAGACTGAGAACCTCTACCAGAGAACTTTACAGGTTAAGGGTAAAACTTCAGTTCTAGTCTCTTATGAGAAGCAGCAGGTTCAGTTACCACTGATAGTAGTAAAAGGCCCAAGCATGATGGACTAAAATTGATTGAGAAAGATTAATGTAGATTGGCTTGCGTGATGTCCTAATTAAATACCCAGATGTTTTTCAGGAAGGTCTAGAGACTATCAAAGGAGCCAAGGCCGCCTTGCATGTTGACCAGGAAGTAATTCTGAGATTTTGCAAGGCCCGCCCAGTGCCATTTGTGTTACAGGCAAAAGTAGAGACAGAAATCAGAAGACCAGAAAGCGAAGGAATCATCAAACCAGTCCAGTTTGCAGAATGGGCAGCACCAGTCCTTCCGATTGTGAAGCCTGATAGGTCAGTTTGCCTTTGTCGGGATTTTAAACAAATGGTAAACCACTTTTTGCAGCTGGATAAATGCCCAGTCTCTTGCACAGAGGGTTTATACACACCGCTGGCAGGGGATGCTGTCCTTCACGAAGCTGGACATGAGTCATGCGTACTTGCAATTGCAATTAGATGACGATTCCCAGAAATATGCCACAATTAAAACCCATAAGAGTCTGTACCAATCTACGAGACTGCCATTTAGGGTATTATTAGCCTCTGCAATTTTTCCGTGAACAGTGGAGAACATTTTACAAGGTACATCCCAGGTCGACATTTATCTGGATGATGTGCTAATAACACAAAAGGTCAATAAGAAGCGCTTAGAAAACTTGGACATCGTTCTTAGCTGTTTCTCCCGGGTGAGCCTTAGAAGGGAACAATGTGTGTTCCAGGCACCCCAAATAAACTACTTAGGCTACAGGGTCAACAAGGCTGTGTTACACCATTGAAAGATGAAGTGAGGGTGATCAAAGGTGCACTGGCTCCCACATCTGTACCAGAGTTTAGGTCTTTCCCTGGGCCATCATTTACTAGCAGGGAATTTGAATGTTTCCTCAAGTTGAGTGGTATTCAACATATAAATACGGCTCCTCACCATCTATCGTCCAGTGGTCTGGCAGAAAGAGCAAGTCAGTCCAAAGTTTGAAGGCAGGTTCAAAGAAACAGCCTGCAGCTTCACTAGATACCAAACTGTCCCAGTTCCTATTTGATTACAGGACCACTCCTCATGCAACTGCAGGGATAACCCAGCAGAGTTGCTAATGAGGAGACGACTCTGCACCAGGTTAAATCTGAATTTCCTGAACCTGGGTGAAGGGTGAAACGGCATCAGGAATGCCAATGCCGGACACAAGACTCCGCTAAGCAAGGGTTTACTTCAGGGGACAAAGTTTAGTGTAGAAACCATGGGAATGGCTCTGCATGGGTGAGAGGTTGGTTGACGCGAGGTTAGGTCCAAAAATATATAAGGTTTGGGTAGGTGCGATGGTCCTGAGCAAGGATATGGACTACATGAAAGCTGCAAACTTGCAAATGATGCGGGAGCAAGATGTGCCCGGCTCCTCGAGTGTTCCAGAACATGTGGGTTCTTCCATTCCATCAAATGTTGAAGATACCTTGTAATCTGAGATGGAATGGTGGATGTTGCCACCTCGATGCTTTTGCTGCCCGAAGAGAATGAATTTCTTCCGAGATGCTCCTGGTGCAAGAGGAAGGCTAATGTGCATTTCACGATGCCTGTATCAGAGGCAGAGTTGGAGAAATGGCTTAGGAGGAGCTACAAAAAAAAAGAACTGGCCTATGTCTTTGGACTCAGAGGGAGAGGGAAGTAGCCAGGTGGACCTCATAGAATATGAGTTCCCTGATTGGGGCTGTTAATCTGGTCTAATCAGGGACCCCTGGCTGACAGGTAAGAACAGGAGTGCCAGACATCCTGTTTACTCTGAGAGCTGGCTCTGGGGGAGCTGGATCTGTGTCAAGGACTTTTCACGTGTAAATAAACGGTGTCTTGGTGATGTGATCCCAGCCTCTGCAGGGATCTATTTCAGAGACCTCTGACCAGTGGTGTTCTGTAGGGATGAGTGCTGGGACCCCTGTAGTTTGTAATATATATAAATGATTTGGAAGAGACCGTAGGTGGTCTGATTAGTAAGTTTGCAGATAACACAAAGATTGGGGGAACTATAGATAGTGAGGAGGATTTCCAGAGGAAAAAGCAGAATAGATAGGCTGGAGACATAGGTGGGGAAATGGTAGATGGAGTTTAATTTGGACAAATGTGAGGTGATGCATTTTGGAAGATCTGATGCAGGAGGGAAATATACAGTAAATGGCAGAACTCTTAGTTGCGTCAATATATAGCGGAATCTAGGCATACAGGTCCACACTTCCCTGAAAGTAGCAATACAAATGGATAAAGTTGTCAAGAAGGCATATAGCATGCTTGCCTTCATTGGTTGTGGCATAGAGTATGAACATTGGCAAGTCTTGTTGCAACTGTACTTTAGTTAAGCTACATTTGTCTACCAGTCTGGTCGTCACATTACCAGAAAGAAGTAGAGGCTTTGGAGAGGGTACAGAAACGGTGTACCAGGATGTTGCTTGGTTTGAAGGGTATTAGGTGTAAGGAAAAATTGGATGAAATTAGTTTCTCTTGAATGTCGAAAGAGGAGGGGTGACCTGATAGATGCTTACAAAATTATGACAGGCATGGATAGAATCGATTAATTGGAGTCCTTTTCTAGGGTAGAAATGTCAGTTACTTGAGGACATAGGTTTAAAGTAAAAGGGGGAAAGTTTAAAGGAGACATGAGAGGCAATTTTTTTACGCAGAGGGTTGTAAGTGCCTGGAATAGAGGGATGTGGACCACATAGAGACAAAAGGTTTTTAGTTTAGGAAGGCACCATGTGTTGTTGCAGTCCTGGTGGTCTGAAGGGCCTGTTCCTGTGCTGTACTGTTCTTTTGAATCCTCTGACTTAATGGATTACATCCAAGGATTTTAAAAGAAGTAGCTACAACAGAAATAGCAGAGGTAGGAGCAAATTACTGCAGATGCTGGAATCTTTTCTGAAAATAAAAACGCTGGAAATCTTAGCAGATCAGGTGGCATCTGTGAAGAGATAGAGCAAGCTAACGTTTCGAGTCTAGATGACTTCACCAGAGCACTCTGACGAAGAGTCATCTAGATTCGAAACATCAGCTTGCTATCTCCCCACAGATGCTGCCTGACCAGCTGTGATCTGTAGCATTTTTGTGTTTTCAGAAATAGCTGATGCACTGGTAGTAATCTTCCAAGAATTTTTAGATTTGGGAGAAAAAGTCCTAGTGGTTTGGAAAACTGCCAATTTAACACCCTTATTCATAAAGAGAGGGAGACAAAAAAAATGTAACTATAAACATTAGCTTAACATTTGTCATTAGGAAAATGCTTGAGTCTAGTAAACAATCCAAGAGCAGTGCATAATAAAATCAAGCAGAGTAAGCATGGTTTCATGAAGGGGAATTATGCCTGACAAATTATTATTAGTGTTCTTTGAGGAAGTAACAAGCAGGACAGATAAATGGGAACAAGTGGTTATAACATATTTGGATGTTCATATGCCATTTGATTAGGTAATGCATATAAGACTACTTAATAAGACAAGATCCAATGGTGTTAGGAACAGTATATTTCCATGTATTGAGGATTGATGAACTAATTAAAGCAGAAAGTTAGGATATGGGAGCATTTTCAAAATGCAATCTGTAACTAGTCAAATGACACAGATTGATGCTGGGGCCACAAGTATTTACAATATATATCAATGACTTGGACGACAGAATTGAATGCTCCATCTTTGCTGATGACACAAAAATAGGTGGGAAGGCAGGAGTTGAGGATGACACAGAGTCTATAGAGGGATATGGACAGAAAAGCATGTGGCCAAAAAATTGGCTGATGGATTATGATCTGGGAAAATGTACTTTAGCAGGAAAAAAAATTTTGAATATTATTTAAATCAGAAAAGACAGCAGAAAGCTGCAGCACAGAGGGATTTGAGATCCCCACCCATGAATCACAAAAAGCTGGCATCCAGTAACAGGGAAGGCAGTGAACGGAATGGACTATAAAACTAAGGATGTCTTGCTAAAACTGAACAAAGCATGAGTTATACCTAACCTGGAACGATGTGTCAATGTTTTTCCTAAGGAAATATTTGCTGGGATTAGAGGAAGTACGGAGAGGTTCACTAGGCTGATCCAGGGTAGGGAGGGACTGTTTTATTTGGAGGTGTTGAGTAGGTTGGGCTTGTACTCATTGGAGTTCAGAAGAATTAGAGGAGACCTTATTGAAACATGTAAGATTTTTAGGCATGGGGTAGATGTGGAGACATTGTTTTCCTTTATGGGAAAGTCTAGGACCAGAGGGCATATTTACATAATTAGGCATTATGCATTAAAGACCGAGATGAGGTAAAATTTTGTGACTCAAGAGAGTAGTCAATCAGTAGAAATCTTTATTGCAGAGGGCCTTTGAAGCTGTGTTGTTTGGTATATTCAAGGTCAAGATAGGCAGACTTCAAATCAATAAGGGAATCAAAGTTTATCAGACAAGGCAAGAAAATGGAATTTGGGATAATCAGGTCAGCTACAATGTTATTGAATGGTCCAGGAGCCTCACTGAGCTGAACAATCTGCTTCTGTTCCTCTGTCTTACAATCTTATGGAAAAATAATCCTGGACATCTGGACTGTAAAATCCTGTTATAAGCTTATATTTTAATGAGATCACCAAGCCCATTCTATTCGTTCTTTCGATGTGGTCTTTCTAAATACATAATTGCAGGAAGACTGAATTATTCTTGTACCCAATCCCCATCCAAGAACTCAGGCAAAATTAACTCTGGCAATAGTTTACAAAACAGGTTTTGTATTGCTGTTGTGCCTTTTCATATGTCTCAGAACTATTTGAAAAATTTAGCATACTGTGAGATACTATGCCTTTCCCAGGTATGTACAAATCCCACAGTTTGTGGCAACACCAGAGTAAATCTGTTCATGGCTGGAACTCAGGTCAGCCTGGGATTCTGGGACACATCAGGAAATGACTTGTTTCAAGAAATTCCCACACTTTTGTAGCAACAGGCAGATGCAGGGTTAATTTACTACTTGGTAGCAAATCCTGCATACCGCTCAGACTGGAGTGTAAGGAATATATGGATGTCAGCTAATGACAAGTTCTGTATCTGCCTCTGATGACCAAAGAAGTCATGTTCCTGTGGTTATATTCAGGTAGGATTGCATTGGCCAGCAGAAACATTTGGGGGATCTTGGCAGGTGCAGTCAGATTTCACTGGTTGTTGATCTTAGTATGACCTTCACATGTGGCACCAAGGAAAACATGTCTGTCAGGGGCATTTTTAATCAGCATTACAGCTATTCACATATCTAAGTGTTTGCATTGGACATTTGCTAGTATACGTTTTGAAAGAGAGCAATAAACAACCCTATTTTACCATGTAAGGACAATTTACCTCAGTCAGTTGGTATGTATGTAAGGGTACAAGAGAATGGGCATATATCACCTCTAATACAACCTTGCATCCCTGATGTTCTTTGCGATGCCTTCTTTCCCTCCAGATGCTCCAATTAAAGGAATTCCTTTCATTGGGTGTTTCTAGAGGTGTGGACCCTGCGGTTAGAACCCCTTTCCTCTATAATGGGACTTTACCCAAATCCAATACATGGCTAATAAAAAGGCAGCAGTAGCTGCCTTTTATTTTGAGACGACTTTAATATAAAAGCAGAGATGTACATCTGAGGCCCTATGAGGCTCTGGTCAGGCCATATTTGGAGTATTGTGCACAGTTTTGGACCCCATATCCCAGGAAAGATGTGTTGGCCCTGGAGCGGGTTCAGAGGAGGTTCATGAGAATGGTCCCAGGAATGAAAAGCTTAACATATTAGGAACATTTGAGGACTCTGGGTCTATACTTGATGGAGTTTAGAAGGATGAGGAGGGGATCTAATTGAAACTTACAGAATACTGAATGGCCTGGACAGAGTGGATGTTGGGAAAATGCTTCCATTGGTAGGAGAGACTAGGACCTGTGGGCACAGCCTTACAGTAAAAGGAACACCTTTTAGAACGGAGATAAGGAGAAACTTCTTCAGCCAGAGGGTGGTGAATCTATGAAATTCACTGCCACAGAAGGCCAGGTCATTGAGTATATTTAAGACGGAGTTAGATAAGTTCTTGATTCTCAAGGGGATCAAGGGTTATGGAGAGAAAGCGGGAGAATGAAGTTGAGAAACTTATCAGCCATGATTGAATGGCAGAGCTGATGCAATGGGCTGAATGGCTAATCTCTGCTCCTATGTCTTATGGTCTTATGGACAACATCTAGCTTTTCTATGAAAATGGTAATAATTGAATGGAGAAATATAACCTGAATTTAGAAGGAAGTATGCTAATACTACAATTTCCCTAGAATTGGGTACGTCACTAGAATGTGTCAAGAACTGCTGGGAGCTGTGTTGTCATGTTTGTTCCCAAGGTTACCAGGAAGGAAGAGCAGTATATATATAGAAGCAAGAAGAAGCAAAAATCATTAACGGAACAGTAGTGGATACATGCAAGTCTATCGGCAAAACCTGTGGTCAACGTTAGTGACAACACTGAGTGGACTATTAGAGGCAAAACCTGCAGCAAGAACTAACTGACGTACGTTAAATACTAACTCATGATTTTCCTTTTAGCTTTCATGGATTTTTGCAAAATGTCTTGCAAGAGTGGTAGTATAAAGCATTGAGGAAAATTTTGTTGATCCTTGATGTGCTGTGAAATTGTAAACTCATTCTTTAAAAGCAGACTTAAACTTTTTTGACATCTAGGACACAGAGGAACTCTTCATTCCAGATTTGTACCAGTTAAGTTACTGTCTTCAGTGTTTTAAGTCAAAATTCATTATTCTGCCTTTTGCTCCAATTATTCTTTCCCAGAACAGGGGAAATTGTAAGTTTCCCTTGCCTTCTACAGTACCCAGATGCTTAAAGACAAATGTCTGTGTCAATCTATTGTTAACTTAGAAGTAAAAATAATGTTGAAGTGGAAATAAAATGTTGAGCCAGCATTTGAAATATAATACTAGTTAATTTTTTAGGTTTGACATTTTATCAGAGCTTTTTAATCATAACTATCTCTGCCTTGTTTCACAGGTGAGGGAAGCTTTGGTGGAACTCTCTGAACATCCATTGTAGTGAACTGCTGCATTGAACAGAAAAAGCATTTTCGGAAGGATCTGTGTTCCTGCTGTGAGAGATTGAAAAGACCTGCCAAAGCTACTTGTGATTTATTTTACGTAGCAACTTGGAGGCATCATGAGCTCCATAAAGTGTGTTCTCGTGGGTGATGTGAAAGTGGGGAAAACAGCTTTGTTGGTGAGGTTTACATCAGAGACTTTCCCAGATATGTACAAGCCCACAGTTTATGACAACACAGGAGTAGATGTGTTTATGGATGGAACACAGATCAGCTTGGGACTCTGGGACACATCAGGAAATGATTCATTTCAAGGAATTCGACCACTTTCTTACCAACAGGCTGATGTGGTGCTAATTTGCTACTCTGTAGCAAACCCCATGTCTTATTTGAACGTTAAAAATAAGTGGATGCCAGAAGTCAGAAGCTTTTTACCAAAAGTTCCAGTATTGGTTGTTGCGACACAAATAGACCAGCGTGACATAGGCACTTTTCGCACCATCACATCTGTTGATGGGAAGAGGCTGACAAGAGATGTTGGAGCACGAGGGTACCTGGAGTGCTCAGCAATTACTAACAGAGGGGTACAGGAAGTGTTTGAATGTGGAGTGAGGACAGCTGTCAGATACATAAAAAAGCAAAGCAGGAAGAAGATCATCGACCTCAATAAATGTGTGATAGCCTGACTTTCGTTAGACTGGTATCTTAATTTAAAATAATTGTAACTTTCCAATTTGTCAACAAATACTAAAGGTGTTGTCACCTAAATGGCTTTCAGCCTGACGGTGTTGATCATACAATATGGGTACGAGTTGGCCGTGTTCACTGATGCTACTGTATGTCAGTTCACTGATTCATTTCTACTGAATTAATGAATCCCAGTCAGGAACGCTAACGGAAAACTGAGGAGGAGGAACTGATTTCAGCATTGACTGTCCTGAACTTCTGGGAGTTCAAAACACAGTGACGTTTAATCATTACGGAAGGATGGCTGACATTCTTGTTTTGTGTATTTAATTTGAGCTGGGTGCCACCATCATGCAAGTTATTTTAAAGATGAAATATTAAATAAAACTGTAACCTTGCAGTCGCTGGTGAAGTGCGTTGATCTCAGAGATCCAAGTAAAAGTACATAGCCAGTACTTCTGATGACTGTAATATTTAATAATTTTATACTTATTTCCATTTAGTTTTCACTGACGAGAAGCATGTACAAGTATTATGGTAAGGTTCACATGTAGTTTTGTAGCAAAAAGTATTCATCAATAAATTAATTGTTTTTAATGATCAGAGTTGGTTCCACTGTTTTCAATGGTAGAAAGTGAGATATAGTGTGATATGATACACAGCCACACAGATCATGTAGACACAATGTGCCAAATAGCCGCCTCCTTATTGCAACAATTCTTTGAGGAAAAATAAAAGTTGGACTCTGGGTCTGAAATAAATTTAGTTATGCTTCAATTGGAAGATCTTGGTAGAGATAAGAGTTGCTGGATTGGAAAGTGGGGAACTTCAGACAGGAACCACTTCTGTTCACATTTAAATGATTGTTCTTGAAACTGCATGCCCGTTTGAGTCAGATCAGGACTGGCTCTAGCTCAGTTGTAAGGTGTCCCATGGTCAAGTAGCTTGTTAGTATTTGTTGGCTCCTGTACAGTTAAAAAATGTCCAATGAATGAGATTAGCATCCTGATTGTTCTAATAGAAACAGCAATGCTTTTTATTTATGAACCACTTTTACTCTAGAAAAACATTTCAGCGTGTTTCACAAGAAAATGATCAATAGAATTTGACGCTGAGCCACATAAGGAAATATTAGAATAGGGGACAAAAAGCTTTGCCAAGAAAGTAGGTTTTACCGAGTGTCTTCGAGGATGAAGGAGTGATAAAGAGGCAGAGAGGGTTAGGGAGAAAGTTCCAGAGCTTAAAGTCTCAGGGCTTGTAGGCACAGTTAAAATCAGGAATGTTCAAAAGGTCAGAATTAGAGCAGTGCTGTATCTTTGAGAGTTGGAAGGTTAGAGAAGGTGGAAGAGATTGAGAGATGGGGAAGAGGGTTTGGGGACATCGCTGTCCAAGGTGACTTGAAAACCAGGATGAAAATTTTAACATCAAAACAGTGCTTTATTGGGAATAAATGTTGGTCAGTGAGAACGCATAATTGGTGAATAGGCTTTGGTGCAAGTTAAGACATAGACATAAGAGTTTTGGATAACTTCAAATTTACAGAGATAGAAGGTGGGAGACTGGCTAAAAGTGCATAGGAATAGTCAGGAGATAATATAGGCATGAATGATGGTGAAGCAGCAAATGAACCAAGGCAAGGGTAGAGATGGGTGATGTGACAGAGATATAGAGTCATTATGTCAATGATATAGTCTGAAACTTATCATGGGATAAAATATGGCACAGGCTGGTTCAGGCTCAGACATTTGCCCAGGAGAGGATTTGAAATGGTGTTTAGATACTTGTTTGTGGCTGGGACTAAATGTGATAGCTGCCCCCAACAATTAGTTGGAAATATTCAAATTAAAGATCAAAAAGATCTTTATTAGGTACTGCTCGAGAGATTCACCTATAAACAGTCAGTAGGTATTACAGATGGCATGTAGTTATGAACTGATAAATAGGTATGTGAGAGGAAGCAGAGGCTGTTTGGAATGAGGGCAGGTTGCAGTAGTAGGAGTTACTGAGTGATGCCCCACAGGCCTGTTCTGAGATCCATCCTATTCCAGACAAATATATAAACATCAATAAAATATATGTAAATGAATTATCAATATATAGTAGATAGATTTGTAGATACCTGAAACATCAAGTTGAAGGACATTCTAACTCAGACATCAGCCATGATCTTACAATGACATCAAAACAGGCTTTATATCTGGTTGGTTCTGCATAAAGAAGTGAAGGATACTGCCTATGTTGAAAGTAAAACTAGGAGGCATTTATCACCCCGTACAGAAAATTGAGAGCAATCTAGGGTTGCTGGTTAATTTTTACTTGTTGATTGCTCAGTGATTCTACATAATGTGACAATAACTGAAGAAATTTGCATGCTGGATTCACAAAGAAAATAACAGTATCCTGTACTAGTTTGCAGAGACAAAATTAGGCACTGAACTATACTGAAATATTTAGTTGAGACCCAGTTATGATTAAAGAAGTAGATTTTGAGAGGGCTTTGAAGATGAAGATGGGGTGGCAGGGTTGTGGGTTTTAAGAAGAGATTTGCAAGAAAAGGGCTAATAACTCTGATTGATGTTCTGAAAGAGCGCTGATTAAAATCTACAAGAGACTGGAAACAGAAGCATGTAAGGCTGATGAAGTTTCAGAGGTCAGGTGGATGAAATAACTGCACCGAGGCTGGTATCCTGTCACCAAGTCACCCTTTATTTACATGTGCACAATACATGGGCTCTGACCAGCCAGCTTAAAGCCAGTCCCTGGAACAAGAAGACTCTGAATGTCTTGTTTATATCTGTCAGCCAGGGCTCCCTAATTGGGGTTGTTAACCTGGGTTGGGGTTGTTAACCTGGGTCACTCAAAGATGGCATAGTCAATGAGATCCACCTGACCCTCATCCAATCCATAAGCTGTGGAAGGAGGTTGAGATTAATATTTAGAATTCAATGTTGATGGAGGTAATGGCAGACAGTGAAAGTGATCGATGAGCAGTGTTTAATTCAGGAAGGGAATGGATGGCAGAATTCAACAAGACTTGGAATTTATGCAAAATGCAGGACAGGAGAATTTGGATCTAGAATTTGTGAAGGTGTGATCAGAGCTTTCACAATGGGACACATGGTAAGAATGGAGATTGTCAAAGTATATGCCTTCATGTTCAAAACAGAAATTCATACATCCAAATGGAGAGCCATTAAAATGGTATCTGCACTTGAATATGCATTCTTGCTGAGTTAATGGTTGACATGTCAAGCAATGTCTAGGAACTTGAGCAATCTAAGTTCCTCTAAACAAATTAACACCTGCCTAAATAAAGCAATATGTTTTGGCTTTGGAGCAATGCAAATCAAATATGCATGATGAGATTATGGATGCAGTAATTAAGAACATTAAACAAATATCTAATGTTATGACAGCAATAATCCAGATGCCCAAAGAGATCAGAATGGAGTTAAAACTAGAGAAAGGTAATAATGAACACAACAATTTAATACTGATGTTTCACATGGTACGTTACTTGATGCCTTTTTGCATGAGGAACAAAGCAGTTAAGCCACAAATGCAGAAAGGGGAAGTTTAAGTTTCAGTGATGGTGCTTGCATTCTCAGGTTTTATTGCAGCAAAACAGTTTTCATCTCCCTGCAATCTTGAAGTTTTACATCTGTGGAATCAAGATAGTAACTCTTCTGTGCACTTGGGGCTCCCATCCTAGGTATAGCAGCTGAAGCTGTTCCCTTGATAACCAAGATCAGAGCAGCTTCTGCTTTCTCTCATGTGTGGTATTGTTAGATTATAATGAATATTTAAGCTTTTGCCATCAGATAATGCACTCTTTTCAAATTGTGATTATCAGCAATAGCTTGCATTTGTTTTGTAGAAACCCATTCCAGGGATGCCAACAGAGGCATAATTAGACATTGACCCAAAGAAGGAGATGTGCTTACCAAAGGATTGGCCAAAGGGAGAGAAATCTAGGACAACCTTCAAGTCGGAAAGGGAATTATTATTAGGGGTGGCACGGTGGCTCAGTGATTAGCACTGCTGCCTCACAGCACCAGGGATCCGGGTTCAATTCCACCCTTGGGCGTCTGTATGTGTGGCGTTTGCACATTCTCCCCATGTCTGCATTGGTTTCCTTCAGGCGCTCTGGTTTCCTCCCACGGTCCAAAGATGTGCAGGCTAGGTGGATTAGCCATGCTAAATTGCCCATAGTGTTCAGGGATGTGTAGATTAGGTGGGTTATAGGGGGATGGGTGGGATGCTCTGAGGGTCAGTGTGGACTTGTTGGGCTGAAGGGCCTGTTTCCACACTTGGTGTTCTATGGAAGTGGAGAGACGGATTTTGTAAGGCAAATTCACAGTGTGGGACTAAGTGACTGAAAGCATGGCTGTTGATAATTATGGTGCATGAGAGACCAGAATTTGTCAGAGATCAAAGTACAGAATTTCATAGAAAGCTTATAGGGTATTAAGTGAAGTGAGACTTTGAAGAGATTTAACCAGTAGAAGGAACATGATTTTAAATTTCAGTTGTCCTAGAAGCAGGAGTCAATGCAGGCCACTTAGTATTGAGGAAGGGCAAGTTTAGCTCAACTACAGGACATGGTGGTGGGTAGAAGGACAGGATTAGATTGACAAATATGGCAATAACAAAGTTGTGAATGGAGTTTTCAGTAGATGGGCTGAAATAAGACTGCAAGCAGTTCAATTAGCAGTTAGGAAGGTGAATGCAATGTTAGCATTCATTCCGAGGAGGCTAGAGTACAAGAGCAGGATGTGCTACTGAAGCTGTGTCAGGCTTTGGTCAGAGACCATTTAGAATATTGTGATCAGCTTTGGGCCCTGTTGCTAAAGAAGGATGTATTGGCTTTGGAGGGTGTCAAGGATGATCCTGGGAATGAAGGGAGTGTCATATGAGGAGTGATTTTGGATGTTAGGTCTGTACTCGATGAAATTTAGAAAGATGAGGGGAATCTGACTGAAACTTACAGAATACTGAGAGGCCCGGATAGATTGGATGTAGAGAAGATGTTTTCACTAGTAGGAAAGTCTAGGACCTGAGGGCATAGCCTCAGAGTGAAGGGATGACCCTTTAGAACTGAGATGAGGAGGAATGTCTTCAGCCAGAGAGTGGTGAATTTGCAGAACTCATTGACACAAGGCTGTGGAAGCCAAGCCATTGAGACTTGGACAGAGATAGAGATAAATAAGTTCTTTATTAATAAGGGAAACCGAGGGTTTGGGGAGAAAGCAAGAGAATGGAGTTGAGAAACATATCAGCCATGATTGAATGGTGGAGCACACCTGATGGGCTGAATGGTATGATTCTGTTTCTATGTCTTATGGTTTAATATAATCAAAGTGAAAGTAGGCATCTTTCTGATGTTCGGTATCCTGAGATTACAAATAGTTTGGCTCATCCTGAGACAACAGTTAGGAAGGAGAGTTGGAATTACTGTTGGAAGAGCCAAAGATGTAGAACTGAATGATATTGTTAGCAAGGGAGAACATTTAGATGAGAAAGTAGGGTGGGGTAGGGGAGGTCTCCAAGGATAGATCCTTGGTGTCCTTGGGGACAGCTGAAGGAAGGTGAGTTGAGAGTTTCCGATTTCTCTTTATTTCTTAATTTCACTGCTCAGTAGCCTACCTTTCAGTTTGAGATTTCAGCCCTTTGTCCCACCTGGCACGGAACAGGTTACTGAAACATAACCAAAGATACAGTCAATTTTTTGCTGTATTCACTAGAGTTCAGGAAAGGTGAGAGGGGATCTGATTCAAAAGTTTTGTATTCTCAAAATACTAGATAGATCAGATCCAGTGACAATGTCTTCCGTGGTTGAGGAGTCTGGAACCAGGGAAAGAGTTCTCAGGATATGGGGTAGATCATTTAGCAATGAGATGAGGGAACATTTCTTCACTCAAATGGCAGCGAACCCTTGAAATTCTCTACTACAGAAGGCTGTGGAAGCTGAGTCACTGAATATATTCAAGAAAGAGATTGGCAATTTTTTAAATATTAAAGGCATAAGGGTATGGCGAGAAAGCACCATGAGATAGAGGATCAGCCGTGATCCAATTGAGTGGTTGACCAGCTCAAAGGGGTGAATGGTTTACTCCCGCTCGTAGTTTCAATGTTTCTATGGTCAGGAATCGCCCACCAGAGGAACTTTTTTCTCTCTCTACCTGATCGAATCCTTTAATGATTTTAAATACCTCGATTAGATCATTCCTCAACTTTCTAAATTCAAAGGAATACAAACTTAGTTTATGCAATCTGTATTCAAAATTTTATCTGTTAACTGCAATATCACTGGGATGAATCTGTATAGTTCCAGGGTGAGAGTTGTCTAAACCAGTTGAATGCTAGATATGCTCATATTTATAACCGCTGGACTTTAGGGAGTGAAGATAAGGGGAACAAAAGATACAGACATAAGAATCAAAGGTTAAGATGAGGGAATGTTGAACAACTTGAAGTAATGTGGTGAATGGAGAGCACCTAGCCTACATAATTAGGATTTTGAAAGTGCCAATGGAAATAAACTGGAGAAGAATTTTGTTTATGAAACAGGTTCAGATGGAAGTTGGTTTAAAAGGGAGATTTGGATGATGAGCAATTTCAGGAAGTGGTAGGACAATTTGTTTGTGACTTATGACTATATAGCAATGATGTCAGAGGAAGCATCAAAGTCAAAGGGATAATGGAGAGTCAATGTGCAGAGAGACCAAAGGAGCAGAGTGAATTCAGCAAGGGGAGTTGAATTGAAGCTTCAAATCATATCAGATAAGAATTTGCTGAATCAAGAGGCGAGAGAAAATGAGGGCATGAAACTTTGCTGCAAAAGAAAATGAGGACAAATATTTCAGTGAGAAATGGAATGGAGCTGTGGATATGGTAGACATTTAGGATTTTAAGAGGAGCTGAGAGGGGGTTATATTTGGTCTCTAAGCTGTCCTTGGAGTAATGGCATAAGGGTACAATGGTACTCAATATGGACTAGTCAGTTCTAGTGATGGATAGCTAAATGAGTTGTTTACCAGATAATCTTAAGTCTGTGTCAATGGACTTGTAGGATTGAAGAAGCAGGTCATAGCAAGGCTAGAAATTGGGATGTGGGAGAGAATAAAGGATTTGGTGCAGACAAAGACATTAGAGAGAAGTAAATCAACAACTGCAGAAGTATTAAAATGAGTGGGAAGCCAAAGGCTCAGTAGCGTGGAGTTTAAAAGTGTGGTTGTAGATAAGTTGTATGAGAAGCTTACCCAGACTTATATTCTGTAGTTATTCTTAAGTTTTTGATTTAAAGGTTATGATCCCTATGGAGACTGAATTCTTAAAATGAATTTCTTCGCTGCTGACTTAAATAAGAGTTTTTATATTAAGACTTTTACTGTAACAAATTAAAAACAACATAAATAAAACACGACTTAATCTAAAGAAAAGGTACTTTTCCATTAAATAATTAATACAGCCAAGATATGTTTCATTCCTTTCACTGTGCATGACACCTCTCACAGATATACAGCAATAGGAGAATAAGTCCCAAGCTATTCCTAGTTTTCCAACAGGCCTGCCAAGACAGGTCAAATTTTCCAGTGTCCTTTGAAAGATAGTTTATTCTGTCTAAGTATCACATAATTGACTTCCATCAGCAAGGATCACATCTTATCCCTGGAATCTCCAAGAGTCCCACCTATTCTTTCACTTTTTGAACAGAGAACCAGTTCTTATCACCAGTTTGCTTAGTTGTCAATGCAAAAGCAATCTTTCCTTGCTCTTCATAGTGGTGGCATTTTCTCTCTCCAGTTGCCTCTGTATCTTTGAATTTAAGAGTTATAGAGTCATTGAGTCATGCAGCATGGAAACAACCTTTCAGACTCAAATAGTCCATGCTGACCATGTTCCCAAATTAAACTAGTCCCATTTGCCTGCATTTGGCCCATATCTCTCCGAGTCTTTACTATTCATGTACTTATCCAAATGTCTTTTAAATGTTGTAACTGCACCTGCATCCATCACTTCCTCTGGCAGCTCATTCCACACGCAAGCCGCACTCTACGTACAAAAGTTGCCCCTCAAGTCCATTTTAAAAGTTTCTCTTCTCACCTTAAAAATATGCCCCCTAGTTTTGAACTCCCCCACTCTAGTGAAAAATTCCTTACTATTTACCTTATCTATGCCCTTCATGATTTTATAAACCTCTGAGGTCACCCCTCAACCTCCTACATGCCAGTAAAAAGTCCAAGCCAATTTTTATAACTCAAACCTCCTATTCCCAGCAACGTCCTAGCCAATCTTTACTGAACCCTCTCTGATTAGATAATGTGCACTTGATTTTCCAAGACATTTCAGTTAGACAACCAAAACACATCACTCTCTGGGCAGAGGTTTAGTATGGCCATCATCACCCTATCCAGAATATTCTGTATCACCTTAAGGTAAAAGAGACCTCCTCAAACATAACTGTTTTGTAAAGCTCTGCATTTTTAACAATGTAGTAAAGAATTTAAAATGGGAATATAAAATAAATACAGATGCACGACTATTAAATAGAGGTTGAAACCGGCATACCCTGGTTCAATTATTACGTCCACTAATATTGCTTCAACTGATGACATCATTTCATCATGACCTCCTTGTATATTGTTAAGGAAAGAATGTTTTTCAGTAATGTTACTAGAAAAGCACTTAAACAGAAAGAAACAATTAATTTTAACAAATTTGGTACTATTTTTGCCATATTTAACAGATATATGAGCACTTTGCTATTAGACCTTTATTTATTCAAGTTACTTATAAGATTTATTGGACAATAGTTTTTTATTACATTTATTATTTTAAAAGATAACTGATTTTGTTATCTCGGTTTCTCCAGCATCTGCAGTACCTATTATTTCTGATACAATTTTAACCCCACTGCGAAGCCTCTTCTAAGGATGCCTACCCTGAAGAAGTTACCCTCCTCCCTCCGGACAAACCTCAGGGGATCTCTCTCCCACTGCAAATCTCTCATAATCTCTTCGGCCTTGAAACTGCTTGACCATGTCCTGAAGCAAACCAGGTACTACAGCCACATCACCTTTCTTAGTGTCCTCTATCCATCTTCTATCCGCCTCCCCCTCTCTCCCTATTTATTTCAGAACCCACTTCCCCTCCCCCATTTCTGATGAAGGGTCTAGGCCCGAAACGTCAAGCTTTTCTGCTCCTATGATGCTGCCTGGCCTGCTGTGTTCATCCAGCCCCACACCTTGTTATCTCAGATTCTCCAGCATCTGCAGTACCTATTATCTCTGATTTTTTTTTTATTCTTTCCTGAGATGAAACCATTGTTCACTAGGCCAGCATTTACTGCCTTTTACTAGTTGTTCTTGAGAATGTGATAGTGAGCTGTCTTTTTGAACATATTACCATCCAGGTACACCTATTAGGTGCGCTTCCAGAATTTTGACTCAGTAATAGTGAATGTTCTGGACCAAACTTTATATCTGCAGGTGTGATTTGACTAACCATAAGACATGAAGATCCACTTACAGTATAGGTTTCAGTCCCAGAGTAAATACGATTTCAAATAGGAACTGCAGAGGAAACTGAAACTCATTGGAAGATGAATGTCAATGAATGGAATAAAGCGTCTCCCAATCAGGTCACAACTAACAAATGTTATTAAAGGTTTTATAAAAATGAATAAGTTGAGAGGTTTCTTTGATTATTTATCAATACATAATATATAATGGTATTCTGAATAAATATAAAATTATTACCTTTTTATGAGACGCAAAAAATTAGCATGGAGGTGCAGCATATAATCAAGAAAGCCAATGGATTGCAACCCTTCATTACGAGAGAAATTGAACATAAATGTAATGATATTATGTTTGAGTTATATAGAATATTGGCGAGAACACATCTCAAATGCTGTGTACAGTTTCGGCTCCTTATTTAAAGAAGGAAACGTGAGAGAGGCAGTTTACTACGTTTATAACTGGAATGAATACATTATCTTATGAGGAAAGGTAGGATAGTCTGGGTTTGATTCCACTGGAGTTTAAAAGAGTAAGGGGTGACATTGATTGAAATGTATAAGATCCTGAATCGTAGAATCAGCATAGTGTGGAAGTAGACCATTCAGCCCATCAAGTCCAAAGACCATCCCACCCAGACCCATCCCTCTACTCTATCCCTGTCACCCTGCATTTCCCTGGCTAATCAACCTCAGAAACTCTTTGTCTCAGTAGGCTTTGGAGGCAGGTGCATTATATATTAAGGTAGACATACATAGATTCTTGTTGGAGATGGGAATAAAATGCTATTGAGGATAGATGGGAATGTGGAATTCCAACCACACAATCTTATTGAAGTTCAGGCTGAAGACGCAAAATGGTCTAATAATGCTCCTATTTCATATGGTCTTATGTATGTTGTTTTGTTTGTAATTTGGAGAAAACACAAAAATCTTTTCATCTTGCACTCATCAGGGCAACTTGTAAGAATATCAATTCAAGGAGAAAACAAGATTTATACTGATAATTGACAGTTAACTGTCAGACTTTGTTTAAATTTTAAACCAAACATGCAGCCAAGGCAATCTGAGTCAATCTGACTGATTTAAAATTTAAACAAAACCTAGAAGTTAGCTGTCAATCATTATTAATTGATGCATTCTCTCAGGCACACCTTTACCGATCAAAGACCACTTGCCAAACAATCAGCACTCTCCTCTCATGCAGTATAAATATTGGTTTGCCCTTTGAACAGGGTATTCCTGTGAATTGACCGGATGAGTGCAAGATGAAAAGCTTTGACAAAATGTATATTTTTTCATCAATTCTCAAATTTAGGATTATTTGCTGGAAAATGTTTTGCTTGTTTGTTTGTTAATTAAGGGGTGGAGAATGGTTTCAACAGGAACAGAAAGAATAGAAGGTAAAAAATATCCATTCTTTTTAAATATTTTGGATAAAGTACTCCAAGAGAGCACAGGTTTAAACTCAGCTGTAAAAGTATCAAATGTGATGTGAGGAAAAGCTTTTTCATGCAATCAGAGGTGCAAGTCTGAAATGTACTGCCTGGATGTTTAGTGTTGGCAGGTACAATTGAGGAATTCAAGAGGGTATTGGATGATCACTTGAATAGAAACAATTTGCATGGATATTAGGAAAAAGTAGGAGAATTGCACCCTGTGATAATTTTCATTTGGAGAGCTACTATAGACACGACAGGTCAAATTGCCACCTTCTGCCATCTCAACATGTCTGAATCTGAGGTGAAAGCACATCAGTGTTTTGTTTTGTAATCAAGCATTTGACAATGCTATAAAATGAACAATTAATAATGAGTCAGAAAAAGATGTATAAAATGCTATAATATTTAGATTTCCTAATTAAACCCGGATTAATAGCTTACAGTTCTTCCTTGATTAAAATATCACACCAACTAATAATTGTTTATATTTTAATCAGTAACCAATGTATACTGTAGTCATAAAAAGTATCACTCCTTAAGGTCACTGTAACCTTTCTGTAACATTTAAAATCTAGTTCATGAATTTAAAGAATCAGCTCGCCTAAACATTCTTGTTAACTTCATCTAGATATACATGTAAATCATCAAAAGCAGATCTATCCCTGTTTGTATGGAGTTTTATGGATAAAGTTGTGTTCCATGCTTTTGTCTCTGTCTTAAAGATTTGTGAGATATACCGCAGATTTGAACAAACAATGGGTAACATAAATTTAATCAAGCCTTACACGACGTGCAGAATGAGGAAATGCTATATTTTTAGAAGTGCCATTTTTTGAGTGATGCCTTAATTCAAAATCTTGCCTAGCAGAACAAATAGATGCACCCAATATCACAGCACTATGCAAAGTAGAGCAGGGTGTAAATTGATTTCTCAACCATTTACACGATTTACTGCGGGTTTTCACAGTTCCAGATCTTTATATATCACTGGCCAGCCTCAGCTGGAGTACTGTGTCCAATCTGGGTACCACATCTTATAAATATTTCAAGGGTTAGAAAGGATGCAGAGGAGATGTGCCAGAATTGATACTTGGAAGGGGTGACTCCAACTATGTGGAGAGACAGGAAAGATTTAATACAGCTATTTAAAATTGAGGGGTTCAGATATAATAAATAATTTGCACCTTCTTTTATTCTGGGTGAGTTAGAGACTTGCAGAATCAGAAAGGAGATGAGTTCTTTAATGTAGTGAGTTGCTTTGCTATGTATATTCTGAAAAGGTTTTGAGTGCTGATTTAATTTACAACTTTTAAAATAGAAGTGTATAGATACTATAAAAAGAAACATTTTCATGTCCTTGGAAAGTCTTAAAGGAGTGGTTATAGTTGGACGATGTTATGATCCAGTTAGGGACCATTAACATTTAAAAATAAATTCAAATCGCTTGTTTTACCACTAGAACTATGTCACAAGATTTCTTAACAGAAGAGATTTTATTATGTATGAAGTAAATGAACAAAAAAGCATTTTTAACTTAAAATTTTGATTTACATGCACTCAACTTTTCTCAAAAATCCATGTTGTAAGATTCATCAATATTAGAAGTTATTTACTTCTGTAGAGACCACCAATAAGTATGTCACAGTCCTCTGGATGAGCACTGTTCACCAACAGCTACAAATTCTGTAGTGTAAACTATAAACTGTGTATACTGAAATGACTCAGTGAAGGTCATTTATCAGGAAGTCACATAAAATATTAGGGATAGCAGAGTGGCATGACAAAACATCAACTAGCTACAAGGGTTGTGCCAGAGATAAAAAGGGTTTAGGCCTGGAAGGTCAAGTTTTCCTGCTCCTATGATGCTGCTTGACCTGCTGTGTTCATCCAGCCCCATGCTTGTTAACAAGGGTCGTGCCATTTTTGTCAATAATCTAGTATTATAACTGATTTAACTTCCAAACAAATGCAATATCCCAACTGGACAGAAATATTGGAATGAATGATTGCCAAGTTCAAATGAATTTAGAACTTGGAAAGTGCTCTTTTTCTTAATAATACTTGCTGGATAAAACAAAAGCTTGAGTATCAATTTAATGAGACCATGCAATTTTCAAATCTGCCAAAATTTGGTAAAAGTTATTTTGGGCTACAAAAAACAGGGAACTTTGACAATCTGCCTTTCCAAACAGGAAGTTGTGAATTTCAGAATCACTTTACTATTTGCTGTGAGATTTATTTCATATTCCACCAGCCTATAAGTAAAATAACAGCAATTGTGAAACATTATAAAGTTATCTCGTACTTGTTAACTATATTGTGTGAAATATAAAGAAATAGAGAGAGCTTTAAACAAAATGAAGGGGCAAGGAATTAAACTTGGGAAGATTTGGTAAATCAAAGAGAAATGGGAAATATGGGAAATGATAAACAGATTGTGGCAGGAAGAGGTTGAAAGTACATATTTAAAATTAAATAACATAGAGGTTACAGAAATAATAAAAAAAGACTAATCTAAAGATGCTGTATCTGAATGCATGCAGCATTTGGAACAAAATAGACCAATAGCTCAAATGGAAATACATATGTACCATCTGATAGCTATGACAGAGACATAACTGCAGGGTAACAAAATTGGGACTGAACATTGAAGGGTGCAGGATAAGGAAAGACAGGAAGTAAACGGGCACTGGAAGGTGTGACTATGAGTAGGCAGGTAGAGGGATCCAGGAGGTAGCGTTGAAGGAGCCTCGGCCCTTAAACTTGTCCAACAGGCTTAAGATTCTTGTTCACTGTGTGGACAAGAGCAGGGGCTGTGGGCGGATGAATAAACTGACCATAGCACTATGGTACAGGGAGCCATTTAAGAGGGGAGAGAAAAGAGAAATGTACCTGTAATTATGGATAATATAGTCAGGGGAATAGACACTGTTCTCTGTGGCCAGACTCGAGAGTCCTGAAGGCTGTATTACCTGTCTGGTGTCTAGATTCAGGATCTCTCATCTGGACTGTAGAGGAACTTGAAGTGAGAGAGCAAAGATCTTAGGACATGGTCCACATGGGCAATATAGGTAGAAAGAGCAAAGAGATTCTGCTGAGGGAATATGAGCAGAACAAAAAAGACAATAATATCTGGATTACTACCTGAGCCATCAGCTAATTGGCACAGGGTCAACAAGATTAAAGAGGCATATCTGTGTCTCAAAGATTGGTGCATGAGTAATAGGTTCAAATTCATAGGACACTGGCACTGGTAACTGGGGATGGAGAAATGGGATGGGCTCCACCTGAATGATGCTGGGACTAGAGTTCTGGCAAATCACATAACTGAGGCTGAAAATTGGGTTTAAAGTAAATAATGAGGTGCTGGTTCAGATGCATGGGAAATTATAAAATCAAAGTTAAAGGAGAAGGTAAGATGCAGGTTGGAATGGGGCTGATCGTTACCAGAAAATAAAAGGAAGGGACAGAATGTGTTAATGCCATATTGTACCAAGGAACCATAGAAGTGTAGGAAAATTTAATAACAGAGCAAAATTAAAAGCTTTGTATTTTAATGCACAAAGCATTTGTAATACATTAAATGAACTGATGCCACAAATGCAGGTAAATGAATATGATCCCATAGCCATTATGGAATCATGGTTACAATGAGATCAAAACTGAGAATGTAATATTCATAGATATTTGACCTTTTGGAGAGACAGGACAATGGTAAAGATGGCAGAATAGCACTGTTAATGAGAGATGAAATGAGGAAATTGTGAGAGATGATCTAGGCTTGGATGATGTAGAGTGCTTTTGGGTAGAGGTAAAACTAGCAAGGGAAAGAAGACATTGATTGGAATAGTGTACTGACCCTCAAACAGTAGCCAATCTATAAATCAACAGATCATAGGAATATGTACAAGGAATAGCGCAATAATTGTGGGTGACTTTAAACTTCATGTTGATTGGATTAATCATATTGGCAAGGGTAGATATGACAAGGAATTCATACAGGTCATTAGGGATAGTTTCCTAGAGCAAAATGTCATGGAATCAACCACCGAGTAGGCTATCTTGGATCTGATAATGAGGCAGGTTTAATAAATTGCCTTAGAGTAAAAGATCCCCTAGGAAGTAGTGATCATAACATGATAGAATTTAATATTCAGTTCCAGAGTGAGCAACTTGGGTCAGAAACAGCTGTGTTTAACGTAAATAAAGGGAATTACATTAAAATGGGGATAGAGTTAGCTGAAGTGGACTGGGCAGATAGATTAGCAGGAATTATGGTAATAGACATATGAGGAGGTAATTCATGACTCTCAGCAAAAATACATCCTAGGAAGGAGGAAAGACTTTAAGCAAGGGATAAACAAACCATGGCTAACCAAGGAAGTTAAGGAGAGTATTAAGTTGAAAGAAAAAACATATAAGAAGGCAAACATCAGTGATAACCCCAAAAACTGTGATAAATTCAGCAACCAGCAAAATAGGACTAAAAATACAATAACACGAGTGAAATAAACAATGATGGCAAACCAGCAAGGGATATAAAAACTAACAATAAGTGCCTCTTTTAACATATAAAAAGGAAGAAAGAAGTCAAAGTGGTCATAGACCCCTTAGAAAATGATTGTGGAGGGATGGTTTTGGAGGACAAGGAAATAGCAGGGGAGTTAGCAGATATTTTTCATCAATCTTTACAGTAGAAGCTACTTCAAACATCTTAAATACTAAAGAATATGGAGAAGAATTAAGTACCATCACCACCACTAAAGAAGTAGCATTAGATAAACTAATGGGGATAAAAGTAGATAAGACTCCTGGCTCTGATGGCTTGCATCTTATGAGCAAAGACTAAATAGGTTAGGACTCTACTCACTGGATTTCAGAAGAATGAGAGGTGATCTCATTGAAACATATGGGATTCATAAGAGGCTTTGCAGGGTAAATGTTCAGAGGATGTTTCCTCACATGGATGAGTCTAGGACCAGAGGGTATAGTCTCAGAATAAACAGGCTCTCATTTAAGGCTGAGATAAGAAGGAATGTCTTCTCTCAGAGAGCTGAGAGTCTTTGGAACTCCTAGCCACAGAGAATCGTAGTGGCAGAGACCCTGTGTATATTTAAGGCTGAGGTAGATTCTTGATCATTGGGGAACAGAGGGTTAAGGGGAAAATGCAGGAAAGTGGACATGAGGAATGTTGGATCAGCCATAATCCTATTGAATGGTGGAGCAGGCTCAAGGGGTCAAATGGCCTACTCCTGCTCCTATTTCTTGTAATCTTATAGCATTATGATTTGGCAGAGTGATGGTATTATTGGTTTAATGGTTAAATCATGATGTAGGAGGGATAAACTAAAAATGGGAATCAAAAGCAGAAGTAATAGGCTTGAGATGACAAATGATAAGCAAAATAAGCCACTTATACGAGCAGTGAAGTAGCCCAGTAACAGTAACCATGCAGGAGGATTGAGTATAAAAGGATACATAATGTCATAGTCATAGAGTCATAGGGTTATACAGCACAGAAACAGACCCTTCAGTTCAACTCATCTGCATCGATATCTTAAACTGATCTAGTCCCATTTGCCAGCATTTGGCCCATATCCCTCTGAACCTTTCCTTTTCATGTATCTATTCAGATGCCTTTTAAGTGTTGCAATCATAATGACCTCCACAACTTCCTCTGACAGCTTGTTCCATACACGCACCACCCTCTGTGAAAAAGTACCCCTCAGGTCCCCTTTTAAATCTTTCACTTCTCACTGTAAACTTATGCCCTCTAGTTTTGGAATTCCCCATCCTAGGAAAAAGGACTTGGCTATTCACCCTATCCATGTCTCTCATGATTTTATAAATCTCTCTAAGGTCACCCCACTGCAGAGAACATAGCCTCAGCCTATTCAGCTTCTCCCTATAGCTCAAATCTCCAATCCTGGTAACATCCTTGCAAATCTTTTCTGTACCCTTTCAAGTTTAACAACATCTTTCCTATAGCAGCAAGACCAGAATTGATTGCAGTATTCCAGAAATGGCCTCATCAATGTCCTGTACAGCCGCAACATGACCCCTCAACCCCTATACTCAATGCTCTGACCAGTAAAGCCAAGGATACGAAACACCTTCTTCACTACCCTATCTACTTGAGACTCCACTTTCAAAGAACTATAAACCTGCACTCCAAGGTCTCTTTGTTCGGCAACACTCCCCAGGGGCCTGCCATTAACTGTATCAGAAAGGTATAATTATAATCCTACAGGATTTTAACCTATGGTCTGCAAAAAACAGGTGGGCAAACATATCCTAAGAGTTCATAGAAAGTTTCAGTGTAGTTTGTTCGAAAAGTTTGTTCTGAAGCTGACCAGACAGTACTCCAAACTAGACCTGGTAATTTTTTCTATATTTGTTCATGGGGCGGGTGTCATTTATTGCCCATCCCTAAATTCACGAAAGCCAGTTAAGAGTGAACAATTTTGCTCTGGGCCTACAGTCACTTGAGAGTCAGACAAGGAAGGCAGATTTTCTTCCCTCAAGGACATTAGTGAACCAGATTGGTTTTTCTGACAATTGACAGTGATTATAGGGTTGCCATTAGACCAGTGCTTAATTCCAGAATTTTTCTTATTGATCTCAAATTTCACCTGTTATGTGGAATTGAACACATGTCCCCGGAACATATCAGACATATACAGAATAGGTACATTCCAACAAGAAAGTAAAATTCCAAGAGGATGACCTATCATTTATGGTTTACTAACAAAGTTAAAGGTACTATCAGACTTGAAGAGAAAACGTATAATTGTACAAAGATGTATAGAGTTAACAGAAAGAATGTTGGCCCTCTAAGAAATAAGTTTGGGGAATTAACACTGGAAAATAAAGAGCTGGAGGATGAATTTAACACGCATTTTTCATTGGTCTTCATTGTAGAATGTAAAAGCAATATTCTAGAAACAACAGTAAATCAGGAAATGGATGGGAACGAGACTCTAAGGGAAATTATAATCATGAGGGAAATGGTACTAAGCAAGTTGTTGGAGCTGCATGCTAGCAACACCCTGGTGTTTAACAGACCTACATCCATAGTTTGAATTAGGCAGTAAGAGATTTTCATAGATTCATAAGGATTTTATTGTAAATCTGTAGTTTAGCACAAACATGAGTTTCTTAAACATCTAGCTCTCTTTGTTAATCAATTTATTCAGAGATGTTTCAGCACACCTCTGGAACAGGTAAGACTTTATCTCAGGCTTCCGGGCCCAAACACCAATCTCTTTGTTTTGGAAAGACCCACCACCAAGTTATCAAATACTCCCAATTAATCTAATAACAAACACTGCCCACCAGGGTTAGAGAACCAAAAGCAAATTAGAAACAAAATAAAGAAACTAAGGAGGGAACTAAATCAATAATGTTAAAGGGGGAAATAATGCACTCCAGCCCTCATGGTGCCCACCTCTCTAAAGTCTTCAACATTTTTTTTGTAAAACCATCACCAAATCATCCAGTTAGAAACTTACTACAAACACCACCAAATTTTAAGCACTCTCCACTTGCGGCAGTGCAATGATCACACACAAGGATGGCAGAAAGGACGCACAGTTATGGGTGAACTTCAATATAGTCGGTCTCCAAATGGCGTCATGGGTGGAAATGGGTTGTTGTGGGAGTGTGAGGTCAAAGACGTAGATGTGAGGGAGAGAACTAAAGAAAAATGGAGTTGGCTCCACACCTACTGGGGGTTGTTGCTGGTCCTGGGCTTGTAGTTGCAATTGTTCCTCATACATTGACCTAACAGCTCTTCATACAACAGATAAAGCGATGACCATAGCTCCTGTGCCTGGCTCCATTTGGGATTGCTCCAATGAGCCCAGGTGGACAATATCAGAAACTAAGCAGCTCCTCAGTCATGTGATAATTCAGCAGTCACACCACATACAAATAATATGTGAACAGCGTCCTTTAAAAAATTGGACATGGAGGCCCTCGACAAGGAAGCCAGTGGGTTGCCTCTACATTTACATCACACTTAGTTGTCTTGATTTAGATGTCTGTTGCTTAAGCCTTTTGATGCACATACATCAGAGGTTGCATGTGAGGTAGCATTGATGAGAACATCTCACCCACCCCAATTTCCTCAGTTCCTAAGAAAGGCAACGGCCTTTTGTAACATCATTGCTGCTAACCTGAACATCATTGAAATGCCTGTGTTCAATTTACAAGCACCAACTGCATGGTGCAAATTGCCTTTGACCAAATCTGACCCCTAAGCACCTTCACTCTAGCAAACAGATGATGAAATTGGGGTGTGAACAAAATGTAGTTGGAGTTTGCAAGTGACTCCTTCACGTAATTGTTCCTTCAATGTCCTAGAGTCCAGCAAACTGACACTCACCCTGTCCATTCCAAGCGTGGTCCTGGAAAGTGATGGCAGGCAACGTAGTTCATGGTAGACACCAGGAGCACTAGGACTCATCTTGTCACCAGGATAACCCCTGCCCCCGACTCACCACAAAGTTTCCCTGTCCTTTTTACACTCACACAACCACGACAGCCCATTTCCAATATGTGGAGAATCGCCATACTGAACTCTGCCTACAATTATCCTCTCTACACCTGAATCCTGGAATTAAACCTCATGGTGTCCACTCTGTTTCTCTATGGACCCCCTTTGGAGGGCATAGCGGATGTCACTGCCACCCCTCCAGCAGCCTATGATCCCCTCTGTTGCTGTTCCGCATATCCCAATTTACCTTGAGATTTCACTCATCCCTGTCCTTATTTACCCACCTCTGCAAATGTTTCTGCTCTCCCCATCCCCAGACTTGATTCCCTCACTCCTTTTGGCAGTAACCTCCCCGCTTCTCCCTACAGGCCTCTCCTTGTACCTTCCTGAATGATCAATAGACGGCTCCCTAGAATTGTATATGTTCCATTCTTCTGACTTTGATGTGCAGACCCTGGATGTGGCTGACCAGATGCTTGATTGCTGTGCTTGCAGCTCTGTGACTGATTATATGTGATACCGGGACTCCATGTAATGGTGTTACAGGACAGACTGTTGACCACACTAGGCCTGCAGTCAGGCAAATCCCCTGACCATGAGCAGCCTGAGTCTGACAGTGAACAAGCCCCTGGACTCTGGGTGCAGACTGTGCCCTTGACTGACAATACTGGAACCCCTTGACTGACAGTGTGCTGGCTGAACAGAGGATATCTTCCACCAGCCTCTGACATGGCCATTTGGTGATTGGTCAAATAAATGTGCAGTGTGTTGGCCCATTCTACAGGTATTAGATTGACATCTCGGTGTGCTGTACAGCAAGATGTCCCACTCTGCACAGATCCTTACCGACACAGCCTATCTGTATGTCTCCTCTGAAGAGTATCTCAATTTGGCAGTACTAATAGCCTTTTGGCTCTGGCTGAAGTACCAAGGTGTTAACAAGCACAGCATAGCATGGCAAAGCAATGTAAGGCATGATTAGTGCAAGCACGTAGGTAGGTGCTAAGTGAGAGTGCTACAAGAGTAGGCAAATAGTCCTGAAATACAGCCTGTTCCAGTAATGTGAGTGAGGTTCCTGTTTGCATGCACAAAGTGTTCCTTCTCCAGTCCTTGCTGGTGTGCTCTGCAATGTAAGTCAGTGCTTCCTAAGTGGTCTGAAAGTGGTTTGAGTGCTGTGATAGTTGTGAACAATTGGGAAATGATGGATGCCAAAGTCTATGGAAGAGGAGTGTGTGTGTAGTTGGGGCCTGTGAGTTGCATCCCAAGATGCAATTTGGTCGGAAGCAACTTAGAGATCCTTTGTAGCAAGTGGTGATCTGAATCTGTCAGGTATAGGTTGAATGTTCTCAATGTCTAGGTGGTATGGAATATTTGGTAAGATAGGAAGCTGAACTTTAATTAGGAGCGTTGGTCAATTTACAGGACATTTGACAAGCAATAATTCCCTTTAATTGGCTTCTCTCCAATGTCTGATGAGAACTGTTCCCTGCTGCTTTTCAAAAAGATGTAATGAGATGGTCCTTATCGATCTTCTTGTCTGAACCTACCACAAATCCCACTGTAGCTGATGTTATTCAGACCCCTCTAAGATTCCGCTCTTAGTTTGAGAATTGGACTTCTTTTTTCTCAATGTTGAGAAGCTAATTTCTTCAATTTCACTATATTTTCCAAACTGACTTAACCAAATGACCCACACCATTCTAGGGCTGGGAATACTATGTCCTTTAGTTCTGATACAGATTTATATCTCATAGCACTATTTTAAAAAAAAAGCAAGACAATTACCATTGGTGTCTTGGCAAAAAAAAAACCCGGATTGTCAGTACTGAATTACTGTTGTGAGCTTGCTGTGTGTAAATTGACTGCCTTATTTCCAATCCAGTGACTATGCTGCATGATATAAATGCAAGCCTTTCTTTCTTTCCCCTTCATTGGTTTTCCATGTCATTTGAATTAGTGTTTTAGTTTCTATTGCGTTTCTGAAAGCATGCAGAAACTCCTACTGGTCTTGTTCTCTATCTTCAGTTTTCATTTTGGATGTTGAACCAGACACAATCATCAAATTGTGCAAAATCTTTTGTTCCTTTGTTACAATGTTGTCACCTGTTGTGAAGTGGTATCGTCCTCACCACATCTCCACCTGCTTTCAGTACAGGTTTCAATTTTGTTGTGCTGTTCTGGGCAGGAAATTGGTTAATTAGTCGCTTCTGACGTATGCTACAATTGTACCAATGACTATGTTGCTGGCGCTTCTGCTGAGCAGCTTCGAGAAACCGCAAGAAACACACTTTGCTTAACAATCAATTTAACCAATCTTGCCAGCTTTTTAGTAAGGGTTGTGTTTATGTTTTGAGTGCATCATGCCTCAGAAACTTTACAAACAGAGAAAAAGTTTTAATTGTTTTCCTGTATTCTGTTGCATAATTATGATTGCCCCTTCTGGTTTTAATTCTTCGTCTTTTTTTCTTAAATATGGGTCTCCTAATGGGGCTATTTCTATAGATGTTAGCAGCCTGCCATGATCTTTATTTACGTATTTGGCTATTGTTTGCTGCTGGCAGTTTTTGACTGAAAAGAAAGATAGCCAATAGAGCTGAGTTATCTTCACTTGCTATTTCTATCAGTGTCACTGTTAAGAAGCATGATCTGTTATCATTAAGAATCAACTGTTCATTAAGAAGCAGGGTCTGATAGTACCTACTCCAGGTTATTGAGAGAGACAAGAGAGGAGTTTGCTGGGGCCTTGACCAAAATCTTTGTATCCTTGCTAGACACTGGAGGGGTCCCAGGGGACTGGCAAGTAGCTAATGTTGTTCCTTTGTTCAAGATGGGATATAGGGATAATCTAGGAAACTATAGACCAGTGAGTTTCACATCAGTGGTTGGGAAGCTATTGAAGGGAATTCTTAGAGATAGGATTTACGCTTACTTGGAAAAGCAGGGCCTAATTAGGGACAATCAGCATCACTTTGTGCAGGGCAGTCATGTCTTACTAACTTGATTGAATTTTTCGAGGAGATGATGAAGGTGATTGGTGAGGGTAGAGCAGTGGATGTTACCTATATGGATTTTAGTTAGGCTTTCACCAAAGTCCCTCATCATATGCTCACCCAGAAGATTCAGACACATGGGATCCTTAAGATTCTTGTGAAGATTTGTAGCTCGGGTTCTGGGTGGGGTTGTAGACTTGCTCGCCGAGCTGGCTGGTTGTAGTTCAGATGTTTTGTCACCACGCTAGGTAACATCATCAGTGTGGCCTCTGATGAAGCAATGTAGTTCGACTCCGCTTTGTATTTATATGATCCAGTCTGATGAGGTGTTTTGTATCATTCCTGGTTCTTTTTTGCAAGGGTTTGTATATGGGGTCTAATTCCACATGTTTATTGATAGTGTTACAGGTGGACAACCAGGCATCTAGGAATTTCTGTGCGTGTCTATGGTTGGCTTGAGCTAGGATGGTCACATTGTCCCAATTAAATTTATGGTCTTCGTTGTCTGATTGTACTGAAATGAAGGAAAATTTGTCGTGTCGTTTTGCTGCTAGCTGGTGTTCGTGTATCCTGATGGCTAGTTTCCTTCCTGTCTGGCTGATGTAATGTTTTTGGCAGT